>CM069868.1:2895903-4100903 GCA_036172795.1 Pelodytes ibericus
TCAGAGCTGCTGCACATGCATGGCAGGCACTGTCCCTCACTCTATCACAGCTACTGTGCATGCATGGCAGGCACTGTCACTCACTCTATCAGACCTACTGCGCATGCATGGCAGGCACTGTCACTCACTCTATCAGAGCTGCTGTGCATGTGGCCAAGGTCAGAGACTCCTGAGACATCCATTTTTAGTGCTGGATCGCGGTTTTACCTATGACCTAAGAGCAGGACAGAGATTTTGGACACTGTAAAAGGAGCAAAAGAGCAAAAATAGTTTTGCACATAAAATATATAGATTTTGTTTTAATACATGCCCCATACATGTTTTGCACCTTCTAATTTTACTGTTTAACTTTTTAGCCATCAAGAGATTTTACAAATTGCCTGTGTCACATACAGATGTCATCATCAGAAGAGTCACAAGATCAGGGCAGAAAATAAGCGCTTTTCACAAAAATTAAAAGAAATGAACAACATACAGAATATTAGACGTGTGGAGCTGACTCTTTAGACTTAGACAAATATGTAATTCTTTCAGTGACACTGGATCTAGTAAGTTGCAAAATGCTGCTGACGTTAGCTACTAACATAGGTTTCCTAATTACGGTATTCATTACACTACACTTTCCAACAAAACTTATAAGACAAAAGTTTTTGCAAAAGTCATGGCCTTCTACATTACTTTAATTCCAGTTTGGAAATCTTGTTACAAGGCGATAGTACAAAATCTGAAGACCAAATGGTTCTTAAATTGCTTCTTGCTGTATTATATAAAACAGATTAGGCAGTGTTCAAACTCCAATTGGATTCCAACAGGATGTGTAGCTGGAGTAGTTTGCAGCGGCTGAGAGAAAACATTTTAAAGATTGCTTGAGTTTATTTTTCTTTAATAGGAAATGTCTAGAATCTTGGTCCGTTTGAACTTTGCCTGCCTGAGACACTTAAAGGGGGTGAACTGTAAAGCTAACATTCAATTATAATCCAGCAAGAGTCACCTAGAAGAGGCTGGCGGGAGACTATCATGAGAGGGTTTTGCTCTCTGAGACCTAAGGTTACTGTTACGCCCCCAAATTGAACAGTGGCAGTCAGAAGAATGTTCTTAACAAAGGTGATGTCCAGGTGAAACAATTCTAGAGAATGTCTACAGTTTTACTCAAAAGTTTGCATACCCTGGCAGAAATTGGGAAATTTGGGCATTGATATTGAAAATATCACTGATCATGCCAAAAACTTATTTGCTGAAGGATAGTGATCATATGAAGCCATTTATTATCACATAGTTGTTTAGCTCCTTTTTAAATCATAATGACAAATAACCGTAAATGGCCCTAATCAAAAGTTTACATACCCTTAAATGTTTGGCCTTGTTACAGGCACACAAGGTGACACACATGGGTTAAAATGGCAATTAAAGGTTCATTTCCCACACTTGTGGCTTTTTAAATTGCAATTAGTGTCTGTGTATAAATAGTCAATGAGTTTGTTCGCTCTTACATGGATGCACATGAATAGGCTAGATACTGAGCCATAGGGAGCAGAAATTAACAGTCAAAAGACCTGTATAACAAGGTTAATGAAATTTTAAAAATATTGGAAAGGATATAAGAAGATAGCCAAAGCTTTGAAAATGCCATTCAGCACTGTTCAATCACTAATTAAGCAGTGGAAAATTCAGGGAACTCTTGATACCAAGCCAAGGCCAGATAGACCAAAAAAGATTTTAGCCAGAACTTCCAGAAAAATTGTTTGGGATACAAAGAAAAACCTACAGGTAACCTCTGGAGAAATACAGGCTGCTCTGGAAAAAGACAGTGTGGTTGTTCCAAGGATACAATACGACAATACTTGAACAAAAATAAGCTGCATGGTTGAGTTGCCAGAAAGAAGCATTTACTGCACCATTGCCACAAAAAAAACCCAGTTACAATATGCCCAACAACACCTTTTTACAAGCCTCACAGCTACGGGCACACTGTAATTTGGAGTGACGAGACCAAAATAAAGCTTTATGGCCACAACCATAACAGCTATGTTTGGAGAGGGGTCAACAAGGCCTATAGTGAAAAGAATACCATCCCCACTGTGAGGCATGGTGGTGGCTACTGATGTTTTGGGGCTGGGTGAGCTCTAAAGGCACAGGGAATCTTGTGAAAATTGATGGCAAGATGAATGCAGCATGTTATCAGAAAATACCGGCAGACAATTTGCATTCTTCCAAACGGAGGCTGCACATGAGTCGCTCTTGGACTTTCCAGCATGACAATGACCGTAAGCACAATGTTAAGTTGGCCCTCCACTGGTTAGAGGAGAAAAAGGTAAAGGTTCTGGAGTGACCATCACAGTCTCCTGACCTTAATATCATCGAGCCACCCTGGTGAGATCTCAAACCCGCGGCTCATGCAAGAAGACCAAAGACTTTGCATGACCTGGAGGCATTTTGCCATGATGAATGGGCAGCTATACCACCTGCAAGAATTTGGGGCCTCATAGGCAACTGTTACCAAAGACTGCACGCTGTCATTGATGCTAAAGGGGGCAATACACAGAACTAAGGGGAAGCAGACTTTTGAACGTCCGCCCAAAGCATCACACTGCCTGTGCTGGCTATCCACCTGTCATTACAAAGCATCACACTGCCTCCGCCGGCTTGTCACCTGTCAGCCCAAAGCATTACACTGCCTCCGCCGGCTTGTCACCTGTCCGTCCAAAGCATCACACTGCCTGTGCTGGCTATCCACCTGTCATTACAAAGTATCACACAGCCTCCGCCGGTTTGCCACCTGTCAGCCCAAAGCATTACACTGCCTCCGCCGGCTTGTCACCTGTCAGCCCAAAGCATTACACTGCCTCCGCCGGCTTGTCACCTGTCAGCCCAAAGCATCACACTGCCTCCGCCGGCTTGTCACCTGTCAGCCCAAAGCATCACACTGCCTCCGCCGGCTTGTCACCTGTCAGCCCAAAGCATCACACTGCCTCCGCCGGCTTGCCACCTGTCTGCCCAAAGCATCACACTGCCTCTGCCAGCTTGCCACCTGTCAGCCCAAAGCATCACACTGCCTCCGCCGGCTTGTCACCTGTCAGCCCAAAGCATCACACTGCCTCCGCCGGCTTGTCACCTGTCAGCCCAAAGCATCACACTGCCTCTGCCGGCTTGTCACCTGTCAGTCCAAAGCATCACACTGCCCCTGCCGGCTTGCCACCTGTCAGTCCAAAGCATCACACTGCCTCCGCCGGCTTGTCACCTGTCAGCCAAAGCATCACACTGCCTCTGCCGGCTTGTCACCTGTCAGTCCAAAGCATCACACTGCCTCCGCCGGCTTGTCACCTGTCAGCCCAAAGCATCACACTGCCTCCGCCGGCTTGTCACCTGTCAGCCCAAAGCACCACACTGCCTCCGCCGGCTTGTCACCTGTCAGCCCAAAGCACCACACTGCCTCCGCTGGCTTGCCACCTGTCAGTGGTCATACTGTTATGGCTGATCGGTGTTAAAGTTATATGACTGGCTTACTCTTTCTTGTATTACTCCATGATGACTGTTCTGAGGACAAATCAGAAATGGTAAACCATGGGGGGAAAAGACCCTTATACTTATCATAATGTGGTCATTCAGGTAAGAATAAATACAAATATCTATTGTGTCATCAGAATCACTAAAAATGCATAAATTAAGATAAAACGTGATTTTGTGCCTCCTGCTTATGACATCACTTTGTGGGTTGTCTTTGAAAGTAGTTAATATAACGCTACAGCTGACGTCACAAACAGCAGACACCACACACACAGTGTATTCGATTGTATTTACAGAATAAACCATGTTTAGGTGATGGAGTGCCTATTTATGTGCGTCTGGCAAACATCTCAAAATATATGGCTGAAGACTCCCTGCTATCACACACAGTGGTTGTGGATTTGAGGCAGGGGGGGTCCGGGGGGCCGGGGGGGGGGAGGACTGTTTGACAAATGAGTTCCTGCTCATCAAATGCCTGTGCGCAGTGTAAAAACTGCCAGCAAAAGAAGCAAAATTGAAAAATGAAATGACATGTGAATAAAAAGATGCTGGTACTTTCAGAAACAGCCGACTCTGAATTTCGAGCATAATCACAGACATGAACCCTTTTAAAATAAGTCAGGATATTTATTCTTTTTCCTTTTTTTTTCATACAGTGCTATAAAAGCATTTATTATAGCTGTTTGCTTTCTGTGCATCTTGTATTTCTCCATTTGAAAATACTGGAACTTGTCATTTGTTTTGTGGAAAATCCAGCACTTAGTCCTTTTACAATGTTGGTAGACTATAATAACTGCTTTTGGTAATGGGATCATTATTCCCACACACACAAAGGGTCACTTATGTATTAATATGAAACCCTGGCATTTACTAAAATTAACACATTGTCAGCCGAAAAAAAAGGTTCTCTTTCTTTTAGATCCATTTTCATCTCCTGGGGAACTTAATCTCAATCCAGCCAGTCATGGCTGAGAGTTGTGGTCCACAGAATTGGTGCATAAACAAGGGAGCTTGTCAGTCAGCAAGGTTTTAAACCCCTGTGATTACTGTTTGGAGAAATTCAATCCATTGATTGATTTAAAGAAAAAGTTTGGCTCTTCCCCATTGTGACATCACCCCACCGCACTATATGCAAATGATTATTATAGTGGAGTTTTGGTAATTTACATATGGGGGTGTGTGGAAATAGTACAAGGGGTGTCACGCTAGCAGAGTCAGAATTCCTACAAATAATTACAATATTGGGACTGTTTGGTTCTTTAAAATGGCGGCAATTAGTGCTGTCCACCTGGACTACAACTACCATTCATATAGCCTGCTGGGGGGATAATGGGATTTGTAGTTCCTTAGCTGCTTACGGGCCACAGGATGTGCAAGGCCTAGCGTTACTCTAGCCTGGAGAAAATATCACTGGGCCAAAATTATTTTTGAGTGATTCAATGATAAAAGGTTCGCTTCACCTAATGGTATATTCAGTTATCCCAATAATATATTAAGCAGTAGATTTGACATTAAATTGTTTCTCCAGAGACTGAGTGCGAGAATTGTTGTTGTTTTTTCTATATCTAAGTGTACATATTTTGATGCCATTTCAGGTGTTTAGTAATGCTATTCGGTTATCAGTAGCGCTGCTGAGCTCGTAACAAGGCCAAACAGAGCCGAGCTATCAATCGTAGCCCACAAATTCATGAAGTTTAATCCTGCTTCTCAACATTGCAGAATTGCCGAGTGAGACCCGCTCCTGTTGGCGATCGACAGAGATGACAGCATGGGTCGTCTGGCAGTTTTGCTGGTTAGGAAACTCACAGATGTCGCTCGGTCTTTGTTATAAATGACAAACGTGGATTTTTTTTTTATTTTTTTTCATTTGCTAGTGGTTTTGTGTAATTATCCCACTTATAACGGATCTTGTGGGCATTTTTATTAAGATATCAGCATGAGTCAGAAAGGCACGATCATACAAAAAGCCTGTTGTCAGAGCAATGGGGAAATCACGGGCGGAAAAAAAACATGAGAAAATTGTTCTCATTAATGTCCAAACGGTATAAAAGCACCAGTGACAGAATAAATAAGGTGCTTGAACACTCTGTGTGGACGCTTTCCTTTGCTAAGAGCAAATCTTGCAGCCAGTATTGAAACAGCAAGATACACTCTTTGCCTGTCGGATTTCTTCTTTGGGAAAAGAACTAATTATTACTCACTACTTCAGCAACAAAAGACGAGCCAGTTTTCTAATGAGTATTTCACACTTGTAGCTGACAGCGGTAATTACCGTTCTGGCCTCTACATGTCCATTCTAAAGGAAGAGGGGGAATGTGGTGCAAATCCTTTGTTTATTAAAATTCTTTCACATTCGTAGTAATAAATCTACTTCCATGGAGACATGTAGAATAATAATAATAATAATAACGAGTGTATAATATATGGCTACTAAAGATATTATTAGGATGAGGATATACTCGGTAAGATCGTTCGGGTCAGATGGCACTAGACTTTTTTAATATTGAATTTCAATAAACACCAGGTTCCTTTATGGAAGACGGGGGGGGGTAACAATAACTTTTTAGTCTAGATCTGCATCTCATAAATTAAAGCTCTTTACTTACATATATGTTGCATTTGCTAATATTGCATATATTGTGTTGTAAAAGCCAGTGCGTCTAATGTTTTTTCGGTTATACAGCTCCCAGTGGAAAATCGGCATATAGCAGGGAAAGTTCTGCAATATACTAGGGAAGAAAATATTAATACGAATGTTGTTTAAGTATGACTTCTACTAGAGACAATTCACAAAGGGATTTAAAGGACACCTGACATGCAGAAACCAACATTAGTGCATTAAACCATTTTACAGATGCTCTTAGTCTTTCAGCAATCCAATATAAACTCTGAAGATAGTTCACCTGTTAGCTGTAGTTCCCTCTTTTTGCAAGGGTTGCCATCTTCCCTCGGCTTGGGTTGGATATCCAACTCTCAAACCCCAAGATAACTGTGCTCATGCTCTGCACCACCCCCACTCCCCCATCAAGTCCCCCCTCTGCCTCCTCCTCGGGTGGTCCTGCATGTGACATCACGTGGGATGGAGCTGTGAGATGCGAATGCTAAAAGGTAAGCTAAGACTTTCAGGTAGCCGCGCCATACAGCTGCACTGATTGGAGTGTGGTGTCTGTGAAGACATCGCAAGCAGGGGAGGAGATTCCCATCTGCTCCCCCACTATTGGCTGGGTGCAGAGCGAATAAATCCGGGAGTCTCCAATGACAGAGAGAATCCGAGAGCATCATTTAAATGTCAGTTTTAGTGAGGCAGAAATGGCCTCCTTTTTAAAAAAATGATGGTGTACTCCCACTATAAACTTGGAAATTATCGCAGAGAATTCTATAATTAAATCATGTGTTTTATGTTTTCTTTAGTTCATTTCCATACATCCATATGTATTCTGGGTAAATGTTCGAGACCTAAGGATGTTATGTATATTTTCGGTGATTTTGCTTGAGTTATTTTATGGCACACATCGCCTTTCCACTCAGAAGGGTTAAATTCCATTTCCATTATGTGCCATGGTTTCCAAATCATAAAATGGAAAAAAAAATGTAGAGGTTAATCAAACCAACACTATATCAAGTGATAAAACTGCCACAAACTTCATAGTCAGGCTGAACGGAAACCAACATATAGCCGGCTAGAGCGGATCTCTCAACGCATATCAAAAGCCTCCATCTATGTCTCCAACAACCAACTGGTGAGCAACAAATGCCACATGGAGACAACAGCTAACGTTACAGATGAAATGCTAATTGTATAGGTCAAATCCCTTTATTCTAGCAAATGAAAGGTGATGGGATTGTGTATTAAAAAAGAAAAAAAAACACTTATCCTTATTGCAATTATTATATGTACTGTAATGAGTCTTCAAGGGGTTACATATCGGGATTAGTCTATTGTGTAGTACTTGCTGTGTAATAAAATTCACAAGATCCTTGCTTAATAGGTAATGAGGGGAAAGGGGGCTTGTTTGTCCCAGACCTTATTTACATATTTCGCCCAACTTTCCACTCACATCCTCTAAACAACAACAAAAAAAAACATTTAATTGAAAAAAATTGTAGAATGAGGCCTTCAAGAGTAACTAGTTTGTAAATCTTGCACAGAATAAAGTTGTAGGGGCCAAACATTTTGGTTATACATGATGATAGATCCAGTTATCTCTTAGTAGCCAGGGGCACACCAAATACAATGGCTATGCTATAGGGTTAATCTACTGTGACACAAAACATGATATGTATGATATGTGCCAAAATGACAAAGACAAAGGAAAGAGGTGACAAATTAGACTCCTATAAACATAGCAATGCCCTTAATACAGCTGATTACGGCAGAACATGAGTTGGAGGAGAAATGTGAGATAATAGCAAATTACCAAAAGGGTAGTAGATACCTAGAATAACCTTCCAGTGGGTCAAGTAAAGTCTAAACCTCTAAATAAATTGAAGAATGCCTGGGAATGCTAAACAAGTCTATCCCAAAGGACAAATAAAACACAAGATGAACCAGTTAAATCTATCAGGGTTATATCTCATTTCTGGGGTGAAGATCCAAAAGTCATCTGATCAACAGGAATATCCCATCGTTTTCCATGGTGAATCATTTTTTGAATTATGCCCCACAACTGACCTTTACACAGAGCTGTGTTTCTATATGATGTCAGGAATATAAGCCGTGTGTCTTCAGTACCATGGACAGCAGGAGAATGGTAAGGTAATGGAGAAAAATCAACTTTCAGCACTTTGGACAGCGATTAGCACACAGTCCATAGCACAGTTATGTTTAAATAAAAAGAGCAACACCTCCTACAGGGAATTTAAAGGACAACTGTCAGCAAAATAATAAGTTATATAAGAGATTGCAATGTGTTGCCATTTAAAATAGAAATGATTTAATGAATGAATACAAATAAAGCACCTTGTTGAGCCCTCTTTGTTCCGTACAGCTCTATCAGGTGGCAGACGTCTTGGGTTGGATATTGCTTTACCTGACCCACCTGACTCAAGATTCTAAACAAAATGTCTTCCCTCTGATGCCTACCTTTCTGGGAGCAGACATTTTGGCTTCAGCTACTGACAGAGGAGTGGTCAGCTCTCAGAATAGGTGCGTGAATGATTGTGTAACACTGAAACATACGAGATGGCATAAGGCAGTATTCTGCAGAGATAACAAACTTGTCACTTAAACTACTATTCTCTTAAACCATTCTAGTGTTTGAGATAAATATCATGCGTATGATTGAGCACCATCGGGCGTGAAACGGGTAAAGCTTTTTCTTTTTGCCTACCTTGTCCTCTCATCTGATTATGGAATAAATTCACTTTATTTTTAATATCATGGAGTGCCTACTTATGCTTTTTTCTACATAAATATCATGAAGAGACAAGGAGAGTAAGTTGATACCATTATTGGCTAACTGAGGAGGTTTAGAGTGCAAGCTGTCAATACCCATCAGGTCTCTTTTTTAGGCCTGATGAAGAGACCTGACAGTTCTGCTTGCACTCTAAACCTTCTCAGTTAGCCAATAATAGTATCCCCTTGATTCTGCTCTTCTCATTGGTTAATGTAATTCATACCATCTCTCTGCTGTTTAGTAAAGTATATTTTACATCCAGCTGCCTGATATCAGTTATAATGGTTGCATTGTAGAAATCAATAGCAAGTCGGTCTCTGCTTTCAAATTACAGGATTAGTTTGAGGCATTTATCAGAGAGAGGGGAGTGTGAATTTCTGCTCCTACACAGACCTTTAACTAGTACTATTTGTTCAAGAGGCCTTAGAGTAAATCTGATATCCCAATAATGCATAGCCCCCTAGGGGGAAAAAAAGATATGTTGGCAAACTTTCAATCAATCCCAGAGATAAGTAGAAACATTGTTTTATACCAAAGATCTTCGCAGATTTGTCTATTCTCTCAAATAGCTCGAGGAGGTCGACTTTTCCTTCTTAGACTAAGTCAAAATCGGTACCTGAGTTTAACTCAGTCTCAAAAATAGCTTTGCTCATTTCACCGCCCATTACTTTCAATGGGGAAGATTCAAACCCGAGTGAAACTCAGGTTCAAAATGAAAGTCGACCTCCTCGAACTATTCTCTAATTTGAGCAAATTTTTGTGGGGGAATTATTTGGTATTGCTTTTAGATGCATAGTGTCCCTCCTACTTTATCTCCTGATCCCTTGGCTCTGCTGCAGGGTCAGGAGTGCCGGCAACACAACAGGGGCCAAACTGTTCCATCTAAATACATTATAGGAGGAAGGAAGCAAATAACATGTCCCGAGAGTCTGGAGTAAACCTGACATCTTAATAGATACACGCGGGTTTACTCTCGCACAGCCAATCAGAGCGGGGGCTCGCTCATCTGCAGGAGGTGGGGATCTCTCGCTGCTGGCGCAGAGAGAGACCCTCGTTTCTGTATTTGACCAGCAGGGGGGACCTAGTTGAGATCTTCCTGCTGATCCCATGCAAAAAAAGGAGTTCCCTCACCCCAACCAACGAGAGCCAGTCGCCGACCAGGGAAGCATGGCAGCTGCCTGTCAGAGGATAAACTGGCGTGTACTATCAAATGTACACACTGGTTTATCATCACACTAGGAACAACTAACCTTTCATTTGTTCTTCTATATTAGAAGCACAAGTAAAATATATCTTTTAATGTTCCTGTTGATTTAAAAGATGGCCAACAGAGATCAGTGGGTACTCAAGATAACCTTACATGTTTACAGCAGACTCATGGGAACTATATTTCCCAGTAACCTGCCCTGCTAGAGGAGGAAGTACATACACGATGTAGGAAAAACAAAAAGGCTGGGGGCGATCACAGCACGTCTTCTGCAGGAGAAGATTAAAGATGGCGCCTGCATTTGCTGTCACCACTGGAGCAGCGCTCAAAGCCGGGAAACGGAATACACTATATTAAACATAATGACTCAAAATGTTTGTACGAAGGCTGATGGATTTAAACTTGTGCGTGAAAAAAATTAAGTTTAGTTTCACTTTAAAATACAAATTTTTCTCCTAATTTATGTATTTCCTTGCAATTCTTCCAACACAATGTATAAATAATTTGTCATCATTTTTTACTTCCGTTCGTTTACAGAATAAGGAATATTTATGTGATACAGTGACTGTCCCTCCAAGAACTAAATAACAGCCACTAAAATGGTGGCACACAGATGTAATTCTCCTTTGTTTCTACCTCCTTGTAATATAATTATACGTCGTGTCGTTCATGGGAGCTCACTTCAATGTGAGGACTGCAGCAAACAGCAAATATTACCTAAAATACCCAGGTTTCTATTTTTTTAGATTTCCCTTCTATCCTCCTGCTATGAGCGCTGTGCTAGGAAACAACATGTCTTATGGATTGTGTTAGAAAATTGTGATATCCAATCCTTGGGGAAAAAAATAACTTGCTCTCCCTCATCTTCTATGGTATTTTTCTTTCTTCCAGTTCCTGGGTGATGGTTCGAGGCTATCTCTGCGCACAGTTCGTATTTTTCTGGCATGCGTATCCCTGGTTCATTGGACGAGGATGTGAAATGTCTCATATGAATGATTCAACTGAAAAAGCTCTGTCACATCAGGCTAAGCAAATCCCAGTGACCGACCAGCTTGTTCTTCCTTTTAAGGTGGATTTTTTTCCAAAGCCTGCACTTGGGCAATACAATATTATATGAGGATATGGACGCTGGCTTCTTGCTCTGAGAAACTCGCTATTTCACAGTGTATTAATAAAAAGAAACATACAGAGCGGAGCAGAATTACGTCCAATACTTTGAGTCGTAGGGAAATGCGATCCAGTCAGTCATAAAATCTTTGTATCCGATTACTTCACATTATATTTGTTATTATGGTATTTCCTGGAACTAAATTATCCTTGTGTTTCAATGAAGAATTCTTAGAAGCCATCTGCGCCGGTGGCTCTGAAAAACAGAAAGCGGTGGCAGAAACAGGTGTAGCATACATATAGGGGTAGTATTTTCCGTGAAGGGAGGATAATTAGGACTAGATGGTATGGATTCAGAGAGTGAGAGCATCCACAGAAATTTTTTCAAGCTGGTGGCAAATTTTAAATCAATGGGGTCTACTTATCAAAACTCAACTGTAGAGGTTGCGATGATTCTTCGTCTTGACCACTGTTCTTCGAGCACACTCAACCACCTTTCACCTGCCCCCTACATCGACTTGGCAAAACGGTATTCGCAAAACATTTCAGGTAGTTCAAGGTGGAGGGAGGTCAAGACAAGATGAGGAAGTTGTGTTTCAGCAGGTGAGGTCGACTTTGTCCGCTCAGGGAGGTCCAGGAAGTTGAGGTTGAATTTGGGTGTCTAGGTCGATAGCGCATAGCTTGAGGTGGTCAGTGGAAGAAGGAATAACAGGGGGGGAGGAATTATTCTACTGCATGTGGCTAAAAGTTAAAAAAATATTTTTAAAAAGTTTGGCCCCATCCAATCGGTCAAAATGAAAACTGGGAAATAAAAGTGTGTATTTTCATGTAGTAATCTAGGCTTGCTTCGTTAAATAATGGGTCAAACAAATATTGTATTCAGATATTTTTTTTTAAAGATTATTTCAGTACTCCATCAGCAGAATGAATTCATTTATTAGTGATAAACAGCTCATTATTGTCAACAGCCGACTGTGCTCACATCCAAATATCGACAAAGACTGTTTTTCTGGCTCAGCTCTCCTGTACTATAAGGCTCCATCATTAAATGACTTATTTATACTGGTCAGAGTGAGGAAAAAGCATAAAATATACATAGTGTTCTCCAAACAGGCCGCGATTCACATGCATAGGAACCTTTATTATTCAGAATATTACCATTAAAACCAAACATTTACCAAAGGTCAGTTAAAATTAGAATAAAAACAAGAAGTAAGTGTCCAAGGAGAGGAACTCTATGAAGGCCTCATCCCTTGCATGCAATAGGTGGCTTCCTGGATGGAGCTCCAAGCTGTACAAGCCTGAGCCAGCCAAATGCATGAGACTGTAATTAACGAGACTGAGAGGTGGCACTTGTACTTTGGTGCCAGGCTCCGTTGGCCCTGCATGAAATTATAACTGAATGAAAAAAATGATTGTAAACAAAGCCGCGTAAAAATACCTTCGATACGGATATGCAAATCATGTGATGTATTTAAGCTCATTTTAGACGTTTGAAGGATTAAATCGTCTCCCAGCTGACTTTGTTGTGCCGGGTAGCCTGCCCCTGATCCCGAAATTAGGAGAATCATTATATTATGTGGCAGCTCCGTTCTAAAGACAGAGGGAAAGGGATTCATCTTTTCATTAGAAAGAGCAAGGAAAAATGGTCGGTCACTGACTGGATTAAAGGGGCAGCTCCACCTGTAATGTCCCAAAAAAATATATATAGATTATTACTGCATCATATTAAGTAAATAGAAAGGAGCAGATCCGGTTCGTGATTTTTTCCCCTCAACTGCAAATACAGTATAATAGATGTATTGCTGTAGCAACAGTCTCCGTCGGTCTTTCCAAGCCCCTCCTATCTCTCCAAGCCCCTCCTATCTCTCCAAGACCCTCCTATCTCTCCAAGCCCCTCCTTGTTGGAATGTCAGTGAATTTAGAAGCCAGGATAAGATTATTTTCAATATAAAACTACAGGAGGACTTTTAATTGTCTTAAAGTGCAAATAAGTGCATTTCACATATATTAAATACATGTGCACTTTTCTTAATAAGCAAAGGGTGAGTTTGACGCACTCTGTGAGAGAGATCTGCCAAAAGTGAACTGTAAATAGTACAGCTTTAATTGCTGAATTGGAAAGAAAGACATTGTTATCCCAAAAAAGCTAATGATGCCGGATTCATTTGCAATTGATGTTTAGCAAATCTCTATCGCAGAGCTTAAGATTCCAAGGTGCTTTTGGTCCAACCCCAGGAGAAAGCCTGCAAAAAGGTATGTTGGCGAGTTAAGTTGGGGGGGGAGGGGGAAACTAAAGACTGAAGTAAAGTCCATTCTATTTAAAATGTCTACACTTTCAATTATACATTTTTTTTCTGACAGTTGGCCTTTAAATCTGGGACAAACCCGAATTTGATAGCACAGGGTCCCAAAAAACAGGAATGGCCTGGTAAATTCAGAACTGTTGACGATTTTTCTCTCCTTTTTGGCTGTTTGTGGCCGTCAGCTTTGGGTTTTTTTTCAATCTCCCTAAAACGAATCATGGAATTCAACTACCATTTGCCCAACACAATCAGACAGAGTCAGACCGCATCACTATTTCCTGGTATATTTACTCCCAATGCATTATCTCTGATGATTTAAAACTGTTGCCATGTTTTTTGCACACCGCAACTGGGAAGTGAGTCAAACGGAGGCGTCAGAGGAGAGTGCATTCAAATGAAATGCTGAAAGCAAGAAGATAGGAGGAGAGAAAGGATCCAACCAACTGTGAGACCTGGATATTGGGACAATGCTAATTATCAGTGACAGGGTCTGTTCAGTTTGGAGAAACCATAAACTCCCATTGCATTAGTAGGGAATCTGCAATGGATCTAGAAGTCCCCATCACAAGTTAATTTAACACATTAACCAGAATGTATTGGACATTAGACTCGGCCCCACCGAAATTCCATGCATTTGGGTGAAATAAAATAATGGTTCATCTAAGACTGGCAGGGAAGAGAAGAGGGGGGATCAGGGGCTCTAGGGTATTGGCTAAAATGCTACACTCTAGGCCAGGGATCTGCAACCTGATGTTGCAGGACTACATTTCCCACCGTCCTCTGCCAGGCTCTTAGCTGAAAGAGCATTATGGGAGTTGTAGTGCATCAGCAGCTGGAGAGCAGCAGGTTTGCTCCAGTCCAATACCTGAGCAGCAAAAATGTAAAAGTAGAAAATCTTACTGTTTATAAATTAATTCCGCATCTTTTTAACCCATATATTTTTTTTTTCTTTTAATGAAGCAGAAGGTCACATGGTGCACTGATTTATTGGGTCTTAGGATGTTAAGTCAGAACCGAAAAAAAAAAATGTGTGGACAAGGAGTACCAAATGAAACAACTGCTAATATGACCATTACTTTTCAGGCTGCAAAATTCATTATTTCCGAAACTTTGAAATTGAAATCCAAATGTACCTGAAAGAAGCGGTGGGGAGGGGGGGGGGGGGGGGCGATAACGTTTACTAAAGAGCTCCACCTACTGGCTAAGTTTGGAAGTGCTACGTTGCTCGTCGTAGAAGTGGCTATAAGAGAAACCTTATTGTAAGGAGCAGCACAGTACTTTGTATCTAATTTTTGTTCTGTTCAGCTAATATTGTGGGGATCTATGAAATCATGAATGCCTATTACAGGGAATTATTCTATGTAGAAGAAAGCAGCTTGGTAATAAAACTCAGCTGTTTAAGAAACAAAGAAATCATGAAAAAAAATATCCATTTTAACTTGTTTTGTCCCCAGAAGGATTGGGATAACAGCTGGTCTACCTGTGTGATGCCAAGTGCACTAAGGAGGAGAAGCAGATGCTAAGGATGATAATAGATGGATTTTTTTTAAATCGCACTGACACACTTCTGACTATCACCATTCTTTTATTGGACCTGTTTATTGTCAGTTTTATATATATATATACCGTATATGTATCATCCTGGTGTTGCAGGGTTCAGCAGCGGAGGGACACCACTGAGGGAGGTGCATGTATAATTTTACACCTACAACTTTCTGGTTCCCTATGAGGGGTATGTACAGGGGTAGCATACCTCCCAACTCTTACCCCCGGCAATATGGAGCGTTTGAGAGTGTCAGCTCTACCGCGCTCTTAAATGAAAAGCGTGACAGGGGTAGAGCTTAGCCGGATTGACTCCCGATATCGGTACTGTCCCTCGCAAAGCTCTATGGGCTTTCACAGATTTTGCCATGCACAGTGGTGTCTTTGTACGGATACTCTGGTTATCTATAAGAAGGGTACTTGGTGATATAGGCTATCAGTGGAGTTCTCACACTTGTACTGCATTGCATAATCCAAATTCCCTACAAATTTGTGCTACTCGGATCACGCACATCTGGAATGCTCTGGCCAATGGAATACCAAGGGTTAATTATTAACAAAACAAATTATTGAGTGGGGACCAGAAGGGGATGAGACCCTTTTCTGTGAACCAAAATGTTTTGCAGAAAGAGAACCAACTACACTTTAAATACAGAAATCTGAGATTCACCAACAAGTGGCTCTCTAGTTATTGCTGAACTGCAACTCCTATAATCCCCAGCTAACCTTGTGATCAGTGAATTGTAGTTCAATAACTTGCATTGAGCATGTTATCTAATGCGCCTGTCACTTTGCTCTCACCTTGGTTTATCACATGATGGAGATGTTTAAGGAGCGGTCCGCTGGCATGTCATGGTGCCTGGCACCCCCAGGCCTCATGTAATTGATCACGCTGATTCCAAGATCAGCAGGATAAGAAGCCTATTCTGTCTGTCTGCCCCTGGGCCGTGGAAGCCAGTCCGGCTCTTCTGAGTTGCTACCACAAAGGGAAGGAATAGAAATTATTCAAAAAAGAGAGAGAGCAAATGACGGGAGGAGAGGGGGCAGTAATTGATAGCCTTTTTTTTCTATACTGCAGTGTAATAGGTGATCAGGAGACAGCAAAGAAAAAAGACCTGCTTAGAAATGGATAGAGGACTGAAATGCAGTGTTATCATATCTGGGATGCTATCAGAACTCCAGTTAGGGCCCCTGCTATAGAGGGTACCTGTGCCCCTTTCCAGTCAGTTTGCTTTACTTCCCTTTTAATGCAGGCTCTAATTGCTGCTAAGCCAGCCACAATCCACTATGACAATGGTGACCCTGTTGCATGCTGGGAGATGGAAAGCATGGCTTCCAGGTTGGTCAAGTAAACCCACTCTGATAATGAATTCTCTACCTTCCAGCATGCATCCAAGTCTCCATTGTTGCGGTGGAGCCCAAATTGCTCCAGCCACAGAGACATTCACAGGGGAACCCCCACTCCACAATGTCTGTCCATAGCCTGGTGCCCGACGCCATGGAGAATGGACACCAGGATCTTTATTTAAATTTGACTTTCCCCTGAAGCAGGTCCGTTCATTCTCCCACTAATTGCAGGTAAAGCTGTATTGCAACGTTCTGGACAGATGTTACGTGGACACACACGTGGAACATTAAAGAACATAACAAACACAAAAGAGAATAATGGCGCACTAAATAATTATCATTAAATAAAATCTGACTTTTACGAAACAAAATCAAGACAAGCCATGATTCCCTTAATATCACTCACCATTAGGCTCCAAATTAATTCTGAAAGGTGACAAAAAATATAATAAATAATACATATTAAATTGAATAACGCCCATCATTTCTGGGGAGTACATATTATTCATGTGGTTTTATTGTTTCCTAAATCTCCCAGTGGGTAAAATCTCAATTTATAAAAAAAAAAATGATTTGAAATTGTGTCAGTCGGGCCTGATATTCACAGTTACCTGTCACGGTCCTCTCAGCCCACTGGGTCCAACTGTGCTGATCACTAAGACTCACAGGGAATTAAAGGATCCGTGGACACAATGTAAAAACAATATGTATTTATTTATAAAGAATTTTACCAGGAAGGAAACACTGAGATTTCTGTCCTTTACACGTATGTGCTGGGTCCACAAACACTGCATAGGTCCACTAACACAGAACATGAACAGGTAAAAAATATAATCAAGCATGATAACAGGTGCATTCTGCAATGAGGTATAGTGACTGGGGGGATTAATTATTAATCCAATTAATTAATCAGAGTGGAGATCTCATAGGACCGACCATGATTAATTAATTGGATTGTGTCTGTGTGTATATCCATCCTACATACTGCCGGGCTGCACTTTGCATGCTCTTTCTGCAGCATGTGGAACAAATATGTGTCCCTGGAAACATGGCCGATGTTGGCAACTATGGTGCTGTAAGAACACTGATTGTCAAAATCCTTCCTCTCTCTCAATGACACACTTTGATCTTGTATCAGAGAGAAAGAGAGAGAGATACTGTGTCCGATACTGGAATCGGATAAAAATAAGGATTATTATTAGTTATAATAATATTTTATTTTAATTTTCTTTACTTTTCCTTAGATCAATAAGCCTATAAGTAATACATGTATATGGTGTGTAGATGGCTGGGTACTCAAAGCAAGCCTTTTTCTGTAAAGTGTCCTTTTATATAATCTTTGTTAGTATCAGAGTAGAGATTGTGTCCCTGATATCGGCTGTGAGCATCCCAGCCTCGTAGTCATTATCTGAAGCCCTCTGTATCTAATCTCTGCATGCCCTTACTTGCTTGGGCTTGTCCCCTGCATGAATCGAGGTGTCTCTCACTCCTCCACTTCGTCTTCACAACCTTATTCCACTTTCTTTTTGTAGGAAAGTAACTTGTCATCTCTCAGTAACTGAAAATAGCAGAGAGAAGCAAAGTGGACCCGATTCACCCTCACTGTTTGCACTATGGTTTGGGACAAAGACTTAGACATAGATAGTAAGTACCTTCAAATCATAATCCATAAATAAACCCACACAAGGGCACTCTGGCACTGACTGGTGCACATTCATTTAATCCCTCTTGTTCCAATATGCATTATATCACCCATGAACCTGTCAAAAACTTCCAGTGCTTGTCTGGACCCATAATTTATCTCAAGACTTTAACAGCCCTGAGCTTCTGCAAGAAAATGTTTTAAAGAAGAATGTTTTAATATATATGATTTTAACCTTTTTAAACAATGGTTCCAGGCGTTTAATTCAGGCCCTCCAGATTTTTCTGGACTGCAACTACCAGAATTCTCTGCCGTTCTAGAGAGCTAGTGGGATAAGTTTGACTCGGTCTCATGAGATATGTAGTTCCCAAACACTTGCAGTGCCATGGTTAGCTATCACTGATCAGTGTGGTCTACCATAACATATCCAGTAAGACAGTCCACCCATGGTATGCTTTAGGAGCGTCGACCCACACTCGACCTTCATCACTAACACCAACAATTCTCAGTCTTTCTATGCAACAAGACAAAGAGATGTCCATTTCCCATCATGCTTTGTACAGCACTGATTATGTTACTGAAGGAGTTTTTTGTTTCTTTTATAATGTCAGTATTTTTGAAAGAAAAGCTGTATTCTTTCAACAGACCTTGAAGATAAACCATCAATGGCATTCCACCAATCAAACCTACACATAGAACGATTTGTGAGTTTGTCTTCAAGTAACAATCACTTCAATTTCCTTTAGAAAGGAATATTTCTAATCCATCTGACTTTGCATGGAATTGTTAGTTTGTGTGCCTGTTTATTGAATAAGCTATACAGTGGGGGTTTAGAAAGTGATTAGTCATGTGGCATAATATTAAAGAAAGATAAGTACAGAAAAAAAATAACAGAAATGTCCTGGTATGAGGAGCTTGCACTCTAGTATGAAAAAGAGGCATTTAAGAAGAATGTTTCCTTGCTGCAAGTTTTGGACAATTATTACTATTTTGATTATTGTCAATAATAATATAATCAAATCTGCTTACAGTCCAATAGAAGCAGAAAAATAAAAATGGAGACCTGCGCCAGGAATACTGAAATAAAGGGGAAGGGATTAGGAAGGAGAGAAGGAGAATACAGCACCTCCCACGTTCCCCTCGACTTCAAAAAAATGTATATAAGATATAAAAGTGGTGACAGCACACTGCGAAAAAATATATTATCAAGCTAAAAATGCTACAAATTACAAATGGACCTGACTCGTTTCGCCCACCAGGGTTTTCACAGAAATAAACATGTATTGACAAACGGTATTACTCACACAGTGGGGGTGCTTATTTAACATAGGGTCAGTCTAGTCCCCAAACTCACTTTGTTGCAAGATGAAGATCACTGCTTTTAAAGTGCACAGGCTTTTATCACTGTGTGATTTGATTCATGCATTCTAAATAAATCGCATTTTTAATATGTGACTCAAGCCCTCCCCCAGTGATACTCTTCATGTTTACTGCAGGTGCACTGTCCTCCTCAAATTGAATCTATTGTGTGGTCTCTGAGTGACCTTGCTCTTGTACAAAGTAGGATCTCTTAACAGTGGAAAACATTGTCTGACGACATCACTAGAGAAACAGGATATTCTATTCATTTGAATAAAATTATTCTCATTGGTTCCTGCAGCAAAAAAAAAAAGGAAATTACTTTTACACAGCTAGTGTGGGCAGTCCTGGTATCTTACAAGCTAAGAACTAAGATAATTTCACAATTTCTTCTAGCTGTAAGTATTTTATATTTTAAGCAATGCAAAATGTAATACATGCATTTTAAAGTACTTTGAAAACACAAATTATATTTGGAAGATGTATTTTGGACACCAGACAGTACCTTTAATATATCTTTATAGTATTCAACATTTTACTACCTTTCTTTATCAAAACAAATATGAGATTAATTACAGTAATCAAAATGATTTTTACTAATCCAGCCAATGTTTACCTTTGAGTAAGGAGCACACTTCCAGCAGATGAGAGTTTGTTTTAACATATTGGTACATGTTTATGATGCATACATTTTATCTGCAGTACTGAAATTTTCATTTGTTTTGTAAATGATTTGTGTTCTACAAGACTGATGTATAAAAAAAAAAAATATGCTATAAAATATGTATTCTGTCGTTAATTATTTTTCTAGTGCACTATTTTTATATCTCAGTCTAATGGAAGCGGTAGGAGATATAGAGCCATTGGTGAGATGGTCCACTGGCGATTGCGTACCACCAATCATTCGATGGATAGCAGCTTTTCCTGCCAGATGTAACTGTGAGAGGTACTCTGAGATACTGTCAAGTATAAAATAAGCAGATGGATCAAAGACAATAAAGTAGTTATAACATGATGCACATCCTTGGCTTTCAACATTAGAAATGAACATTAATGAGCAACCAGCACTAGCACACTTGAATCTGTTTCTGAGATGAGATTTTCTATCTCTACTTAAAGAAACTTCAGGTAAATTACAGAGTTGTTATACGTCAGTGTCTGAAGCATAAATGAACACCACTTCAACAACAGAAAATGAGAAAAATAACAATAGCGGTGTTTTTATTTCTTTATATCAGGCAGCAGGGAATATTTAAATTCTGGAACCCGCAAGGATCTCTTGTGGATTTTGGTAGGTTCTTTTTTTCGTTATTAGTCAGTTAGTAATAATACTATATTTTTGCTACAAGCGTCGGAGAATAAATAGCTATTGTTTATTAATTATTGAAAGATTAAGTGTAGATGTTAAAAAGGAATTCCTTCATTAAAAATACAAATAAACATGTTGTTTCGAATTTTGAGACCTTCGTCAGACCAAGGAGATTCTAAACAATATGTCTGCCTCCTGATAAAAGCAATACAGGTAACAAAGGCTTCTCAATAAGGTACTTTAATTGTAATCTTTCATTAAAGCCTTTCTATTGAAAACGTCTGCACTTTATGCAATTTTTCAGTGAAGTATAATTTAAAGGGACGGTATCACTTCAACACTGTTTTTACTGTGAATGTAGCAAATAAAAAAATGACTGAGAATGATCTATACATTGTGCTGGCGAAACTGCAAGAAAATGTCTAAATTAGGAGAAAAATGTGTTTCAAATGTGTCTGTGGGTCTCCTGCTTATGACATCACCTGTGGCACGGTATGCAAATGACACATTCCCGTACGAAAACCAGTTAATTTGCATATTAAGCCACAGGTGATGTCATAAACTAGATACTCCATTTAAAACTCTTTTTTCTCCTAATTTTGCCATTTGCTTGCAATTTTGCCAACACAACATATAGAACATTTTCAATCATTTATTATTCTCTACATTCACAGTACAAGCAATGTTCCGGTTATCCTGTCCCTTTAACTGTTTTGCAGACAGATACCTGTTAGAGGACCTTGACCTGTCTAAGCATGTTTGGGGAGAGCATGAGGCTATATTGTAACTCTGATAAGGACAAGAACCAAACAAGGTGTGTGAGGTCACAGCATAATGTGCAGACTAGATGGGCTGGATGATTATTTTCATCCATATTCTTTATATTTATCTCAGATAAATGCAATACTCTAATGAATTCCTATTTTAGTAAACACAGCCCAAAATGAGAAGCGAATGAAAAGAATTGTACCTGTCTACATCTCCCAATTAACAAGAAGACAACAGGATATTAAAGCTGATATCAGATAACGGAAGAAGAAAGGATCCTTTTTATTACAGATTCTGATCCTGCAGTGGAAATCAATAGCGCACAAACACTATCGTTACAAATAAGATTATTGGATCAGCTTTAAAAACACATGAGCAAAATGGTCCGGTGAGAGCGCAAGATACATATGTGTTTAAAGGGACAGTAGCATGTAAACATTTTCATCATGTATGTAGAACATAAAAAATGATTGGAAATGATCTATACATTGTATTAGCAAAACTGCAGGCAAATGACTAAATTAGGAGAAAAATGTGTCTGTGGGGTCCCTGTCTATGACATCACCTGTGGTCTGATATGCAAATTATACATTTCCCATTAAAAAAACAGTTCATTTGCATACCGTGCCGCAGGTGATGTCATAAGCTGGAGACCCCACAGTCACATGTAAAACACATTTTTCTCGTAATTTAGACATTTGAGTTTTTTAAAAAGGTAAAATATATAGGAGGCTATTATTGGAATACCAGCCAAGATCCAGATGCCTGGAAGTCAGCATTCAACTTCCAACATCTAAATGGCTGCCTAACAATGCTCCTTAGTTGCCTCATGTGGGATTAAAATATCACATGGAAGATGTAGCATACTTCCCAGCTTCTGTGCCAGAGGGATGGGGCGGTGGGGCTTGGGAAGTTTATCTGAGAATCAAAATATCCTTTTGATTTTGGAATTTGTGCAATAGTAGGATATAGTCCAGTGGTGGCAAATCTGCGGATGTGGTGCCAGCAGTGTACTAGGTTTGCACATAATTGTTGCGGGAAGTGAACTAATGGGTACTTTTCTTCGAAGCCACTTCACTGCGACCGCTCTTCTTCGCAGCAGTTACCACGACTCACAGTTCAGCGTGGCTGTTTCATCGCAGTTTAGTTTTGGGGTTTATTTAGGGTTAAGGGGTAGTTTTAGGGTTAGGAGTTAGTTTTAGGATTCATCTAGGGTTAGGTGTTAGTTTTAGGGTTAGGAGTTAGTTTTAGGATTCATCTAGGGTTAGGTGTTAGTTTTAGGGTTAGTATTAGGGGGTAACTTTTAGGGTTAGTACAGGCACTAGGGTTATTATTAGGGTTAGTTTTAGAGTTAGCATTATGGTGTGGGGTTAGGGGTTTATCTTACTAGGGGGTACTGGAGTTAGTATTTGTCTAAATAACCTGAAACTGTCAGCACTGTAACTGCCATGGTGACCCAAGAGCGAGAACAGAGCTCTTACCCAGGGAGCTAACATGAATTGGAGCCAGAATGAACCCAAATATAGAGAAGGGGCAGCAAAGTGTGTTGATATGGAGGGTGTAAGAGAAAGGGGGAACTGCTAGACAGAGGCCACTTAGAGCTCGATAGTTTGGAAGAATGGACATAGGCTCAAAAATGTCTGTCGTCGACGATAAAGTTAGTGGTCTTTGCTTTGTTTTTTTACAGATGTGACCCGTGGTATATATTTTAAGGCGTAGTGGTGGGCTAAGCAAAATATGGCCATATATTGTGACTTTATCTCCAATATTTTGGTGCATTTAAAAAAAACTTTAAAATAATTTGAAAATAACTTTGTTGTATGGTTGCACACTGACTATGTATTGCAATATATTGTAATGCTAGCACGTGGCTACAATTTAGTCTGCTGAATGGGTAGCCATCTCATTAGAAAATAAATTGTTCAAAACGGAGGGGTAATATGAACTGGATATTAACAAGCTCAACCTTCTCTGCAAATATTGCACAAGGAGATTCTCTGAAAAAAATAAGGTAGTGTATACTCATTACCTTAATGTTTAATTCCCTGGTTTTACCTTGACATGTTTGTTTCCGTTTTTCCGCTCTCTTATTTGCATACGTCCTTGGGGTCTGTTTACCTTGAAGACTCTATTAGCATCACGCGGAGATTAAATTAACTATCTTGTCCCTGCGTCTCTACATCATTGTTTTGTCTGACTGCAGGCAAAGGATTATATTCATTCTCACTGAATTAAAACACATCAGTCTTCTGTGTGAAATAACTAACAAAGTATATGTGTAAAGGTTTCTAAATGATGAAAGAACTGAAGACTTGATTTGAATAGCCTGTATTTTGGCTGTTTACTGTGCGTTGTATTGCTGTGGAGTCTGTGATACACTCACACACTGCACATTACTGTGAGTTTTATTGCTGTGGAGTCTGTAATACACTCACACACAGCACATTACTGTGAGTTTTATTGCTGCGGAGTCTGTGATACACTCACACACTGCACATTACTGTGAGTTGTATTGCTGTGGAGTCTGTGATACACTCACACACCGCACATTACTGTGAGTTTTATTGCTGTGGAGTCTGTAATACACTAACACACTGCACCTTACTGTGCGTTGTATTGCTGTGGAGTCTGTGATACACTCACACACTGCACCTTACTGTGAGTTTTATTGCTGTGGAGTCTGTAATACACTCACACACTGCACCTTACTGTGAGTTTTATTGCTGTGGAGTCTGTGATACACTCACACACTGCACCTTACTGTGAGTTTTATTGCTGTGGAGTCTGTGATACACTCACACTGTATACATTATTGTAAGTTGGATTGCTGTGCAACTCTGTGATACACTCAGACAGTATATATTATTGTACGCTGGACTGCTGTGGAGTCTGTGATACACTCACACAGTATACATTATTGTAAGTTGTATTGCTGTGGAGTCTGTGATACACTCACATACTGAACATTACTGTGAGTGTTATTGCTGTGGACCTCTGTGATACACTCACACACTACTTGTTACACCCCATCACGCTCAGTCAGACGTTTTCTTCCCATGTTTAGGGCACAAGAATGGCATAGGCAAACTGTTTGGGGCACATGAATGGCACAGGCATGCACGCTGGAGAACAATGGTACTGTCAAGCTGTTTGAGGCAAATACGGCACAGAAAGACTGGTTGAGGCACTGCCAAGCTATTCGGTGGCAAATATTAGCAAAAGCAGACTGTTTTGGGGGCATTGGAAATCTGTTTGGTAGGACTAGATGGCACAGTATATACATAAATCCTCCCAAATCCCTAAACCAAATGTGCAAACCCTCCCTGCCCTTGCTGAGGTGGAGACATTTGGCTTGACCCCCTTGCATGCCAGGAACATTAGCATGCAGTAAGAATTGTCCTTAAAATAGCCACTGACTGACACCATAAATATATCAGACTGATACAGCAAAGAGGCAGAAAGGGCCACCTTATGAAATGTGTCATATGGATCAGGTAACCATCAAAGGGGGCAAAAAAACAAGTTCAGTTTTCTCCAATAAAAGAAATAAAACTATTTAAAAGTAAATAAATAAAGGTGGGGCAGGGGCAGGCAGGGCAGGGCTTCAGGACGAATATATATGTCTTCATCAGGGGCCCATTGTCCAAACATTTCTGGCTCACTGATGTTGTTGTTAATATTGGTGGGATTGAGAGACGTAGAAGCCCCTGTTAAGTACACCACTGACCCAGAGTCCCAGCAGGCAGCTCCACAACTAGGTCGCTCCAAGTCAAATCCTTTCCAAAGCATTGCTTATTAATGCTTAACCTTGTTCTCCAAGATAAATGGGTTTATTTCCCTTTGAAGCACATCAGAGAAATAAAAGTCCCATTCACCAGATATCCATCGAATCGTTCGAGCCAGGAGTCAATTATTCTCATGGTCAGAGATGTGGAAGCAGTCACCGTGACAACATCTATTTAAGTGAATTTAAAACAATAATTTATTCCATATTTTTAACTTTTACAAAAGACGCTGAAAAAGAATCTCCAATGGCAGGTGTCTGATCAAACTCATCACTTCTTAGAGAGATGAAATCAGTAGCATTGCGACTTTTCCTCTAGCATTAATTAAAACAAAAAAAAATCTCTTCCAAATGTAAGATCTTTCTATTGACAGTCAACATGCACCACAAACCATTTTCCATACCAGGAGAGAGCTTTCAATATTTGCAACTGGAGGTGGGAGCAACTTTCTGCGCGCACCGCTCACTTCCTGTTGCGTTTAACAGCCACTTCCTGTCAGCAAGTACAAAAGGAAAAGTGTTGCCTATATTGCGTAACATCGTAAATCTCTTGCAGGGTGAGGTGAGCATGGAGCCCAGGATTCCAGCCGCCATTCTACAAAGCTGGTGGTGAATTACGGGGTTTGCAGTTCTGTAGCAGCCGTAGAGCATCATGAATATTGCCCATCAGATATTGCAGTAAATGTCGGTGCCTATGTCTGCCAAATAGATAGACCTTTTATTTGGACACTTGTAAATATCAAATATGACCTTAAATGAACAGTGAATCTAATTAGAGCTTATATTGGTGATGTATGTAATGTTATGGCTGATCGGTGTGTATATATATATATATATATATATATATATATAATGTTATGGCTGATCGGTGTATATATATATATATATATATATATATATATATATATAATGTTATGGCTGATCGGTGTATATATATATAATGTTATGGCTGATCGGTGTATATATATATAATGTTATGGCTGATCGGTGTGTATATATATATAATGTTATGGCTGATTGGTGTGTATATATATATATAATGTTATGGCTGATCGGTCTATATATATATAATGTTATGGCTGATTGGTCTATATATATAATGTTATGGCTGATCGGTCTATATATATATAATGTTATGGCTGATCGGTCTATATATATAATGTTATGGCTGATCGGTTTATATATATAATGTTATGGCTGATCGGTGTATATATATAATGTTATGGCTGATCGGTGTATATATATAATGTTATGGCTGATTGGTGTATATATATAATGTTATGGCTGATCAGTGTATATATATAATGTTATGGCTGATCAGTGTATATATATATAATGTTATGGATGATCGGTGTATATATATAATGTTATGGATGATCGGTGTATATATATAATGTTATGGCTGATCGGTGTATATATATAATGTTATGGCTGATTGGTGTATATATATAATGTTATGGCTGATCAGTGTATATATATAATGTTATGGCTGATCAGTGTATATATATAATGTTATGGCTGATCGGTCTATACATATATATATAATATTATAGCTGATCGGTGTATATATATATAATGTTATGGCTGATCGGTGTATATATATAATGTTATGGCTGATCGGTGTATATATATAATGTTATGGCTGATCGGTGTATATATATATAATGTTATGGCTGATCAGTGTATATATATAATGTTATGGCTGATCAGTGTATATATATAATGTTATGGCTGATCAGTGTATATATATAATGTTATGGCTGATCAGTGTATATATATAATGTTATGGCTGATCGGTCTATATATATATATAATATTATAGCTGATCGGTGTATATATATATAATGTTATGGCTGATCGGTGTATATATATAATGTTATGGCTGATCGGTGTATATATATATAATGTTATGGCTGATCGGTGTATATATATATAATGTTATGGCTGATCGGTGTATATATATATAATGTTATGGCTGATCGGTGTATATATATAATGTTATGGCTGATCGGTGTATATATATATAATGTTATGGCTGATCGGTGTATATATATAATGTTATGGCTGATCAGTGTATATATATAATGTTATGGCTGATCGGTGTATATATATAATGTTATGGCTGATCGGTCTATATATATATATAATATTATAGCTGATCGGTGTATATATATATAATGTTATGGCTGATCGGTGTATATATATATAATGTTATGGCTGATCGGTGTATATATATATAATGTTATGGCTGATCGGTGTATATATATAATGTTATGGCTGATCGGTGTATATATATATAATGTTATGGCTGATCGGTGTATATATATATAATGTTATGGCTGATCGGTGTATATATATATAATGTTATGGCTGATCGGTGTATATATATATAATGTTATAGCTGATCGGTGTATATATATATAATGTTATGGCTGATCGGTGTATATATATATAATGTTATGGCTGATCGGTGTATATATATATAATGTTATGGCTGATCGGTGTATATATATATAATGTTATGGCTGATCGGTGTATATATATATAATGTTATGGCTGATCGGTGTGTATATATATAATGTTACGGCTGATCGGTGTATATATATATAATGTTATGGCTGATCGGTGTATATATATATAATGTTATGGCTGATCGGTGTATATATATATATAATGTTATGGCTGATCGGTGTATATATATAATGTTATGGCTGATCGGTGTATATATATATAATGTTATGGCTGATCGGTGTATATATATAATGTTATGGCTGATCAGTGTATATATATAATGTTATGGCTGATCGGTGTATATATATAATGTTATGGCTGATCGGTCTATATATATATATAATATTATAGCTGATCGGTGTATATATATATAATGTTATGGCTGATCGGTGTATAAATATAATGTTATGGCTGATCGGTGTATATATATATAATGTTATGGCTGATCGGTGTATATATATAATGTTATGGCTGATCGGTGTATATATATATAATGTTATGGCTGATCGGTGTATATATATATAATGTTATGGCTGATCGGTGTATATATATATAATGTTATGGCTGATCGGTTTATATATATATATATATATATATATATATAAACAGTGGTTCTGTTTGCATCTCTGCCTAGGGTCACCTCAGCCTCTGCACAAGGTGCACAGTAATATCTAAACGTGCAGCAGTCCCCATGGAAGCCGATATAATATCCCCCCTAATTGTTCAGCTGTGCACTAGGATTGTTCTGTATACATAAAACCTATAGTGTCTTACTGTACGTAGCACAGGGGATCAGAAAAGCGATGTACAACATGCAGTGGTTATAACAAATTATGGTATGTGCCACAGCTTCACCATCACTGCTCCAGACTTACAGGTATCCTGTTTCTATGATTGTAGGAAGAATATCCATCCATTTAAGAGATCTATATCATGTCATGAGATTAGAGTTCTTTTAACATGTCATTATTTAATAAAGCATCCATTTATTCCATTCTTGGAAATCCAATCCTCACATACACCCAATACAAGACTGTTCCTCTATTACTATCAATCTAATATCAGTTAATATCATACTATCACATCATTCAGTAACATTCTTGGTTTTTATTGCAAAAATATCAAAATTACATATAATCAATAAATATATTGTTTAAAGTGCAATAGACATTACAGTATACCTTTCACTTCTATCTAAAGTGCAATAAACATTTCACTTTATATATCACTTCTACCTAATAGAGCAATAAATACAAAACAGTACTTTTTATTTCATTCATTCACCCCCTGGTTCTAGTAACTCTTTCCATTTTTCTTTAAAGCTTTATCATTCAAAAACAATTCAATAACAGCAACGCATATTTCGTCCCTTACCAATGTGCCTCCATGATGCCACCTTGATTTCTGCCAAAAGTTTTCCGTGGGCTGATACGGTATTTCTATTTTAAAAAGTGCACAACTTGACAGTAAGGTCTGACTAATGGTGAACACAATGTTTGGCTTTATTTGCACAGTATGCAAATACTAATCCTTTGTTAGGTTAGCCATACTAATTGGGTTACGTACAATGGTAGCCCTTCCACTAGTTCTCCAAATAGTAATGGATTAGGTCTCTCTCAAGCTTCAAAGATCATTTCTTTTCCCCTGTAATCCTTTTCTTATTCCTCTCAATCAAATCCATTTTTGTTCTCCTTGTTGTATTACCTATCAACTTCAAAACGCGTGGACAGAGGAGGGAGGGAAGGGGCTAAAATATGAAACGGGTATTTAAAGTAATACAACAGACGTCTTTTCCCCTTTGAAAGGTTTTAAATACTTTGTACATATAACAATAAATCCATTATAAATTAATATCAAAGGCCTCGGCCTGCATGTTTTTTGAACGGGTGAGAACACACAGTGTTAGCCACTTAACTCTATACATAAAGAAAATATTTGATAGTAATCCATTTTTTATAGAATCTTTCAAGAAGAAGAAAGGGGATGTTTTGCCTGTACATAGAAGGCATATCTTTCATCTTGGATATTGTAAGGCGAGTAGGTAGAGAGTTCATATTAATCATAGGAGAGACCTACAGGGAGGATTTATTTTTATAATAGAGTGGTCTGTGAATGGTGTGTGATGGTGGGGTTCACTGTAAAAAATGCATATGCAAAGGGATGCAGGGTCTAAAATACACAATTCTTTGTATTTTCTTACATAAATAAAGGATACAATACCTTGACAGATAAGCAGACGTTCCGATTGCTTGCCACAAAAAATCCCTGCGCAATGAGTGCAAAATTTAAACTGCAAAAATGAAAATAAAAAAAAAAATAGTTTTCTGATCAGCCATAACATCATGACCACCTGCCTAATATTGTGTAGGTCTGCTTTTGCCACCAAAACAGCCCTCACCCGTCGAGGCATGGACTCCACTAGACCTCTGAAGGTGTGCTGGTGTAACTGGCACCAAGACGCTAGCAGCAGATCCTTTAAGTCCTGTAAGTTGCGAGGTGGGGCCTCCATGGATCGGACATGTTTGTCCAGCACATCCCACAGATGCTCGATTGGATTGAGATCTGGGGAATTTGGAGGCCAAGTCAATACCTTGAACTCGTTGTTATGTTCCTCAAACCATTCCTGAACCATTTTTGCTTTGTGGCAGGGCACATTATCCTGGTGAAAGAGGCCATTGCCATCAGGGAATACAGTTTCCATGAAAGAGTGTACATGATCTGTAACAATGCTTAGGTAGGTGGTACATGTCAAAGTAACATCCATATGAATGGCCGGACCCAAGGTTTCCCAGCAGAACATTACCCAAAGCATCACACTGCCTCTGCAGGCATGTCATCTGTCAGTCCAAAGGATCACACTGCCTCTGCCGGCTTGCCACCTGTCAGTCCAAAGCATCACACTGCCTCCGCCGGCTTGACACCTGTCAGTCCAAAGCATCACACTTAGGGTTGCCACCTTTTCTTCAAAAAAATACCGGCCTTGGTGCTGTCTCCATAGACTTAACATTAGCCTGATGCCAATTTTTTACCTGCCTGCCGGTAAAATACCGGCCAGGTGGCAACCCTAATCACACTGCCTCCGCCAACTTGCCACCTGTCAGTCCAAAGCATCACATTGCCTCCGCCAGCTCAAATATGAATAAAGATGAAGACATTGTAACCATTTAATTTGTTTTGCTATCGCTCATCTCCTATACTACCATTTCAAAACATGTTATGCATTGTATTAGCAGAATTGAATGGAAAAAATGTATTAAATATGTCTGGGGGGTCACCTACTGATGACATCACCTTGTAGCTTAAAATTCAAATTACACATTTCCCTTTGAAAACTCGTTCATTTGCATATCAAGACACAAGGTGATGTCATAAACAGTTTGAGCACAATGTACAGCTCTTTTTCAATATTATTGTATTCTCTACAGTCATAGAATAAACAATGTTGAGTTGAAAAATTCCCTTTAAAATAAAATTGAAAGGATAGTGAAAGAAACTGTGCTACTGTTCCTTCAACTTAAGAGAGCTAACGCAACAGAAGGTGGTAAGGGCACTGCTTTTAATTTATGGATAAACCACATATCTACATGGAAAATGGTGGAAGATTCCAAGACTTTGCTCAACAAAAGCCTCCAGCATGTTCTTCAGAAGGACTCCACAGGTAGAACTTCCATACGTTCTAGAATACAACTAATTCCCTGGTCTAATCTACCATTCTCTACCTATGTAAAAAATTCAAAGAGGTTCTCACAGAAAGAATTTCTTTTGAACAATTATAATTTTTTTATATATATATTTTTCTTTTTTTATATGAAACATATTTGACAAATCTCTGCCGTCCTGAGCATGCCCAAGTACAAACCAAAAGATGATTCCATATTTCATGAAATTATACAAAAAAAAACCAAACGGCTGTGACTTATTAGGTTGAAAGCTGTAAATCTCTCTCTGTTCTATATCTTCCCACACTTTGATTTATTTCTATGTTTTCTTCTCCACGTTCCTTCTTAGCATGCTGTACTCCTCTTGATGCTTTCAAGGATGTCATAAGGTGTATTTTTCCTTCTTGTTTTTATCTCTTCCGGGGATGTGCAGCAGGTAGGTTTTTTTTTTTGTATTACTATGCAGAAAGCATAAATTATGGAAAAGATGTAAAATTATGCAAAGTACCTTTCGTGCAGCGCATATAATCGTATAATTGTGCTGGGTGCCATTGATTAACAGCAGTGGAGTCAAACACAAATGCTTCTGGCCGCTGATAAAACTTTAACTTCAAAAAAGAGAGCAAAAAAACCAGCGTGACTGGTATTTAAATTCAGCAGGAGAATTACACAGGTCATTTTATCTAGTCGTTTAGCAGAGCCAACAATGACAGATGAACTGCAGGAGTAGATCACAGAGACGGTTTAGGGACCAACTGGGAGTTTGGAGCTGAGAATTATTTGTTTCGGAAGAATACAAGACCAGTTTTCTGTCCAGAGGGACAGCGAAGGCGTAAAAGTGAAAGGTTATAAATTATTGTGTGAGAAATAGAGGACAGAAGGAAAATAAACCCTAGGAAGTCTTTTACGAAAGCTAAATGAAGGATAGAATTAAACAGATGGAGTAAAAAAAAGGGGGACTCAGTATGTCCCAACCTGGCGCGGACTTGATAGGAATCCAATATGGACGATTCCGGATTTGGGGGGCTAGTAAAGATCTGAACCCCCCGAAACCTGGCCTGAAATCTGCGGAAATTGATACATTTTGGGGAGTTGAATTCTTCAGATTTTAACAAAAAAAAAAAGTTATCAAATAATTAAAGTCAATTTCAAACACAAAAAATGTATATACTGTCATAATATATGAATGTTATTTATTATAATGGTATATTTACATTAATGAAAGAATTTTTCTTTTTTATTAAAAATTTTTTTTTATAGTATTTTATGTTCATTTTATTTATTTTTATGTATTTAATTAATTTTAATTTCAAAGCCATTTTCCAGAGGAGATCGGCTGCTGAAATGTCGCTACAATAATCAGCCACATTGGCTGATTCTGGGCTGATTCGAGATCACTTTGGTGGTCTCTGAATAGCCTGAATTTAAGGGCTACTCCTATCACAGAAGTGAACCAAATGGGGTTTTTTTTTTGGGGGGGGGGGGAGTTATGTCATGTCAAGTTTGGATCTGTTAATTGAGATTTTTTTCCAACTCGGCTACTTTTGCCTTAAGTTTGAATTTCCCTTGTTAATTCCCTACAATTCTCTCTTACATGAGTAAAGTCATAAATCGTCAAGTTTCGTGGGTTCTAGCCATCCTATCAATGGTGAATCAGTCTCGGCAACATAGAGAGAGTCAGAGCATCTTCAATGAGTATATTTAAAAATCAGTCTGGTCCTCAGGCAGGCAAGTTGCCCCAGCCATTTCCTCATTGACCCAGGAAGCAAAGGCCAAGAAGTCTTCACACATCTTGCAAAAATTGTAGCAATCACCCCCCCTTTCCTCTTACCTATCTCCTTCTTTGAAGCCTTAAGCCCCATCATTTAGTTAACAAGCCCCGTAGATGGACCACCACCAATCGGCGCCAATCACCGTCAATCTACTATCAATGCGTGATACCTTCTGACTTTTATTAAAAACAAAGAATAGGTTGGTGATTATAGTGTATGGAACAAAAACCCAGCCGCTAAGTGTTACTTTGGAAGCAGATGTTACCTGACATTGTCATCAAAAGGTTACATTGCAGGGAGATAATGACAAAGAAAAAAAAAGCACATATCTCTAGATGCAATCAAATACTCGAGAGCAGAATTCAATAGTAAAGCAGCTATCATGCCACGGACAGTGGGTTACTGAAAAGATGTATTGTGCGGTCCCTACTTGAACCTCAAGCTGCTGCTGAATTTATAATGCAGCCCATGCACATAGTCAGTCTTCTCTTAGCAGGAAATCTCAAATAATTGGTCTTACAAACACCGCTCGATGAAATGAACAGGGCTGACTGGGCCCCCAGATTAAGAGGCCCATCAATCACAATGATGTGTACAGAAAGACTTTCTCCGTTTTGTTTTTTTGTATAAAAAAAAATGCTAAACATTTCAAAAGATGTCATGTCTTTAATGTGTTTATTTTACTATAGATTCTTCTCGGGGAGGGTTTCCTATTAACACTCTAATTTTACATGTACAAAGTACCAGATGTGATATGTATATACTAAAGTGTGAAACGTATATAAATCCACAGTGTATTTTTACAAAAAAAAATTAAACACACTATATTGCCATCTTTTCTTCAAAAAAATACCGCCCAGGGCCAGCACTGAGGGGGCAGACTAGGGCACCTGGCAGGGGCGGCACTTTGCTGCTTCATGCAGCGTTTTTGTTTTTTTTCTTGTGCCGCCAGCTGCAGTCTGGGACAAAGCAAAGTCCCATATTGAGAGCTCTCAACTCTCCTGATTGACTCAGTCCCTACTTCACAGGAAGCTCAAAGCTAAAGATGCCTGCACGAGGTAAGGTAAAAACTGACAGTGTGTATGTGTCAGTGTGAGTGTATGTGTGTGTGTGTGTGTGTGTGTGTGTGTGTATGTGTGAGTGACAGACTGTCTGTGTATGTGTGGGAGTGAGTGAGTGTGTATGAGTCAGTGTGAGTGAGTGTGTGTGTGTGTGTGACAGACTGTCCATGTATGTGTGGGAGTGAGTGTGTGTGTGTGTGTGTGTGTGTGTGTGTGTGTGTATGTGTGAGTGACAGACTGTCTGTGTATGTGTGGGAGTGAGTGAGTGTGTGTGTAATGGATAAAGGGGTTAACTCTTCTGACACTGCCTATATCTGTCTAGGAATCCAGGGGTTAACTCCTCTGACACTGCCTATATCTGATTATCCACCCAAGGGGTTAACTCCTCTGACACTGCCTATATCTGTCTAGCCACCCAAGGGGTTAACTCCTCTGACACATCCTATATTGGTCTAGCCATCCAGGGTTACCTCCACTGACACTGCCTATATTTGTCTACACATCCAGGGGTTAACTCCTCTGACACTGCAAGGTGCTATTGCATTAAATTATCACTTCCAGATAAGTTTCGTTTTAGTTTGAATTATAATATTACTATTTCGCCTGAGGCAGCACAAAGTCTCCTGCCAGCCCTGATATTGCCCCTGATATTGCCCCTGATATTGCCTGCAAAGACTTAAAGGGACTGTATCACCTAAACATTGTTTTTACTGTGAATGTAGAGAATAAAAAATGAGTGAAAATGATCTGTACATTGTGTTAATAAAACTGCAGCAAATGTCTAAATTAGGAGAAAAATGTGTTTGAAATGTGTCTGTGGAGTCAACCCTAGCCAACTCTCTAGCCAGACTGAAACTCCGCTTCTTTTTAAGGCACCTGCGTCCATGCATGTAACATCATCCTTCTTCTGATGACATCTTCACCCACCCGCTGCATCTGTCCAAAGTGAAATGCGTTGCACATCTACATGCGCAGTCTGCTACAGAACCATCAATGAATCCGTTTGAATGGAGGACTGAAAAAATACACTTCCAGAAGTGATACCACAGGCTTCATTCCTTAAATAAAAGATCCTGCCAGAAAAGACATGTTGTATCCTCCTATGCAGTCAGTACAGATGGTTATCTCTGCTGGGTCTGACTCCATCACGATACTCAAGTGAAATGAACTAATTATTAAGCAATATGGCAGCGCATCTCTAATGTCAACTGGGAGCCCTCCGAACAGTGGGAACGCATCATTTTGGAAACACAGAGTGCTGCCGTGCATCTGTGGTCGAATACCAGACTCAGTAGCTACATACATAATTGACTCAGTGATTTGGAAAAATCCTGTCGGTATTTGTTTTCTCCTAGCATGAATAAAGCAAACAGAATCTGCCTTGCACGCTCCTTCAATGGATTTATATGAGAACCACCCCTCCAAAAAATAATAATATTGTGTACAAATAGGGGGGGGGGGGGGGAGGCACCCAGCAGGCAGGAAGGAGTTAATCATGCAGTTTTGATAGAGAAATCCCAGACTCTGATTAATAAGAACAGACTGTAATTTCATCACTGCCGCTTTTTCAGCTGGAATTGTTTCTGGCAGGTTTGTTTTTATTTTCATTTTTTTTGTGTGCAAATTATGATGGTCTTTTGAGGATACACAGTGTGTGTATATACTGCAAAGAACAAAAACGAAAATGAACAAAAAGGATCTGTACGTTGTGTTAGAAGAATTGCCAACGTAGCCATTAACTAAGAGAAAAATATACTTTAAATGTGTCTGTGGCGCCTTCTGCCTTATGGGGAAGGGGGGCTAATTCAATTAATCCTTATGTTTTTCAAATTGCATATATTTTTGGTTTGCTGGTATATCCAGAACGGTGTGCCACATAAAACATACGACGGTAAAATACGTCAAGAAGCGTTACCACCTTATCTTCGAAAAAAAAAAAATTTTATTCTCGCCCAAGCTATTGGCTCTATAGACTTAACATTGGCCCTCTCGCCAAAACTGGCTGGGTAGAAAAAAAAACAAGAAATACCAGGGACATGGAAGGCTCACTAATCATAGCCGACCCTCTCCATTATACTGGAGGTCAGTGTGGAACTGCTCGACTCCAGTGATCCCCGAATAATACGACTCAATTAAGAGGAAGCCAAGTAGAATCTGCGGATGGAGTTACTGCGCACAGCTGAAGAGAAACAAAAATAAATATCCAGCTTATTAAATAAATATAAGAGGTTGGTGCAAACAAGAATAAACACAGCAAGTGCTATACTGGCGCTTAATTATGGGTACAATACTGTCATTTGTTCCTAGGCATAGGTACCTTACTCTCAAAGTGAGTCTTTACATCTGGTGTGGTTATACTTGTCTGTGCCTTTTATATTTATTTAATCAACTTGAGCAGACATACTTGCTGTAACTATGAGCTGCTAGTAAGGAACGGCGATAGATGATAGAAGTTGCCAAGTGCAATAATGAACTGCTTAGAGGCTCTGCCCTGAAAAGCTTATATATTAAAATACAAAAAGTACAAATAAAGCAGAGAGGCACACTGTGGGATTCCTCCGAAAAATAGCTTTCTTTATTATAATAATGATATAGCTTGATTGTAGTTAATAATGATTCAAAGAGAGAGAAAAAATGACAAACATTAGAAAAAAAATAAACGAATAAAATAAAAAGGATGGTACAAGCGCACCGCGGCAGACGTTACTTGCAGTAACTCTGTGAGTGCCATCCTCGCAGCGCTACGTACCCTCTGCAGTGATTTAAAACAGAAGTAAAAGAGGCGACGACACAGGTGCAGTAAAGGGTGTCTCCAGGGAAACAGGGATGCGGCATGGTCCAAGAAGAGTCTGTTGTCCGCGCAGTCCCCTGGTGGCGTCAGATAATGACAGACCTCAGTCTCCAGGCTCCCAGTGTATGGCGGAAAGCCGCTTCGTGTTTGATGCTGAATTACAGGCACTCTGTTGACATCCATTGTACTTAGTATCACATCAGTCTCTTTCTTCATCACAGTAACACCCTTTGAGCCGGGTATTACCACTGTTTTCAAGAGTCATTGTCGAAATGAAGTCATTATTGTGAAGAGGTTTAATGTAAGCATAACGCAGTGCTGTTCAAAGGCCGGTAATAGGGAATCTAATAACCGCCATAATATCAAAACAACAAAATTATGTTTTGAGTGCAAATAACTGTCCAAGACGTCTCCTCCGCTTCTGTTCACAGGTGTTTTGTTTTTTTTTTCTTCTAAAGTTTCTAGGACTCCCTGCCGGGGTGTGAGATGTCATTTCGCAAAGAATCATAGCTAACACTGAGTCCTGCGGTTAGCCCACGCTGGGAGTGATAGGGATTGCAGGGCACAAATAGCCCAGGTGATGCCACACTACAAAAAAATCAGCTTTTTTTGGGGGGAAGTAGAGGATGTTACATTCTACAGGGGAAAAAAGGGATTCTGGTGCAAATCATGAAATTTGGACAAATCAGTAGGAAAGTTTCAACAGTAGAGCATCTGTGATGATTACACCAATTTAACATTTTGCACCAGACAAAGTTATATCCATAGATTTTTACCATTATATATATTTTTTAAAATATTATGGTGGGCAGTTAAATATCACCAAGGGTCCACAAAACTTCCACTAACTATTTTGTAACTTGTACCCTAACCAGCCATCCCACGTAACCGCTTTCTAAAATTTTGTTTCAATTAACCTAAAATGATATTTCCTCAGCTGCACCCATTATGGATAAGCAAAGGATTCCAAGCATACAGCTGTACACCTGGTAGACAAGCCTGCTAGTTAGGTTTTTTTTTCATAAGAATATCAGCCATGCTATTGCCTCCATAGACTAAATATCATATAATATAATATCAGCTGGGTGGATAGCATACTGCTAGTGCATGTTTTGTGCAGACACCTGTGCAATGTATGTGCAATGCCTGCACACTTTGCAAGTACAATTATCATGTGAGATATTATTATGGTTGTTTTTTTTCCCTGAAATTATGGCAACCACTAGTCATGTCATGGTTCCAAAAAAATCAGTTACAAAAAAGTCCTGGATTTGCCAGGAAGGGCCCATTTTTTTGTGGGGTCCTGACCTAGGTTTGCCGCCTTTTCTACGAAAAAAATAACAGCAATGCTATTGCCTTTATAGACTAAACACTGGCCTCAACAGTGGTTTATGTAGCGTTTGTCATGCGCCCTAGGCCTGACTCGTTTGTCACACCCTTTCCTCCCAAGTTACACCCCTTCCTAGCGCAACCATTCCGCTAAACCCAACTGCTCCCATTACTCTGTCTGGAGTGCCCTTCCACTGTACCATTTGACCCCCAACCTATACACAGCAGCAGCTTGCTTCCTGGTGGTCTATTGGGGGAAGCCCATATGGCAGCACTGGCTCTTCATTCTCCTGTCACCCCCTCTAGTTTGTCCTCGTGCAGCCTGTTTGCAGACAGAGAGGTGGTGATGGGAGATCTTCCGATCTCACCAGCCACCGTCTCTGCCGGCAAGTGAGGTTTGTTTGTTTTTTCTTAAAGGGGCGGCTTTTATTTTCACATTTTTATTATTTGTTTGCGTTTTGTGCTGCCGCTTAAAGGCATATAAGGCATGTGCCACCCTAGGCATTTGCCTTGTTTGCCTTGCACTAAATACAGCTCCCAAGGTATGGACCGCAGCGTCCATACCTTGGGAGTTGGGAGGTATGCAATACCCATAGTTAGAGTGACACGCAGGAGCAATAGTAATATACAATACAGTCTTGGTTTTCATACAGAGTCTCAGGCTATATTGACTCATTCCCAATGCTTTATATAATAGGGATCGTTATGACAGTCATTAAAAAAACTAAATCTCTTAACTGCTGACATTTTGCACAATAAGATCGCTAGTGGGATTCTGGAGCATAAAGTAATGAAGAACATTTTATTCTGTTTGCAAGTTAAGGACAGAAGTGTGTGACTTGTGACTGCACGCCATGCAGAGCCGGCTGTAATTAGCACATCCTCAGCAACCTGTGACATTGTGCAGAGCTATGCACTGCATGCAAATGTGTTGTTATTGTTCTACGATACTTCCCTGGAAGTTTAGGAAAGGGGAAAAGGGAATCTTTTAACAGGAAAGTACTAATTAAAGTATTACCTTAATATTGTTTATACTTTGAATGTAGAGAACAAATATTGATTAAAAATGATCTATACATTGTGTTAGCAGAACTGCAAGCAAATTAGGAGAAAAAATGTGTTTAAAATGTGTCTCCTGTTTCTGACATCACCTGTGTAATTTGCATGTCAAGCCGTGGGGTGATGTCATAGAGAGGAGACTCCACCCCCACTGGTATATAGATCATGGAAAAATCATGGCATTGCCTAACTAGAGCACAAATTATCCATCCTAAATTAGCACAATTACGCTGGAGATCGTTCCCGATGGTAAATGCTCCACACGGAATAAATCACTTTAAAAGAAAGACATTAACATTATTAAAATAAACTTTAATGAAAATAACAGAACAGCTAGGGGGAAACTGAGCAGGGTAGAACAAAATAAACAATGCAAGTGATTGAAGATTGCCAACGCGTTTTGTGGAGGGTTTTTTTTGTTTGTTTTTTTAGTAGATAGAAATCCAACTCCTCACATCCAGGTATTCAATGGCAGCTTAACTACCACGGGGGGGAGGGGGGTTACTCTGAAGGGTTATATATGTGACAATTAAAGAGAGAGACATGAATGAAAAATTAATATGTCAAAACAAAGCAACCTGCAAGAAATGTGAGAGGTATTGCTCAATTAATGGATGAGCTTTCCTTCCTTAGTCATTTGGTGGGGAGCATCTGGAGAATTATATATCCAGTTCCCAAAGAATTAAAAAAAAAAATAGTTTACAATAGACGCTGCATATGGCGTGTCACCAACAAACAGAGTACCTCCTATCCGTACGCCCTTAAATCTTATAGTGACCTTCTGTTATTGCTTGCAGGTGAGCTCCATGTATGGGAAACAGATAGCACTTCGCCTACACGGCAGATGTTACTACTTACACTTCTTACTTCTCTCTAGTTTAACAGATCATTATAATTTAGCAAACAGCTGGCACCCTGCCAGCACCTCCGAGGTAACAGTCTATCCATCGTTCTTCTAGACTCTCGCTGTGACTTGGAGAGAGGATTTGGGAAACTCCTGGCGCTACTGACGGCGTCCAGCCATTTACAGGAAGGGATTTGGCCATAGTGGCCCGATCTGATAGAGTGATGTGCGTTAGAGAGACAGACGCATAGCTCATTAGTGTCACTGTTTAGGAGGGACAGTCCCTATGTTGCAACCAAATCCCCCTGCCCCTCTGTCCTCCTCTAGGGTCCCTCTTTCTGGGAGCTCGGAATGTTTAGTTAGAGTGTATCCCAGAGCTCCACAGCAATAAAACTCACAATAAAGTGTGTTTATACTGCAGTACGTGTGTTTCTATATTAATTTGTCTGAATAAAATAATTATTGTTCTAAGTGTTATCAGCTAACACGTGGGGCTTATCAGAACTCTTGTGTATGAGTTTTTATTCCCTAGTTTGTAAAGCTATATATATATATATATATACAGTGCAGTGTAGGCCCACTGGGGCGCCAAGAGTTAAATATACGCAGTATTTACACCGTCAGAATGAATGTTTCTAAAAAAGAAAGCAATACGGATAAAATATTTCCGATTAGATTCCCGGCTTTAATTAGATTCTTGTCTTCAAATAGCTTGGACCGAAGCTGTGAGGAGGATGAGAGAGGTGAGGAAGACGTAGCTGCTCGGAATATAAAAGAGGAACATGTTTAACGGTAAGCAGCCGTTTGCTGCCCCCCGGGTGATCCAGAACATAACCAGCGAAACCTTTCTGTCTAAACGCTGGGAAAATCAGATCACTACCCCTTCCAATTTTTAGCTAGTGACATAATTAAGGCCGGTCCTGCTGAGGACTGGAAGGACGAGCGGGCGATGTGCAGCTGAATGTCGGTAAGTAATCATCGTCGCTGATGCAGGAGAATCGCGGCACGGTTAAGGCAGCCCATTGCGTGGCAGCCCCTTATTTACTCAATTGATGCTTTCTTCCAATTAAAAAAAAATACCCTTGTTTTGTGCGAAACAAGGCTATTTGTTACTGTAAATTATTTCCAACACTTAAAGAGATACTAAACCATGGCATGATGGGAGTGGAATAAGGCTACTCCTAGAGCTATATAGTACTTCAAACAGTTTAATTGGGTCCAGGTTCGCTGGGCGTAACCCTTTTGTAAGTGTTATAAACACAAATATTCCATGTTTACAGCCGGGAATGTATCTCAACGTCTTCTCTTGGTATTGCAGGATGGTAGGGAGGGAAAGTCTCTCAATCTGACAGTGCTGTAGGATAGCGGAGAATGGGATTGTGGGATTGCAGAACCCCCCGGGGACAGGGCTTGAAGTGATGTGCAGTGCCACCTTCTCCAGCACAGTGGTTGGCTGGGCTGAATTGTCGCAACCAGTCACTATGCATGACTGAATTTCCCCGTTTTCCTACAAAGGAGACTTTAGTCCTGCATCAAGATATTTAAGTATTTGTTATTTTATTTTCTGTTTCATTTTTGGATTGCCAAAGATGCAGAGCCGCTGATGGCACATCCCCTGGCCACACATTACAGAGGTCAGAGGGAATGGGCATGTCATGGTCCAGTCAACTATGGGACCCTGGGTAACTGTAAATTCACTTCTCTGGTTTATTAAAGGGAACCAGGGGATGATCAATGCTTAGATAAGCAGCATTGTGCAGACCAGGTTATGGTTTAGGTGGTACAGAATTATCAGGCACCCATTTGAAATTCAAGCTGCAAAGTCACTGACCAAAGAATGCTCAGATAAGAGTGAATTAATGGCAGCCCTCTATGTCTTCTAAAATGCAGACTTTATGGAGGAATGCAATCAAAAAAAAGCGAGTTTTGTAACTTTCACATATACATTTGAACTTCTCTAAGTATGTTCTTTTATCCGAGCTAAACTGTTACCGAAGTCTTGCTGCCCCTTAAAGGTGACACCTAGCTTGCCTTGCCTGGGGGAGAGAAAACTCACTGAAAAAGATAAAGTCCCCAGGGTATACAGGCATTAAATATCCAAATGTACATTTTATACCGAGTTTATGCATAGAATACTGTATTAAAAAAAATGCTTAAACTATTTGAATGATAAATTACACCTGGCAGGTGGTGGTCATTACTGCAAGGATATGATTCAAAATGTAGATTATCTTGACAACAGATTGACATATACGTGAATACCTGATTCACTACACAAAAGGTTCATTTAACCTTAATTTGGAGCCCACGGTAATTATGTTAACCCCTTCATGACATGTGGTCCATCCTAAATGAGGGAAGGACCAAAACACCATTTTTTTGTTCCTGGCCCCCATCACAAAGTGATCGGTTCATCCTGACTTAAGAATAACTTGAGATTAAAGACACTGACTCCTGACTGACAAGGGACCAGTTGAGTCTCCTCGCTCTGCCAATGCAAGAGACTATTAGCGGGATGCACAGTGACACTGCTGTGTCTCACTCCCTACTTAAACCGCGCCTGTGACACAAGCACAGCCTTTCACACACGCAGAGACTGATGATCTGTGGACTGAGTCTAAATCTAGCAGTGCCCTTCCCGAGACCAGACGCTAGATTCCATCGGGTCTCGGGACATAATGGGGCACTGCCTAAAGTGGATGGGATGCCATGGCATCGTATTACATAATGCAACAAAAATCATGGATGTCCCAGCAAATCCAGGACTGTTGGCCACTATTTTTTGTATTGCCCAGCCACCAACTTATCTTGACGAGTTAGTGGGGTTCTTTAACCCTAGAAGCTAGTTTAATGCAGGAGAAAAAAACATTTTGGGGGGGTGGAAGGTTTGCCTATAGCGGATTTCCATTGTCAACCAAGCCCCACGTGGATTTCTAGACCAATCACAAAACTTAGAGCTACTTCTAGGGTTGCCACCTGGCCGGTATTTTACCGGCAGGCCGGTAAAAAATTGGCTTCAGGCCAATGTTAAGTCTATGGAGACAGTACCAAGGCCGGTATTTTTCTGGAGAAAAGGTGGCAACCCTAGCTACTTCAAGTATACGTATTGCTCGTTTTTGACACTGCCGCCATCTTGAAGGAAAGGTCTTGTTTGAAGATCAACAGTGCACGACAGGTAGTAAACCCAACCAAGAACAGAAAGTTGAAAGACGGCCTATCGTTTGGGCAAATAGTACAATTATCTGTCTTGATAGGCAGACTAGGCTTTATTTAAAGTGTCTTTCCTTCTTCAGGGTTTGATATTTTTTCATCTATTATTTCATAGATCACACTATTATTTTTTTACATTGGTAGCTTGTTATAAATGACTCACTATTATATTTTTCTAATGGTTTCTCCTCAGATAAGGGATTTTTTTTGCTTTTAGGAGTTCTTTAATACGCACCTATTTATCATCCTTGTGAAGAAACAACAGTTAACTATAAATCACCGCGAAAATGAAACAGGGATATTTCCAAAGAGCAGAATGAGAATAATGTTTGTAAAAATCGTATTTCACTGGTGAAGCAATTAGAAAGAATAATTGTTAGTTCACTCCTTGGAAGAGATTGCATGAAAAGAGATTACATGTACAGAAATATTACAGTGCAGCTTGAATAGAACTGCAATCAAAGTGTTTTAAAAGTTGCAAAATCTTCAAAAAAGAAAACTTGGCATAAATAGTTATTATGGTTACATGTATGACAATACAATGAGTTTAATAAACAGTTATCAAAAAGTATCACCATACATAAATATAGTACATATAATATAAAAATGTATACATACATTTAAATAAGTAAATAAATAGTTCTAAATATAATAAATAAGAATAATATTAAGTTGTTCAAGGGTCTGTATCACCTGAACATTTTTTTTTTACTGTGAATGTAGAGCATAAAAAAATAAAAGAAAATGATCTATACATTGTATTAGCAAAACTGCAAGCAAATGCCTAAATTAGGAGAAAAATGTGTTTTAAATGTGTCTGTGGAGTCCTCTGCTTATGACATCACTGGTGGCACGGTATGCAAATTACACATTTCCCACTGAAAAGAAATACACATAAACATAAAAAACATATTACTTATATTGTAAATTATTGGGAATCTTTGGGAGTATATTATGTGTGTGCCTGTATGAATTCTATAATATAACAATATTATAAAATCTGATATCTGTATGGTTCCCAAACTGTCCTCATTATTTGTATACTATAAATAATATGTATATATTGTATACACAGTCACATTCACATGCACACACAGTCACATACACGTGAAATATGGTATATATTATTTTTATTATATAAATTATTGGGAGATTTGGGAAACCATGACCATATGCATATATTATATGTGTGACTGTATGGATACTTTAATATGTTTTTTACAATATAAAAATGATATCTACGTCTGTGTGTGTGTTATCGCAACCAGGACATACTGTGTCCCTGAATGGCAGAAATAAAATGTGGTCACCCTGGGCCGGGGGCTGCTCAGAGACCCCCAGCCCTCCATGAATATCCCTGGGATGGTGATGTTAATTGAATTCAGTGTTTGAATAACATGTGATAATTATAACACAAGAGTCTATGTAAATAATCTCTATTATCTCTTCTCTCCTTGCTGCAATCATTTTTAATTCTCCAGCCACCATTTCAGATTAAATATTTAGCAACCAAATCCTAAAGCGTCTGCAGACGTTCCCCCCTGTGGACGACTATTCATAGGTTGTCTAATCAATTAGTAGAGATTCAGACTGCTGGTTGAAATGTCCATTTAGAGGGACTGTAATGAAGATTAATACTCTCTTATGACTTTGAACTATACAGTCGTGGATTCTCCAAAGCAAGCAACTTGTTAAAATCATAAATCAATCTATTTCTCTCCCTCAAGACAGACCGAGACCTTTGTCTTTCCAGATGAAGTTCTAAACCCAAATGTCAGGGAGAGACTTGCTCTTTGCTTCTGTCAAACATTCAGACTGCAATTCATGGCTAAGTTTAGATCTACAGTAACTTTACTTAAACCAGGAATATTACGGATTAAATAGCAAATCTTAATAACTGGGCCCAATGTGTATGTGTGTATGTATTAAAAAATGAAAGGAAGACGTCTTCAAATATATTGTTTAATAGAAATTATTTAATGAAAAAATACAAATAAAGTGCTTAATTGAGCCCTCTTTGCTCCATATCAGGGGGCGGACATGTTGTTTAGAATCTTGCGTCACTTTGTAATCAGATCTGCCCCATGATTGTAAATATGTCTGCCTCCTGAGCTACTTAGAACAAACAGGGCTCAATAAGGTACTTTATTTGTATTTTTGTATTAAATAATTTCAATACAAGCTTTCAATGAAACATAACATTTACTTGCTTTTCTCCATAGTCTCCTGTGTAAGTCCTGTTTCCCAATCAACTATAACGTTGTTCATCCCGAATTAAACTCATGGCCTATGATAAGAGCTGCTTCGAAAAGCTTAAACGGCGTTTTACGTGACATCTCTATAGCCTTCTGTATTGTGCAATCAAATAAAACGCGTTGGTCTCCAGATTTAAACTCTTGTCCTATAGACGTGTTTTACGTGTTTTCCCTATCTCCCTCTGCATTGCAAAAAGTCAGGACATTAGTCGAGAAGTAGAAAGTGGTACACAATATGAGAAGATAAACAAAACCTTGTCAGATAAGAATGTATTTATTATTGGATAGCCTGAGGCTGCAGCTTTAAGCCTGTGTGTTTACTATTGTGTAGGATATACATTATCTGGATGAGATCCGGTGTCCTGCATGATCTAGAACATTTCAGATCTCACGTCATGTACAGATCTGCCGATTATTCAAGACGTCAAGTAAACCGAAATGCGTAGGGCCCGCTCGAGGTGCCTCGAGGCTTATCACTGGAGGAGTTCCAGTTACAGGCAAGGTACAGCTAGCATTTGAAAGCTTCCACTCTGTAATCTTTTTTTTATGCACCATCTGCTGCAAGGGAAACAATTGTGCTTCATTTATTTCCTTCCTATATTTGCGCTTTTTAGAGCTGTACTTAACCACTTCAGTGTCAGAAGGTTGCAAAGCAATCCATAGCTCACCCCTGTGACCAGCAAAGGGTTACAAATTGAGATTAAGTTCTGATCAATAGAATTGTTTGATATCACATTGTGCATAATGATTGTAAAGTGAAATGGCTGTGCATTACTCCTTCCCTCCTTGTATATGCCCCAATGTCACTCTGCCCCCCAGTACATAACACAAAGTCTCTCTATGTTAGCAGGTACAACAACTGACAGTATGTATATTAGCAGGCACAACAGCTGACAGTGTGTTAGCAGGCACAACAGCTGACAGTGTGTTAGCAGGTACAACAACTGACAGTGTGTTAGCAGGTACAACAACTGACAGTATGTATATTAGCAGGCACAACAGCTGACAGTGTGTTAGCAGGCACAACAGCTGACAGTGTGTTAGCAGGCACAACAGCTGACAGTGTGTTAGCAGGCACAACAGCTGACAGTATATTAGCAGACACAACAGCTGACAGTGTGTTAGCAGGCACAACAGCTGACAGTATTGATGGTTCTAACTCCTGTATGTCGCTGTGTCCATGGGGGTTGATTGCTGGCCAACCCAGGAGGCATTAGTCTCCCCACTGGTCGGTCTCTGCAGAGTGAATATCGGACGGTTTGTAGGCCGGGGCAGTGACACCAGTAGCTATAATAAAACAGATTGCACCTCCGTCCGATCTTTGGGGATCCTCGGCGGATCACAATCCTAGATAACTAGGATAGGTCACGTGCCACCGCTCAGGTTGCATTAATCCAGATAATACATGGTTCTTTGTGACCTCTCTAGCCAGTCCACTCTCAGTGTGTGGGGAGTGGTGTTTATCTGCCATACAGTCGTTATCCTAAAACTCCTAATTCACAAGGCATCTGACAGCTGATTTTCCCTATTTTTTCATTACATTACCTACTGTTGGTGCTATTGGGATCCAGCAGATTAATCCTATTCCAGTGCATAGGTATCACAGGAAAAATGATCTATACATTGTGTTAGCAAAATTACAACAAAAGGCATAAATTTGGACAAAAATATAGTTTAAATATGGATGTTGTGTCTCATGTCTATGACATCACCTGTGGCTTGATATGTAAATGATCTACTTCAATGGGAAATGTGTCATTTTTACATTGTGTAACAAGGTGATGAATAAAGCTGCCAGATCATATTACGAGGACTTTATTTAGCATTTTCTACTCCCAGAACCTGTGGCTGCAATATGAAGATTTTTTTGGCCGCTGTATCATCTTGGGAAAAGGTAGCGGAGTGTATATAGAAGGCATCTTTAAAATATTACCTATGGTTTGATCACAGAGCAACGACAGGGGGACTGAGACCCCCGTCACTGTATTAACACCTCTTATTATCCACACAATGAAGGTTAAAGACTGGCTGGACTGGCCTGTGACCTGTACTGTCTGGTGAGTCTCTATAAGCAGGCCGGCCGGCCTGTGAATTGTAATGAAATCATGGGGGAAATATAAACCATGATGACAAATAAGAACCAATAGGATTATCTGGCTTTGCCATGATGAAAGCTCCGTTTTATTTGTTTTGTTTAAGATAGCCCAGAGTTCTATAGGGTGTTCCATAAGTCTGGAACCATAGCACCTATATTTGTTATTCTTTCAAACCATGGTGCTGAGTAAGGAGGGGTGAATTCAAGTTATTTGATGGGGGTGACCTACAGTCAGCGTGAAGGTTTCTATCGGAGGTATGTCAGCAAAATCTAGGTGGATCACATGGTTCTGGCTCAGTGAAGGAGTCGTCTTCTCCTGTACATGCTCCACAGCGCCAGTTTTGCGTTTTTACTCCTGTGCTCCCATGGTTCCTGTAGCGTTATAACATTAGCTTTACTACTTCCACTGGAAGGTTATTGCAGTATCCTGCCACGTTGTATCAGGTCCCATGTCCGCAGTGGAGAATGGTGCATTGCCTATCAATGCTGGCATCCACACCGTGATACAGTGGTACGATGGCGGGAGGGGACATATAACCTAACAGCTGGTGACAGTGAACAATAACTGGAGATGGGATGCCCTCTATAGCTGCATCACCAGCGTTGTTATACCAGAAGAGCTGTTGTATAAAATGATATAGGATAATGTACACATATATATCCATCCGTGACCATTCCCTAACTTTTATTGGGGTTACTAAGTGGCATGTGATATGTGTCTTTATTACACTTACTGGTAAATACCATATTTCAATAATAATAAAAATTCCGATAAATTACATTATTAATATTAATAATTTATTAATAATGAAAATTAATTTAATATGAATAAATATGCTATTGTGGCACATTAAAACTATCACCATGCCAATGAAAAATGTACTTGAATTTTTTTATTAGAATATATATTACTATAATAAATATATAATATTTGTTTTCATATTATTATTTATTTATTGTAATATGTTTTTTATTAATTATTTTTATTCTTGACAAAAATGATACTTCTTTGTCTCGTGCATCTTTTCGTTGTTTGGGGGTCTTTTTGAGAGGGGGATATGAGAGCTGGTAACCCGTTATTTCTCAGTGGTCTCAAAGGGATATAAAATAAATCACAATTAAAAATAAAATTAAAAAAAACAGGCTAAAAATAGTCTCTTTCGGTTCGCCATGAGAGCTGAAAAGCAGATCTTATGTTTAATTAACTGCTAAGCCCAGCAGACAGGCAGTTAGTTGCTTTGGACTTAGCAGGAATTAATAAATGGTCCTTAAGCATGGCGATGCAAGTCAGGAGATTTAGTGAATTTTATTGCTGGCTTCTAATTGCACCGTAATGACAGAGCTGGCATTATCCTTCCCATATTTATTGAAAGCTTGAAAAATATGTGTGTTTAATGTCCAATTAATTGTATACTTAATTTGTACATCACCATGATTGTATCATACAGCTATCAAATTGGAACATAACATTTCAGACTTGGGTAAATGCTGAACCTAAGAATACATTTCATCCAGTGCTTAACCTGTGTCCTTTCTCTCACAGATACAATCCATTCGGGGAGGTGCAAGTGGAAGGGAGAGAGTGCCATTTTTATCCCACAATGTAACGCTGCCATCTAGCTGCCGCAGTTTTATGTTTCATCCAGACTTCTGTGGTTTGTATAAAACAGTCAGAATGGGTTTTATACCGAAGAAAAACAAGAGGGGCAAAACTGCGTCTATTTCTTCTCACTTTGTGACTTTTTATTAGTAGTAGTTAAAATGACTCATCGGCCGGACAACAAGCTAATCATGGATCAGAGAACTGAATAATGCTGGTCGTAAAGGAAACACATCCGCCAATCTTTTCTTTCATTTTTGAATTGGTGGATTCGAATCTTTATTTGGTCTCATTATCGTGCATAATAAGGTTGCCACCCAATATTGGGAGTTTTACCAGCAAGACCCTTAAAATTGGTTTGGCCACCCTAATTGGTAATGTAAACCACACAGTGCCACAGCATAACTATATCTCTCCAGCAGTGTGGACGGCCTCAATAAGCTTGGAGAGCCCTGGTTGGTGGAATACGCACTCCAGCTGTGTTGACTACACTTCCCATGATATTTGGCCAAAACCCCAGATTTCCTCCCATTCCTCTCGCCTGCATGTCTATATGTGTGGGAGTGGATCAGGGTCCTTCCAGACCACATGCGTCCAAAGGGAAATCATTGAATTAAGGTAGTTGTCTGGTCAGTGTGTTTTTGGAAGAAAAGGTGGTAACCCTACATATGATAGGAGATTCCCTCTAACCTTCCCAGCCTTTGTTTCCATCTCTACATACCGAGGAAGGAAAGGGGTGATAAAAAGGCAGCAGATAATGATACAAATATGCCTTGGGTCCCTGTAACGGACTCCCTGGTACCCGGCATTAGGTGGATGAAAAGTCCACAGGGACCTCTGGGGATACAATCCCAAAGATGAAACTTCCCCCCAAGTACTCGACACATATAGAGGGTAAAATCAGAAGAAGAAGAAAATTTGTTGGGAATTAGGTCAGCACACATACTGTAAAACATCTTGATAATAATATGATTAAACAATGGAACTCTTAACCAGATTAACACATACAATGAAGAAACAGCAAGGAAAAGGAGGGACCAATCAAAGAGCAGTAGGCAAAGCTGGGTCCCTTTAAACCCAAGGACCTTTAACTTGGTAACCAATGGGCTGGGCGCCTACACTGTAAACTCCTTAGGTGAGCGACCAACGGGATGGCTGACGGTGGTCTGAACGACCAATGATCTAAACCCGGAATTGGCTGGGGCGGGCTAAAGCTCCAAGCGACTGGGCTTAACCTTTATTGAGTCTGGTCACTTAGGATGCTTCACCGCCAACTGAACCAAAAAGGTATGATCACATAGATGAGAGACAATTTCAAATTACATTTCAGATATCATTCGGTTCCCCATTTCGGATGTATTAGCCAATCAGGGACAAAGCTACTTGGCGCTTTAAACCTCTAGCTAACCCCAGGTCGAGCAATGGACCAGCCCACTGGTGGTTGGTTCAAATGAACCGTGCTCCGGAGTGATGGGGGTATTTGTCTTGCCTGTCTATCTGTGTCTGTTACCGGTGGGCAGGTGATTGTCTGTAGCTCCCGGGGGCAAACGTTGTCAGTCCTCTTCTGCTAGCTCCAGAGATAATCAGCTAAGTTATGGTGGCCAAAAAAGACTTACTGCAACTAATCCCTATCAGTATGTGTAATAGCTGGTGTATCAGTGTGGCTATACTGCTGATCTGAACAATATAACAAAGGAAACCATTGTCCCAGAGAAATTTCACACAGGTTGTTAGACAGAGGTTAAAAAAAAAATAATACAATGGAAAAGTCTCAGTTGGGTAACATTTGCGTTAACAGTGGAAATTATTGAGAGATTCTGCACATCTACTGTCACTGCTACACCGCGATCTGCCAGTGAGGGGAACAGGTCATGCAAATTGGAAACAGTGCTGTCAGATTCACTTTATACCAGCGGAAGCAACCCTGCCTCCACGTCTGGCACAGACACTGCATCTTTAATGCCTTCATCTGTGTATTCTATCCTGTTTGCAAAAAAAAACCAGACAGGAGTGGAGGACACAATACATTATCCAATTTAAAACACTTACAAAGGATGCACAGAAATGATTGTTAGTTATTGGGTGCCTGCCATCCATTTCCTGGCCTTGATGTATACTGGTTATGTAGGGTTGGCTTCATGGCTTGCTCTACTAAGTCTTATACATGGATTATAAGCTGTGTTATAAGACTTTCTTCATATAAACAGTATTTATAGCAAATACCAACAATAGACAAAAAAGTGACAGTGCGCTTAAGTGCGAGTGAGTGACAAGTCTAAAATTCTTATGAATAGTGTACACATACAATAGAGAATATATGCCACTTACACATAGTCCATAATATGAACCAAACTGTATATCAGAATAAGGAACTCTTTCTCCTGGGTTGGTGTTCTCACAACCTCCAAGAATTTAGAAAAAAAAAGAATCGATTTATGACAATAGATTAGCATCTGGATCCTGATGAAACCTAGTGAATAGGTGAAACGCGTTGATCAGCACTACTTATTGGAGAAAGAGACTCTCCTAACCTGCTCTTGTTGAAACTGAGATCCTGCTTTTATCCTGTTGTTCCAGTTTTCCACCTCTTCACGGATACTCCTGATTTTAAGTGTAAGCTATTTTGTACACTTTGTTATTAAATCTATTAATAAATCTATTAAAGTAAAAACAGTATGTAATATGTGTGGGTACATTAAATGAGAAAGAGAAAAATTATAGCTAAACACAAACACTGCAGAAATGTTAAAACATTTTAAAACGGTCCTGTCACTAAAGGGTTAATCTATGCGTTCCTTTGTATTCATCTAATCACCACGCGTATCGATAACATTTTTATTCTCTACATTTACACAGCAAAATGTCTGCTTGGATCACTAACAAGCTAAGAACTTCTCTGTTTCTTAATAAACTTCAGACAAAGGATTATTCTTCTTCGCTACAACTTACTCCGGGAAATGGTAGTTTTCCAAATTCTCCTCACTGTAAAATTGGGGTTATGACTGTGTCAAGCTGTTGAGACTGATTGGAAAAATACGGGGGGCAGAGGAGGGAGAGGAATTGCCCTATGATGGACTCAGGGAGTCATTAAGGGGTTAATGAAAAAGCATTTTAAACACCAGAGAGAACAGCTAGAACGAGGGGCCTTCCATGAGTAAATTTGGGAGAATGAAAATGCAGGCCCTGCTGTTCAGTGAATGGAGCTGCATAGAAGCGGCTTACAAACGATAGGGCCACACAACAGAGGCTGTAATTTGGAATTAGAAGTGTCCTTCTCTCTCCTACAATATCCCAAATAATGAGAAAGTATGGCTTTGTCAGGTCTAAACCCCTTCATGACCAGACTGTTTTTGGAATGTTGTGCGTTAAGTGACCGAAGCTGTTTTAACACATCTGAGGTGTTTGTGTTTAGCTTTAATTTTCTTCTTTGTCTGTTGCTGTACCCACACATATTATATATTGTTTTTTTTAAGGACAAGAAGGGCTTTCTTTTCATGACATTATTTTGTTCATATAATTTATTGTATTGTGAAAAAAATAGTAAAATATGGTTAAAATTAAAAAAAATAAACACTTTTCCTGACTTTTCTTTGTAAATTATTTTACTAAGCTCCAAAAGCTAATGAAAAAACCTGCTAAATAGATTCAACTATAGGTCCTGAGTTCAGAAATACCCAATGTTTATATGGTTTTTTTTTTTTTTTTGCATGTTTTAGGTTAATAAATACAAGTAGCATTTAGCTGTTTCAAAACCAGTTTTTTTTTTTTTAAATTAGCGTTAGTGACACTGTAACACCGATATCGGAAATTAATCGCTTAATAACCCCCCACATGTACACATTTTTTATAAAGTAGACATCCCAGGGCATTCAACTTGGGGTAATTTGACACTTTTCACTGTCATTTTACCACCAATCTTTTACAAGTATTGGCGTAGTAATTTTGTGTGTATTTTATTTCCACACACTTTGAAACTTAGGTATGAATTTAAAGGGGCTGTTCTATTTTATTGCCAAACAAAACCCCAATATATGTTCAGCACCTTCCCCTGAGTATAGCGCTACCCCACATGTATAGGTGTGCTAGGTTTATGTGGCAGGTAGAGGGACAAATTTAGGATACGGTTATTGCAGCTTTATAATGTGTATTTATTATGTAATGCTTGTGACTACATTTCCTATCATGCTCCGCCAGCCAAAAGCTACCGTAGCAGAATAGGAAATGTAGTCTATAGTAGGAAGCACCGATTTTTGCTATCCTGCAGCTGCATGTATCATATATCCAGTTGCTGCAGGCCCCTATCTACAGCTGGGGGCCAATGCAAAGCACTGGCCCCACTAGCAGTCTTTTTTTTTTTTAAATAAAATATCCCGAGGACCACAGACAGACATAACATGTCATTGGTCCTCTACGGAATAACTTCTTATTTTTATACAATTTATTATTATTATTTAAAAAAATATATTAATTTCATTTTTAATTTTTTTTATTTAACTCTAACCTTAACCCTATGGTCCCTATGAAGGTCCCCCACCCCCTGCTGATCCCATGCAAACATGAGGGTCTCTCACTGAGGTAGCAGAGAGAGAGACACAGTAACCAGTGGATGTACCTTAAAGTCTTTGCTAAACCAATAGCACGGGTCTCCAACCCTTTCAGAACGAACGGCTCATTGTGCATTTTAGTGGGCCAAAGAAAAACACCTTATAATCATTCAACTTTTTACATATGTAATGAAGTTTATTAAGATTCCATTTCTTGTTTTTATTTCCTTCCTCTGCAACCAGCACTTTCCCCAGCACCTAGAATTCACTGAGGAAGAATTGCCCCAGCAGCCAGACTGCACTCACAGGACTTTCCCCAGCACGTAGATTGCACCACCACAGAGCCAGTATCTGATCAAGGAAGGGCAACTGCCCATGTCTATCCGTGTTTACCATCCTCTCTGCCTTCCTGTGTGTAATATCTTTCCTCCCCCCATGCGTAGTCTCTTCCCCCCTCGTGTTAGCCAAATTCTTAAAGCAGTGGTGGCCACGGCAGCCAAAACCCTAGCATTAAAGCAGCCACATCCAACAGCAGCGGCATGTCAGATCTTCTCAACGGACCTTAGTTTGGAGACGGCTGCCGTAGAACCAAGAAAGCTATGGCATGGCCCACCGATTCACCGGCCCACCCACCACCCAAAGGAATCCCCAGAGGGGATCCATAACAAAATAATGGGTCACCCTTAGAGCCAATGTAAACAGAAACAAATCCTCACTACTGAAGGTGGAGCAGGATTTTTTTTTTATTGTCCAGTCCTCTTAGTTAAGGAGTCTCACTATACACCATGTAGAATGGTAGGTAGATAAATATCATACAGAAGCCAGTGACTTGAAGTAAAAGGGGTATAGATTAACCAGTGGTTCTCAAACATCTTTTGGTTGACCACTACTTAGATTTTTCAGAACACGAGGCTCCCAAAAGTTACAGGGCTCACTTTCCAAGGGACTAGTTAACGGATAGGTGACTACTGAAAAAAATGCATTTTATTGGCTTTTTGCTTGCTTCTGTGCCTATGCCTTCCCTAGAGGGTGGGAGCGATGTGCACATCCTCTGATGCCGATCACATCTTGCACCAGGACTACTGAGGTGAAACGCTGAGAGATCATGTGAGCGTGGCGTTCCTTCATTGCCCCAACATCGGTGTCTGTCAGCATCGCATGGATGAGGGGAAGATTTGTGCTACATTTTACTGAAAAGAGATTTAGTTACACCTTGTACTGTAACTAAATTCATATACCAAACAAAAATAATAATATCCCAGCTTGTAGAAATGTAACCCCTGCCACCACTCCCTGCTGCAAGAAACATGGCTGGGCAAGTGGAAGAGACCACCCTTTCCCTTATATGAACACTAAACCCATGTATGAAGAGGTTTTAATATGTGTAAGATTTTGAACAGCAGTTTGATGCTATATGCTTTGAGTGCAGAATAATGGACACAGTAAAAAAGGAAGCAGGAGATCTGGTTTATAAATGTGGGATTTACTGTTTCAGACAGTGTGTACACCTAAATCCATTGGTTCAAGACCACCAGTTTTCATGGATGTAGAAATGGTGTTGAGAATGGTTTCTGCAGTTGTATTGTGCATCGCTCTTCAACCTCTGCTTGGTGATCACAGACTGTCAGATCAGGAATAGGTTTAATCCAACTGTAAGAGATAGAGAACAGTTTAGACCAACTGACTGCAGACTCAGGATCGAGGTGTCAGCTAAATTCAGGTTTATGTTCTATTCTCTAAAGATTCACCACACTATGTACACATCTCACCATAAGCGATTTTGTTGTCAAAACAAGTTTGTCCAATAACTATCGGTTAGATAGATCTAGATCAAATCTCTCTAAATAAGCAATAAAGGACCTGCAAAGAGGTTTATATGTGAATGGATTAGGAGCAAAGAATACTACTAGTAACACATGTATTTGCTATTAAAGACCCTATATGTTCTCACAGAATGATCTAGCGATTCAGCATGTAGCGCTATAGAAGCATACCGTCAGTGAGGGAAACATGTCAGATACAGTCTATATAACAGTCGCATTAAATGTCCCGTGGCTTTAATGCTAGTTTCCAACAGTAGCACTACAGGGTTATAAATATTCCAAGTAGAATATGTTGGGGGAACTTAAGGGACACTGGACAGCAAACTAACTTTGGCTCTTCTGTTCATCATTGACCTTCTACATGTTTTTTTATACATGTGAAGCGAGCATCTCCATGGGATACTGTGATTGGCTCCCAGGAGATGCTAGGTACTGTATTACATGTATGCAGATATGTAGCCTTTACTTGTTTTATTAGACAGGTCAGACAAGTGATTCTTAAAGAGGAACCAGTACAGTGACTAGAGTATAAAAGCATAAAATGAGCAGTAAGTTTAGTCTGAGGCTCCTGCTTATGACATCACCTGTGACTTAAAAGAAATCATTTTCAAAGACAAATGTGTAATTTGCATATCAAGCCACAAGGTGATGTCATCCGCAAGACACCAGACATTTACAAAAATTCGGATTTTATGCATTCTCATGCAATTCTGCTTCCAATACATAGATCATTTGTTTTATTCTCTACATTCACAGTAAAATCAGTGTTTAGGCTGACAGACCCTTGAAGTGTTAAAGTAATCCATTTGACACCAGCTAGATGCATTATATACCCTAAGCAGTGTGATTTTTATTAAAGTCCATTCTCGTCTGACCACACACAATCAACATATGTATTTTAAATTCTAGCACAAACCTTGACAAAGCCAATATCCTTTGCGTATTGCCTGAAGCACTGACGGCACATGTTCAGTCCATATTTCCGGATTAATCCGTGTCTGTTAGAGCAAACGCGGCTGTTGGAGAAATACAATGAATATTAGAAGGAAAGACATGAAGTGTTTGAAACTGATGGGCCAGCATAAAAAAAGCTACAAATGAGCTGTATGCTAGAACTGGGCCCAATCCATTATGGAGATTATATTTGTATGCATAATAAATAATGATAAAAAAAAACTGCAATATAATTTTGCATCTCAACTTTGGTCATTTACAGCCTCAGGCATTATGAGTATAAACTACAAAACAGATATTGCCAGTAAAATTAGTTAATGTGAAAGAGCAAAGCCTCTATTCTCACTAAAAACATACCGATCTCACACATCGGTTATACCTAAAGCAGCCGGTATTTGAGAGAAGGACTAGTTTGAATACAAACGTAAGAGTTTATAACTCAAATTAAAGTCCATAAATTGGTTAATCAGCGAGTCTGTCTATCTAGACCCCTTACACACACCTAAAAACCATCAATGTACAACTTTCCACATATCTACATAAAGGGATTACAAACTAACCAGCTTCCAAATTTAAAAGTTTGACAATTGCAGACACTGGCATTAAAGTTGCCTGGACATTCAGTGCAATCTCACATTATTATTCCTGATAAAGCCATGTGCTCAGTACCAAAAACATTTGTATAAAATACCCACCGACATTTCAAATGTCCAAAGAGGGCCACTAGTGTTTAATTTGTTTGTTAAAATGACAGAGGGCCAGGGACTACAAGAACATTTTCAGCTACTTTATGGTCAATTAATAAGTATTTGATTTGATAAATGATTCATAAGAAAACTTAAAAAAATAAACATTTCCTGCTGTTTAAACTCACTTTATTGCTGTTATAAAACCCAAAAATTCTGAGATCCCAGTAAAGAGGGACAATAGAGGGGGACAGGGGGGATTTGGCTGCCCATCCTATATAGGGGACCTGGATGTATGGTGTAACTGATGTATTATATCCAGGCTGTGTATGTAGGTTCCCAGTGTACATGGCTGTAGCATGTAGGTTCCCAGTGTACATGGCTGTAGCATGTAGGTTCCCAGTGTACATGGCTGTAGCATGTAGGTTCCCAGTGTACATGGCTGTAGCATGTAGGTTCCCAGTGTACATGGCTGTAGCATGTAGGTTCCCAGTGTACATGGCTGTAGCATGTAGGTTCCCAGTGTACATGGCTGTAGCATGTAGGTTCCCAGTGTACATGGCTGTAGCATGTAGGTTCCCAGTGTACATGGCTGTAGCATGTAGGTTCCCAGTGTACATGGCTGTAGCATGTAGGTTCCCAGTGTACATGGCTGTAGCATGTAGGTTCCCAGTGTACATGGCTGTAGCATGTAGGTTCCCAGTGTACATGGCTGTAGCATGTAGGTTCCCAGTGTACATGGCTGTAGCATGTAGGTTCCCAGTGTACATGGCTGTAGCATGTAGGTTCCCAGTGTACATGGCTGTAGCATGTAGGTTCCCAGTGTACATGGCTGTAGCATGTAGGTTGTATGTTCCTATAAGGCCGGTGTGGGTTCCATGGGTACTGCAGGTTAGAGCGTGCTGCTGCAGCCGCCATTACTCCCATCCCCAGCCATGATGAGCCCCATGCGGCCTGTAATGCCGCCTCCTCCCCTCCACCTCGCTCCTCTCGCTCTCCAGCTCCCAGAGGACGCGGCCCGCGGCCTGGATACCTACCAGGATCGAGATCCTTGTCCGAATTTACGGGGGTGGCTCCAGTACAACTGCTGGTGACCCATCGTGTCCGACTGCTTGATCGCGAAAGGAAGAGGAGGAGCCGCGCAGGCGTTAATCTACACTGGCGGGGCCCGTCCCACAATGCACCGCGCCTCCCACTTCCGTCGCCTGGTCTCAGACAGAAGGGAGATGAGGCGGACGCCATTTTCCAGGATCCCTCTCCGCTGTGGACGTTCTGCACTGTGCGGATGTGACGCCGGATGTGACACCGGATGTGATCTCTGGTGCTTAGAACTCAATGTGCTTTGCATTTTCCACACAGCAGGGATTGTGTTTTGTTTTTATTCAATAACTTTATTAAAAGAAACATCAGAGACAAGCAGGGATGTCAGCGCGGCCATGGTTACCAGCTACATGTAACGTTTTGTAAGCTGCTTTGCAGAATGTAGGAGGAGGGCTATCAGACATTCCTGTCCGTCCGTCCCCCATAGCCCCCTCTCGCCCCCCTAACCACCTAAAATAATTTTATCCAGGTCATGCCAATGATTAAATGCACCCAAGGACATCATACAAATTGCACATCCAGGATTGATGCTGCCCCAGGATGTGCCACTGTTTTCCCACTAATGTGCCACTGTTTTCCCAGTAATATGCCACTCATTGTCCATTAATGTGCCACTGTTTTCCCATTAATGTGCCACTGTTTTCCCATTAATATGCCACTCATTGTCCATTAATATGCCACTCATTGTCCATTAATGTGCCACTGTTTTCCCATTAATATGCCACTGTTTTCCCATTAATGTGCCACTGTTTTCCCATTAATGTGCCACTCATTTTCCATTAATGTGCCACTGTTTTCCCATTAATGTGCCACTGTTTTCCCATTAATATGCCACTCATTGTCCATTAATATGCCACTGTTTTCCCATTAATGTGCCACTGTTTTCCCATTAATGTGCCACTGTTTTCCCATTAATATGCCACTCATTGTCCATTAATGTGCCACTGTTTTCCCATTAATATGCCACTGTTTTCCCATTAATGTGCCACTGTTTTCCCATTAATGTGCCACTCATTTTCCATTAATGTGCCACTGTTTTCCCATTAATGTGCCACTGTTTTCCCATTAATATGCCACTCATTGCCCATTAATATGCCACTGTTTTCCTGTGCATTGCACAGACAGCATGCTGGCTTCTCGCACGGAGATGCTGGCGAGGGGAAAGCTTTTGATCTCACCAGCCAGTGCCTCTGATTACATGCGTTGTATTTTTTATTTAAAGGCCCAGGCAGTGAAAGTGTATCGCCCGTCACCCCCTGAGGGCAGCCCTGTGTAGAAGTCATATGTGACCAGAAGGAAATCAATTTCCTAATCAGTTAGTGGATCCCACAGAACCATGCTGATAAGTTAATTGATTTCCTTCTGATCACAAATGACTATATTTGGGCTTTTTTTTATTTTCATAAATTAAAATCTACAGATGGGGAGTGCGGCGGTCTTATATTTGAGAAAATACGTTATATTCTGTATCTGTCCACTAATAATAAACATACACAACAGTGTAATGATTTTATTGCAGCCATATTATACACACTTTCCAAATTTTCCAGGCTGCACTTTGCATGCTCTTTCTGCAGCACATATGTCCCCCTGGAAACATGGACATGTTGGCAGCTATGATCTGATCACACCATGTTACTGTGTTTTATTACAACATCACATTTGCATTCAGGGAAATGTATATTAAAAGATGCATGAACCAGGGCTGCAGCCAGTACCTTGTAGACCAATTTGCAATCCTTTTTTTATACGTGTCCCTGAATAAGAGGCTGATGTGCTCATTATTACAGAGCGGTTTGGTTGCTTTGTAGAGAAAATCACCATATTCGAAACATTTCAGAGTAAAGACTGTCTAAAAATAGAAATACATATAAAGTGTAACATTAAGAAAAAACTTCAAACATTCTGTTTAATAATTGATATCGAGAGATACAGCTATTATCATCTAATTATGGATAATTATCCAATTCTCTTTTCTCCAAATCTTTTGCAGCACCACAGGGAATCCTGCAGATCACTTTTCAGATGTTAGCTTTTAATGATTTTAAGCAATAAGATAAGAAAATGGTACAGCCCCCACTGTGATTATTATGTCTTTATTGTGAAACAATATGTGATGTAGTCTGTAGTCATAAAGCAATTACTATTATTATGATTATATCATGGATCTTCCAGCCTTTAACTATTTGTCTTATTCCATTTTTCATTTAGTATTTTATTCATTCTTATGTTGATTGAAGGAGAAATCAGACCGGAGTCAAAAAGGAAATGTTCCCTCTATGAAGAGAAATTCAAATCCCTTCATTGTGGGTTTATTCCTTACGTGTGAATCAGCAGACGTAACAGGCTGTGTGAAATCTGATGTTCTATGTAATGGATTCATGAAACTTGGAACTTAAGGCCAGAGTCACAGAGCTGGAAAAATTCTCTCATTCCAACTCGGCTACTTTGGCCTTAAATTTTAAATGACCTGCTCAGTTAGCTGCAATTCTCTCTGAATATGTTGCACTATTGCAGATGCGCGGTGACACTGTGACTGACGTAGTACTGCGCATGTGCGGTGGCACTGTGGCTGACATAGTACTGCGCATGTGCGGTGACACTGTGACTGACATAGTACTGCGCATGTGTGGTGGCACTGTGACTGACATAGTACTGCGCATGCGCGGTGGCACTGTGACTGACATAGTACTGCGCATGCGTGGTGGCACTGTGGCTGACGTAGTACTGCGCATGCGCGGTGGCACTGTGACTGACATAGTACTGCGCATGCGCGGTGGCACTGTGACTGACATAGTACTGCGCATGCGCGGTGGCACTGTGACTGACATAGTACTGCGCATGCGTGGTGGCACTGTGGCTGACGTAGTACTGCGCATGCGCGGTGGCACTGTGGCTGACGTAGTACTGCGCATGTGCGGTGGCACTGTGACTGACATAGTACTGCGCATGTGCGGTGGCACTGTGGCTGACGTAGTACTGCACATGTGCGGTGGCACTGTGACTGACGTAGTACTGCGCATGTGCGGTGGCACTGTGACTGAAGCGATCAGCACTACTGCGCATGTGCGGTGGCACTGTGACTGACGTAGTACTGCGCATGTGCGGTGGCACTGTGACTGACGTAGTACTGCGCATGCGCGGTGGCACTGTGGCTGACGTAGTACTGCGCATGTGCGGTGGCACTGTGGCTGACGTAGTACTGCGCATGTGCGGTGGCACTGTGACTGACGTAGTACTGCGCATGTGCGGTGGCACTGTGGCTGACATAGTACTGCGCATGTGTGGTGGCACTGTGACTGACATAGTACTGCGCATGCGCGGTGGCACTGTGGCTGACATAGTACTGCGCATGTGCGGTGGCACTGTGACTGACGTAGTACTGCGCATGTGCGGTGGCACTGTGGCTGACATAGTACTGCGCATGTGCGGTGGCACTGTGACTGACGTAGTACTGCGCATGTGCGGTGGCACTGTGACTGACATAGTACTGCGCATGTGTGGTGGCACTGTGACTGACATAGTACTGCGCATGTGTGGTGGCACTGTGGCTGACATAGTACTGCGCATGTGCGGTGGCACTGTGACTGACATAGTACTGCGCATGCGCGGTGGCACTGTGGCTGACATAGTACTGCGCATGTGCGGTGGCACTGTGGCTGACATAGTACTGCGCATGTGCGGTGGCACTGTGGCTGACATAGTACTGCGCATGCGCGGTGGCACTGTGGCTGACGTAGTACTGCACATGCGCGGTGGCACTGTGACTGACGTAGTACTGCGCATGTGCGGTGGCACTGTGACTGAAGCGATCAGCACTACTGCGCATGTGCGGTGGCACTGTGACTGACATAGTACTGCGCATGCGCGGTGGCACTGTGACTGAAGCGATCAGCACTACTGCGCATGTGCGGTGGCACTGTGACTGACATAGTACTGCGCATGCGCGGTGGCACTGTGACTGACGTAGTACTGCGCATGTGCGGTGGCACTGTGACTGAAGCGATCAGCACTACTGCGCATGTGCGGTGGCACTGTGACTGACGTAGTACTGCGCATGTGCGGTGGCACTGTGGCTGACATAGTACTGCGCATGTGCGGTGGCACTGTGACTGACGTAGTACTGCGCATGTGCGGTGGCACTGTGGCTGACATAGTACTGCGCATGTGCGGTGGCACTGTGACTGACGTAGTACTGCGCATGTGCGGTGGCACTGTGACTGACATAGTACTGCGCATGTGTGGTGGCACTGTGACTGACATAGTACTGCGCATGTGTGGTGGCACTGTGGCTGACATAGTACTGCGCATGTGCGGTGGCACTGTGACTGACATAGTACTGCGCATGCGCGGTGGCACTGTGGCTGACATAGTACTGCGCATGTGCGGTGGCACTGTGGCTGACATAGTACTGCGCATGTGCGGTGGCACTGTGGCTGACATAGTACTGCGCATGCGCGGTGGCACTGTGGCTGACGTAGTACTGCACATGCGCGGTGGCACTGTGACTGACGTAGTACTGCGCATGTGCGGTGGCACTGTGACTGAAGCGATCAGCACTACTGCGCATGTGCGGTGGCACTGTGACTGACATAGTACTGCGCATGCGCGGTGGCACTGTGACTGAAGCGATCAGCACTACTGCGCATGTGCGGTGGCACTGTGACTGACATAGTACTGCGCATGCGCGGTGGCACTGTGACTGACGTAGTACTGCGCATGTGCGGTGGCACTGTGACTGACGTAGTACTGCGCATGTGCGGTGGCACTGTGACTGACGTAGTACTGCCCATGTGCGGTGGCACTGTGACTGACATAGTACTGCGCATGTGCGGTGGCACTGTGACTGACATAGTACTGCGCATGTGCGGTGGCACTGTGACTGACATAGTACTGCGCATGCGTGGTGGCACTGTGGCTGACGTAGTACTGCGCATGTGCGGTGGCACTGTGGCTGACGTAGTACTGCGCATGCGCGGTGGCACTGTGACTGACGTAGTACTGCCCATGTGCGGTGGCACTGTGACTGACATAGTACTGCGCATGTGCGGTGGCACTGTGACTGACATAGTACTGCGCATGTGCGGTGGCACTGTGACTGACGTAGTACTGCGCATGTGCGGTGGCACTGTGGCTGACATAGTACTGCGCATGTGCGGTGGCACTGTGACTGACATAGTACTGCGCATGTGCGGTGGCACTGTGGCTGACATAGTACTGCGCATGTGCGGTGGCACTGTGACTGACATAGTACTGCGCATGCGCGGTGGCACTGTGGCTGACGTAGTACTGCGCATGCGCGGTGGCACTGTGGCTGACGTAGTACTGCGCATGTGCGGTGGCACTGTGGCTGACATAGTACTGCGCATGTGCGGTGGCACTGTGACTGACGTAGTACTGCGCATGTGCGGTGGCACTGTGGCTGACGTAGTACTGCGCATGTGCGGTGGCACTGTGACTGACGTAGTACTGCGCATGTGCGGTGGCACTGTGGCTGACATAGTACTGCGCATGTGCGGTGGCACTGTGACTGACGTAGTACTGCGCATGTGCGGTGGCACTGTGACTGACGTAGTACTGCGCATGTGCGGTGGCACTGTGACTGACGTAGTACTGCGCATGTGCGGTGGCACTGTGACTGACATAGTACTGCGCATGTGCGGTGGCACTGTGACTGACATAGTACTGCCCATGTGCGGTGGCACTGTGACTGACGTAGTACTGCGCATGCGCAGCATAGTTGCCAACATCGGCCATGTTTCCAGGGACACATATTTGTTCCACATGCTGCAGAAAGAGCATGCAAAGTGCAGCCCGGCAGTATGTAGGATGGATATACGCACACAATTTAATGTGTGTGTGTGTGTGTATATCCATCCTACATACTGCCGGGCTGCACTTTGCATGCTCTTTCTGCTGCATGTGGATCAAATATGTAATAAAACAATCTAAAGCAGTTTATCTTCCAGTGGATAATATTGTTTTACTATGAAACATAACATTTTGTAACACATGATAATGTCACAATTTACAAACAGACAGGCATATCCATAAACAGCTATGTCCATAATAAGCAAGGAACACCGTGCAGTGACGTCACCAGGCTGGGGTCCTGACAGGCGGGCGGGAATACAGAGCTTGGATTGAATGGGTTTGCGGGGATAGAGCGGTCTGACAGGTTCCCTCTGTGTCTCTATGATCCAGGAGGACTGGAGGTGTTAGTGGTCCTGTGAGAAGCCATGAAGCTGCAGTGTGAGGTGGAGGTGATTAGCAGGATGCTGCCCACCTTCGGCATGAGGAGCCGGGGTAAAGGCATGAGGGCTGTGCTGTCCATTGGGAGGCAGGACGAGAAGCAGCCAGGGCAGAGGGGTCTCACTTACCTGATGGTCTGCACCCTGAGGGACAAGGCTGGCTCCAGATACAAGGTATTAGCAGTGCCAGGCTAGGCCTTATCACAGGTAATCCCACGAACCTCCTGGGATAGTCCTGGCTAGCCCTCTGCACTGCAGCTCCAATGATCCTCAGCCAGCTGGCTGAGCAGCATGGAAAGTGTGGACCACTGCCCCCCCCCAGTGTGCCAAGTGTGGACCACGGCCCCCCCAGTGTGCCAAGTGTGGACCACTGCCCCCCCCCCCCCCCCAGTGTGCCAAGTGTGGACCACTGCCCCCCCCCCCCCCCCCAGTGTGCCAAGTGTGGACCACGGCCCCCCCAGTGTGCCAAGTGTGGACCACTGCCCCCCCCCCCCCCCCAGTGTGCCAAGTGTGGACCACTGCCCCCCCCCCCCCCCAGTGTGCCAAGTGTGGACCACTGCCCCCCCCCCCCCAGTGTGCCAAGTGTGGACCACTGCCCCCCCCCCCCCAGTGTGCCAAGTGTGGACCACTGCCCCCCCCCCCCCAGTGTGCCAAGTGTGGACCACTGCCCCCCCCCCCCCCAGTGTGCCAAGTGTGGACCACTGCCCCCCCCCAGTGTGCCAAGTGTGGACCACGGCCCCCCCAGTGTGCCAAGTGTGGACCACTGCCCCCCCCCCCCCCAGTGTGCCAAGTGTGGACCACTGCCCCCCCCCCCCCCCCAGTGTGCCAAGTGTGGACCACTGCCCCCCCCCCCCCCAGTGTGCCAAGTGTGGACCACTGCCCCCCCCCCCCCCCAGTGTGCCAAGTGTGGACCACTGCCCCCCCCCCCCAGTGTGCCAAGTGTGGACCACTGCCCCCCCCCCCCAGTGTGCCAAGTGTGGACCACTGCCCCCCCCCCAGTGTGCCAAGTGTGGACCACTGCCCCCCCCCCAGTGTGCCAAGTGTGGACCACGGCCTGCCAAGTGTGGACCACGGCCCCCCCAGTGTGCCAAGTGTGGACCACGGCCCCCCCAGTGTGCCAAGTGTGGACCACGGCCCCCCCAGTGTGCCAAGTGTGGACCACGGCCCCCCCCCAGTGTGCCAAGCGTGGACCACGCCCCCCTCCCAGTGTGCCAAGCGTGGACCACGCCCCCCCCCCCCCAGTGTGCCAAGCGTGGACCACGGCCCCCCCCAGTGTGCCAAGCGTGGACCACGGCCCCCCCCCAGTGTGCCAAGCGTGGACCACGGCCCCCCCCCAGTGTGCCAAGCGTGGACCACGGCCCCCCCCCAGTGTGCCAAGCGTGGTCCACGCCCCCCCCCCCAGTGTGCCAAGCGTGGTCCACGGCCCCCCCCCCCCCCCCAGTGTGCCAAGCGTGGTCCACGGCCCCCCCCCCCAGTGTGCCAAGCGTGGACCACGGCCCCCCCCCCCAGTGTGCCAAGCGTGGACCACGGCCCCCCCCCAGTGTGCCAAGCGTGGACCACGGCCCCCCCAGTGTGCCAAGCGTGGACCACGGCCCCCCCAGTGTGCCAAGCGTGGACCACGGCCCCCCCAGTGTGCCAAGCGTGGACCACGGCCCCCCCAGTGTGCCAAGCGTGGACCACGGCCCCCCCAGTGTGCCAAGCGTGGACCACGGCCCCCCCAGTGTGCCAAGCGTGGACCACGGCCCCCCCAGTGTGCCAAGCGTGGACCACGGCCCCCCCAGTGTGCCAAGCGTGGACCACGGCCCCCCCCCCCAGTGTGCCAAGCGTGGACCACGGCCCCCCCCCCCCAGTGTGCCAAGCGTGGACCACGGCCCCCCCCCCCCCCAGTGTGCCAAGCGTGGACCACGGCCCCCCCCCCCCCAGTGTGCCAAGCGTGGACCACGGCCCCCCCCCAGTGTGCCAAGCGTGGACCACGGCCCCCCCAGTGTGCTAAATGTGGACCACAATGACCAGGGCTGCCACTGATTACTTAGTACTGAAGTGATTGAGTTTTTGCATCAAAAGATGTTCTGCAGCAGCCACGGTCAAATCTATAGGGTCCCCTCAATAAACCTGGAAGTCAGGAAACTGAGACGGGCATTTCAAACGTAAGACCATGCAGCTGCATTGGAGAATGGTTCCAGCTCTGCTACTTTGGCCTAAAGTTTGAAACTCCCATCTCAATTCCCTGCAATTCTCTCTGCATTGAGCAGACCCTGATGTCTACTTAAATAGCCAATAAACTTGTTTTTCTTAGTTATGCTTCTAGCACAAATAAAAAGATAAAAATATTGCCCTCAGCATCATGGCTGAGGCTGTCGCTGACAGTATCTCAATGCTGGTGCAGTATTCACTTGCCACCTACCCAGAGGACTTTAAATACGTGACCTGACAGACCATGATCTGTCAGCATCTTTATTCTAGACAGGTGGCACCAGGTTTATAACTTTCCTTCTATTAATGAAGCACAAATTGAAAACAAATCTCACTTTAACCAGTACCAGCAGAAAAAGGGTTTGTGATAATTTGTGTTAAAACATATTTGTATAATAAAATACAGAACTTTAAAAACCAATCATGGAATTACCCGGTAATGTGAAACCAACCGGTAATGTGAAACCACATCTGTAAACTCTAATCCTGTTAAATATTTCTGGACACTTGCTTCATTTTATAATTTCTCGAAAATGGAAATTCAATCTGTTCCAAGGAACATTGGAAATTCTCTTTAAATGTTGTCCGTCCCCCCCCCCCCCCCCCCCACGGCCCCCCCCCCCAGTGTGCCAAGCGTGGACCACGGCCCCCCCCCCAGTGTGCCAAGCGTGGACCACGGCCCCCCCCCCAGTGTGCCAAGCGTGGACCACGGCCTCCCCCCCAGTGTGCCAAGCGTGGACCACGGCCCCCCCCCCCAGTGTGCCAAGCGTGGACCACGGCCCCCCCCCCCAGTGTGCCAAGCGTGGACCACGGCCCCCCCCCCAGTGTGCCAAGCGTAGACCACGGCCCCCCCCCCCCCCAGTGTGCCAAGCGTGGACCACGGCCCCCCCCCCCCCAGTGTGCCAAGCGTGGACCACGGCCCCCCCCCCCCAGTGTGCCAAGCGTGGACCACGGCCCCCCCCCCCAGTGTGCCAAGCGTGGACCACGGCCCCCCCCCCAGTGTGCCAAGCGTGGACCACGGCCCCCCCCCCCCCAGTGTGCCAAGCGTGGACCACGGCCCCCCCCCCCCCGTGTGCCAAGCGTGGACCACGGCCCCCCCCCCGTGTGCCAAGCGTGGACCACGGCCCCCCCCCCCCCCAGTGTGCCAAGCGTGGACCACGGCCCCCCCAGTGTGCTAAATGTGGACCACAATGACCAGGGCTGCCACTGATTACTTAGTACTGAAGTGATTGAGTTTTTGCATCAAAAGATGTTCTGCAGCAGCCACGGTCAAATCTATAGGGTCCCCTCAATAAACCTGGAAGTCAGGAAACTGAGACGGGCATTTCAAACGTAAGACCATGCAGCTGCATTGGAGAATGGTTCCAGCTCTGCTACTTTGGCCTAAAGTTTGAAACTCCCATCTCAATTCCCTGCAATTCTCTCTGCATTGAGCAGACCCTGATGTCTACTTAAATAGCCAATAAACTTGTTTTTCTTAGTTATGCTTCTAGCACAAATAAAAAGATAAAAATATTGCCCTCAGCATCATGGCTGAGGCTGTCGCTGACAGTATCTCAATGCTGGTGCAGTATTCACTTGCCACCTACCCAGAGGACTTTAAATACGTGACCTGACAGACCATGATCTGTCAGCATCTTTATTCTAGACAGGTGGCACCAGGTTTATAACTTTCCTTCTATTAATGAAGCACAAATTGAAAACAAATCTCACTTTAACCAGTACCAGCAGAAAAAGGGTTTGTGATAATTTGTGTTAAAACATATTTGTATAATAAAATACAGAACTTTAAAAACCAATCATGGAATTACCCGGTAATGTGAAACCAACCGGTAATGTGAAACCACATCTGTAAACTCTAATCCTGTTAAATATTTCTGGACACTTGCTTCATTTTATAATTTCTCGAAAATGGAAATTCAATCTGTTCCAAGGAACATTGGAAATTCTCTTTAAATGTTGTTCCCCCCCCCCCCCCCCCCCCCCCCCTAGAATAGTCACCCTTTGTCTTAACAAGATCCTCACATCTGAGGTTAACAGGTTTGAAGACTAAATCGTCCACCATGTCTTTCGGACTTGTAACTGATTTAGGCTTCCTCCAAGTAAACCCTACGTGTCTCATAGATGCATAGTTTACTTTCTGGAGGCTACTGTGTGCTGACAGTGTCAAAACAGGGGCTTCCTTCAGGAGTCTAACCCCTTCCCTACTGGTGATGGTCCAGGCACGGCATACACAAAGAATGTGCTTAGGCAGTGATCAGCTGTAGATGCCTACGACGATGCGGCTATGATGCCTCGATGTTGGCTAACCTGAGATCTAGGATTAGGTCTATCAATTAGTTAGGGCTAGTGCAAGGTTTAGGGGGTATAATTGGGGTCAAAAGGTCACTGTGGGGAAAAATGGTTAGGAAACAAATAACAGAGTACCTGCCAACATTGGTATTTTAAACTCACCAAAAATATTGGAAATTTTATATAAACTAGGTCATTTTTACCATTTGTAATTGTATAACAGATTTTTCAGGTCAAAGTTAGTAAACGTTTTGTGTTTTGTTTTTTATTTTCATTTTCTCATCATATTTTGTAAAAATATTTTTATAGTTTTGATATGAAAATAAAGGTATCTTAAGAAAAACCTATTCATCACGATAAGAACAGTATAAAGTATGTGTGGGTACATTAAATGAGTGAGAAAAATTATAGCCAAACACCCCAGAAATATTAAACATTGTCCAGAATGACCAAAAATGTCAGTCCATCGGCTGATCCCATGCAAAATGTGGGTCTCTCTCTGAGCTCTGTATTATCACAAGTACACGCCGGTTTATCCTCATACTAGGGACAATTACTTTGTCACTTACATTTTGGAAGCACAAGTGAAAAATAACATGTAGTTATTGAAAGGAACCGATGTGCTTCAAAGGACAGTTAACGGTGTAGATTACAGAAAACTCTTACCCCCTACCCCTTCCCTATGGACCTGGGTTTCCTCCGAGCTGTCAGATGTGTGATTTGAGTGATCGCTCGCATGCCCTCTTCAATCAGTGGTAAAATCTACATTCCCAGACATATTGGTTGAACACCAGCTCTTTTATAGTGTTTGTCTGTATTGCTGATAATAGACATTTAGTCTGCCCAATAATATATGTGCTGTGTAAGTATTTGGGTATTATGTTCAGGATAGCCTTGTGCTATTAATTGGCTAGTTTGGACACTATTTTTTGAACCCTTGCTTCTTCTTACACTTACCCTTTAAGGCCAAAGTAGCAGAGGTGGAAAAATGTGTCTACTTTTGGGTTTAAGTTTGAAGTGCCCTCTCAATTCCCTGTAATTCTCTCTTGATAATTAAAGTGACCAGATTATACAGATAAAATCCTGTACTCCAGCTTGTGACGGGTACTGTTTTTCTATCATCTATTATCTGGTCAAACTAGGAGATGTTGGGTTAAATTAATATTAACCCATGCTGCAGGGTGAGGCAGATCCTGGTGCAGTGCAGCTTACTTTTTATGAAAGTAGAGAATGTTTTGCACACGGTCCCATGTAGGGCTCACCCTGTTTCATTGGCTAGTGCATGCTTCCCACCATAGAGCTTCTGCGGTCCTCTACGTACAACTATAGACTCCTGCTATAGCTTTCCACACAGCTGTCTCCAGGGCTGCAATGTATTTCAACTCTGTAATGATCGTAGCTGCATTTAGTAGTTTGTGAACCCAGCCCTGAAGCTATTAAACAAAGCTTTAGCGAAATAGCATAAGTGGGACGAAATTACCCTTTTGATGTATAATGGTAAGGCCTACAGACACACATAACGGATGTAATTGTCCCGAACCTACGAGAGGATTTTTTTACAGTACAATATATTTATTGTGCATGAAAACTACCTGCTTATTCTTTTACTGGAAAATGATCACAGCGGAGACTTCAGTACGATCTCCTAGATGTGTCTAAATTTAGAGAAACATTTAATTACAGAAGGAATGAAATAGAACGAAAGGAAACCTTTTTTTAATAAAAAGAGTAGTATTAAAACGTAATGGCATAATTTGCAGTTGGAGAGTGGATCACTGATTAGAAACGTGAACATATTGGCTTACAGAAAGAGTAGTAGAAACCTAGAATAACCTTCAAGTGGAGGTAGTAAAAAAAAATCAAAAGGATGCAGGATGTCTATAGGGCTTTCCTGAAAAAATCAATTACATCTGAGCTTTTATTATGGAGAGACAATATGGCAGTGATGGAGAACCTATGGCACCATCGGAGGTGATGGTTAGCATCAGAGGGCATTGCACCATCAGCATACATGGAGGTAAGTGTGGCACACAGGGGACACTGAGAGGCACACAGGGGACACAATCTACATTGGAGATGGGAGCAGGAAGCAATTTGGAAAACAGAACTTTGTCCTTCAGAAGAATGGGCACTCGGACTTAAAAACATCTGCCATCACTGCTATATGTGCTAGCTGGGTCGTATCTCCCAGCACAGTATACCTGCTTTGCTATATATGCTCCTGGATTGGTAATGTTCATACTTGACGAACACATTTCGTTTTTGTATGCAATCATAATCTAAACAGAAGGTTTTTGTTTTTGAGTGATGAGCAGGGTCATTATTTCCTACAATACAATGACGCTGGCACCAGGAATCTGCTGAGACATTTGTTTCTGTAGTTCCATCCCCCCGGTTTTGAATAACCCAGGCCAATTTAGTGGTATAAACAGATACAATCCCTGTATCCGACCTGCCTGATTTCCCTGGGTTTATCTCTCAAGCACTGGTCATTGTAGAGCAGCATGGTATAAATTGCTATGATCTTACTTTTTTATTAAAGCAATAGTTTACCAAAAATGGGGGGACTCTGACATGGATCACTTTGCTATTACTGATTCTTTTATATCTCTGTTTTAATATGTTGTTGTTGTACTATCATGTGTGCATTATCATTTAATGTTGTAAGTATTTTTTTTTCTCTTTACAGCTGCACGAAAACATAGAACAACTATTTACAAAGTTCTTGGACGAAGGAAAAGCAACCATACGATTGAAGGAACCTGCAGTGGACATATGTGTCAGCAAGGTAGGATACGTGGGATTTTTTTTGCTTTTTTTGTTTGTTTGTTTACAGTACGCAACTTTAGAGAAACTATATCTAAAACATCAGCCACTCTTGCAAAAAGAACATAGTATAACTTTAACAGAAACCTTAAAAGGATTGGATCACCCAAACATTGTTTATACTGTATATGTAGAGAATTAAAAAATGATGGAAAATGATCTATACATTGTGTTAGCGAAACTGCAAGCAAATGTCTAAATTAGGAGAAATGTGTTTGAAATGTCTGTGGAGTCTCAATATTGTGACATCACTTATGGCACGGTATGCAAATGACACATTTCCCATTCAACAGCAGTTCATTTGCATATCAGGTCACAGGTGATGTCATAAGCAGGAGACCCACAGACTCATTTAAAACACATTTTTCTCTGAATGTAGGCATTTGCTTGCAGTTTTTCTAATACAATCATATAGTTTTCTAGGTCTTGTGTTTATGCTTGGTTTGCTCGTTTTAGTACTAGTGGATTTTTGTATGTAAGCTGTATTCATTTTTTTTTTCTTTCTATTTTATTAACAGTAAATTTGTAATTAAAACGTATATGCAAATGAATCTCTTATAGTTGGGTGCATTGTGAATGTGGTGGATTGTGGAAGGCCTACGAATATAACACACTGCTAGCACACTGTTTGTGTGGAGCGACTTCTGATGACCCATTAAAAGCTGCCTGAGCATCATTAGCTGCAGTTTTACAAATTCCCTTACCAGTTGCCTGCCTGTCTCTCTAGTGGTCCAGCGGAGGGAGCAGACTTCACGGTACTGCCCCTAACAATCTTTCCAGACACTACCAGCATGCGCTGAATGTGATGATGTCACTAGTGAGGTGCTTGAAGACGAATACCAGATGCTTTGAGCCACAGTAAAATACACACTCCACACACTTCTGAAATCACAGCTGCACAATCTAACTTTATTTACGACCATGTAAAGGATGGGTATGAAAACCGGTCAGCCTAAGACTCTATAAACTATGCATTGCAGAATAATAGCACATTTTCTGTTAATATATACTGAGTTATTACACTCTATGTTGTCTGCATAGTGTGTGAAAATATAAATGTATTATTTGTATGCTTTAGGCAGACAAGTGTCCTCTCAAGACCTTCATTTCTGCTGTAGGCCTGGAAAATAAAGGCACCGATTCCAATAGGGCGGCGCTACTGTCACGCCTGCTTCCAGCAAAAACCTCGGAAATCGAAAAGCCACGAGTGAGGATGATTATCGCCTGCAAGAAAGATTACCCCATCACCAAGAGCTTTCCATATTCCCTGGAACACCTTCAAGTTTCCTACTGCAAGCTGGCACGAGTGGACATGCGAATGCTGTGCTTGAAAAAGCTCCAAAAACTGGACCTTAGTGACAATCATATCAAAAAACTGCCCAAGACCATCGGGGACCTTGTGTGTCTCCAAGAGCTGAATCTACACAACAATTTCCTGGAGTCTTTTGAAATAGAACTGTGCAAGAGTACTTGGAAGAGCACACTCCGGTCACTAGACCTGAGCCACAACAAGCTGAAGGCTCTTCCTGTCCAGTTTGGCCAGCTCAAAGAACTCATTAACCTCAAACTGGATGACAACGAGCTAGTCCAACTGCCATTCACAATTGGACAACTGAGCAAGCTCCGTTTCTTGTTTGCAACCAAAAACAAACTCCATTATCTCCCAAACAGTTTTAAATTTTTAGCACTTGAGAAAGTAGATCTGTTTGGGAATCCATTCGTGAAAGCAACTCCAATGGTTCCAGACATACAACTAAAGATTCCTCTCCCTCTTCTGGAGTGTGCAGCAAGGGCCACAGTGAATTATAAGTAAGTTTATTACTTAACCTTTAATGTCCTTATGGCTCCTTAACCTCTGGGCACATCAGGATTTATATATTTCCCTGCAGTCGTCGCATATGGATGTGTGTGTATATATCTGTATAAATGCCTGTGTTAAAACTAGCTCAAATGATCGTCGACACCATATTGGAAAGCAGCATGTTCCTCCAATATGGCTCCTCCCTGTATCCGGCAAGAGCGACAGATTATTTAATGCATAGATGAACCTGAAGTAATAGGAACAGGTGCATGTGTGCTAATATATAAATGGTGTTTTGGGACATTACAAGGAAAACTCTGTGTGTTTTATCAGGGCAGCCATCAGAAATTTTGGGATTCCTTACAGAACTAATGGTCTGGGCCCCTTATATATAACCGCACTCCTGATAGTTACCCCTTTATGGCCTAGGGTACTGCTAATTTGCAGGAGCCTTTCACTTATATGAAGACCTCTCTTCCAGCTGGAAGCGCACAGAGCAGGACAGTGGTCATTACTGCTGCAGCTGCCCCCCCCACGCCCAATGGGTCATTGCTGTGCCCAGATATATAACGATGTCTGTGACGGCCCCCTGAGGACAGACAGGTCTCTTGCTGGTTTATTGGCTGTATCCCACCATGATGGCAAACCCAGTGGTTCTTAATGTGTTTTTATTAATGGATCTGTGTAAAAATGTATATCTAAATGTTCCACCTGTCACTATATATATATATATATATATATATATATATATATATATTTTTTTTTTTTTCCTTCCAGAATCCCACATGGACCTCATCTCATACCTGCCACCCTCTGCCAAGATCTATCTGTGGCAAAAACATGCTATTGTGGCAGCCCCTGTCTGAATTCCTTCATTCAGGTGATAGTCCTGATGAATCTCCACCAGGTGTCACAGACCGTGGTTCTCGTGGACACTATGGGAGGGACAGACGCGCCGGTCATCTGCTACTTCTGTTCTCTCACCTGTTACTCACAGTTTCTTGATAAATATCTGCAAAGCACCAGGATTTAAAGTATAACATTGGGTATTTGCACTGTTGAAGTTACCTGTGAATGAGGTTCCACTTATTTATTGACCAGTACCGGTGGGAAAAAGTAACTTTCCCTATCTCTTCTGTTGGGAGGACGTGTAAGGTTTCATTACTCCCCACAATGCTACCTATGTGGCAAATGACAAAAGCCACGCCTTCTTGTTCAAACACACGTTCTTCTTCATTTGGGCCACCAATATCTGATCCTTTTCTCTTGTGTGGCGTTATTCTCTTTTTGTTTGTGATTTTTGTGTGTGTTTTCTTTTGTTATTTTTTTTTAAATTAAATATCCATGATAAACTATATGTTTAAAGGAAAGTATTAAAAATAAAGAACAAATTGTGGAGGAGTAAAAAGACGGCAAGGAAGTAACAATTCTAAAAAAGTTTGGTGCTGTTACATATTATGTAAGAAGAATTATGTACTTAAGTATGTGACTATCGTTTCTGTTTGGAAGAAATAACCAAACATTTAAATGGTCCTACTCTCAAAAGAGACAATTGCAAGGAATTGTAACATTTAGACCAACGCAGCTGAACGGGAGAGTTTTTCCCTAAGTTTGAAACTCCCATCTCAATTCCTTGCGATTCTCTCTTTTTTTTGCTTATACCCTTCTGTGGCTGGGAGCAATCTGATTAGTTGTCTTGGGTGTGACTGGAATAGTTTAGCACACAGTGTATGTTACCAAGATTTAATGCTAATACAGTTACACATTATTATCAGCTTGGCTATGTTTAGATTAAAGTTGCTTGAACAACACTTGTCTCAATTGCTATTGCCGAAAAGTCAGCATGCAGACTGATGTGGAAATGGGTAAATAACATATGGCTGGGTTTATTTACTTTTACTGGCCATCATTTAGAAGCATCCTGCTGCAAGAACTGTGCTGCTAGCGCTTGCTTTAGGGAAGGGATAAGCAGCCTGCGGCCCTCCAGACATTTCTGGAGGGCCGTACAAGTGGAGGGCTGCAGGTTGCCTGCCCCTGTTTAGTGCATGGTGAGTCTCTGTAACCCCAGGATTACTTTAACGGGACATTATGAATTCAAGTAGATGGCTATACATTTCAATACAGTGTCTGTAAATGGATTTCCTCCAGGTGGGATCACTAGCAAATCTGACATTTCTTTTTTTTCCCAGGAGTCTGTCAAGCCAGCATTAATGGTCATATTGTAAGATTTCTGCCACTAATGTTCAGTAAGCCACAAAGCAGCCGACACTATCAGGTTAGAATGCTTTTTTACAGAACGTGGCTGGGTCTGTAACATTCTTAATGCTTTGAGTATTGAACTCGCTTTGCACCATATAGCTCTATCATGGGGCTTCCTCCTGACCCAAGATGACTGCCTCCTGATAGATCTATACAGAGCAAATAGGGCTCAATAAGGTACTTTATCTGTATTGTTTCATTAAAGCATTCAAATGTAAAATGCCTCCAAATGATACAATCTTTGAGCTAAACATAACTTTATTTTCTGCCAATTGTTTGTCCTATAAATGGTAGTGTGTCTCTACTGTAGCAATGACAGACCATAGGCCTCCAGCTGTTAGAGAACTACATCTCCCATAATACTGTTAGAGGCTGAATGGCTGCAGTTTGACAGCCCCATACTGAATGATGCAGACAGAAGGCATTATAGCAGCACTTTGTGGGGTTTATTTGTAATATGAAATAGGTGATTCACATATCACAGTTCCATTTCAATGTCCACATTGGTTTTTTTACTTTCATTGCACAGCATTTTTCCAGCAAACCTATGATTTTGTGACTTACTTCATAATACAAGGATTTTAATAAGAGTAAAACTATTTTTAACATTTTTAATAAAGTCTCCTTTATATTGCACAACCTTGTGTTCCACATTATCTGTCTCCATGAGGTCCCTCTGTCTCCTCTGTTTTGGATCTGATCAATGGTCAGCAATGTTGGTCCGATTGGGTTAATTTAAAAGTACATGCACGGAGAGAAAAAACACAGACGCGCTGTGGGGTCAAAGCAAAATCTCTACTTTATTGGGTGTGTTTCAACTTGATATATTCTTCAGGAAATAGGGGGGTTTCTATTGTGTTACTAGTTGATTGGTCATATGTAGAACAATAGGCGTGCTTATGCAAATATACCCGTGTTTTAGTAAAGCTGCGCAAGCAACAGGGGGAAGCAAGGGGGGCTGCATTCTGTAAGGAAATGTCTCTATCTTCTAAGCACTGTTTTAACTGTTAAAACAAGCAAGTGTTCTCATATTGCCATAACACCTCCACAGTAATGTTCTATGTTTCTCAACTGAATGTTACTATTTTGCTTTGTAAAACTCTAAACCAGGAAGATGTTTGGGAACATAGCCTTCAGCGTTGCTGTGTCTCATGGGATATGTAGTTCCCAAACATCTACGGTGCCAAGATTAGCCATCACTGCCCTAAGCAGAACAATTTATATTAGCCATTGCAGTGCACATATAACTGCAAAATTACACTACATCTGCACCTCTCTGTACACAACATAACACTGTGTATCTGTATGGGAATTACTGTTCATACTATGGGGTGACCAGTGCAGGCTTATAACAAAATGCATGTTACAGCCCATGTTCTATACATTATTGATAATATTAATCTTTCCAAAGTTCTATAACTAGAGCATATATCATTTTTATTTTAAATATATTTTCATTTTTATATATATATATATATATATATATATATATAATTTTTTTCCCCCACAATATAATTGAGGTAAGGGTGTGACTGTTGGATTCATTATAGGGTCTATGTAGAAAGACTTACAGGGAATTGAGAGAATGTTTCGTCTTTGATAAAGTGTTGTGTTGTAGTTATAGGCCATATATGATCATAGTACATTCTGCATATAGAGCGTAATCATTCTTGAGGTTGCTAGAGTAACAATCTTGCCGTGTTACATTACAGGAAATAGAGCTGGCTGGCTGAAGCCCCTCTGCCCCCCAATCACACGAAACAGCTCGGTTCAACAGAGAGAGGTTAATTACACAGTGAAGCGCTTTCTCAGAGGGCAGATGGAGGTAGCCCACCTCCTGTGTACCCAATGAGGTCACTGATTTTAGGGGTCCTATTGAAAAGTCTTTGTGTCAGGGGTACCACGAGTGGACACAATACTGCGCATGCGTGGCACGCATTCTACACTGCCACAAACACCCAGGACCATGGGATTGCAATCAGCAAGCTCTACCTCTGTCCCAAAAATATGGAAGGACAGACCCCCAAAAGGACAGTTGGGGGATATGTAAACTGGTGATGGGCAAGGTCATAGTTGCCAACATCAGCCATGTTTTCAGGGACACATATGTGTTCCACATGCTGCAGAAAGAGCATGAAAAGTGCAGCCCCGTGAGTATGTAGGATGGATATACACACAGACACAATCCAATTAAATAATCAGAGTGGAGATCTCATAGGACCGACCATGATTAATGAATTGCATTGTGTGTGTCTGTGTGTATATCCATCCTACATACTGCCGGGCTGCACTTTACATGAATTGGATTGTGTGTGTGTATATACATCCTACATACTGCCAGGCTGCACTTTACATGAATTGGATTGTATGTGTGTGTATATACATCCTACATACTGCCAGGCTGCACTTTACATGAATTGGATTGTGTGTGTGTATATACATCCTACATACTGCCGGGCTGCACGTTACATGAATTGGATTGTGTGTGTGTATATACATCCTACATCCTACATACTGCCGGGCTGCACTTTATATGAATTGGATTGTGTGTGTGTATATACATCCTACATACTGCCGGGCTGCACTTTATATGAATTGGATTGTGTCTGTGTGTATATATACATCCTACATACTGCCGGGCTGCACGTTACATGAATTGGATTGTGTGTGTATATACATCCTACATACTGCCGGGCTGCACTTTATATGAATTGGATTGTGTGTGTGTGTGTGTGTGTGTGTATACACATCCTACATACTGCCGGGCTGCACGTTACATGAATTGGATTGTGTGTGTGTGTATATACATCCTACATACTGCCGGGCCGCACTTTACATGAATTGGATTGTGTGTGTATATACATCCTACATACTGCCAGGCTGCACTTTATATGAATTGGATTGTGTGTGTCTGTCTGTGTGTATATACATCCTACATACTGCCGGGCTGCACTTTACATGAATTGGATTGTGTGTGTGTGTATATACATCCTACATACTGCCGGGCTGCACGTTACATGAATTGGATTGTGTGTGTGTGTATATACATCCTACATACTGCCGGGCTGCACGTTACATGAATTGGATTGTGTGTGTGTGTATATACATCCTATATACTGCCGGGCTGCACTTTATATGAATTGGATTGTGTGTGTGTATATACATCCTACATACTGCTGGGCTGCACTTTACATGAATTGAATTGTGTGTGTGTGTATATACATCCTACATACTGCCGGGCTGCACTTTACATGAATTGGATTGTGTGTGTGTGTGTATATATACATCCTACATACTGCTGGGCTGCACTTTACATGAATTGGATTGTGTGTGTATATACATCCTGCATACTGCCGGGCTGCACTTTACATGAATTGGATTGTGTGTGTGTGTATATACATCCTACATACTGCCGGGCTGCACTTTACATGAATTGGATTGTGTGTGTGTGTATATACATCCTACATACTGCCGGGCTGCACTTTATATGAATTGGATTGTCTCTGTGCATACATACATCCTACATACTGCCGGGCTGCACTTTACATGAATTGGATTGTGTGTGTGTGTGTATATACATCCTACATACTGCCGGGCTGCACTTTACATGAATTGGATTGTGTGTGTGTGTATATACATCCTACATACTGCCGGGCTGCACTTTACATGAATTGGATTGTGTGTGTGTGTATATACATCCTACATACTGCCGGGCTGCACTTTACATGAATTGGATTGTGTGTGTGTATATACATCCTACATACTGCCGGGCTGCACTTTACATGAATTGGATTGTGTGTGTGTGTATATACATCCTACATACTGCCGGGCTGCACTTTACATGAATTGGATTGTGTGTGTGTGTGTATATACATCCTACATACTGCCGGGCTGCACTTTACATGAATTGGATTGTGTGTGTGTGTATATACATCCTACATACTGCCGGGCTGCACTTTACATGAATTGGATTGTGTGTGTGTATATACATCCTACATACTGCCAGGCTGCACTTTACATGAATTGGATTGTGTGTCTGTGTGTATATACATCCTACATACTGCCAGGGTGCACTTTACATGAATTGGATTGTGTGTGTGTGTGTGTATATATACATCCTACATACTGCCGGGCTGCACTTTACATGAATTGGATTGTGTGTGTGTGTATATCCATCCTACATACTGCCGGGCTGCACTTTACATGCATTGGATTGTGTGTGTGTATATACATCCTACATACTGCCGGGCTGCACTTTACATGAATTGGATTGTGTGTGTGTGTGTGTGTGTATATACATCCTACATACTGCCGGGCTGCACTTTACATGAATTGGATTGTGTGTGTGTATATACATCCTACATACTGCCGGGCTGCACTTTACATGCATTGGATTGTGTGTGTGTATATACATCCTACATACTGCCGGGCTGCACTTTACATGAATTGGATTGTGTGTGTGTGTGTATATATACATCCTACATACTGCCGGGCTGCACTTTACATGAATTGGATTGTGTGTGTCTGTGTGTATATACATCCTACATACTGCCGGGCTGCACTTTACATGAATTGGATTGTGTCTGTGTGTATATACATCCTACATACTGCCCGGCTGCACTTTACATGAATTGGATTGTGTGTGTGTATATACATCCTACAAACTGCCGGGCTGCACTTTACATGAATTGGATTGTGTGTGTGTGTGTGTGTATATACATCCTACATACTGCCGGGCTGCACTTTACATGAATTGGATTGTGTGTGTGTGTGTGTATATACATCCTACAAACTACCAGGCTGCACTTTACATGAATTGGATTGTGTGTGTGTGTATATACATCCTACATACTGCTGAGCTGCACTTTACATGAATTGGATTGTGTGTGTGTGTATATACATCCTACATACTGCCGGGCTGCACTTTACATGAATTGGATTGTGTGTGTGTATATACATCCTACATACTGCCGGGCTGCACTTTACATGAATTGGATTGTGTGTGTGTATATACATCCTACATACTGCTGGGCTGCACTTTACATGAATTGGATTGTGTGTGTGTGTATATACATCCTACATACTGCCGGGCTGCACTTTACATGAATTGGATTGTGTGTGTGTATATACATCCTACATACTGCCAGGCTGCACTTTACATGAATTGGATTGTGTGTGTGTATATACATCCTACATACTGCCGGGCTGCACTTTACATGAATTGGATTGTGTGTGTGTGTATATACATCCTACATACTGCCGGGCTGCACTTTACATGAATTGGATTGTGTGTGTGTGTATATACATCCTACATACTGCCGGGCTGCACTTTACATGAATTGGATTGTGTGTGTGTGTATATACATCCTACATACTGCCAGGCTGCACTTTACATGAATTGGATTGTGTGTGTGTGTATATACATCCTACATACTGCCGGGCTGCACTTTACATGAATTGGATTGTGTGTGTGTGTATATACATCCTACATACTGCCGGGCTGCACTTTACATGAATTGGATTGTGTGTGTGTGTATATACATCCTACATACTGCCGGGCTGCACTTTACATGTATTGGATTGTGTGTGTCTGTGTGTATATACATCCTACATACTGCCGGCTGCACTTTACATGAATTGGATTGTGTCTGTGTGTATATACATCCTACATACTGCTGGGCTGCACTTTACATGAATTGGATTGTGTGTGTCTGTGTGTATATACATCCTACATACTGCCGGGCTGCACTTTACATGAATTGGATTGTGTCTGTGTGTATATACATCCTACATACTGCTGGGCTGCACTTTACATGAATTGGATTGTGTGTGTGTGTATATACATCCTACATACTGCCGGGCTGCACTTTACATGAATTGGATTGTGTCTGTGTGTATATACATCCTACATACTGCTGGGCTGCACTTTACATGAATTGGATTGTGTGTGTGTGTATATACATCCTATATACTGCCGGGCTGCACTTTACATGAATTGGATTGTGTGTGTGTATATACATCCTACATACTGCCAGGCTGCACTTTACATGAATTGGATTGTGTGTGTGTATATACATCCTACATACTGCCGGGCTGCACTTTACATGAATTGGATTGTGTGTGTGTGTATATACATCCTACATACTGCCGGGCTGCACTTTACATGAATTGGATTGTGTGTGTGTGTATATACATCCTACATACTGCCGGGCTGCACTTTACATGTATTGGATTGTGTGTGTCTGTGTGTATATACATCCTACATACTGCCGGGCTGCACTTTACATGAATTGGATTGTGTCTGTGTGTATATACATCCTACATACTGCTGGGCTGCACTTTACATGAATTGGATTGTGTGTGTGTGTATATACATCCTACATACTGCCGGGCTGCACTTTACATGAATTGGATTGTGTGTGTGTGTATATACATCCTACATACTGCCAGGCTGCACTTTACATGAATTGGATTGTGTGTGTGTGTGTATATACATCCTACATACTGCCGGGCTGCACTTTACATGAATTGGATTGTGTGTGTGTGTGTGTGTATATACATCCTACATACTGCCGGGCTGCACTTTACATGAATTGGATTGTGTGTGTGTGTATATACATCCTACATACTGCCAGGCTGCACTTTACATGAATTGGATTGTGTGTGTGTGTGTATATACATCCTACATACTGCCGGGCTGCACTTTACATGAATTGGATTGTGTGTGTGTATATACATCCTACATACTGCCAGGCTGCACTTTACATGAATTGGATTGTGTGTGTGTGTGTGTGTGTGTATATACATCCTACATACTGCCAGGCTGCACTTTACATGAATTGGATTGTGTGTGTGTGTGTGTGTATATACATCCTACATACTGCCAGGCTGCACTTTACATGAATTGGATTGTGTGTGTGTATATTTACATCCTACATACTGCCGGGCTGCACTTTACATGAATTGGATTGTGTGTGTGTGTATATATACATCCTACATACTGCCGGGCTGCACATTACATGAATTGGATTGTGTGTGTGTGTGTATATACATCCTACATACTGCCAGGCTGCACTTTACATGAATTGGATTGTGTGTGTGTGTGTATATACATCCTACATACTGCCAGGCTGCACTTTACATGAATTGGATTGTGTGTGTGTATATATACATCCTACATACTGCCGGGCTGCACTTTACATGAATTGGATTGTGTGTGTGTGTATATATACATCCTACATACTGCCGGGCTGCACTTTACATGAATTGGATTGTGTGTGTGTGTGTATATATACATCCTACATACTGCCGGGCTGCACATTACATGAATTGGATTGTGTGTGTGTGTGTATATACATCCTACATACTGCCAGGCTGCACTTTACATGAATTGGATTGTGTGTGTGTGTGTATATACATCCTACATACTGCCAGGCTGCACTTTACATGAATTGGATTGTGTGTGTGTATATATACATCCTACATACTGCCGGGCTGCACTTTACATGAATTGGATTGTGTGTGTGTGTATATATACATCCTACATCATGCCGGGCTGCACTTTACATGAATTGGATTGTGTGTGTGTATATACATCCTACATACTGCCAGGCTGCACTTTACATGAATTGGATTATGTGTGTGTATATACATCCTACATACTGTTGGGCTGCACTTTACATGAATTGGATTGTGTGTGTGTATATACATCCTACATACTGCCGGGCTGCACATTACATGAATTGGATTGTGTGTGTGTGTATATCCATCCTACATACTGCCGGGCTGCACTTTACATGAATTGGATTGTGTGTGTGTGTGTATATACATCCTACATACTGCCAGGCTGCACTTTACATGAATTGGATTGTGTGTGTGTGTATATACATCCTACATACTGCCGGGCTGCACATTACATGAATTGGATTGTGTGTGTGTGTATATCCATCCTACATACTGCCGGGCTGCACTTTACATGAATTGGATTGTGTGTGTGTGTATATACATCCTACATACTGCCGGGCTGCACTTTACATGAATTGGATTGTGTGTGTATATACATCCTACATACTGCCAGGCTGCACTTTACATGAATTGGATTGTGTGTGTGTGTATATCCATCCTACATACTGCCAGGCTGCACTTTACATGAATTGGATTGTGTGTGTGTGTGTGTATATTCATCCTACATACTGCCGGGCTGCACTTTACATGAATTGGATTGTGTCTGTGTGTATATCCATCCTACATACTGCCAGGCTGCACTTTACATGAATTGGATTGTGTGTGTGTGTATATACATCCTACATACTGCTGGGCTGCACTTTACATGAATTGGATTGTGTGTGTGTGTATATACATCCTACATACTGCCAGGCTGCACTTTACATGAATTGGATTGTGTGTGTGTGTGTATATACATCCTACATACTGCCGGGCTGCACTTTACATGAATTGGATTGTGTGTGTGTATATACATCCTACATACTGCCGGGCTGCACTTTACATGAATTGGATTGTGTGTGTGTGTGTGTGTGTATATACATCCTACATACTGCCAGGCTGCACTTTAAATGAATTGGATTGTGTGTGTGTGTATATACATCCTACATAATGCCGGGCTGCACTTTACATGAATTGGATTGTGTGTGTGTGTGTGTATATACATCCTACATACTGCCGGGCTGCACTTTAAATGAATTGGATTGTGTGTGTGTGTGTATATACATCCTACATACTGCCAGGCTGCACTTTACATGAATTGGATTGTGTGTGTGTGTATATACATCCTACATACTGCCAAGCTGCACTTTAAATGAATTGGATTGTGTGTGTGTGTGTGTGTATATACATCCTACATACTGCCGGGCTGCACTTTAAATGAATTGGATTGTGTGTGTGTGTGTATATACATCCTACATACTGCCGGGCTGCACTTTACATGAATTGGATTGTGTGTGTGTATATACATCCTACATACTGCTGGGCTGCACTTTAAATGAATTGGATTGTGTGTGTGTATATACATCCTACATACTGCCAGGCTGCACTTTACATGAATTGGATTGTGTGTGTGTGTATATACATCCTACATACTGCCGGGCTGCACTTTACATGAATTGGATTGTGTGTGTGTGTGTATATACATCCTACATACTGCCCGGCTGCACTTTACATGAATTGGATTGTGTGTGTGTATATACATCCTACAAACTGCCGGGCTGCACTTTACATGAATTGGATTGTGTGTGTGTGTGTGTGTATATACATCCTACATACTGCCGGGCTGCACTTTACATGAATTGGATTGTGTGTGTGTGTGTGTATATACATCCTACAAACTACCAGGCTGCACTTTACATGAATTGGATTGTGTGTGTGTGTATATACATCCTACATACTGCTGAGCTGCACTTTACATGAATTGGATTGTGTGTGTGTGTATATACATCCTACATACTGCCGGGCTGCACTTTACATGAATTGGATTGTGTGTGTGTATATACATCCTACATACTGCCGGGCTGCACTTTACATGAATTGGATTGTGTGTGTGTATATACATCCTACATACTGCTGGGCTGCACTTTACATGAATTGGATTGTGTGTGTGTGTATATACATCCTACATACTGCCGGGCTGCACTTTACATGAATTGGATTGTGTGTGTGTATATACATCCTACATACTGCCAGGCTGCACTTTACATGAATTGGATTGTGTGTGTGTATATACATCCTACATACTGCCGGGCTGCACTTTACATGAATTGGATTGTGTGTGTGTGTATATACATCCTACATACTGCCGGGCTGCACTTTACATGAATTGGATTGTGTGTGTGTGTATATACATCCTACATACTGCCGGGCTGCACTTTACATGTATTGGATTGTGTGTGTCTGTGTGTATATACATCCTACATACTGCCGGCTGCACTTTACATGAATTGGATTGTGTCTGTGTGTATATACATCCTACATACTGCTGGGCTGCACTTTACATGAATTGGATTGTGTGTGTCTGTGTGTATATACATCCTACATACTGCCGGGCTGCACTTTACATGAATTGGATTGTGTCTGTGTGTATATACATCCTACATACTGCTGGGCTGCACTTTACATGAATTGGATTGTGTGTGTGTGTATATACATCCTACATACTGCCGGGCTGCACTTTACATGAATAGGATTGTGTCTGTGTGTATATACATCCTACATACTGCTGGGCTGCACTTTACATGAATTGGATTGTGTGTGTGTGTATATACATCCTATATACTGCCGGGCTGCACTTTACATGAATTGGATTGTGTGTGTGTATATACATCCTACATACTGCCAGGCTGCACTTTACATGAATTGGATTGTGTGTGTGTATATACATCCTACATACTGCCGGGCTGCACTTTACATGAATTGGATTGTGTGTGTGTGTATATACATCCTACATACTGCCGGGCTGCACTTTACATGAATTGGATTGTGTGTGTGTGTATATACATCCTACATACTGCCGGGCTGCACTTTACATGTATTGGATTGTGTGTGTCTGTGTGTATATACATCCTACATACTGCCGGGCTGCACTTTACATGAATTGGATTGTGTCTGTGTGTATATACATCCTACATACTGCTGGGCTGCACTTTACATGAATTGGATTGTGTGTGTGTGTATATACATCCTACATACTGCCGGGCTGCACTTTACATGAATTGGATTGTGTGTGTGTGTATATACATCCTACATACTGCCAGGCTGCACTTTACATGAATTGGATTGTGTGTGTGTGTGTATATACATCCTACATACTGCCGGGCTGCACTTTACATGAATTGGATTGTGTGTGTGTGTGTGTGTATATACATCCTACATACTGCCGGGCTGCACTTTACATGAATTGGATTGTGTGTGTGTGTATATACATCCTACATACTGCCAGGCTGCACTTTACATGAATTGGATTGTGTGTGTGTGTGTATATACATCCTACATACTGCCGGGCTGCACTTTACATGAATTGGATTGTGTGTGTGTATATACATCCTACATACTGCCAGGCTGCACTTTACATGAATTGGATTGTGTGTGTGTGTGTGTGTGTGTATATACATCCTACATACTGCCAGGCTGCACTTTACATGAATTGGATTGTGTGTGTGTGTGTGTGTATATACATCCTACATACTGCCAGGCTGCACTTTACATGAATTGGATTGTGTGTGTGTATATTTACATCCTACATACTGCCGGGCTGCACTTTACATGAATTGGATTGTGTGTGTGTGTATATATACATCCTACATACTGCCGGGCTGCACATTACATGAATTGGATTGTGTGTGTGTGTGTATATACATCCTACATACTGCCAGGCTGCACTTTACATGAATTGGATTGTGTGTGTGTGTGTATATACATCCTACATACTGCCAGGCTGCACTTTACATGAATTGGATTGTGTGTGTGTATATATACATCCTACATACTGCCGGGCTGCACTTTACATGAATTGGATTGTGTGTGTGTGTATATATACATCCTACATACTGCCGGGCTGCACTTTACATGAATTGGATTGTGTGTGTGTGTGTATATATACATCCTACATACTGCCGGGCTGCACATTACATGAATTGGATTGTGTGTGTGTGTGTATATACATCCTACATACTGCCAGGCTGCACTTTACATGAATTGGATTGTGTGTGTGTGTGTATATACATCCTACATACTGCCAGGCTGCACTTTACATGAATTGGATTGTGTGTGTGTATATATACATCCTACATACTGCCGGGCTGCACTTTACATGAATTGGATTGTGTGTGTGTGTATATATACATCCTACATCATGCCGGGCTGCACTTTACATGAATTGGATTGTGTGTGTGTATATACATCCTACATACTGCCAGGCTGCACTTTACATGAATTGGATTATGTGTGTGTATATACATCCTACATACTGTTGGGCTGCACTTTACATGAATTGGATTGTGTGTGTGTATATACATCCTACATACTGCCGGGCTGCACATTACATGAATTGGATTGTGTGTGTGTGTATATCCATCCTACATACTGCCGGGCTGCACTTTACATGAATTGGATTGTGTGTGTGTGTGTATATACATCCTACATACTGCCAGGCTGCACTTTACATGAATTGGATTGTGTGTGTGTGTATATACATCCTACATACTGCCGGGCTGCACATTACATGAATTGGATTGTGTGTGTGTGTATATCCATCCTACATACTGCCGGGCTGCACTTTACATGAATTGGATTGTGTGTGTGTGTATATACATCCTACATACTGCCGGGCTGCACTTTACATGAATTGGATTGTGTGTGTATATACATCCTACATACTGCCAGGCTGCACTTTACATGAATTGGATTGTGTGTGTGTGTATATCCATCCTACATACTGCCAGGCTGCACTTTACATGAATTGGATTGTGTGTGTGTGTGTGTATATTCATCCTACATACTGCCGGGCTGCACTTTACATGAATTGGATTGTGTCTGTGTGTATATCCATCCTACATACTGCCAGGCTGCACTTTACATGAATTGGATTGTGTGTGTGTGTATATACATCCTACATACTGCTGGGCTGCACTTTACATGAATTGGATTGTGTGTGTGTGTATATACATCCTACATACTGCCAGGCTGCACTTTACATGAATTGGATTGTGTGTGTGTGTGTATATACATCCTACATACTGCCGGGCTGCACTTTACATGAATTGGATTGTGTGTGTGTATATACATCCTACATACTGCCGGGCTGCACTTTACATGAATTGGATTGTGTGTGTGTGTGTGTGTGTATATACATCCTACATACTGCCAGGCTGCACTTTAAATGAATTGGATTGTGTGTGTGTGTATATACATCCTACATAATGCCGGGCTGCACTTTACATGAATTGGATTGTGTGTGTGTGTGTGTATATACATCCTACATACTGCCGGGCTGCACTTTAAATGAATTGGATTGTGTGTGTGTGTGTATATACATCCTACATACTGCCAGGCTGCACTTTACATGAATTGGATTGTGTGTGTGTGTATATACATCCTACATACTGCCAAGCTGCACTTTAAATGAATTGGATTGTGTGTGTGTGTGTATATACATCCTACATACTGCCGGGCTGCACTTTAAATGAATTGGATTGTGTGTGTGTGTGTATATACATCCTACATACTGCCGGGCTGCACTTTACATGAATTGGATTGTGTGTGTGTATATACATCCTACATACTGCTGGGCTGCACTTTAAATGAATTGGATTGTGTGTGTGTATATACATCCTACATACTGCCGGGCTGCACTTTACATGAATTGGATTGTGTGTGTGTGTGTATATACATCCTACATACTGCCGGGCTGCACTTTACATGAATTGGATTGTGTGTGTGTATATATACATCCTACATACTGCCAGGGTGCACTTTACATGAATTGGATTGTGTGTGTGTGTGTATATACATCCTACATACTGCCTGGCTGCACTTTACATGGATTGGATTGTCTGTGTGTGTATATACATCCTACAAACTGTCGGGCTGCACTTTACATGAATTGGATTGTGTGTGTGTGTGTGTGTATATACATCCTACATACTGCCAGGCTGCACTTTACATGGATTGGATTGTCTGTGTGTGTATATACATCCTACAAACTGTCGGGCTGCACTTTACATGAATTGGATTGTGTGTGTGTGTGTGTGTGTATATCCATCCTACATACTGCCGCGCTGCACTATGCATGCTCTTTCTGCAGCATGTGGAACAAATATGTGTCCCTGGAAACATGGCCGATGTTGGCAACTATGGCAAGGTGGCAACCTTAACCATGGGTAAGCTGGGCTAAACTCTGCATGCTCTTTCTGCAGCATGAGGAAAACATGGCCTTAGCAACTTTGCTTATTATTAATAACAAGTTTAGTCCAATGCTGTTTATATATAAAGTTTTTGGACTTTGAATTGTGTGGTTACGTCATGACAGGGTCTTTGGTCATAAGACAGGGCATTCGATTGGTGGAAGCCTAATTGGGTCCTTTCCCTCTCTGGCCACGCCTCCCGTCGCAGCAAGCATTCCTATTGGTTGGACACGAAAGAGCTTCCTGGCCAAGGTTCCACTTCACACAGCCGGAGGCGAAACAAGCGGATTTAACCCTTGGGAATCCGACACTGTCGGCTCCCAGTCCGCAGCGGAACGTCACTCGCGGCCTCAGCCAATCGTTAGGAGCAGGGGGCGTGGCCAGGCGGATGCTGACGCTCGGTAGGGGGGAAGCAGCTCAGTAGACGAGGTTGACTGATGAGCACGAGCGGCCCCAGGTGAGCTGTACCTCGTGACTGGCCGCGAGACCCCTTCCCTCAGCGCGCGCTCCTGCTTCCCTCGTCTGAGGTGGCATTGGATGGCATGGGGTCTCTGAGTGTGGAATTGGATGGCATGGGGTCTCTGAGGTGGCATGGGGTCTCTGAGTGTGGAATTGGATGGCATGGGGTCTCTGAGCGTGGTATGGGGTCTCTGAGTGTGGTATGGGGTCTCTGAGGTGGCATGGGGTCTCTGAGCGTGGCATTGGATGACATAGGGTCTCTGAGCGTGGCATTGGATGGCATGGGGTCTCTGAGTGTGGTATGGGGTCTCTGAGTGTGGAATTGGATGGCATGGGGTCTCTGAGTGTGGTATGGGGTCTCTGAGTGTGGAATTGGATGGCATGGGGTCTCTGAGCGTGGCATGGGGTCTCTGAGTGTGGTATGGGGTCTCTGAGCGTGGCATGGGGTCTCTGAGCAAGGCATTGGATGGTATGGGTCTCTGAGCGTGGCATGGGGTCTCTGAGCAAGGCATTGGTTGGCATGGGGGTCTCTGAGCGTGGCATGGGGTCTCTGAGCAAGGCATTGGATGGCATGGGGTCTCTGAGCAAGGCATTGGATGGCATGGGGTCTCTGAGCAAGGCATTGGATGGCATGGGGTCTCTGAGCAAGGCATTGGTTGGCATGGGGTCTCTGAGCATTGGATGGTGTGGGTTCTCTCAATGTGGCATTGAATGGCATAGGGTCTCTGAGCATAGCATGGGGTCTCTGAGTGTGGCATTGGATGGTGTGGGCTCTCCCAATGTGGCATTGGATGGCATACGGTCTCAGAGTGGCATGGGATGGGGTCTCTGAGCATGGCATGGGGTCTCTGAGCGTGGCATTGGATGGTGTGGGTTCTCCCAATGTGGCATTGAATGGCATAGGGTCTCTGAGCATAGCATGGGGTCTCTGAGCGTGGCATTGGATGGTGTGGGTTCTCCCAATGTGGCATTGGATGGCATGGGTCTCTGAGAGTGGCATTGGATGGGATGGGGCTGTCTCTAAGCGTGGCAGCAGATGTTGTGGGGTCTCTGAGCGGCAGTATGTGGCAGTGGATGATGTGGGGTCCATGAACTGGACTATGGATGGTGCACGGGCTCAGAGTTTGTTGTTGAATAATGTGTATTCTTTCGGTGTGTGGCTGAATCGTGGCTGGGTTCCTTGTTGTGTGAGTGGATGGCTTGGAGTCTCTTGTGTAACAGACATGGTGGAGCTGATGAGCGCGTTAACGCCAATCCAAACAATGAGCTCTGAGAGCTCATACTATGCCAATAATTTACATTATCAACATAAAATACAAAGCTCCACTCTCAGCTAGTGGGAAGTGATACATGCTAAACTGGTTATTGCATAGGTTTGAAAACCAGTAGTTGGTGTCTGCGGATTGTTTGGATTTTGTCAAGCCCTGGTAGCAGTGAGGCACCCCTGGGTGTCAGTGTAGCACTGCTCCCTGTGGTGGAGACTAGCATGGCAGGCCACGTTGCTGGAATCCAACCTCTGTCAGTTCATAGTCTATGACGTGGCCATGTGAGGTTTTGTGTGATGTGATATGCAGGGTGTCTGGTAGGCTTTGTGAATGGGTTAGATTTTGTTTGTATGTTTATATAAGTAATGTTTTTATGGCTTGTGTAAAAAATATTGAGATGGTTGGATTTTAATTTCTTATTATTTTTTTAATTCTAGGGGTAGATTGCCGAGGGCATTCCTTCAGTGATCTCATGGAGTCTCTTCCGTGTAAGTGAGCAGTCAATGTGTACCAGGCTTGAAGAGAAGGATGGTTTATATGCTCACTCCTTTACAGAATCTACCTTTGTGCTCGTCAGAAAGGAGGATGAGTTAGCACCAGATACTAGTGTATTTAATGCTCTTTTCTGGGCTCTGATCAGAATATCACAGGCAGGCCCTGTGTGTGGTGCCACCTCCCCTGGGTCTCAACGCTGCAGATCACCTATAACATGAGGTGCCGAATATACAAGAGGAAAGTGATCATCCTCACTTTGGTTGTGGCTGCTTGCGGCCTAGCATTGTGGAGCAGTGGTAGACAAAGGAAAAATGAATTTGTGCAAGATCCGGACATTGACAAAATGCAGAGCAAGGTTCAGGTATCTCCAGGAATTAGGAAACTATCCAATGAATCTTTGACCGAGAAGTTTCAAAAGCCAGACGTGGATAACGTGACATTAGTGTACAGATCAGTGGTTTTCCAATTGAATTTCGACCAAACTATCAAAAACTTGGAAAAAATAACAAACCGGCCACAAGACGATGTGGTTGTGGTTGTACAGGTCCACAACCGCCCGGATTATTTGAGACATCTTTTGGAGTCCTTGAAACATGCAGACGGCATTGCGAACGTCTTGCTCATATTTAGCCATGATTACTGGTCTCCTGAAATAAACCAGATTGTCGCATCTGTGGATTTTTGTCAAGTTCTACAGATTTTCTTTCCGTTTAGTGTGCAGTTATACCCTAATGAATTTCCTGGCCATGACCCCAAAGATTGTCCACGAGACCTAGAGAAAAAAGACGCTCTCAAACTTGGCTGCATCAATGCCGAATACCCAGATTCCTTTGGCCATTACAGGGAAGCCAAATTCTCTCAAACGAAACACCATTGGTGGTGGAAGCTGCATTTTGTGTGGGAAAAAATCAAGGCTTTAAAAGACCACAAAGGTCTGGTTTTATTCATTGAAGAAGACCACTACTTGTCGCCAGATTTTTATCCCGTTCTTAAAAAGATGTGGAAAAAGAAAAACGAAGAGTGCCCAGACTGTGACGTGTTAAACCTCGGAACCTATGTTCGGCCGCAGACCTTCTCCGAGAAAAGCGACAAGGTCGAGGTGAAGACGTGGAAGTCTACAGAACATAACATGGGCATGGCCATGAGCTGGGACGCCTATCAAAAACTCATCCAATGCACTGATACCTTCTGCTCTTACGATGATTACAACTGGGATTGGACTCTCCAGTATTTGACTGTCACTTGTCTTCCGAAGTTCTGGAAAGTTATGGTCCCCGAAGTCCCTAGGATTTATCACACTGGAAACTGTGGGATGCACCATAAGAAGTCTTGCAAGCCAACGACGGAAAGTGCCAAAATTGCTGCCTTGTTCTCGAGCAACCAGCCATTTCTGTTCCCCGAGAATATAGTTATTAGCAGACGCCACTCTATGGCTGCGTTATCGCCTCACGTTAAAAATGGAGGATGGGGAGACATTAGAGACCATGAATTGTGTAAGAGTTATCCCAGGTTGCAGTAAACGCCGCGCCCTCAAGCCTTTGAAACTTTGTATTATTGTATAAAGTCTTTGCCGTATATTCCAGAATATGGAGGGAGTTAATGGATCGGTTTACTCTCTGATTTTATTAAATGTACACGTTAGTGGTCTCACTTAATTGTCCATCATTTTCATTGTATGAGATCTGATTTGGGAAACCAAAAGCTGTTAATTACGTTTCCATTATTTCTTACTAATTAAGACGTTAAACCTGCATCGTTGATCACATTTATTGAATACATTTTGGAAATAAACAATTTAATGAATTGAACGTACCTGCATGTTGGTGCTGCGTGTAGTCTGGATGAGAGTTTTCTACAGCCAAAGGTTGCACATACATGCCTGCTTTCTTACAGAAATCCTACAGGCTACCATGTCTTTTTTATTAAAATGCATATTGTCCAGTTCACCTGATCAGAGATATGGCAAGTATGCTGTATATAGTCTTTTTCACATTATGTGTATTTCAGGAGAACTAGAAACATATCTACATTATTATTAAAGTGGCAATAAACCTTCTTAATTTGTGCAGAATATAGTGCTCACGGGAACATTGTACGGGGCTTTATTAAGATATATTTCATTTTATCCTCTGACTGACAGCCGTCATGCCTCACTGTACTAATTTAGCACCATTGGCAGGTTTAAGAACTGTTTAGCTTGAAACATGTAAAGCGTTTTGTATTACTTCTACCTCTACCTCTTATTTGCTCTGTTTTGGATCAAATATATATTGATTGCCCCACTTTTAGAACGTTACCTTATCCCTGAGTGTCTAGTAATGATAACTTCCCCGGGATGTTTTTGGAAACTGGATATCCCAATGTATGTTTGGGGTTTTATTTGGCTTTTGTTTGCCACACATTTCCAATTAATTTTTTGGGGGGATCGGCAATATATAGCTGACATTTTAGTCTACTGCTGATATGTAGTACACAGAGGTATGTCTGTACAGTGTGATAACATTTACTTCTCTGAAAGTGGCAGTAACCACAAAATGTATTTTTTTGTCTGTGAAAGAAACATAGAATGTGTCAGCAGATAAGAACCAATAAGTCCATCTAGACTGCAAAGTTTTCTGAATACTTTCATTAGTCTCCGGCCTTATCTTATATCTAGGATAGCCTTATACCTATCCCATGCATGTTTAAACTCCTTCACTGTATTAACCTCTACCACTTCTACTGGAAGACTATTCCATACATCCACTACCCTCTCAGTAAAGTAATACTTTCATTAGTCCCTGGCCTTATCTTATATCTAGGATAGCCTTATACCTATCCCATGCATGCTTAAACTCCTTCACTGTATTAACCTCTACCACTTCTACTGGAAGACTATTCCATGCATCCACTACCCTCTCAGTAATGTAATACTTTCATTAGTCCCTGGCCTTATCTTATATCTAGGATAGCCTTATACCTATCCCATGCATGCTTAAACTCCTTCACTGTATTAACCTCTACCACTTCTACTGGAAGACTATTCCATACATCCACTACCCTCTCAGTAATGTAATACTTTCATTAGTCCCTGACCTTATCTTATATCTAGGATAGCCTTATACCTATCCCATGCATGCTTAAACTCCTTCACTGTATTAACCTCTACCACTTCTACTGGAAGACTATTCCATACATCCACTACCCTCTCAGTAATGTAATACTTTCATTAGTCCCTGACCTTATCTTATATCTAGGATAGCCTTATACCTATCCCATGCATGCTTAAACTCCTTCACTGTATTAACCTCTACCACTTCTACTGGAAGACTATTCCATACATCCACTACCCTCTCAGTAAAGTAATACTTTCATTAGTCCCTGGCTTTATCTTATATCTAGGATAGCCTTATACCTATCCCATGCATGCTTAAACTCCTTCACTGTATTAACCTCTACCACTTCTACTGGAAGACTATTCCATACATCCACTACCCTCTCAGTAAAGTAATACTTTCATTAGTCCCTGGCTTTATCTTATATCTAGGATAGCCTTATACCTATCCCATGCATGCCTTAACTACTTCACTGTATTAACCTCTACCACTTCTACTGGAAGGCTATTCCATACATCCACTACCCTCTCAGTAAAGTAATACTTTCATTAGTCCCTGGCCTTATCTTATATCTAGGATAGCCTTATACCTATCCCATGCATGCTTAAACTACTTCACTGTATTAACCTCTACCTCTTCTACTGGAAGACTATTCCATGCATCCACTACCCTCTCAGTAATGTAATACTTTCATTAGTCCCTGGCCTTATCTTATATCTAGGATAGCCTTATACCTATCACACGCATGCTTAAACTCCTTCACTGTATTAACCTCTACCACTTCTACTGGAAGACTATTCCATGCATCCACTACCCTCTCAGTAATGTAATACTTTCATTAGTCCCTGGCCTTATCTTATATCTAGGATAGCCTTATACCTATCCCATGCATGCTTCAACTCCTTCACTGTATTATGTCTACCACTTCCGCTGGAAGACTATTCCATGCATCCACTACCCTCTCAGTAATGTAATACTTTCATTAGTCCCTGGCCTTATCTTATATCTAGGATAGCCTTATACCTATCCCATGCATGCTTAAACTCCTTCACTGTATTAACCTCTACCACCTATTCAGGAAGGCTATTTTGCGTATCCACTACCATTTCAATCAAGTAATACTTCCTGATATTACTTTTAAACCTTTGCCTCTCTAATTTAATATGTCCTCCTGTTGTAGTAGTATATTTTCTTCTGTTAAATCTACTCTCCTCTCTATGTAAATGTCTTTCCTCCACGCTGTACATGTTAAGATGCTTTGAAGGGTGAATAATACATACCTTGCTAGTTGTTTGTCAAGTCTAGCAGTAATCCTATCATGTGGTTTCAGGTATCCTGTCTTTATTTGTATAGCAATAATTTACTAGATACTTAGCTGCCGGCATTATAGGGAAAGAGCAACGTAATACTTTTTTCTCCTTGTTAGTAAACAAACCTCCTGACGAATATAATATTTCTATAGCTTCCTGTTCTGCTCGCCAGCTTCCTGAGGGCAAGATCTGCAACAAGTGTACCTCTGGCAGCAGGCGTAGTGTGTGATCTTTATATAGATTTCATGCTCTCCTCTCACCCACACTGATCTCAAACTAAGTGACTTTCTAGACATCGGCGAAATGAACAGCAATGTTTAAATTGGTGCCAAACACCATTTCCCCATGTAATATTTCTCAGATATACAAGGAAAGAATGCAATGTAAGAGCTCTTATAGGGTGAATTATTTCAATGTCTAGAAAACTGACACAACAGCACCTGCAAACCACCTACACATGATATATAGGGGAGTCCTACTAAGAGCTGGGTCTGTATACAGCACCTGCAAACCACCTACACATGATATATAGGGGAGTCCTACTAAGAGCTGGGTCTGTATACAGCACCTGCAAACCATTGTACACATGATATATAGGGGAGTCCTACTAAGGGCTGGGTCTGTATACAGCACCTGCAAACCACCTACACATGATATATAGGGGAGTCCTACTAAGAGCTGGGTCTGTATACAGCACCTGCAAACCATTGTACACATGATATATAGGTGAGTCCTACTAAGAGCTGGGTCTGTATATAGCACCTGCAAACCACCTACACATGATATATAGGGGAGTCCTACTAAGGGCTGGGTCTGTATACAGCACCTGCAAACCACCTACACATGATATATAGGTGAGTCCTACTAAGGGCTGGGTCTGTATACAGCACCTGCAAACCACCTACACATGATATATAGGTGAGTCCTACTAAGGGCTGGGTCTGTATACAGCACCTGCAAACCACCTACACATGATATATAGGGGAGTCCTACTAAGGGCTGGGTCGCTATAGAGCACAGTGCCTCAGGCTCCATAGATTGTTATACAGTCTTTATGATGTCTTCTTCCATGCAGGCATTGTCAGTATAGTGCTAAATGATGTCTGGTATTGCCAGCGCTCTGTGAATACAGCACCTGATCAGACTGTGAGCGCCACACAGACTCTGCTGAATGTTTGGAAGCTATCTGAGAAATATATGTAGGGGTTTATTCATGAAAGAGAGAATTGCAGGGACATTTCCAATGCAGGGCCAAAGTATCCAAGTGGAAGATTTGTTTTCTGTTCAGCTGAGGTTTTAAAAAGTTGAATATATCCCTAGGCGGCTTAGATGAAGCAAGGGTCCCATTCTCCTAAGTAAATCCAACCTGTATCTTTGGAGATACGCTGGTTTACCCTTGACTCTGCCTCACGGCTGAGGCAGAGCTGGCTAGGAGGCTGGCATGAGCTGATCATGTGAACACGTGCCCAGCCAATCAGAGCAGGGGTTTACTTTGTTTGAGCACTATCTGAATTTAGCACGGAGTGGGGTCTTTCTTGGCTAGTGCAGAGAGAGACCGTCACTGGTGGTTAATTGGGCTGTGGGAGGAAGAAGCACAGAAACAATCGCATTTCCCCAAAAAAATATTTAAGGGATTTCATTATGTTGTACAAAATCTAGAAGGGTTCCATGATTACATGGGGGAAACCCTGCTTTAAGGTAGTTAATTAAGGTAGAAATTCTCCATCTTCCCTGGGAGTCCAGTGCACATCCTGTATTTTTCAGATGGATTGTGTATGCCAATCTCAGCACTGGAAAATGGGAATATATTGTTATCATTTGTCGCCCCCCTAGTTCCTTGTTGACGTATATCACTAAATAGTTCCATCCCAAGCTTACACCACCATCCTCCATAGAGCGTAGCCATAAAGGATTGGATACTGACGTCTGCTTTACACAGTGAGTAATGGATCTCAACCTAAACATAACATACTGTGAATATAGAGAATAATCAATGCTGAAAAATGATCTATGCAAAATGGCACAAAATAAGAAATGTTTTAAATGTGTCGCCTGCTTATGACATCACCAGGGGCGTGATATGCAAATGACACTTTCATTTGCAGGTCAAGCCACAGAATGATGTCATAATCAGGAGACGGCAGACACATTTAAAGCCTATATTTGTTATTTTATCCATTTGCCTGCAGTTTGATTCCATCTGCAGATCATTTTTCATTCTCTACATTAAAAATATAAGCAATGTATAGGTTGTCAAAGTCCCTTAAAGGACAACTGTACCAACACATTAACTTGGGTTTAGTTGAAAGATTGCATCAAGTGAAGGCATTTTACATAGCAATGCTTTAATAAAACAATATAAATAATGTACGTTATTGAGCACTCATTGGTTCATATAGCTCTAACAGGGGGCAGACATGTTGTATAGAATCTTGGGGCAGATCTTCATTCACCTGCATGAAGGTTACTGCAGATCTGACCCCGCATTCTATCCAACATGTCTGCCTCCTGTTAGCGCTATATGAAGGGCTCAATAATGTGCTTTATTTGGATTCCTTCATTAAATCATCTCTGTACACACCATCTACACCTGATGTCATCTTCAATTAAACACGTTTTTGTTTTTTTTCTACAGTTGTCCTTTAATTGTCATTATATGTCTTATATCTAAAAATGATGGGACAGTGTCTTTATAGTTAACTATACTTAATGCAGATAGGCTTGCAGTCTGCTATGCAAATATTTAGAGAGCCCTGTGTAACCAAGCAAAGGTCAGGTCATTGTGACTCTTAACTCCTTAGTGACCACAGATGGTTTTACATTTCTGCAATGTTTTGTGTTTTAGCTGTTAATTTCCTTTTTCTTGTTTAATGTACACACACAAATTATATACTGTTTTTATCACCATAAGAAGGGCTTTCTTACAATACCATTGTTTTCATCATATAATTTGCTTTAAATAAAATATGAAAAAAAAAAAAACTTTAACTTTTACATTAAAAATATTTTGCATATCTAAATCGGAAAACAAACCCTGCCTAAATAGCTTCTAATATTTGTCTAGAAATAGCCAATATTTACATGTTTCCTGTTGTTCTTTTTGTAAGTTATAGGGCAATAACCTAAAGTGGCATTTTTTCTTTCCCTTACAGTGACCTTTTCACCCCAACCCTGGTGATCAACATAACTCTAACCCTGGTCTATTTTTTATTTTTGTAATGTTGCTGACTGCCACTAGGGGCAATCTAGCAACTACAACAGAGCGACAGAAGCTCCGGGCCACAATCGCTCCTACATGGAGGCATCAACACAACACCATCTGATCCGCGGAGGTGATTACTGATTACCTCCAGTGGTCATTCTGACATAGGACATACACATCCTGTTGTTACTGGATAATTGTTGACAAAAAATTACAAGTTATGTGTAATTAAAAGACTGCAGCAAGTGCAGGTATTTTATATAGATATAGTTTAACCCCTGCTGGAACTTTTTTGGAAGGTTAATATGTGGAAGATGTAATTTACTTTAGGGTGAAGCAACTTAGTATCACAATGCAAAATGTTACATAAAGGACATCGGTTAACCAAAAATGTCCAGGTGTAGGCATTGTAATTAGAACTGCTTTAAATATTATATGGACAAATGTATCGGGACACCTGACCATTACACCAACAGGGACTTATATGACATGACATTCTATATAAATAGACATTAATATGTAGCTGGTCCCCCTTTACAGCTATAACAGCTTCCACTCTTCTGGAAAGACCATGCACATTATTTAGGAGAGTAGAAGTGGTAGAGGTTAATACAGTGAGGGAGTTTAAGCATGCATGGGATAGGTATAAGGCTATCCTAGATATAAGATAAGGCCAGGGACTAATGAAAGTATTACATTACTGAGAGGGTAGTGGATGTATGGAATAGTCTTCCAGTAGAAGTGGTAGAGGTTAATACATTGAAGGAGTTTAAGCATGCATGGGATAGGTATAAGGCTATCCTAGATATAAGATAAGGCCAGGGACTAATGTAAGTATTACATTACTGAGAGGGTAGTGGATGCATGGAATAGTCTTCCAGTAGAAGTGGTAGAGGTTAATACAGTGAAGGAGTTTAAGCATGCATGGGATAGGTATAAGGTTATCCTAGATATAAGATAAGGGCAGGGACTAATGTAAGTATTACATTACTGAGAGGGTAGTGGATGCATGGAATAGTCTTCCAGTAGAAGTGGTAGAGGTTAATACAGTGAAGGAGTTTAAGCATGCATGGGATAGGTATAAGGCTATCCTAGATATAAGATAAGGTCAGGGACTAATGAAAGTATTACATTACTGAGAGGGTAGTGGATGTATGGAATAGTCTTCCAGTAGGAGTGGTAGAGGTTTATATAGTGAAGGAGTTTAAGCATGCGTGGGATAGGTATAAGGCTATCCTAGATATAAGATAAGGCCAGGGACTAATGAAAGTATTACATTACTGAGAGGGTAGTGGATGTATGGAATAGTCTTCCAGTAGAAGTGGTAGAGGTTAATACAGTGAAGGAGTTTAAGCATGCATGAGATAGGTATAAGGCTATCCTAGATATAAGATAAGGCCAGGGACTAATGAAAGTATTACATTACTGAGAGGGTAGTGGATATATGGAATAGTCTTCCAGTAGAAGTGGTAGAGGTTAATACAGTGAGGGAGTTTAAGCATGCATGAGATAGGTATAAGGCTATCCTAGATATAAGATAAGGTCAGGGACTAATGATAGTATTACATTACTGAGAGGGTAGTGGATGTATGGAATAGTCTTCCAGTAGAAGTGGTAGAGGTTAATACAGTGAAGGAGTTTAAGCATGCGTGGGATAGGTATAAGGCTATCCTAGATATAAGATAAGGCCAGGGACTAATGAAAGTATTACTTTACTGAGAGGGTAGTGGATGCATGGAATAGTCTTCCAGTAGAAGTGGTAGAGGTTAATAGAGTGAAGGAGTTTAAGCATGCATGGGATAGGTATAAGGCTATCCTAGATATAAGATAAGGCCAGGGACTAATGAAAGTATTACATTACTGAGAGGGTAGTGGATGCATGGAATAGTCTTCCAGTAGAAGTGGTAGAGGTTAATACAGTGAAGGAGTTTAAGCATGTGTGGGATAGGTATAAGGCTATCCTAGATATAAGATAAGGTCAGGGACTAATGAAAGTATTACATTACTGAGAGGGTAGTGGATGTATGGAATAGTCTTCCAGTAGAAGTGGTAGAGGTTAATACAGTGAAGGAGTTTAAGCATGCGTGTGATAGGTATAAGGCTATCCTAGATATAAGATAAGGCCAGGGACTAATGAAAGTATTACATTACTGAGAGGGTAGTGGATGTATGGAATAGTCTTCCAGTAGAAGTGGTAGAGGTTAATACAGTGAAGGAGTTTAAGCATGCATGGGATAGGTATAAGGCTATCCTAGATATAAGATAAGGCCAGGGACTAATGAAAGTATTACATTACTGAGAGGGTAGTGGATGTATGGACTAGTCTTCCAGTAGAAGTGGTAGAGGTTAATACAGTGAAGGAGTTTAAGCATGCATGGGATAGGTATAAGGCTATCCTAGATATAAGATAAGGCCAGGGACTAATGAAAGTATTACTTTACTGAGAGGGTAGTGGATACATGGAATAGTCTTCCAGTAGAAGTGGTAGAGGTTAATACAGTGAAGGAGTTTAAGCATGCATGGGATAGGTATAAGGCTATCCTAGATATAAGATAAGGTCAGGGACTAATGAAAGTATTACATTACTGAGAGCGTAGTGGATGTATGGAATAGTCTTCCAGTAGAAGTGGTAGAGGTTAATACAGTGAAGGAGTTTAAGCATGCATGGGATAGGTATAAGGCTATCCTAGATATAAGATAAGGTCAGGGACTAATGAATGTATTACATTACTGAGAGCGTAGTGGATGTATGGAATAGTCTTCCAGCAGAAGTGGTAGCGGTTAATACAGTGAGGGAGTTTAAGCATGCATGGGATAGGTATAAGGCTATCCTAGATATAAGATAAGGTCAGGGACTAATGAAAGTATTACATTACTGAGATGGTAGTGGTTGCATGGAATAGTCTTCCAGTAGAAGTGGTAGAGGTTAATACAGTGAAGGGGTTTAAGCATGCGTGGGATAGGTATAAGGCTATCCTCGATATAAGATAAGGTCAGGGACTAATGAAAGTATTACATTACTAAGAGGGTAGTGGTTGCATGGAATAGTCTTCCAGTAGAAGTGGTAGAGGTTAATACAGTGAAGGAGTTTAAGCATGCGTGGGATAGTTATAAAGCTATCCTAGATATAAGATAAGACCAGGGACTAATGAAAGTATTACATTACTGAGAGGGTAGTGGATGTATGGAATAGTCTTCCAATAGAAGTGGTAGAGGTTAATACAGTGAAGGAGTTTAAGCATGCATGGGATAGGTATAAGGCTATCCTAGATATAAGATAAGGCCAGGGACTAATGAAAGTATTACATTACTGAGAGGGTAGTGGATGTATGGAATAGTCTTCCAGTAGAAGTGGTAGAGGTTAATACAGTGAAGGAGATTAAGCATGCATGGGATAGGTATAAGGCTATCCTAGATATAAGATAAGGCCAGGGACTAATGAAAGTATTACGTTACTGAGAGGGTAGTGGATGCATGGAATAGTCTTCCAGTAGAAGTGGTAGAGGTTAATACAGTGAAGGAGTTTAAGCATGCGTGGGATAGGTATAAGGCTATCCTAGATATAAGATAAGGCCAGGGACTAATGAAAGTATTACTTTACTGAGACGGTAGTGGATGTATGGCATAGTCTTCCAGTAGAAGTGGCAGAGGTTAATACAGTGAAGGAGTTTAAGCATGCATGGGATAGGTATAAGGCTATCCTAGATATAAGATAAGGTCAGGGACTAATAAAAGTATTACATTACTGAGAGGGTAGTGGATGTATGGAATAGTCTTCCAGTAGAAGTGGTAGAGGTTAATACAGTGATGGAGTTTAAGCATGCATGGGATAGGTATAAGGCTATCCTAGATATAAGATAAGGCCAGTGACTAATGAAAGTATTACTTTACTGAGAGGGTAGTGGGTGCATGGAATAGTCTTCCAGTAGAAGTGGTAGAGGTTAATACAGTGAAGGAGTTTAAGCATGCATGGGATAGGTATAAGGCTATCCTAGATATAAGATAAGGTCAGGGACTAATGAAAGTATTACATTACTGAGAAGGTAGTGGATGTATGGAATAGCCTTCCAGTAGAAGTGGTAGAGGTTAATACAGTGAAGGAGTTTAAGCATGCGTGGGATAGGTATAAAGCTATCCTAGATATAAGATAAGGCCAGGGACTAATGAAAGTATTACATTACTGAGAGGGTAGTGGATGTATGGAATAGTCTTCCAGTAGAAGTGGTAGAGGTTAATACAGTGATGGAGTTTAAGCATGCGTGGGATAGGTATAAAGCTATCCTAGATATAAGATAAGGCCAGGGACTAATGATAGTATTACATTACTGAGAGGGTAGTATTACCAACAGTCCTACAGAACTTCCTAAACCCTCCTGGTGTTAAAACCACCTCCCTTGCAATCCATTCAACTGAAACAGCAGGTTTTTGCTACTTTAGTTTACTGCCCCATTATGTGCAAAAAAAATAACAGAAAACATGTAGACCTGTCATATTTCTAAACTTATGACAATTAGAAACTATGTAGAGAGGGTCTTGTTCACAGACTGTAATTGGGTAAGATTTTTCAGGTCAAAGTTAAAAAAAAAGTGGTTTTTTTTTCCAATTCTTCATATTTTGTGATTTCTCTTAAGAGTAAAGAGTTCTCTTAAGATTTCTCTTAAGAGTAAATAAGATCTGATGAAAATAATAACATCTTAAAGCCCTACTTGTGGTGATAAAAATATTATACAATGTGTGGGTACATTAAAATGAGAAAATATAAAATTACAGCTAAACACAAAAACTGCAGAAGGCTAAAAATGCTTAATGCAGCAAATTATTTGGGAACTATTTACCCCCAAAGTAACAATGCTGTGAGGCTGCTTGTGAGAGGTGGGGTTGGGCCCTACTTGTCAAACAGACGTTTACTTTGCTGTGTCAACAGAATGTTTTAGTCTTCATGCACTTTCTAGTCTGGAATGGCGGTTAATGAATAGGACAGCAATGTAAAGATGAACTGGCCGTCGGCATAGTTTGGTTAAACAGCTTCTGTTGCCATAGTATTGAAATAGCTTCGGGAGTCTGTTTAAAAGAAGAGGTAATAATTCAATGACCGATCACTATACCTCTGCACCTTTAAAACTGGTTTATATAAAGAAAAAACATTGCAATATTGTGTCAATATCAATTATAGTGTAGTTATTTATTAATAATAAAAAATAATAATAAAACAAGGATTAACAATCGCACACCAACAGAAGAGAAGATATATAACCAACAGTTAAAACATGTAGGGGTGACGGATAGTCTTGCTGTTCACAAGAGGTATCACTGTGTTCAGCTGAAATATGGTGATGGGCTACATAGAGCAGTGCTTCTTAAACCTGTCCTCAAGGACCTTCAACAACCAGGATTAAGGGAACCACACCAGGATTAAGGGAACCACACCAGGATTAAGGGAACCACACCAGGTGTTTGATATATTCTTATTTAAACACAACCGGGTAATCTCTAAATCCTCAACCGCTGCAAGTTCATGGACAGGTTTAAGGAGCAATGACAGAGCCTTTAAGGGTTTGTTCAGTTTGTGTGAGCTATGAACAGGTACAATCAGATCTGCATCAATAACATTACAACGTTAGAGACTTTGTGTACTTCAGCATTGAGATTATTTGTAGGAGATTCCCCCTTTCAAAGTGCATTATGGGAGCCAGGCAGAGTGTGCACAGTGGGAGACGCTGGCCATACAACGATCATCAAACTTTTCAACACATTGCAAGAGGCTTGAAGCACTCTCTGGCACTCGAAGAGTTAGATCTTTAACATAGGTTAATAACAGGAACAAGACTAAAGCCAAATAGTTAGTCCAAGTCATATAACAATGGATTTTGGAAGGTGAAGGCACATTGTGTAGTGTGATCCGTGATGACTTCTTTGTGCCCATTCTCAGTGCTAATTTCTGTTAAGACTGGAGAAAGACCACATTCATCTGATGTACTTTGTCCCGTTTCATCCAGGACAGCTTCTGCAGTCTCCACGGGACAAGGAACTTTGCTTTCTATACGGACAGTTTCAATGCTTTGGACATCAGAGGCTGCATCACATATAGGCTCTGAATGTGCAATGCTGCTGATGGGTCCGGCTGCTGTATCCCTGACGTGTTCCTCACTGGGACTTTGTGACTTTGGGGATTCATCCTCTTCTGTGGGACAAGTGTCAGCAGGGACCAAACTATCCAACTCAGAGCTTGGACTATGCTTTATCTCTGCAGGGTCAGCACTGTCCTCCCCCTCCGGCTTCTGTGGGAACAAAGATGAAATGTATAAGTAAGCTGCATTAAAACACAGATGCTCCTATAAAAACTGGGAGGGAGGAAAGTATTGGTGAATGGGAATGAGACTGCCAAGGAGGATGGCCATGTAAACAGGAAGTATGATCGTAAAGTAGGCAGTGAGCAATTGCACACACAGGTAGGCACTGGAGTAGAAGAGGGAGAACAGAACTGTACTGAATACTGAAGATTGATAGGCAAGAAGCTTGTGCATCTCATTGGACCATGTCAAAAATAAAATAAGGTGAGCCCTTTAATATTGCATTTATTTATTTAAAGTTTTACATCCTCTTGTGCCCGATAGAGGAATCTGCAGTTTACACTTTGGATACATGCAATTAATGTTCATGTTTAATTTGGAAATTCACCAATGAATTAAAAAGGAGAACACAAAATAAGTGACTTACATTTAGCCGGATATGGGTTTTTTGATCATTCAGCTCCATAACCTCCAGCATTAGCTCATCCTCCAGGGTAGACCAGGGGATCTGTGAAGCTTGGCTGCCGGATTCCAAGAATTCGGTTACGTTATCTTCACTGACAAACCTTCTTTCCTGCAGGGCAAAACATATATATATATATATAGATTGGTTAGTTCATTTGTACATAAAGTCTGGGAGCATCACAAGGTACAGGACTTCTCACCCAAAACCTGACAGTCACGTCACTCAAATACACTGCGTTATCAATAGGCAACTCTCTGCTTTCATGAAGGCTCAATGAGCCCCAGCAAGTAGAAGCAAAAGTTACCACCACGGTGCACTCTAAATGGTACCAAAGTACAATACTAACTATCCATACCAACAGCAGCAAGATATCCCGGGACCTTGCAGTTCTGGTAGCAGAGCACAAAAAGGTCACATCGGTGTGCGACCTTTGGAATCTCAAACTTAAGGCCAAAGTAGCAGAGTTGGTACATTTCTTCCATTCAGCTGAATTGTTGGATTTTTCCAACTCTGCTGCTTTGGCCTTAAGTTTGAAGTTCTCTTGCCGTTGCTAAAACTGTATATTTTGGGGCCAATGCTTGGAACTACTTATATCTGGGGTTATGTGTAACACTCGTTCACACACTGACCCTTATAATGATAGATCCCGCAGATCATTCTGGAATCTGATGAGATTACCTGTAACGGATTGGTGCTGTCACCGAAGTACAGATTCTTCCAAAGCCCAAAGTTTTCAGAGGATTTGGTCAGCTCAACGACGACATTGTTTTCAGAGACGTTGATCGAGATCTCGTTTCGGTTCAGGCTGTATTTTGGGAGGAATTGGATCAACAGGAAATAGCAAATATATTCATGTTTCACCCGGAAACGGACCTGGAACTGGTTAATCTCAACGTTGGCAAAGATACTTTTTTTGTCAATGTCCTTGACGTGTATAATAAGGGTCAGAGACGTGGCATCTTGGGTGCATGTGAATGTGGGGCAAAGGAGGGCATCAGGAGGCATGATAAGGGTGTGTGGATCAGCAGCCGAGGTTTGGCTTTGTTGGCAATATCTTGGTAAGGTTTCAGTCACCGTGCTGAATGGGACTTGAGGCGAATTGGAGTGTCCACACTGATTGCATATTGGGTCGGCCTGGCCATCTCCAACGCCCCTCTCCTCTGCTCCGCAGCCATGATCTCCATCTTGTAACATCTGATCCTGCATTAATCTCTGGGTATCCTGCTGAATCACAGGCAGTGTGAGGACCAGCTGCCTTTTGGCCTTGTTAAACTTGGCTCTGCCTTGTGTCTCATCCACAGAGTAGGGCAGAGGAGCTTGCAGTTTATACGCTGGCTGTTTACACTCCAGATTCAGCTGCTTGCTTAATATATGAAGAACAACTCCAGTGGCTGAATCTAGCAGGGGCAGATCCACAGCGATCACCAGCTCCTTGGGCACTGGACTGGGTGCAGAGTACCTGGACTGGGTATAATCCTGGAAATCCACATAGGACCTGTGTGTGATGGTGTAATGGGGGATAGTAGCAGCTTCCTGGGGGTTACTGGGTGGTCGATCCTCCTCAGGGGCTGGGGTCTTCTCATCAGCCCGGCTCTCTTCTGTAACTGCCCCACCCTGAGGGGGGTAAGGATAAGGGAAGCAAATGGGATCATCTGGATCCTCGGGCTTGGCAGTATAGCCGGGGATGGGTCTGCGGACCACCCCGGTCTGTGGGACCCCCTTGTACTTGATTTTGAGGGTCTGGACGTTGTTGCGGTCCAGCTGCAGGTGGAAGTACTTGGTGACCCCATCCATGGCCGTGGAGTCCACAAGCTCCTTGAATCGGGCGTTCTTGGCGGCCAGGCCCAGGGTGTCCGGGTGAAAGACTATATCATAGAGGAGGTAAGAGCCGCCGCCCTTGTCCAGCTCCTGCCGGGTCGGGGTGATGGTGTAAGGCAGAGTCCAGTGCAGGCCGCCCCGGGCCCGGCGGTCGGTACCCGGGACGCCCTTGGATTTGGGGATGAAGGGGTTACTGCAGATATTGATGTAGCATTGCTTGGTGCCGCTGGCGCTGGTGAGCAGGACATAGCCGGGGTTCGGGTGGATGAAGTGAATGTCCATCCCCTTCTCACGCTCCAGCAGACGGATCTCCTCCTCGTACTTGCGCCGGTTCTCCGGGTCGCTCAGCTCCTCCGCGTACTCGGCGAACATCTTCCTGAACTGCTCATCCTGGAAGGCCTTGCGAAACCTCTCCAGCTCCTCCGCCGTGACGTTCAACTCCTCTAGCCGGGCCGCCATGCTGCGTTTGAATCGTGTCGCGTTTCTCCTAGGAGACAGACGCCGAACACTCAGAGGACGCGAAGTGATGAGAGCGAAGCCGATCGGCCAATCACAGCGGGCGCCGCGCGACGCCTTTATTTTTATTGGGCGTCTTGGCGACCGATCACGTGACGGAGACACGACTTAGCCAATGAAGGGGCGGCAAGGAGGGAGACTGGGGGACTGATCCAATCAGAGCCCGGCAGGCCTGGAGGCTATCCAATCACAGCTGGAATGTTTTAGGCGGGAAGAAGCTCATTCAGTTCTTATTAGCGTTGAATGGTCTGCGTGTATTGTGTGTAAATGAGCTCGTTAATCCCTAATTATATTTACACATAAACCAAACTTCCAGTCAGGCTTCACTGCAAACAGCATCAGTCCAAAAACCATGACAACAAAAATGGCCTGAGGCAAACTCCAACCCTCCATACCCAACGCTGGAGACAGGCATTAAACATGCAGAGAGGGCCCTGTGCAAGTCCTTAGTATAATACTGTAGGCACAGCAGCTAAATCTATTGAATTTCATACAAATATTGGACACAATAAATACAAATCATGGCATCATCCCATTCCTAGTAATACAGGCCGGGGTTATTCCTCCATCTTGTCTAATTCCCATATTATTCAGACAGAAGACAGACTCTTCAGTGATTTCTCCCTCTAGTTATACAATTTATTTATTTTTACTATAGGTTGAAAGTCAAAGCCCCTAATATTGAATGCTTGATATAGGTACATCCCTACATATGACGACACCTAGATTATTGCATCATTGCAATGTGACCACCATCTTGTGCGCTTGCCCAGAAACTATCCAATCACGGCTTTCGCTTAATACTAACATTCGGGTCCAAGAAGCCCCTGAACCATCAATATACAGCAATTCTGGCTGGGAACATACTGGACGGCCACAGCCCTCTCTCATAGTTGCCAACATCGGCCATGTTTCCAGGGACACATATTTGTTCCACATGCTGCAGAAAGAGCATGCATGGCCCGGCAGTATGTAGGAGGGATATACGCACAGAGACAATCCAATTAATTAATCATGCTAGGTCCTATGAGATCTCCACCCTGATTATTTAATTGGATTGTGTCTGTGTGTATATCCATCCTACATACTGCCAGGCTGCACTTTGCATGCTCTTTCTGCAGCATGTGGACCAAATATGTGTCCCTGGAAACATGGCTGATGTTGGCAACTATGCTCTCTTTCTGTCCTTCCAAACCTCTTCCATTTTTTTCTATATTCCCCATCTGATGCGCCTGGTTACTAAAATAATTGTACACTAAAGGATTTTGTGGGCACAGATTGGGTTTTAAATTCTAAAAAGAGGCCAATATATGTATCATGGCACATTGTATTATTTCAGCTGGGATATATACCGATATAGGCAGACGTCAGACATGGTAACATGAAAATATACATCATGCACTGTATGTAATGTTACAATCAGATATGTGGGCCATGGTCTAGGCGCACGTTCACTAGCCTGGGACCAGCATTTGGGCTAACTAGCACTAGAGGAGAGAGAGAAAACGGCACACAGTGATCCGAGCAGGACGAATGCTCTATGGCTTAGTGATCTGGCTTCTGTAAACACACTATAGACAATAATACTCGTTGGATGCTCAGAGCCGCTTAAAGCTGTGAGCTCGCCAGATGTGCACCTCCAGTACATAATGAGCGCACCGCTCGGTAAGGAACCCATCTGGGGTCCAAAAAATAATCCGCTGTGTGTAATAATAGGCAGTTATATAAAATATACCTGTGCTGGGCAGGTAAGGGATACCCACTCCACCTCTCCTGCATTGGGTGGTCTTTAATCTGACATTCAAAATATATTGTAAAAATGTGCAATGCAGATTTATCCCACAACTGATGTAGTTTATTAACCCTTTAAGGACACATGACTTGTGGAAACATGTCATGAAAATAAACAAGCGGCACGGCCAATTAAAACATACATATTAAATTCTGCTTTATAAGGATAAATATAACATCAAAAGAAAGCGGTACATTTTCTTAATATAGCAGTATATAGTTTGTGTGAGTACACTAAATTAGAAAGAGCACAAAAAATCCCAAGAAAACGCTTAAACATATCTGTACATCTTAGAAAGGTCAGCAGACCACCGCAGAGGATTCTGGGAAAGAATTTACAAACAGGGTAACAATTGCTGCCTTCAAACATGTAAAGGTTTTTGTAACCTGTTCTTCTTGCTGGGATTTCTGTGAAATACTCGTTTATGTAATAAAAGGACATGCATTTTTTATCTTTTAAACAGATGAAGGTACACTATGTGATGTATCCGAAACCTATATACCTTGTTTATAAGAAACCTCAATAGAGAATTAGAAAATAGACAACACAAAACCCTGTACATATATTTATTACAAAAAAGTTTTAAAGCACAACAAGACAATAAAATACATTTAAACAATTTAAAAACCTTTTTACAAGATGGCGATTCCTAAAATTCTTTAAACCATCACATCACTGTCGTTTCTGTTGTATGCTTAGGCGTTCTGAAGTTTGCTGAAACCAAAGAAACATCTATTAAACACAATGACAGGTTTTGAGGCTCCACATTATGCAGTAGTGGGGATGGGTGGGACATGTGGTAGGTACGCTTCCCCAATGTGCCCACCTAGGCCCAGCTATAACCGGTGGGCAGCACCAATGTACTTTAGCACACACTGCTGTTCCTGGTGTCGGTATATCCACCCGACCCTACTACATACTGGAGTCATGATTCTGGATACAGGTCAGTTGTGGGACAAAGTGGAGCATTCCACGGGTTTGCATGGTGTCTGCGCCTCTCTTAGGACTTTGTCTCACAGCTGACCGTTATACATGACCCACAGTTTCTCTTAGTAATCCATGCATCTTCCTGCAGACCTCTAAACATATAAACCATTCTTATGCCATTCACTTGCACTGTAATTAGTATTTCAGTAATGTCAGCATTGTAATGTGCTGGAATAGATATGCACTGATAAGAGTCCAGGTTAGCTAGGTCTGCCCTCCTATACCTGGTAGTAGTGACGCTCTCCGTGCAGGTACAGACATCCAAAATGTGAGCAAAATTACAGGCGCACACAGACAGCCCCCCCCCCCTCCCTGCAGGGGGAGGGGGAAGGTCCAGCGCTATGCCATTTACATTTTTTTTTTTTTCTACAATAAAGTTTATAACAGACACAGCAGAGAGGTCACACATGTTCCACCTACACAGGCTTGATCACAAACAGGACGTTTTTGTAGCGACTGTTCGCCTGTATTTTTGCTCAAATTGTGGATATCTATAATCGTTAATTGCGCATGACTGTTTACAAACGGACAGCTAGATTTACCTGTCTTCGGCAGTTTTGCTGGAGGGGTAATAGACCTTGAAGGAAAATCCACTTCTTGGAAATGAACCCTAAAGTGATAAACAATACAAAGGAAGAATTATACATACAAGCCAGTCCGTCCTGGAGACACAACAGAATACTGGTCACTATTCATCTATTGTTTTAGCCAACAGAATACCAATCAGTATTTACTGAAACTGCTAGCAATCAACAAAACAGGGAACAGCTTTTCCAGGACTGAGTGAGGAACAAAGGGCATTGCAAATCTCTATCCCTCCCCTCTGCAACACAAAAATAAAATACAGGCAGGAGAGAACTTACAGGGTTAATGGCGAGGCAGTCGGTGTTCATGATGGTGAATGGATCGTATTTGTCAGCGATGACCACTAGATCGGGAAGAGGGTATAATCGCAGTGTGTAATCGTAAGCCCAGTAGACTGGGCTGACAAACAGCGGGAGGGGAGTTAGGTGGCCTTGCGATAGGATGGTTTTGACAAACTAGGAAAAAAAAAAACAAACACAAATAAAGCTGGTTATTTTTTGTACACCGGGATACATTTTACGAATGAAATTTCAACAATTTGAATCTATCTAAACAATGGCAACTTCTGAACGAACCTTTGAGTAATAAAAATAAACAAAAGTAAAAAAAAAAAAAACCCTAAAATTATTTTACCCATTTGGTGATAACCAGCAGATGTTATCATGGAAGTTATAAGTAAATATATAAGTGAATTAAAGCAACTTTTAAGTCCCCTACAGCATCTGAAAGGAGGCTTGGGTACATAACTGATATGGGGCCACAAAAAACCCAACCTGCTACAACTTATTATACACTATAGAAGAAACACTCCACCAGGCAATCAAGTGTACAGCCATTTATTCCCTCGACAAGGTCGTGGGTGAAAAGTGTTTTTCCTACAATTCTCATTTCTTGGCAGTGTAGCTGGATGCCACGCAAACACACTTACACACACACACACACTGCCACGCAAACACACACACACACACACACACACACACTGCCACGCTACACTGCCAAAGCTACATTTTAGCGTTATTGCTCATTGGGGCTATTCCCTAAAAGGTGAGTTGAGGCGAGATGCACAATATATTACAAACAAACACTTACATGTGTTGGGATGTCCAAGCTGTTACTTGGAAATCTAACGCAATTCCTGCACATTTTATTTACTAAATCTTCACGAAACACCACGATCTCCTGTGTGCAATACTGGATTCTGTAATACGAGGAGACAAACAAACCGATTCAGAAAACATAGCTATAGTGAATATAGAACAGCTGCCTCAAACGGCACCGGTGAGAAATCCATAGGCTGGATGAGCAAGTGTGAAATCAGGTGACCACGGATTCAGATATACCGGTCTATCTTAGAGTCCAAACCTGGCATCATACTGATACAGATTTCCTGGACTGATTTAACCATCTCATTAGTTTTTGCTTGAACATAAATCCATTATCACAGTGCACAGCTAATCAGTGAGCACACATGGTAAGCAATCAAAACAGCAAATAGCTCATCCAAACATGCCCAATGACAAATACTGATACTACACTTTATAAAATATAACCCACCTGCAGGGATTTGTGGTGAAAATGGAGAATGGTACTCGCTGCCTGAATTCTTCAGTGATGTGCTCTGCGATCGGAGGTCTGTAATTTATAAAGACATTCGGGATTCTGGCTCTTGGTACAGAAATGAGGTGATGTAGTTAAACATGGCTGGAAATGTAAATATCATCAAGGAAATCGGCAAGATATTTTCCTTTTTTTTGCCATAATGGGCACTGTTCAATACCATGAGTTCTCATTTGTCACTGGTATTTAATTCAAAATGTTCTATTGCACTCTATGCTATTCAATGAGCTCAGCTCAGGTCATCGGACAAAGCCACATTTGTAAACAGAAGCAAATATATGAAAATATACAAGTCAAAATAGTAATGATAAAATGTAAAATTAATGTCATTTGTCCATTTTAAAATGAGACGGACAAGTCTACATTTCTTTTTATACAAAATATTTATTATATTTTTCATAGTAGAAAAAAAGACAAATCACAGTAATATATAATTACACAAAATGTGGGCGATAGGTTAGATAATAATAAAACAATATATATATACAAAAGATGACCAGGCATGAGGATCCTAACCATATGATACTGGCATTTCTTTTTCTATATCATAACAACAGTCCAACATTACTCAGCTTTTTGTTACTTTTTTCTTCCCTTTCATTTCTTGCTCCTTATTTCCCTTCCCTTTCTGATAATGAATGTTATACCGTTTCTTATACGATATCAACCATCGTTCCCAAATACCAAAAACATATGTTTGTCTCTGTCTAGCTATAAAATAACCCTTTTCCATCAGACATTGAAGTTTAATTTGATTTTTATCAACCACGAAATTTCAGCATTACTTTTCCATTGTCTGGCAATATTTATCTTAACTGCCATTAAGATCTGAATGGCTATGTATCTGTGTTTGAATGGCAAACTCTGTAGATCAAAATGGAAAAGTGCCTTTTCAGGGTGTAATGGAAATATACAACATTTCAACCCTACTGCGACGTTGTCAAGTCTGAGACACTTTCTCAGTTGGGTCAAAACGTTGCCAGGGTTTTGGGTGAAATAAAAACCAAGTCACTAAGGAGTTGTTTTAATTGTGGGATTTGCAGTCTTTGAGTAGAGACTGGAAAAGCTCTCCACCTGCTTAAATCTTGGAATGTATTTTGTTTTATATGCCATGGACACAATGCATTGTGGGTTTGCAAATGATGCATTGTGGGTTTGCAAATGATGCATTGTGGGTGTGTGCCAAGAACTATCAAAGGCAAAAGGTAAGCAAAACTATTTAGTGATGTATATAGGTTGTAACTGTCGTTCCACAGACTGCACACTAAATAATGTTCTATTTAGATAACACTTTGGGCAAATACACTTCAAACTGCTGTACAAATCGGTTATTCTGATCAGTTCCACTGAATGTATTCATTTACACTCTGTCCTCCACACAACTCATGTACCTGGGTAAGATGAAGCCGGGTCCAGGATCTTCAGGGCCAGGAACAAACACAAATCGGCTACTGTTAGTGGAAAAGGACAATAGATGGGTTTTATTCCCTGAGAGAATAACGCAATCTAAACACAAATATTACAAATGGGACATTTATACCTTTTTTGTATATTGGGGTATTCACATATAACATCTGCTAGGTTCTTAAAAGAGTCTGGAAAACAAAAGAAAGTGATTTTATGGGTAAGGCCAAAAATAGCGAAGAGACGATCTGAGCACTACAGGTCAGTGTGTGAAATTCACTGTGTTAATGCTAAACTGCACCAGTCACTCTGCATTATTCCATGATATACAGTCCGGGGTCTGCAGGCCAGCCGGACTCCCACTTTAGTTTTACTTTCCTTGCCGTATTTTATTTTTATTTTGCATACCTTTTAGGGATTTAATGTGATTTTTTCCATATGGGGCAGACGAAAAGTTCCCACAGAAGATGAAGCAGGTCGGAGGTGCTGTGGAGTAGCCTAAAAAACAAATAATACAGGAATAGAAATACAGACCAATAAACTAAAGCAAATGACAGTAACACACAGTATCGAATACAGACGCCATGCTGATGTATTTCTTAAAGGGGTAGGGGCAGTGAAAGGGATTTATCACCATAAAGATCCTGTATTCTGCTCCTTGTTTTGCCTCATGGGGTGCTGTGATTATACCAGTTTTTAATTGAAAAAGTTAGGTTTAAATCGAGAGACTGGTTGTTTAAAAGGCTCTTAGAAATACCTGAAAACATTGCGTGAAGTTTCTCAATCACATCAACCTGATCCAGCCATAAATCCGATAAGAAAACAAACATGGCATCCTCATTCTCCTCCTCCAGCTGCTTCAGCTTAGCCGAAGCCTTCACAGAGGTTGACGAGGGTCCACCGAAAAAATTCATGTTGCCATAATAGGCTCTAAAACACATAACATTGCAGATCTGGATCAAATTCGGGGCTGGTTGTTTACAGATTTTAAGTTAATGACAATCACTCTATGCTGACACTTGAAACCATTTCTATTCTCACTGATACACTTTATTTACTCTGCTCCTTTATCTGCAAAATAGGTTAGATACTTACTTTATAAGGCTAAAAATACACATTTATTTTGCATAAGAGAATCTGGAGGGGATTTTTTTGCTCTAACTAACTTTGCACAGAGGTTTATTTAAACATTTTCAGCCTGTTTTACGTGCACAATGGGAGGTTTGTAAAACAAGTTTTGGAAGGTTATAGATATTCGGCAATGTATAGATACACAGATATACAGGGTTCTACTCAATAAAGAGCAGATTACAGGGTTCTACTCAATAAAGAGCAGATTACAGGGGATTTAGACGGCAATTTCAAACTTTAGGCCAAAGTAACAGAGTTGGAAAAATTCTTCAATGCAGCTGAATGGGAGAATTCCTAGAGCGACTGGTGTTAGCGGTATACAACTGGCTTAGAAGCCATCATGAGTAGCATAATGAGACAGCATCACAAAAAGAAGCCAATTCTATAACTAGGAAACTCTGTGATACTATGCAGATAACAATAGGAGCTCAATTCAGAAAGTGCTCCATAGAAAGATGCTTTGGATAAACATCCTATTGAATTATTTACGTCTCATTTGGTTTCAATTGCTATTCAGACAGTGGACACCTTTCATACCAGTGACTCAGCAGGGGAAGCAGACACACTGGCTTGACATTTGCATTGTATACTGGAACTACAACTAAAGCACCACAAGTATTTACATGTTATATACAGAGGTGTCAGGGATCAGCTGAAAGAAGCACACACTCCAGACAATGACCTCTTTCTAATCCTTTTTGCGATGTGTGGATTATATTATTACATTGAGTCTACTCAATAAAGAGAGAATTATAGGGAATTGAGATGGGAATTCCAAACCTTAGGCAAACGTTGGAAACATTCTCCCGTTCAGCTGCACTGGAGAAATTACCCAACTCGCCTACATTGGCCTAAAGTTTGAAATTCCCATCTCAATTCCCTAAAATTCTCTCTTTAATGAGTTGAGCTTCTAAAAGACAACACCTCTTACAGAAGAAATATATATCTAGCATGTTTATCTGCACTGTGAATTGCATGCTAGCGGTCCCGGATGCTCTCTCACCTGGTGGCACTGGCAGGCTCAGTAGGTGGGAAACCAAAAGCATTTATGTGAAAGATTTTGTCTTCGTACCAACCTGGAGAGAGAAGTAAAAACAGTGTTCTGGGAGAGTCTCTATTTTTTGGGGAGAAATCTAAAGTTTGAAATGGATTTTTACCTTCAGCCAAAACAAAGCAGGACTCTGTGTAGAGACCACTGTGAAACTGGTGCATGGGAGTGAAGGAAAAACAGACCGTTTGTCTTCTCAACACAAGGCTGCCATTGGAAACCCTGGGTCCCAGTACAAACACACACCTCAGTAGCAATGATCTTTGGCACTCCGGCTGCTGTGTGCTATAGCTACAATGAAGCTCTGGCTGGCTGAGCCTCATGGGATTAAATTCCACAGTAAAACATCACATTACAGCTGATGTGAAACTCCCAAGATCCTTAGTCAGCCATCATGAAAGTAATATAACACAGCTAACAGCAAAATAGATTTTACATGACTTTTGTTAAAAGGTTGGCTGAGTATTATGAAAGCCATAACTCCCTGTTAACCTTTGGCACTCATTGTCGTGAACCAAGTTTTCCATGATGCTCAACCAAGGAAGAGGTTGTATGTCACAGAAGCTGGCTAAGAAGCATGAGAGTCTACAAACTGCCAATAGTTCTAACGCTGCCAATGTTTAGTGTAACATACACGGCTGACAAGACAGTTCTGAAATGCATACATGTCACCATTAATGTATAGTTTAACATACTATATGCTTCAAAATTAGCCAAAGGATATTGCTTTGCTGAGATCCAGTTGCACGGTACCCGTGGGATCTTCCAGAAAATACTTGCCCTGTGGTGAAAAAGTATAAAAAATGAGATTATTATTAATTCTATCATCGAGTATGAAACAGAACTCATTGTATTATGTGTCATGGATAATAAATTAACCAGCTACAGATTGAGTATCCCTTATCCAAAATTCCTGGGACCAGAAGTATTACAGATAACGGATCATTTTTACCAATTAGATATATTAAAGCCTCTCAGTGCTCATGAAATACAGTGATATCAATCACTGTTACTGTGATGTAGCTGTGATGTGAGTCATCGTTGGGAACCTGCCACTGGCATGTCAGGTCTGCACACGTGTCATTGTATTATTGTGGGAGATCTGAGCATGCATGGAAAGGCTATATCACAGCTTGAGGGGGCTGCACACTGATAAACTGTTTGTTTGCATGCTGACAGGTGTGTGCGGAGTTTGAAAATTGTGGCAAAATAGAAATTCTTTTATCAATAAGGGATACTCAAAGTTTAGATGGAACAATGACGTGATTTGCAAAGTATGTGCCAGGAAGGCAATCAACATGCCCAACGGTGGACCTTTGATTAAAAAAAAAAGAGACAGTTGAAAGGGAGGAAAAGCTAAAGACAAAAAAAAAAAATCAATATTGTGAACTTCTAATAAAACTAAAGAAAGGTTTCGGATTGTAAATATAAAGTGTATTTTAACATTTGATCATTCTACGCACCTCTTTCAGCTGGGTTATCATGCCAAGAACAATAATATCTCCCATCCTCGCTGTGCTGCCAAGAAGAGTTTCTACCGCTTTGAGCTGAAAGACATGAAAAATAAAGTGATATGGGATAGGCTAGCATTATCTGCACCAGTGGGACAAAAAGCTTGCCATCGTATGCATGCACGCAGCAATATCCTACCACCTCGGGTTAACTGCACAGTGAACATAAAGGGTGCAGGTATTCTAAGGCAATAGGTTCCAAGTGTCTCAATCACTAGAAACATTCCATAGTGACTGCTCCACTTTAGAGCTGTGCCCCAGAGTAGATCTATAGCTTTTATTTATAATTGAATACACAGACTGTCTTTGTGTTGTCCACATTGGGGCAATGTTCTAAAACTGGTTTCCCTGAGAAATGTATTTTCCACATAACCCCTAATGAGTTGATCTGTGCACAGGAAATGTTAACAGATAAAGATGCAGTGCATATCTTACATTTCTCAGTTAATCTGGGTCAATGGGGATATCTAAGAATGTCAAACTTGTACTCATCCAAACAAAATGGTCCGGCACTCAATAATGGGGAGATCAAATTATTATTATAACCGCCAGTGGCAACGATTCCACCTAAGGGTCTGTAACACTTTGATTAAAACGTTGCCACTGGCGCTTCTAATAATACAAATTTGATCTGGCCATATTTGAGTGCTGGAACATTTTGTTTGTTTTGGTGGAGCCCGGTTCGAGCAGCGTACAGTCTGTTTGTTGGTGTAAAATTGTACTTGTGACAACACATACCTGGAATTTACTCCGGCTCTCGCTGGGGTGGGCTCCAATAACCGGCGGAGTGAAAAGTTCATGTCTGTGTGTTCTCTGAAATTGAGAAGAAAACAAATATCTTATTCTTTAGAAGATCCAGCTGGTGTTCAATTGTTCTTTGGTTAAGTTTGAAATTCCCTCTTTCATGAACAAAGCCCTATCTGTTAAAAGGTTTTTTCGGTGCCTATCCAAACAGAATCAATTAAAGTAAGAATATAGAAAGCACAGCAACATGCTAACCTGCTGCAAGATTGAATAGCGCTCGCGAAACAACTCAGCCTTGTCTCTGGCTCGTCCAATGAGGTTGGGATCAGGGAGATTTGCCATCTTCAAGCTATAAAAAAAAACCATGGATTTACATAAATATCACGGCATTTTTTCAGTTTTGTGTGTGTGAGACCGCATTAATAAAAAGTTGATGGGTGTACACTGTATAATGGTCAGACCCCCAAGATGCAAAGACAAATTTCATTTTGGGGGCACATGGAATGGAATGAAATAACTGTTCAGCACAGAAATGCCCCCCACTATGCTGTGAAATATTATGGAAGTTATTTGGGAAGAAAATGAATATAAGAAATGCTGTGCTTTATTGTTGAAAACCCATATTATTTCTGGCTGGTGGTGACGAGCTTCATTTGCAGTATTCAAATTAAATAGGACCTTTCTCAACTAATGGCTTTAGAGGGAATTGACAAGGGAAATTCAAACTTAGAACTAGAGTAGCTTTGTTGGAAAAATCCCCCAATTCCCTCTCATGAGTAAAGCCCTAAATTTCAGGTTTGATCACAAGCCATTTACTTAAAATCTTACTTTAAAAAATAATCCTTAAGAATTTACAGACTACTCAGCAGATGTATAGAGAAGATATAAACTAAATCTAAGAAAAAGGGATGGAGAGAGTTATTTGTGCAGCAAGGCTGCCGAGTTTTATATAGATCTACACCTTTGCTTGCAACTTTAACAGAATGTATTATATTCACATTATAAACACTGGGTCAACTAAACAACATCTCGGTTCATAAGATTAGATAGTTCTGCCAAATGAAGACCGTTTACTTATTCATAACTTGAATTGAAAGATGAAAGAGCAGCTACTCACGGTAAGAACTTCTTCCTTTCTGAGCTGTAGATATAACGAGGTATGTCATAAGCCCCGATGATATTAAAAATATGTTCTCTGGAGGAAAAGATAATGGAAAACATTAAATTGGACTTAAATAACACTGGACATAGTTATATATGTAGAGTGCCTTCTTGTATCAAACCGTACATGGTTTCATCACAGGACTGACTACATTCCTGCACAGCTGTTTCCACAGTACAACGCTCGATCATGTTAGAAGACACTGAAAGAAAATACACAATTATCCAGTGCAGAACATTATATCCAAGTCAAATGACATGTATATAATAGGATACTTTTTGTGCCACTCATCCTGCCTTTGGATGTTCATGAATGACTAACCCCCTCATCTTATTGAACTTTATCTCCTGTGCAATGAGACCCCCGGTACCATGTTTACTCAGTATACCCATTTCAGTAGAGCTCTTCTCTACTTTTATTCAAGTATCTCTAATTCATTACCTTCCCTATTATTTGTATGCTTTACTTACCTCATTGTACAGATATGATGCTTTACAAATCCAATTCTAATAGTAAATATGGATTTTTGCCTGTTCAATAAATATTTCATAATGTTAGGTTACTCTATCCAAATATATATAGTTTACTCACAAGGCTGCTTTTCAACAGCATCTATAATGCTGTCAATTACATCTTCAAGCTCTACTTCATTGACAGACCGCAGGACTTCAGTCAGATATTTACTGGCCTCTCTGCAAACAAATAGTACAGAAAAGTATATATCATAAATCATGAGGACTAAGATTCTCTTTATTCAGAGGATGGGTAAAGACAAGCAAGGATTTGCTCAGAAAAGAAGTATAGGTGATAACACTGAATGATCATATTATGCTGGCAAAGAAAACAACTCAGACCGGTTTAACACATCATTATTAATTCATACCAGTCGCTCTACTAGTAGAACATTCACATCCGATCACTAGCCACCATTCCCTATACAAGTGCAATCCGACACTCTACCTTTCACTTTATTTGTTGCGTGCTTTAAGATAAGTCATATACTTACTGGTAATTTGGATTTATCGCATTTAATGAGTTATTTGGATTTATGGAGTTAATATTTGCTATTTATAAAGAAATAGTTTAATTTGACGGAGTTATTTAATTATGCAATTTAGTTGGCTGTAGTCCTAATGGTAATAGCTCTCTTACACATAAATCAGACCCCTTTCTGTTGACAGCGTCACAGTCTCTTGTTTCATAGATGTATCGATCTGGTATATACTCAAATAATATTGCCTAAAAAGGCAACTCATAAATCCAAAACACTTGGAAGAATTGGGATCCAGTAAGAACACCTATAACAATGTTATACCGTACAAAACAGGATGTGGGATGACCGAAAGACAACATTTTGCAAGAGGCTTGCAGTGTTTCATGGCAAGGTGTGCTTGCTAAAAGTGGAGGTTCTGGGTCAAGAACTGCACTGGTGGTATCAGTGGAAAGGTTTTACGGGGTTGCCAGGGGCCTCCCAAAAGATTGCACAGTACAATCTGTTTTTAAATGTAAGGTTTAATATGCATCAGAAAAATGTGGCATTTTATTCTTGTGTGGACTGTCCCTTTAAACATATGGCAGCAACTGGAGTAACTTTAAAGGATAGTAAAGGTTGGGCTTATACACAAGGGTTTGTTTTTGGCTCTGACTCAGAGCAGAGGCAGAGCTGTTCTGGAGGCTGGATCATGCAAATAAACCATGAATGAACAAAAATCACAGCAAAGGGACAAATTAAAACAAAAATGCATTTTAGGTGCATCAGAGTGCAGTCTATGAGATAGCATTGTGGCCCCATATGTACTTAAAGGGCAACTGTAGCAAAAACATAAGTAATGCTTAATTGAAAGATTGCACTGAGTGTGTATATTTTAAACAGAAATGTTTTAATAAGAGAATATAAATGTACCTTATTGAGCCCTCTTTGCTCTGTATAGCTATAATAGGGAGCAGACATGTTGTTTACAATCTTAGGACAGTTCATTCACCTTGATTCAGAAGAGGGGAGATCTGACCCCTGATGGAGCTAATCAGAGCAAAGAGGACTCAATAAGGGTCATTGATTATCTTGTTCCATCAAAACATTTCTATGCAAACTATCTGCACTTGATGATTCATTTAAATAAACCGGTAATTGTTTCCTACTCTTGTCCTTTAACTTGCATATGGTGCTAGAGTGATGCTACATGCAGCAGACACTCCATGATATAGATAGATAGATATATAGTGATGTCCCAGCACTGGCTGGGCACAGTGACATGCCAGTAACCCGGCCTGCAGCACTCATCACCCGCCGGGTATCACACATACTCACACGCGGAGCACCAGGCCGTGCATTTTAAAGGCTGAGGACACTTTACTCTTCAGCCTGTCAGCTGCCATTTCCAAAGACTGGCGCCAAATCCAGCAGCTACTCAGCTGGGACAACGTCACTTCCGCTCACTTGCTATGGTAACCATGTGGGCAGTCAGGAAACGCGCCTGCGCACTGACCATCGTCTGGCTCAGCAGCGCGCCTGCGCACTGAGCAGCAGTGAGCCCGTGCCATGTATTAACCCCTTGTGCCCTCTTACCCTCCTTTACTGTACCCACCCAAATTACATGATCCAGGGGTGTACTGGATACACTGACTGATTATATTATACATGTCTCAGGGGTATACTGTATGGAATGATTATATTATACATGTCTCAGGGGTATACTGTATGGAATGATTATATTATACATGTCTCAGGTGTATACTGTATGGAATGATTATATCATACATGTCTCAGGGGTATACTGTATGGAATGATTATATTACACATGTCTCAGGGGTATACTGTATGGAATGATTATATTACACATGTCTCGGGGGTATACTGTATGGAATGATTATATACTGTATGGAATGATTATATTACACATGTCTCGGGGGTATACTGTATGGAATGATTATATTATACATGTCTCAGGGGTATACTGTATGGAATGATTATATTACACATGTCTCAGGGGTATACTGTATGGAATGATTATATTACACATGTCTCAGGGGTATACTGTATGGAATGATTATATTACACATGTCTCGGGGGTATACTGTATGGAATGATTATATTACACATGTCTCAGGGGTATACTGTATGGAATGATTATATTACACATGTCTCAGGGGTATACTGTATGGAATGATTATATTACACATGTCTCGGGGGTATACTGTATGGAATGATTATATACTGTATGGAATGATTATATTACACATGTCTCGGGGGTATACTGTATGGAATGATTATATTATACATGTCTCGGGGGTATACTGTATGGAATGATTATATTACACATGTCTCGGGGGTATACTGTATGGAATGATTATATTACACATGTCTCGGGGGTATACTGTATGGAATGATTATATACTGTATGGAATGATTATATTACACATGTCTCGGGGGTATACTGTATGGAATGATTATATTATACATGTCTCAGGGGTATACTGTATGGAATGATTATATTACACATGTCTCAGGGGTATACTGTATGGAATGATTATATTACACATGTCTCAGGGGTATACTGTATGGAATGATTATATTACACATGTCTCAGGGGTATACTGTATGGAATGATTATATTACACATGTCTCGGGGGTATACTGTATGGAATGATTATATTACACATGTCTCAGGGGTATACTGTATGGAATGATTATATTACACATGTCTCAGGGGTATACTGTATGGAATGATTATATTATACATGTCTCAGGGGTATACTGTATGGAATGATTATATTACACATGTCTCAGGGGTATACTGTATGGAATGATTATATTACACATGTCTCAGGGGTATACTGTATGGAATGATTATATTACACATGTCTCAGGGGTATACTGTATGGAATGATTATATTACACATGTCTCAGGGGTATACTGTATGGAATGATTATATTACACATGTCTCAGGGGTATACTGTATGGAATGATTATATTATACATGTCTCAGGGGTATACTGTATGGAATGATTATATTATACATGTCTCAGGGGTATACTGTATGGAATGATTATATTACACATGTCTCAGGGGTATACTGTATGGAATGATTATATCATACATGTCTCGGGGGTATACTGTATGGAATGATTATATTATACATGTCTCAGGGGTATACTGTATGGAATGATTATATTACACATGTCTCGGGTATACTGTATGGAATGATTATATTACACATGTCTCAGGGGTATACTGTATGGAATGATTATATTACACATGTCTCAGGGGTATACTGTATGGAATGATTATATCATACATGTCTCGGGGGTATACTGTATGGAATGATTATATTATACATGTCTCAGGGGTATACTGTATGGAATGATTATATTATACATGTCTCAGGGGTATACTGTATGGAATGATTATATCATACATGTCTCAGGGGTATACTGTATGGAATGATTATATCATACATGTCTCGGGGGTATACTGTATGGAATGATTATATTATACATGTCTCAGGGGTATACTGTATGGAATGATTATATTATACATGTCTCAGGGGTATACTGTATGGAATGATTATATCATACATGTCTCAGGGGTATACTGTATGGAATGATTATATTATACATGTCTCAGGGGTATACTGTATGGAATGATTATATACTGTATGGAATGATTATATTACACATGTCTCAGGGGTATACTGTATGGAATGATTATATTACACATGTCTCAGGGGTATACTGTATGGAATGATTATATTATACATGTCTCAGGGGTATACTGTATGGAATGATTATATTACACATGTCTCAGGGGTATACTGTATGGAATGATTATATTATACATGTCTCAGGGGTATACTGTATGGAATGATTATATTATACATGTCTCAGGGGTATACTGTATGGAATGATTATATTATACATGTCTCAGGGGTATACTGTATGGAATGATTATATCATACATGTCTCTGGGGTATACTGTATGGAATGATTATATTATACATGTCTCAGGGGTATACTGTATGGAATGATTATATTACACATGTCTCAGGGGTATACTGTATGGAATGATTATATTACACATGTCTCAGGGGTATACTGTATGGAATGATTATATTATACATGTCTCAGGGGTATACTGTATGGAATGATTATATTACACATGTCTCAGGGGTATACTGTATGGAATGATTATATTATACATGTCTCAGGGGTATACTGTATGGAATGATTATATTACACATGTCTCAGGGGTATACTGTATGGAATGATTATATCATACATGTCTCAGGGGTATACTGTATGGAATGATTATATTATACATGTCTCAGGGGTATACTGTATGGAATGATTATATTATACATGTCTCAGGGGTATACTGTATGGAATGATTATATCATACATGTCTCAGGTGTATACTGTATGGAATGATTATATTATACATGTCTCAGGGGTATACTGTATGGAATGATTATATTATACATGTCTCAGGGGTATACTGTATGGAATGATTATATTATACATGTCTCAGGGGTATACTGTATGGAATGATTATATTATACATGTCTCAGGTGTATACTGTATGGAATGATTATATTACACATGTCTCAGGGGTATACTGTATGGAATGATTATATTACACATGTCTCGGGGGTATACTGTATGGAATGATTATATCATACATGTCTCAGGGGTATACTGTATGGAATGATTATATTATACATGTCTCAGGGGTATACTGTATGGAATGATTATATTATACATGTCTCAGGGGTATACTGTATGGAATGATTATATTATACATGTCTCAGGTGTATACTGTATGGAATGATTATATTACACATGTCTCAGGGGTATACTGTATGGAATGATTATATTCCACATGTCTCAGGGGTATACTGTATGGAATGATTATATTACACATGTCTCAGGTGTATACTGTATGGAATGATTATATTACACATGTCTCAGGGGTATACTGTATGGAATGATTATATTACACATGTCTCGGGGGTATACTGTATGGAATGATTATATACTGTATGGAATGATTATATTACACATGTCTCAGGGGTATACTGTATGGAATGATTATATTACACATGTCTCAGGGGTATACTGTATGGAATGATTATATTACACATGTCTCGGGGGTATACTGTATGGAATGATTATATACTGTATGGAATGATTATATTACACATGTCTCAGGGGTATACAGGACACAGTGGCTCCATATAACGCAGTCTGTCAGGTTCTGGAGCCGCCATGTTGTATCATGACATTCTGAGGGGACTGTCTGGCCAGTCACGTGCTCGTGGGACACTCGGAGCTCTGACCGTTATATCATCCCACTGTCCGCGTGTCCCTCCTCGCGCCCCGTCCTGTTTGCCGGGGGGGAAGCAGAGACTGACGGTTGGGGGGGATTTTGCGCGAGCCCACTCCACTTCATAACAGCGGCGGCATGGCGGCCACCCAGCGTTACAGTGTGGCCGAGGAAAGGAGCGGTCATTGCGCGGTGGTGGACCATAACTGTCTCTATGTGTGGGGGGGATATGTGGTAAGCGAGGGGGCGGTGGGTAACGGTCCCTCCCAGTCACGGGTAATATCTGCGCTGTAACCCGGTCCGTGTGCACACCCGAGGTATGGCGGCCCGAGGGCTAAACATAGACACTCTGAGATAGCAGGTGTGTCTTTGCGCGGGAGTTTCCTCTTCGCTGATTGGTGCGTCTTCCGTGGCACGCGGCCAGGCAGATAATCCACGTGAATCTGATAGGGAAGATGGCCGCCTCCATTGTCAGGGGCAGCAGCACATTGAGACCATTCAATAATAAAAGCTTCTGTGCCTCATCTTCAGGAGCAATTTATTTGTCATACATTTTGGTTTAGGAGACAAAATCCATAGGGTAGAAGCAATTGTAAGAATGAGGTGGGAAATAAAGTAGAATGGAGATACATTGAATATGGGTGAGAGTTTCAGAAAGAAGAAAAACCAGTCTGTTGAGTAAAGACTATGGATTATGGAGATCGCTATATTCTCTATTAGCCATTTCTTAATGGGAGGGTTGCCACCTTTTCTACAGAAAAATACCGGCCATGCCACTGCCTCCATAGACTTAACATTGGTCTCAAGCCAATTTTTTACTGGCCTTCCGGTAATATACCGGCCAGGTGGCAACCCTACTTAATGGCCAAATAGAAACTCTGAAGCTATACGCCAGCACATGCACAGTGGTGTTTAGAAACGGCTGATAAGAAATAATGTTTGGCCTGTGGCGGTAGCATAGCTGGGGTGGCTGAGGGGATGATGCCACATATACAGCAAATTTTTTTTTAAAAATTGTAAGTCCTTCATTTAACAGCTCATTGCGCCCACGCCGGCTCCATTTTACTTACATGTGTGTTGGCCGTACTTCCTAGCTCGGGCACGCCGCTGACGTCTCAAGGTCTTGCAAGTTTTCTGCAGGGATCCATAGGATCTATAAAGACTTTGCCAGTGTGTCCCTGACTACGATCAACTTGTGATTAAGGCCAGAAACACAAAAGTGGCGTCAGGGCGGCAAAGTCGCACACCGCCCCGGGTTGTAAAAGCCCTAGCTATGCCACTGGCTTCACGTCTATGGAGGCAACAGTATGGCTGTAATTTTTTTTTGTAGAAAAGATGACAACTCTAAGCGGAGCACAGCAACATCAGATAATATCTTTGAAACAATATACTTGAATATATATCCTTGAATTTGGAGTAAAAAAATATATACCCCAAACTTTGCTACCATAGACCATGCACTGGGAATGTTTCTGCACCCTGACTGTTTTTTCATAATAGGTTTTAATAGGAAGATAGGGGGCAATATTCATGAAAGAGGGACTTGAGAAGGGAATTTCAAACTTATGGGCAAAGTAGCAATTCTCTCTTTATTGAATAAAGCCCAATGAAATGCTCCAACCGGATCTAAAAAAAAATGGATAGTGAAAGCAATTATACGTTAATTTACTAACACAATTTAAATATATATATATATTTACTTTATTGTACATCTAAAGAAGTAGTTTAGCCTAATTAGATTTATGTCCGGGGACTAACTGGTATTTATTAGAAAAATATCAGACTCTGACTGGCTTCCATGACTTTGGCACACCTGGGTACATGATAGGCGTCTGTGCTAAATAAATGGCCCCAGAAAGTACTGAGCAGCTATCGTTGGATGTATTTGAATATGCTCTCAATGCATATACATTGCACTTCTCTGCTGCCTTCACAGAGCTCATTCCCTGAGCCTTAAGAGTCTAAAGAGAGTTTACTAACCAACTCACTTTGGCCTATCCAACCTAGTGCCAACCATCTACATTACTGTTACTACAACTTCAATCCCTCTGACCTCTTCAATCCCTTATGTGTCTTATGTACCCCATTCCCTCTAGATTGTAAGCTCTGTGAGCAGGGTTCTCTACCTCATGTACCAGTCTGTTTGTCTAACTTAGTATGTAGTTCCCCTCTATGCTCTGTACCAAGCGCTACGTAAATTGTTGGCGAGATTTTCAAACTCAAGGCCCAAGTAGAGGAGTTGGAAGTATTCACCCATTCAGCTGTATTCACCTTGGGGCTTGATATGTAAATGACACATTTCCTCTTAAAATTAGTTTATTGGCGAATCAAGCAAAAGTGATAAACAGGAGACCCCACAGACACCTTGAATACATCATGCTCTCTTATTTTATGCCCTTGCTTGCAATTCTGCCAATACAATGTATTTTTTAACATTCTTTATTCTCTAAATTTACATTATAAGCAGTGTTTAGATTGCTCATCCCTTTAAGAAACACAATAACAATGTTTGCTAAATAACCTGTCAGACTAGATGGTGAGACTATGACCCACTACTTGAAAATATTTACATTCTGTACGTTTTATAAATAATGCACAAGATAAAAACAGTCCGCACTATTCAGTACTATTTTAAAGGACATTAATTTACTTTATTACTTTTGTCATGATTTTCGTATGTTGTAATAGACGAACTAGACAAACAAAATGTTCTCTCTCTGTGGTCTCCAGAAAAATGGAAAGTTATAAATGGATTCCGGTTTGATTTTAGCAAGGGAGGTGTCCTGGAGGGATGAGTCCCATAGGGATCTCTATGTTTATTTAAACATCTCTGAATTAGTTTTTTCTGTCCTGTGCATTTTATGATCCACAGTCCACCCTTCTTGTGTAATGTGTAATCAGTTATAACTAATTCATTGTACACTGATTCCATATTTAGCTTCTGATCTTGATTTTTGTTTATAGACAATTGAAGAAAATGAAGTGTATTTGCCAAATGATGAGATATGGATTTATGAAGCTGATAGCGGCTTGTGGTAAGCTCCTGTTACAATGTGCTCAAGGGTGGATAAAATAATCTGTGGGCTTTAGTGCACACAATTACTGCATGTAGCATGGTTCCTGGTCTGGATCTCTGAACACCAACTTAATCCGACACTATGGTGGCCAAAAAACGACACAAAGGTATATTGACCCTTCAGTCGGCCCACATTATGGAGCATACCTTCTTCTACCACTTTAGTTCATCTCACATTTTAATGAATAGCCCCCTAATACCCACCAAAAACAGCACGCATAATTCATTTAAAATTAGTTAGCTGTTATGTTCTTTCTTTAACACCATTATTAATTGATCCTTGTTAATCATTAGGTCAATGCACGTAACGAATGGCGATGTACCGCCTTCAATGTCAGGGAGCTGTGGGGCATGTCTCAATGGAAAGTTGTATATATTTGGTGGATACGATGAAAAAGGCTACAGTAATCGGGTAATTCCATTTTTATTTATTTTAAATCTATGTCTTCTGAAGTATTTCAGATATCAATTGTAAGTATAACATCTGTATTTCTGGAAAAAAAAATCTTGGGCACATTGGGCTTTCTGTAACATCAGGAATCTTTAAAACTATGATGTCTATTTCTTGTACATCTGAATAGCTAGTGCCCAAGGATTTGCAGTTGTAAATTGATGACAAGTTTAGTTTTAGGTTTGTTAAGTATGTCATTGTACTGTGTGCCAGTGAAAGCACTAGCATATGTATGGTTCTCCCCCATGACACAAAAATTACATGTCTGATGGCCTCTAGAACAGATGCACAAGCTCTCGCACCCAAAATATAAAGTGACATGGCACAGGACACTTGGGGTAAGTATATATTATAATCTTTATATTTGAATGCATTTCCTTACAATAGATGAAAAACATAATTGCTATTAGTTTTCTTAAACCTTGCAGAAAACAAAATCTTTACTCAAGTTACACTTTGTACTATACTATGGATAGGCTATACACTAACAGATGCATCAAACTTAGTTTGATGTGTGGCATATCTCTTTAAAGTAATTTCTGCTGGTTTAATGCATTTAAAGTATAGATCTGCGTAATATGATAATTTAGTCACCTTGTTTCCTAGGTGGATATGATTTTTTTATTTATAATTAAATATAATTTTTATATTAATGAAACATTTCATCACTGTCTTAGTCTCTGTCCCAGTACTGTCACTGAGACACTCTCATATGATTTTAAAACCAAACTTTTCCAAGTCAGGTTATGAACATTAGTGGTATATTTGCCCAGATGTAACACATATGTTATGTTTGAGTGACTGATGTCTACATGTTACTACTCTGAGATATTGCTCTTTACAGCTGTACTCTGTGGACCTGAGATCTGGCACTGGATTCTACACATGGAGACAAGTCAGAGACTTCAAAGGCAATCCTCCCACAGCCCGAGATAAACTGTCCTGTTGGGTATACAAAGATAGGTAAGAAATGTTATAAATAGCCTCATTTCTCAGGTATTACATATATAAATGAGAAAACACCAGGTAAGCTTTACCTTTATTGGATCATCCATAGTACTATGGTGACCCAGCCAATGCAACAAGATAGTGACTGATGACAATCTGGTGCCATTGCAATTCTAGCCACTTATCGTAGTCGTTAGACCATCTATCTGATTTACTCCCTAGTATCCTGATTAATGTCCTTGGAGATACTCCAATAATGTATTTGTGGATAACATAACATCTTGCCTGGTGTATGGACTTGTCTACACCTCAATGAACCTGGACTTTTATCCGTTGGTATCCTGTTCCAAACGTAATTTCCTCGGGTATTACTGATTAAGTAGGCAGCAGAAATCCATGAATGATTCACATCTCACAGCTGATGGAGCCAGAGTCATGTGCTGAGACTGTCCGTGTGACGATCTCTGATCCATTGAGACCTGAAAGGACTGAAATAATATATTTTCTAAAACCTTCCATACATGTTTAATGTACTCGTATTCTGATGTCTATAGGGTAACCTTGTGAGCAGCAGGGAAGAAGCAGTGGTCTTATCACATGATACTGTAACTTTTTTTCATATGCATTTTTTCCACTTCAATCTGAAATAAATGATTAATACATATTAAATGTGACAAAATATATGTATAATTATATTTTGCAATACTTACCACTTTTAATGTATTCTGCAAGGGATGTACACTGTGCCATCTCCCAGGCACACCTTCAGAGGCAATAAAGATGCATGCAGTGAATGTCACCACTTGCCTTTCTATAAAGAAGCATGGGGATTCACTGTGTATGAGCATGGCAATAATTATATTCACTATGAGAAGCACTGGGGATGTGGGTATGGGGAGGCCGATCATATTTCACCATACAAATAGGCTAACTTAATGCAATGTGCTCCACCAAATGTTTTAGTTTTTTATTTGTTTGCATTGTCCATTTAATTACCAGAATTTGTAAGCTGAGTTTACTGATCAGGTTCATGTTTTTTTCTCCTTTTTTTTTTTAGATTGATTTATTTTGGAGGATATGGATGCAGAAAACACAACGAACTTAATCATTACTTCGATGTCCATGATGCATCATGGGTAATGAGACCAGTACATCTTCAGGGTTATATGAAAGCTAGTGTCCGTAATCACTATCCTTTGAATAGTGTGTAGATAAATGTGATAATTAGAGAATCTGAGTGATGATAGCCTTCTCTCTGGGTTCTGCTGACATGATCATACCATGTATGAGATGTAAATGCTCCTTGTATAACCAGTGATATCTGCTAAACAAAACATGACGAAAGGAGAATTTAAATAGAAAGTAACTCTCTTCATGTTATTCACGTTATTTTACCTGAGTGGATTGAAGCTGTTACTTCAGGTAATACAATGTACTGTTTGTAGGAAGAGGAGACATTTTGGGGATGGAACAATGATATTCATGTTTTTGACACCAGCAACGAGACTTGGTCTCAGCCCACAGTAAAGGTGAGTATGCTTTCCCGAGATCCTTGCTTATGAGCAGACACAACTTTTTTGCTGATTTTCTTGTACCTATTTATTAACAGAATATTCCACCTCAAGCCCGTGCTGCTCATTGCTGCGCTGTCCTGGGAAACAGGGGATACGTGTTTGGTGGCCGTGTAATGGTGCGTTCTCAATACAAATGATAGGAAATAAAGTCACTGGATTTGTATATCATTGTCTGCAAGTTCCAAGCTATTGGTTTAACACTGAGTGAGCCACTGAACATTTCTAACATAATGTTTGCTTCTCCAGTCCACAAAAACATAACTTGCATATAAAAGGTATGTGACACACTATCACAGTGGTTCCCAACATATAGACCAGTAGTTAGGGATTACCCACTTGTGTTTTATAAAATAAAACCTCACGTTTAGAATCTAAACTAGTTTTTTTAACACAAGTGGGATGAACCCTATATATTAGACTATTAGCGTGGGTCATGAGAACCATTGGTCTATTAAAAGGGTAATTGTATTGTTAAAAAAATGTTTGCTTCTGTAAATGAAGCACACATCATTTTGAAACTTTAAGCGGCTCTGTAAAGTATTTAAGATGATGCATGAAGTGTGATACTTCAATCAGCAGCATGAAAATGTAGTATTTTTTGTGGTCAGGTTTTGTGATCGTATTCCCAGGCCTGGCTCACTGGACCTAGATGCACATTACCCGTACCACACTGACGAGGCCTATGATAGGCCGAAACGTACGTCTGTGGTTGCTGTGTTCCTCATGCAGAGGAGACTTGCCAGGCATTCGGGGTCTGGAACACCCTGAAATGTGGGACCAGTCTGATATATTTGATTAGAAGTGGTTTCCTGTTTTGTTACCAGATTTTTAAGGATATTTGGACTGAATGTCCTTCCATTCTACTGCTATACAAACTAGATAAATGTTTATTTTATGATATATTTTGCTAAACAAGTGTGACTGGGCGCCACCATTTTGTGAAATATAGTGTTTTTGGGTGCCACCCCCTAGTGACTTTACAGCACTAGTATGTCACTTTGGGGCTGGGGACACCAGAATGCAGTCTATAAGTCTGAATTCTGACCATGGACTTGCATTGAATGGGAGGGTAATGTAACTATTACATCACAAGGGGGCAGAGTTATGATCCTGTTTGATCAGGTTAATCTCCTCTCTTTGTGTTGGAAGGCAGGTAAAAAAAAAGGGTTGTACACAACCTAGTCCTGCCCACTATGATACACATGAGCCAGTAAGAGAGCAGGGGTGTATCTTATGACAAAATCATGCAGACTTCGACCACAGTTGTAAAGTGAGACTTGCTTAAAGATTTTGGAGAATATGGTATCATGGGTGAAATTCTCAAAATGGATGCTGAAGATAAACACCTAATTCTATTTTTACTTTTATATGAAAACATAGAAAAAAACAGTGGCAAATGATTTATATATGTGTTTGTTTTAGATGACCAGGTTATCTAGTTATATCTTATGTAAGTGTCCCTTTAACTCAACTAGTGTTTATCTGACTATATAAATAGGTCTAGACACAACCAACTAGCAAGAAACTACAAAGTTTACAGCTTTACGAAATCTGAAAACGATTTAACATTCTGTGTTTTAATAACACAAACATTGAACGTGTGTTTAATTTGTAGCAAACTCGATTGAATGATTTGCACTTTGTGAATCTGGACACATGGACCTGGTCTGGCGGGTAAGACAAACTATATCACTTTATTGCCAAATAAAATCTGGTCATGGCAAGTTAAACGCATTAACTTTATTCTAATTATAAAAGTGTTTTTAGCAGGGAAGGGATCTGGTGTGACGAGGTGCTGGATATCACTTTCACTGCATAATTACAACTTTTAGTCATCCATCAAATTTCCAGCAGCGTTATGATATTGTTGCAGATTACCTTTGTAGGTTCGTCGCCTGAAATTTGGTTTCATCTGTAAAATAAATGCCAAAAGTTCAGCTCAAACCCCCTATAATACTGTTTCAATATATATAGTTCAATGCTTTAGGTGTCTTTGTGCCAAATTCACCCCATACTTACCAAACAGGTAAGACAATGTGATAAGTATTGCGTGCTATGTTGAGAGAGGTTAGCTTGACATGTCCACTGGAGTCTGATGATGGGCAGAGGGTCAGTTGAATTACTTTGTTTCTGTGTATTTAATATTCATGTGGAAACTCACAATACATTAGAAAGTTGCACAATGTTTAATTTCTATAGTATATTCGATGCTGAGTGCTGTTTTATTTTCTGAAACCTTCTAATAATCTTATCTTCTACCATATGAAACTGTTTAAGACCCACCAGGGTGGACATTACATGTGAAGCAGAGTTTAAAAACAAAAAAACATACGTGTGTACAAATACATTTCTCTATTCTATGTGTCCATTGCCCTATACATCAGGATCCGAGTTAATGGGGAAAAGCCCAAAGGCAGATCATGGCACTCTTTATCTCCAGTTGGAGATGATCAGCTCTTTCTCTTTGGTGGCCTCAGTGCAGAGAGTGTACCATTAAGTAAGTATTTCCCAGGTAATATACATGTTTAAAGAGAAATAAATAAGGAATTATAGATGGCAGAGTCCAAATCCAGCCTAATACAGCATTATACAAAATGTGTGCTAGTATTGCATAATACTGGCCAAATACAAATTACACCTATAGTGATGGTAATGTGCACATCAAATAAACCCAGATATATGTGATCTAGCTAATCTATTCCCAAGTAGTTTGGCAATTGTATTTCTAAATATATATTCGACATCAGAAATGTAAGTGCATGGTCATTGTCTTTGCATACGCTCTGTGTGGAATCATGGTTGCCATAGTTGGAAAAGTAAGAAAATAGTTACATTTGGTTGTATGGTGGCAATTTGTCTAGAATTTTAAAGTAGAAAAATCTTTTGAATTTAAAATCCTAAAAGCAGAGATTTAAGAATTAAGAGTTTCTTAACAAGAACTGTATATAAAGACAATATGGACATACCGGTATATCAAAATATGACCCTAATTTTCGCAGGGGAAATAGTAAAAAATAACTCTGTTTAAAGCTTACAAAATGATCAAATTGAATGAAGAGTGTGAGATAACTCCCATAATTACAGAATGGTCTAAAGAATTGAAAATACAAATATCAAATCCAGATTGGTTGAAAGCTATACAAACTACTAATGACATAATCCACAATATATCAATAATAGAAAATAAATTCAAAGTTATAAATCAGTGGTACTTAGTACCCACTAGACTCAAAAAAAAAAATGTATATAACAAAAAATGATACCTGCTGGAGATGTAATAAAGAAACTGGTAGTTTCCTATATGTGTGGTGGAAGTGTGAGGGGCTGAATAACCTGTGGACTATGGTTTTTAAGTTATTTGAAATGTTAACGATACCCAATGTTAAAAATAAACCTGAAGTAGCGTTATTGCATCTCTTCCTAGAGGGTTTGAAATTAAAAAAATAAGATATTATTGATACAATGCATGTACAGCATCTAAAATACTGACTGCAAGAAAATGGAAAGAATCCAAACAAATATCATGGATATAATAAAACATCAAATCATATACCAAATACAAATGGAGCAGGGTCTGAAATGGATAAATAAAGGTGCCAGTAGAATGGCCGACATTTATAGAGATTGGATCAGTGAGAGAGAAAAAGTGAGGAATTTGGATTAAACTAGAAGTGGCAACTGGAGACATCCGGCTTAATTCTGTTGTTTTTTACGACATACCGGTACATTCTCTAAACCCTTTATTATAATTATATACAGTTTTAAAGAACTATCATATTACGCTGCACCATACAGTTGCTTAAACACAATATACAACTGGTGTGGAATGTAACCAAAAAGGCTTAAAATGATTCAAAACTTTTCTTTTCCAGGTGACGGATGGATTTATAGTGGCATAACCAATGAATGGGAACAGCATAAACATTTACCAAAAGACAGGCCAAGGTAAATAATGCTGATATCTAGAGAAATAATTAACCTTAAGCAAACAAGTCACAGACTGACTTCTCTAATATCTGCTCCAAGCTGACCATGTAAAAGCATGTAAGTAAAGGATAAATCCATAGCTGCACACCTATTTCAGTGTTCCTTATAGCTGATTGCCATATGCATTTCTAATACTTGTGATTATTCCTGTTCAGAATAAAATTGTATTTTGTAGGAAATAACAACCCCTTGCTATTGATCTAATAACAAAAACAGCTAAAAAAGTAATAGTAGTCATGTCGACTTACTGGGCCATTTGGCTTGTTTCCTAATTGCCCAAAAGTCTACGATAAACTGTGTGCAGAATTGCAATGAGAATTTCAAACTTAAGGCCAAAGTAGCTGATTTCGAAAAATTCTCCCATTAAGCTCTGGTACCTTGACCTTACGTCTGAAATTCCCTTCTCATTTTCCTGCCAAATCCCCTCCTTCTGTAAGTGATGTGTGCTGACTGTGTTTCTATTGTGAGTGTTACTCTCCGGTGGGCAATGCACAGGTATATATGTAACACAATACACACAAGCGGCTCCATGTTTCCTCCTCCCACCAGGCAGGGAATTGGGAGAACCAAAGGGGTGGAATGATAAAATTAGAGCCCCCTCTACCATGCTGACAACTTAGAGTGATCACCCTTGCTTGCACAGCAACCATTTTCAGTTCTTCTGCTCTATGGCTGGATATTGAATGTATAAGTGTATATCTGTGGTTATGTGCATTGTGACATGCAGCATATACCGCTTTGGAATGCTGAGCCTGGCACCTAAATTTAAATTAGTCTTTTAAAGCAATATCTTATCATGCCAATCAGTGAAGCGTGTGCTAAAAACAATTGTGAAAAAACCTAGGAATGAATAAATAAATATTCCACAATAAAAATGCAGCTTCCTCTGCACTCTTCAAAATGCACACAATCTACCAACAACCATAAAGGATTGTGCACAAAAAGATAATAGTTAAATAAAGTATAAATAATTAGATAAATATACAATGATTGTATGCAATGAATATATGCACTCACAAAGCCTCTCAAAGTACAATCCGGAAGTGGAAGTAGGTATCTTCAGATATGATTTGATGTTTGGGGAGTACATGTGTGGGCTAATATCTCTTGTACGTTGCTCCTTGACAGGCTGATACGTTCTCCCTATACTTACCTGCTGCAATATTTTGCTGTTTTTGTCATTTGTAGCTTATATTAAAGTATTCTGAAGATGCCTACTTCTTTTTATGGATTGTGTGTGTGTGTATACATTTATTTCATACATTTAATGTATGTTTATCACATACTTTATTACACTTTTAGCTTTTTCTCCCCTGCCCCCTCCATGTGTGATTACACCCAATCCTTTAGGGTCACTAATATAGGTATAGTTATTTTCACCGCTCCAACATATACTCTACACCTTCATACTTCATTTGACCATACAGTACTTCTTCAAATGATTTTCACATATATATTTGTTCGGTTTCTCATGTGTTTGTCCCCACAGCTTGACTTGCAGTGATTGTATACTCTTTATGTCCAGTGGCACTTTTCTCTTGATTTATACAGTAGTTGTCTGTATAGCAATATCCACCTTCACTTGAGGCTAAATGTAATGTTAAGCAAATTATTACCTACTGGTAGTTATTTTTTTTATTAGACATTCAGCTGCCACAAATTATACGTTTTTTCCATTCCCGAAAGCTGTGTTTATTTGGCAGAAGTGATAATTTGTTAACAGGTCTGTGTGTCTATGCAGTAGGGGATGGAGGGTCCTTTTGAAACATTTCTTCTTATATTGGGGATTATATTCTTTGTAGTTAGAGCAGGTGTAAGGCAGTCTGTAGGAATGCATGTAGACTATCCACCAATACAGGGCTGGCAGCCCAGATCTCCTCGAAGACCAGGCCCAAGGAAGAGATTTCCCACTACAGATAGGACAGAGGCAGACCTACCTGCAAAGATGAGGTGAGGAAGAAAGGGACGTGTTGATCTGCTAATAGTCATAGTTTATTCATTTATTGCAAGAAAGCACTGTAGGATGCAGATATGCTTTTTGTAACCTTCAATGGCCTAGTAAACCTATCTGGACAGAAATGATGACATGGTGCTTTCTGTTCTACTCTTACAAATCGCTTCATAAAAGCTTCATATAAGTAAACAAAACTATAAAATATAATTATTTATGTATTCACATGGCCATTGCAATCAATACAGGGTGAGATACAGCAGCACAGTACTATCAATGTTTGGTGTTAATAGTATATTAGATGTTACAGAGTTTAAATATATATTAAAGAAAGTTGTAATATCCATGTGATTATGCACACACTGAATCTATCATAATATACTAACAGATTATGGCACACCGCCTGTGTGGGAAAGGAAAGTGAAGTAATGGTGTTTGGTGGGAGCAAAGATGATCTACTGTCTCTGGACAAGGTTAGTAACGACACATGATAAGTGTGTTTTTACCTGGTCAATAAAGGGGGGAGAGCGGGTGGGGCAAATCACCAGCCTCCAGTAATAGATGGGAATGAATACCTAATAAACTGACCAGCACTGAAACTGTAAAACAATATTGGCTGAATGTTATTTATCCTTCTTGAAAAGCTGGACCACAATTAGGACTATTTGTTACCGGCCAGATATAACTTTTGCTGGCAGCCTTGCCGTATGTAGAAGTTATATGTGATCAGAATGAAATCAGTTAACTAATCTGATTAGTTAATTTATTTCTTTCTGGTCACATATGACTTCGACATACGGCAAAGCAGCCTGCAAAAGTGGCCGGTAACAAATGGCTGAGGTGGCCACCTTACCAACAGTGCATTATGTCATTATTTAGAGAGACTGCTTTTTTATTTCAGGGTCACTGCAATGATTTGCTCATCTTCCAAATCCAGCCTTATTCTCTACTTCGGTGAGTTCAGACTCGTTCTCTGTTATGCCACAAAAAACATACTTTCAATAAAGCACCATCTGGGGACATGTTTGTGCTTCACCTTGTGACAAATAGGGGAATCATTTGCATGCATAGGTCGTAAATGCATGGGAGCCAAAGATAATCTCTACGTATAGTCAGATGCTTGAAACCACTTAAAATGTACTATTTTTCAGGTTGTCTTTGGACACGGTTGGAAAAAATGCCTCTATTTTGGGAAACCAAGTATTGTCCTTACCTCGAAAACTCCTCCAACAAACCTTAAAGAGAGTTACCTTCTGGAAAGCAACCAAATACAGACAGGACAAGAGAGCCCAGCTGTCTGACGTGAATTATAATAATACTACCTAATCAGTAGGCGAGGGGTGACCAGGGGTCACCTCTCTGGAACTCCGTGTTAAAGTGATCCTGTCGTGCCAAAATAACACTGTTCCATTTTCATCTGTGCGTCATTGAATGGGCTGGTAAATTACCGGTACTACGTTTCTGAAATTACTGGGCTACAGCACCCATCCCTTCAAGCATTGCATGTAGTACAGATTACAAAGAAGGACTAGGTAGGAGCATATCCTTCAGCAGCCAGTGTTCTCCAAACCAGGAGATGAATGATGTCAATATAAAAATGACATAGCGCTTCATCTATACATTCATTAGCTGTTTGTCTAACACTGTGCTCACATATAAATGCTCTATTTATGGACGGCATGGTCCTTTTGAGTCTTTTTGTCAAAGAAGCAGCGTGTTTAAATAGTATTGATTTAGTGGTTTAGTATTTTTGTTTTAATATAGAGTTGTTCCACTTGTGTTCTAAACCATTGTGTTTTTTTTATAGAAAGCAGGTTATGTTAATGTTACTGAATGCCTAAAGCAAAGAACTTTTATTTTGCATGATATTTACCACAGCCTGAGAGGCTGACAAATGTTTATTTTATGATATTTACCACTGCCTGGGAGGCTGACATGTTTATTTTATGATATTTACCACTGCCAGAGAGACATGTTTATTATAGAAAGGCACGTCACAGAATATGATCGGTGTGTTATATTGTAAGAGACAGAGTATGTCACCATGCAGGGCACACATTGCTCAGCAAGGGAATATATGCTACTAATAAGATGTAATGAGCTTTCAGATGTGCTGGTACCTCCTCCCCTCTTGTTTTATCACTAGTGCAGACACTTATGCAAATTAAGAATCATTTGCATGTGAGGGCACACTACAGTTTCATAAACGGGTGATGTGCTGATTTTCTTACCATTTTTCTACCACAATTTGCCAAACTGATAATTGTTATGCTGTGTATAGACACTGTGAAGACATTTTTGTAGTCATAATGTCTTAAAAAAAGTGTAGCACTGAAAGCCATATGTTAATAATCGGACCCCTTATGTATTAAAGCAAGCCATCTCCTTGTTGGGCATCTGTCAGTGGGTTCCTACTCAATGTGTATAGGCTGTATCCTTTTACTGAGGAAAGAATAGAGGTTACACTATGGGTGTTATGTCTAAAAATGGTACAAGCAGAAATAATGGCACTATCACTGCATGCACAAAGGTGACACTAATACTGGGAAACACTCAAACGCATTACTTATGCACGTCTGCATGCGCCAGTGCAACCCAGAGTCTGGCCGGGACTTCAGTAAGGGACTGTATCTACTAAACAGTGTTTTTACTGTGAATGACAAATGATTGGAAATGATCTATATATTGTATTGGCAAATTGCAAGCAAATGTCTAAATAAGGAGAACAATGTGTGTTAAATGTGTCTGTCTCCTGCTTATGACATCACCTGCGGAGTCTCCTGCTTATGACATCACCTGCGGAGTCTCCTGCTTATGACATCACCTGTGGCCTGATATGCAAATGACACATTTCCCATTGTAAAGCAGTTTATTTGCATACTGTGCCACAGGTGATGTTATTTAGGAATTTCTTTTTAATTTTGCTAACACAGGGTATAGATCATTTTTTATTCTCCACATTTACAGTATAAACAATGTTTTTTTTCATAACGCCCTATATTTAAATTGCAAGAACTAAAACAATGCTTCTCCTGAGAAATGATGATATTGGCAGTTGATTATAGATTGTTTTTATTTTGTGAAAATATAATTTCAGGATAATATATTAAAAGTTGGTGAAACACCAGGAAAAATATAATGGGGTACTAAAAACATTTTTTTTATTCTGCCTAATTTTACCCCTCTTTTGTGCTTGTTTAGAACCCAGGAGTTTCTAACAAGTGGCTTTGTTTTACCTAAATATAATTTAGCAAATGTTCTGAAAACAAACTGTATGTTTTGTACATGTTGTAACTGACATACATAAGAATGGGTTTTTATTTCCAGTTTGTATTATATAATAATAAAATCAGTTCTTAGCCTTGTTACATGTTCCTTCTTGCAATTGGCTAAATCTTTCTTTCAGGCCATTTCCTTAAGAAAGGTGGATGCTAATGGCTAACATGACCCACCGGTGATCAGTAAGGACATGAGACATTCCTTCATATACAGATGATGCATTGAGTCTTCTTGTTGGCTCCTGCTTGGCGTATTTTATAAGAAACCCATTTAGAAAGATGCAGATTTGCACTAGATATTGCGCTAAAAACCAGACATTGGTGAAATCTCAGCACGGCAAAGGTGTATAATGTATAATAAATGGTCTATAGGGGGTAAAGGTGTACAATGTATAATAAATGGTCCATAGGGGGTAAAGGTGTATAATCTATAATAAATGGTCCATAGGGGGTAAAGGTGTATAATGTATAATAAATGGTCTATAGGGGGCAAAGGTGTATAATAAATGGTCTATAGGGGGTAAAGGTGTATAATAAATGGTCTATAGGGGGTAAAGGTGTATAATGTATAATAAATGGTCTATAGGGGGCAAAGGTGTATAATAAATGGTCTATAGGGGGCAAAGGTGTATAATAAATGGTCTATAGGGGGTAAAGGTGTATAATGTATAATAAATGGTCTATAGGGGGCAAAGGTGTATAATGAATGGTCTATAGGGGGTAAAGGTGTATAATAAATGGTCCATAGGGGGTAAAGGTGTATAATGTATAATAAATGGTCTATAGGGGGCAAAGGTGTATAATAAATGGTCTATAGGGGGCAAAGGTGTATAATGTATAATAAATGGTCTATAGGGGGCAACGGTGTATAATAAATGGTCTATAGGGGGCAAAGGTGTATAATAAATGGTCTATAGGGGGTAAAGGTGTATAATAAATGGTCTATAGGGGGTAAAGGTGTATAATGTATAATAAATGGTCTATAGGGGGCAAAGGTGTATAATAAATGGTCTATAGGGGGCAAAGGTGTATAATAAATGGTCTATAGGGGGTAAAGGTGTATAATAAATGGTCTATAGGGGGTAAAGGTGTATAATGTATAATAAATGGTCTATAGGGGGCAAAGGTGTATAATAAATGGTCTATAGGGGGCAAAGGTGTATAATGTATAATAAATGGTCTATAGGGGGCAAAGGTGTATAATGTATAATAAATGGTCTATAGGGGGCAAAGGTGTATAATAAATGGTCTATAGGGGGCAAAGGTGTATAATAAATGGTCTATAGGGGGCAAAGGTGTATAATGTATAATAAATGGTCTATAGGGGGCAAAGGTGTATAATAAATGGTCTATAGGGGGTAAAGGTGTATAATAAATGGTCTATAGGGGGTAAAGGTGTATAATGTATAATAAATGGTCTATAGGGGGCAAAGGTGTATAATAAATGGTCTATAGGGGGCAAAGGTGTATAATAAATGGTCTATAAAGGGGCAAAGGTGTATAATAAATGGTCTATAGGGGGTAAAGGTGTATAATAAATGGTCTATAGGGGTTAAAGGTGTATAATGTATAATAATTGGTCTATAGGGGGCAAAGGTGTATAATAAATGGTCTATAGGGGGCAAAGGTGTATAATAAATGGTCTATAGGGGGCAAAGGTGTATAATAAATGGTCTATAGGGGGTAAAGGTGTATAATAAATGGTCTATAGGGGGTAAAGGTGTATAATGTATAATAAATGGTCTATAGGGGGCAAAGGTGTATAATAAATGGTCTATAGGGGGCAAAGGTGTATAATAAATGGTCTATAGGGGGTAAAGGTGTATAATAAATGGTCTATAGGGGCAAAGGTGTATAATAAATGGTCTATAGGGGGTAAAGGTGTATAATAAATGGTCTATAGGGGGTAAAGGTGTATAATAAATGGTCTATAGGGGGTAAAGGTGTATAATGTATAATAAATGGTCTATAGGGGGCAAAGGTGTATAATAAATGGTCTATAGGGGGTAAAGGTGTATAATAAATGGTCTATAGGGGGTAAAGGTGTATAATAAATGGTCTATAGGGGGTAAAGGTGTATAATAAATGGTCTATAGGGGTTAAAGGTGTATAATGTATAATAATTGGTCTATAGGGGGCAAAGGTGTATAATAAATGGTCTATAGGGGGCAAAGGTGTATAATAAATGGTCTATAGGGGGCAAAGGTGTATAATAAATGGTCTATAGGGGGTAAAGGTGTATAATAAATGGTCTATAGGGGGTAAAGGTGTATAATGTATAATAAATGGTCTATAGGGGGCAAAGGTGTATAATAAATGGTCTATAGGGGGCAAAGGTGTATAATAAATGGTCTATAGGGGGTAAAGGTGTATAATAAATGGTCTATAGGGGCAAAGGTGTATAATAAATGGTCTATAGGGGTAAAGGTGTATAATAAATGGTCTATAGGGGGTAAAGGTGTATAATAAATGGTCTATAGGGGGTAAAGGTGTATAATGTATAATAAATGGTCTATAGGGGGCAAAGGTGTATAATAAATGGTCTATAGGGGGTAAAGGTGTATAATAAATGGTCTATAGGGGGTAAAGGTGTATAATAAATGGTCTATAGGGGGCAAAGGTGTATAATAAATGGTCTATAGGGGGTAAAGGTGTATAATAAATGGTCTATAGGGGGCAAAGGTGTATAATAAATGGTCTATAGGGGGTAAAGGTGTATAATAAATGGTCTATAGGGGGTAAAGGTGTATAATAAATGGTCTATAGGGGGCAAAGGTGTATAATAAATGGTCTATAGGGGGTAAAGGTGTATAATGTATAATAAATGGTCTATAGGGGGCAAAGGTGTATAATGTATAATAAATGGTCTATAGGGGCAAAGGTGTATAATGTATAATAAATGGTCTATAGGGGGCAAAGGTGTATAATAAATGGTCTATAGGGGGTAAAGGTGTATAATAAATGGTCTATAGGGGGTAAAGGTGTATAATAAATGGTCTATAGGGGTAAAGGTGTATAATAAATGGTCTATAGGGGGTAAAGGTGTATAATGTATAATAAATGGTCTATAGGGGGCAAAGGTGTATAATAAATGGTCTATAGGGGGTAAAGGTGTATAATAAATGGTCTATAGGGGGCAAAGGTGTATAATAAATGGTCTATAGGGGGTAAAGGTGTATAATAAATGGTCTATAGGGGGTAAAGGTGTATAATAAATGGTCTATAGGGGGTAAAGGTGTATAATGTATAAAAATTGGTCATTTCCACCAGGACCTCAGTAATCAAGGCCTCTGCCCTGACACAAAATGGCCGCCTCGTATTAACTTGTCACTCATCAGCCGCCCAATCTGTCGCCCTCACCCGTCATGGCCACTAAAGCACAGCGTTGATGTATGCCAGGTGCTCAGTGACGTATTACTCGGGCGCCGTGTGTTGTCGCTGTGTATCGCTGGGTCTCGGGATGGCGGATGGGAATGAGGAGCCTCCAGCTGAAGAGGAGGATGAGGATCCCCGGGTAGCGAATCCCAGGCGGCTGCAGCCGGACAGCGTCCCCGCCGAGCGAAGCGGCCACATAGCGGTGACTGACGGCAGCAGGATGTGTGTGTGGGGGGGATACAAGGTGAGCAGCCCCCTCCATGATCCAGGGGTCAGTGCTGATACCCCCGTGTTCATACTGCCCCCCCCCCCTGATATACCCCCGTGTTAATACTGCCCCCCGTGTTCATACTGCCCCCCTGATATACCCCCGTGTTCATACTGCCCCCCTGATATACCCCCGTGTTCATACTGCCCCCCCTGATATACCCCCGTGTTCATACTGCCCCCCTGATATACCCCCGTGTTCATACTGCCCCCCTGATATACCCCGTGTTCATACTGCCCCCCTGATATACCCCCGTGTTCATACTGCCCCCCTGATATACCCCCGTGTTCATACTGCCCCCCCCTGATATACCCCCGTGTTCATACTGCCCCCCCTGATATACCCCCGTGTTCATACTGCCCCCCTGATATACCCCCGTGTTCATACTGCCCCCCTGATATACCCCCGTGTTCATACTGCCCCCCCTGATATACCCCCGTGTTCATACTGCCCCCCCTGATATACCCCCGTGTTCATACTGCCCCCCCTGATATACCCCCGTGTTCATACTGCCCCCTGATATACCCCGTGTTCATACTGCACCCCTGATATACTCCCGTGTTCATACTGCCCCCCCTGATATACCCCCGTGTTCATACTGCCCCCCTGATATACCCCCGTGTTCATACTGCCCCCCCTGATATACCCCCGTGTTCATACTGCCCCCCTGATATACCCCCGTGTTCATACTGCCCCCCCCGATATATCCCCGTGTTCATACTGCGCCCCTGATATACCCCCGTGTTCATACTGCCCCCCCTGATATACCCCGTGTTCATACTGCACCCCCGATATACCCCGTGTTCATACTGCACCCCTGATATATCCCCGTGTTCCTACTGCCCCCCCGATATACCCCCGTGTTCCTACTGCCTCCCCGATATACCCCCGTGTTCCTACTGCCTCCCCGATATACCCCCGTGTTCCTACTGCCTCCCCGATATACCCCCGTGTTCCTACTGCCTCCCCGATATACCCCCGTGTTCCTACTGCCTCCCCGATATACCCCCGTGTTCCTACTGCCTCCCCGATATACCCCCGTGTTCCTACTGCCTCCCCGATATACCCCCGTGTTCCTACTGCCTCCCTGATATACCCCCGTGTTCCTACTGCCTCCCTGATATACCCCCGTGTTCCTACTGCCTCCCTGATATACCCCCGTGTTCCTACTGCCTCCCTGATATACCCCCGTGTTCCTACTGCCTCCCTGATATACCCCCGTGTTCCTACTGCCTCCCTGATATACCCCCGTGTTCCTACTGCCTCCCTGATATACCCCCGTGTTCCTACTGCCTCCCTGATATACCCCCGTGTTCCTACTGCCTCCCTGATATACCCCCGTGTTCCTACTGCCTCCCTGATATACCCCCGTGTTCCTACTGCACCCCTGATATACCCCCGTGTTCATACTGCCCCCCCCCCGATATACCCCGTGTTCATACTGCCCCCCCCCCGATATACCCGTGTTCATACTGCCCCCCCCCCCGATATACCCGTGTTCATACTGCCCCCCCCGATATACCCCCGTGTTCATACTGCCCCCCCGATATACCCCCGTGTTCATACTGCCCCCCCCCGATATACCCCCGTGTTCATACTGCCCCCCCCCCGATATACCCCTGTGTTCATACTGCCCCCCCCCGATATACCCCCGTGTTCATACTGCCCCCCCCCCCCGATATACCCCCGTGTTCATACTGCCCCCCCCCCGATATACCCCCGTGTTCATACTGCCCCCCCCGATATACCCCCGTGTTCATACTGCCCCCCCCGATATACCCCCGTGTTCATACTGCCCCCCCCGATATACCCCCGTGTTCATACTGCCCCCCTGATATACCCCCGTGTTCATACTGCCCCCCTGATATACCCCCGTGTTCATACTGCCACCCCCCCCCCCCGATATACCCCCGTGTTCATACTGTCCCCCTGATATACCCCATCTGTATTAATATTTGAGATCGCTGTACTAGGGGTCATACTTCTGTGTTAATATCGGGAAGATTTGCCCCTTATTTGTGGACTGGCAGATAATATACACTGAGCCTCTGTGATTGAAAGAGCAGCACCAAGCGAAACTAGTGTTACACTACTAGAAACAAATATATGTAAAAACAAATCCGTGTGCTTATCCCAACACGCTACATGCTAAGGTTCCCCTATATGATGAGAGCATCTCTCCTCCTGGTATTATGCAAAGGGAAAAAAAATAAAACCTATAACATAAAATAGTGTAGTATGTCTTAAGCAACCTGCTCAATGTCAATAATGTCCTGGAGCCCCCCGTGAGGTCTATAGCTGTTTGGCTATGAAACCTTCCGAGGCAGTATGGAGGAAGACGGGTAGACGGAGCATGACTTGAGTAAAACACATAGATTTGTGATCCAAAGCAGCAACATGTTAAGAGAAATGCTCCTGGTATGTTATCCCCTATCAAACCGTGTGTGATTTATATACATTATAATATTATCAGTTTACACTGTTTCTTTCCAGAATGCTCCAGTCAGAGGATTTTATGACTTTTACTTACCCAGAGATGAAATCTGGATATATGATATGGAAAAGGGAAACTGGTAGGTGCTTTGTTATAATATATTGTACATAAAAAAAAAAAAGTTAAAACAATTTTAATAAATGGAATTATTTTTCAGGCAGAAGTTGAGAACCAGGGGTGACATTCCCCCATCAATGTCTGGGAGCTGTGCTGTATGTGTGGACAAAGTCCTGTACCTGTTTGGTGGGCACCATGCACAAGGGAACACAAACATGGTTAGTTATAGTAACAAGCCAGAGACTGAGGGCTAATTACTAACATTTCATCCCACCATGTTATACATTGGAGCAGCCTGGTGACTTCATCTCACAAACACATCTAGTGGTAGTTACAGTACCGACCCATCAGCATGGCTGTCTGCTTTAACTAATACTAACCCTAGTACTAACCTCTCATTCTGCACAAAGCAATATATCTAAATAGGTTAGATGTAATGGTGATCTCACATGTAGCTCACCTTTTAGTGTATAGCTCACCCACATGGTTTTGTTTTTAGCTTCCAGCTGTGCCATCGTGAGCTAGCTAACACCTCCAGTTATAACTTAAGGTTGTCAGACAAGCCATTATCCTAGTTTACTGCTGGGTTGCCATGAAATGGACAGTCTAGCCCCCAAACTCACTTTGGTGCAAGATAAAGATCACTGTATAGTGCACAGGCTTTTATCCCTGTGTGATTTGATGCAGGCATTCTGGATAAATCACATTTGTAATATTTGACTCAAGCCCTCCCCAGTGATTACTCTGCATGTTTACTGCAGGTGCTGCAGCACTGATTATATAAACCCTGAGGATATAAAGTCTTGTTTCATTTAGTCACTTCCTGTGCTGCTGGAGTAGAATACATTGTGTGTACTCTGAGTGAGCTTGCTCTTGTCCACAGTAGGACCTCTTAACAATGCAACCCATTGTCTGATGACATCACCAGAGAGACAGGAAATTCCATTCATTTGAATGAAATTATTCTCATTGGAATGAGAATGAGGAGATATCTTGTGAAGAAACTTATATTAGTTTTTGTATAATTCTCCGCTGTATATTGGTGTCTGTGTGCGGACACATATGTTTTAATGTTTATAATGATTCAGTAGACACAGAGTATTTTATTCTATGTGTTTTGTTTCAGTTCTACATGTTGAACCTGTGTCCCCGAGATGGAGACCTCCTCTGGGAAAAGGTAGAGTGTAAAGGAAGCCCCCCATCCCCAAAGGACAAGCTTGGCGTGTGGGTTTACAAAAACAAGTGAGTCGATAAGGTTTATCTAGTCGTGTGAATGATCTGCATTAAATTGGAAAGGAAGTGGCACATTTCGCATTGCAAGCCAGCTCATTTACATACCAGGCCACAGGTGATGTCATAAGCAGTAGACTCAACAGACGCATTTTAAAGCACATTTTTCTCTTAAATTAGGAACTTTACAAGGTTGAAACTTCGCCTTTTTGTTTTAATAAATTCTATCAATCTGAATTTTAAGATTTTTGAAGATTTGGGTGCCGTCCTGCCCATTCACTGTGGTTATTTTTTGGGATACTGTCCCTTTAAATATCTTTTAAATTACCAGTGTTCCTGGCCTTAAAGCTGCAATCTAGACGGGGACTGATTTATAAGACCACCCTGGGGCTAAATATGTCTCCATAATGTGGACTTTTGGGAAATACAAATCCCATGATGCTCGCCAGATAATTCCTAAGCATTGACTTGTCTGTCCAGTAAAGGATGGGAGAGGCCGGGCTAGAAGTGTCATTCTAATTCGCAAACCGTGGATGTTTGCAGAGGAGAAGGTATAAAACACGTTACACACCTGGAACCACCAAAAAGACTGTTAGATGTTATAGGTCCAGTAATGGCTCTGGTCATGTGCTAGAGATGGATTGTGGGACAAGATGTCAGAATCGGTGAACAGAAGTTTCTGTTTTGCTCTTTTTTGCTTTCCAGATTGATCTACTTTGGGGGATACGGATATTACCAAGAGGAAACACCAGGGACCTTTGAGTTTGATGAAAACTCCTTTGGTGTAAGCAGAAGGCCTCTGTAATGGTGATAGAGGGGAACAAAGAGGGTGGAGCTGGGGGTATCAGTGCCAGAGGAAGTTGTGTTATATGTAATAAGTTCTTTTACGACCCATAAGGGTGCAGCCTAGATTTCAGATGTGGCCCAGTAACATAGAGTTTCTTATTTTGGCAGAATGCTGGCCTGCCCAGAGGGTGGAACAACCATGTGCACATCCTGAACCTTGACACCTTCACCTGGAACCGCGCTATAACCAATGTACGTTGGAATGTTGTGTATGGCAGAGCCTCAGACTATTGCCACTGACCTTGGATATTTGCTACTGATTGTTCCTAGCCATCTAGGATTCTAATAGATCATATTCCTACCAGGGTAAAAGCCCCTCTCCGCGAGCAGCTCATGCCTGCGCCACTCTGGGAGACAGAGGTTATGTGTTTGGCGGCAGATACCGGGTGAGATCATTGGGGGGTCCTGATTTGGGTGTTTGGGGTAAAGCAAGTTCCACTGACATATGTTTGTTTGCTCTTCTTGGTTCAGGACGCCCGAATGAATGACCTTTACTATCTGAACTTCAATAGCTGGGAGTGGACTGAGGTGTAAGTCCGTTTAATTCTCTGTGACCGGTAACCGGCAGGATACTCGCGCTCGCATGCAAAGTCTTATTCATTTTGTCTAATTCACTTCAAACTTTTTAGCCTTAACCTGGAGTTTTTCCAAATCCACACGTGAACCATCTTGTGGGATTGGGTTAATGCTGCTAACGCTTTCTCTGCCAGCAGACAGATTACGGGGGGCTTCTAGCAGGAAGAGAGTTTTGTTGCTTCTCAAATCCTTCAGAATGTTTGCGGTTTGTAGAACTGTCGTAGCAGCCAGTCACTTATATTTCAAAACAGAAAACCTAACTCCTATCATGGGCCAAGTATGCAACAAACGGAAGGACTGTCGGTGGAGGGGGCATGCATGCCGCTCTGGTCAAGGGGGGGCGGGGGGGGAGTAAAAAACAAATCTGCCAGAATGTATCACGCAGGGATGGGTAGATTTCAGACCAGTCAAGCAGATGAGTGATGTCATCTTCCCGTTCCTTGATGTAGGGTAACGCAAGGTGTGACTCCGGTGGGCCGGTCGTGGCATTCGTTAACGCAGGCTTCATCACACAGCCTCTTCCTGTTTGGAGGTTTTACCACCGAGAAACAGCCATTGAGTAAGTGATTTATTTTTCCCTTCAATTCCTCCGTAATCCTGAAGCCCTGCTAGCGGCTCCACCTGCCAGGTGTCAGTTTGCTTGACAGGAGGCTGGCTCCTAAAATTCCTCTTATAGACATAGAAGTCTATTGAAGGACCACTGGCCTGGATCCCAAGGTCTGCAATGGTTTATATAAATATGGAATATACAAACTAATCATCCTGCTTGATCTGTGTTCAGGTGATTCATGGATCTTCAACATAACGAAGAATGAGTGGATCCCGTTCAAAAACAATCATTCTGAGAAACCAAGGTATGTGGAGCTGTTAAACCCCCCCCCCCCCCCCCCCCCCCATTTCTATAGTAACGGGCTTGGGAACATGAGGCAGGTGGTCCACTGTTCCAAGCTGCTTACTGTGACCACCCAGAATGCATTGCATTGTAGGATGCTCACTATGACTAGGGATATAGACGCAGCCTGTCACCCCAAGTAAAGCAATATATTGGTACACAGATATTATCTGGCCTGAGACGTATTCCACCAGTGTAATTCCTGCAGTAGATCCAAGCACGGGTACATGCCAATGCACACGCCTTTCACAGAGGCCGGTGGCTCCGTTCAAGCCCTTTGTTTGTTTTGCAGGCTGTGGCATACGGCATGTGCCAGTAAGGAAGGTGAAATCTTTGTCTTTGGAGGATGCGCCAACAATCTTCTTGCGCATCAAAAAGCGGTAATTTTTTTCCCATCTCTATCACGTTTTACACATTACTTCGTTTGTTGAACAAGTCAGTGGTTTTATGTATTTATTTTTGTGTACAATGGACTTGGTGATATCAATTTAAAGACCGAATACCCTGTGACCGTGTAATGGATTATATTTCCCCCCTAAACCTTTTTCATTTGTTTTATAGATTGTAAGTAAAAGTCCCATCCTCTGTGTAATCTGTTTCTCTCACACATACTCTGGTACTGGGCTTTTGTATATCTATATAATAATAAATTCTACTTGGTCATTTGTATTTTATTTTCCAGGCTCACAGTAATGAGGTTTTGGTGTTCCCTGTTCAGCCCAAATCACTGGTCCGGTAAGGAACTTCTGTCTCTTGGAAAAACATTTCCGTTTTTAAATAATGAGATTTGCAACTTTCCCATCAGTGTATTTTACATCAGACTTTAAGTAACATGAGAATTCCATTGGATTATCTGGTGACTGTTAGACTAAACGCCGTCCCCACAGGAACATTCGCTTGGTTCAAATTGTTCCAAATTTAGCACCGGAAAAGACTAAAGTCTTAAGTCCAAAGAGCATTGCAGGGAAAGGTAATCTTAGGCCAGTGTACGAGACTTGGAAACCTTCTCCAACTTTGGAAATTCCCTGTAATTCTGTCTTGATGGAGTGGGCCCTTTCATTTTGATTCCTATAGAGCAGGGGTATCAGGCTTCAGCCCTCCATCATGCCATGTGAGCTGCAGGTTGGCATACCTCCTATAAAGTATTTCATCTGGTATTTTTTTATCTGCTAGGATTTGTCTTGAGGCTGTGATTTCTTTCCGAGCCATGCTAGCCAGCTCTTTGGATCATCTCCCAAAGCACCTTCTTCACAACATCCATCAGAGGTTTTCTGAAACCAATACCTGTGGTTCCTGATGATCATCCTCTGCCGTACTGACAGATGTATATAATGGGTTGGTGTTTGCTTGTGGGTGACAAACGGAGAACCTATTATAGTGTAAATACCATGTACAATAAATATATCGTAAGCTAGTGCCCCTGCCTCCTTTCTAACTGTCCTGGAATGTGTGGTGTTGACATCTTTACGACAGACTAGGTCTGTCCTGCCTGGCAAAGCCAGGACAGACCTAGTCCGTCCTGCGGTTAAAGGAGCGGTGTTTGTGATCCAAGACTGCAAAACGCCATTTAAATGGTGATGCTTAAATGGTGATGCTTTAATGCCTCGGTCGAAATCCTGTGGCACCCGCAATCTCTCCGTGGAGCCAATCACAAACGCCATATTGGAGAGCAACATACTCTTGTGGGAAGAGCGTCGGAAGTGAAAGATTTCCATAGCTCTGATGCTGTTGCTAGACTGTTCCTATAGGCAGTCAGCAACATTGCAATAAAGAAAAAAAAAAAAAAGACAAGCTCAAAATCTAGGGTTGGTATAAGGGTTAGGGTTACAATTAAATTTGTTATAATAAATGAAGGGTTAGCGTTTGGGTTAAATTTAGGGTTCAGGGTCAAAAGGTGGGGGAAAAAACTGCAGAAAAACATGGAAACAAGCATATATTTCTATACTTGGGACAATTTCAAAATAATTTAGCCAGAGCCCTTTTTAATGATTTGTATAAAAAATTTAAGGTCAAAGTTAGTTTTTGGTTTTCATGTTTTTTTTTTTTTTTGTAGTAAATTTATAAGATATATGGTATCTAATGAAAGCCCTTCTTATGGTGATAGACACAATATATATTGGGTGGATAAAGTGTGAGATGGAAGGAGAAAATTACAGCTAAACACAAACACCCCAGAAGTCTCAAAACAGCCACCAAGGGAAAGACAGGTTGAAACATGCTGCAGGATCAAAATATACTGTAACCCTGCTAACTTTAAAAAAAAAAAAAAAGCCCAGTCTTTGTTTCTGGCCCAGTTTATTCTTTGTGGCACCTGAAAGCTTCCATCAGAGACCAAGACCTGGCTGTGTGGATTACTGTACAGCTTCTGTGATGGCAAATCACCTAGCGGAGATTATTTCCCCACTGATTAAACTCATTGTGTGGATTTTTCACATAGACAAAATATAAACTACTTTTATATATTTTTTTTTCTATAATACAAATAAATCCACATGCATGTAAATCTAATCCGAACTTCTATTGGTGGTAATGACCCTTTCATTCAGGGGTGATCATGTTTTCTCTTGGTTTGCAGGGTAATTGTCCTTGCTGTTCATTCTACCAATATGTTCACTACTCAACCTACAGAATTTGTACCTGCAAACCTTGTCATTTTAAAGAAAAAAAGCAGCATATTTGTGGCTTAAACACTGGGAATCTTTACAACACAAGGTGTATATTCTGCGAGGACAGGAAATGGTAGAGAATTACAAACCTATCTATGCAGTGTGCAATTTTGCAAAGATTTTTCTTTTTTGTCTGGTTATGACATCACCTTGTGGCTGTATGTAAATTATACATCAGGTGAGCCACCATGAACGGCTGTGGCTTGCATGTGAGACACAGCAGATAGTAAACCTTAATAGATACACGTTGGGTTTAATTAAGTCCCGGGAAGCAAATGTTAAACAAAAGTGCAATGTCCCTTTAAGCACTGGCACTGTGTATGTGCTTATGTCTAAAGCAAATCTCCCAGATGTTGGTATCTGCATCACCTCCACCAGCCCTGTACTACTCAGTGCATCAATCCAGCCCATTATACAGAATCCAGCCCATTATACAGAATCCAGCCCAGCAAGAGTCTAGATTATAAACAAAACAACAACTTAATGTATAATCCCCCAATGTATAGATCTGTTTATACTGTAAAAGCCCAATTAATTACCAAGTACCCATCATGCTGAGCTGTGTGGCTATGGATCAGTTACTGGTAAATTCCTGACATGACAGATAAATAAGATGTAATGGAAAAGAAATGCAACTGCTTTAACAAAGAACAATTCTTTACTGGATTGTGTAAATATTTACAGAAATACTGTGCGGCACGCTAACAGCCGAAACCAGATCTGTGCGCACCAGAGTATCAGAATCTGTTTGCCATGTAACGGCTTTACTGCCCCATGTGCAGGTTGGTATTGTACGCACATTCTGGGATGGCAAGGCCTCATAGCCGAGATATTATTCTCTGCACAGATGGGACTAGATTAGGACCACTAGGCACGGCAGTGTACTTACAACCTTTGCTGGAGTTATAGCCGAAAGGTGCTTGGGAATAGTAATCTTCCCCGACCTCCTGCCCTAACGAGATCGTTATAGAACTGGAAGTGACCAAAACATGTTCTCTTTTTTTCCTTCTAACCGCTGTCTATTAAAATCATGTTTTCTCATTCTCCCCTTTTTTAAATTTGCAATAAAATTAAAATCTTAGCAAAGTGGATATTTTACACCAATGCGAGAGTTTGTTCCCTGTGTGTCGGCCCATTACTTCTTCTTCAGCGTCAACAGGTTTGGCGCAGACACTTTTACCTTCCCCGGTATGTTCCGCGACAGGTCTGTGTCCTAAAACACAAAGAAAACGTGTGTTTAATGTGCCGCAGCAGCCAAGCACATACATGACCTAATGGGACACGGCTGTTACCTTGACGCTTCGCAATAAATCCTTCTCTCTGCTGGTGGAGTCTCTGGCATGCATGAAACTGTTCAGAGCTGTTTTAGCTGCTGTAGAAGGGGAAGAAAAAGCCATGTTTTTTGTAATGTGCGTGCAAGGCCAAATCACAAAATGGTAATGAAAATCCCTCACAGGGTGACCGGCTGCTCCATCCTGGAGGACGCAAACCATGGAGATGAAAATCCAATATAGCCGGCCCTTATGACTAAGCATCGCTAGATGGAGAAACGCCACAACTTGCACAGTCTGTGAATCTGGTTTCATTTGGGACCTGGATCCAAGTCTTATGGTCTGTTTGAGGTCTGACTATTCACACATGAACTTACCTTTCCCTTTCTTTTGATTTCCTGGAGTTAACTTTACTCTATACCTGAAAATAAAGCAAGTAATGTAAGCCAGAGATCATCCAAATGACAAGACAAGTAATCCAGCAAATTGTATTAAACACCATTCTGTACTAAAGGGAAATTGTCAGCTTTTGGGACAAGTGTATATCTGATTTGTACCTTGTGTGCTCAGCAATGTTAGCAAGTCTAAAAGGTAAACACACTAATCTGAAGTCATAGGCTCTTCCCATGTTTAGCGATGTGCACCTTTCTATTCAAAGTATTTGTTTTAGGAGAGGAAAAGAACATCATTAAATTATCAGTCAATGTCCAGGCAAAATAACTGTACTGCAATATAGTCTCAAAACACGGATTAAACCACGTTTAACGTGACTATTATATAAACAGCGAGTTTACTGTGCAGAAAATACAAAAGAAATCTATACATAGTCTAGATGAATTTCAAGCAAATGGTTAAGTTAGGAGGAAAATAATTTAAATGTGACTGTGGAGTCTTCTGCTTATGACATCACCTGGGACAATATGCAAATGAGCTGCTTTTCGGGTAGGGGGGGGGGGGGGGGACTATATTCCTAATAAAGATTGAAAAACATTGTTGAAAAGGGAGATCATTTCTTGTTCTCATAAAGAACATTTCTAAATGGAGGACTTTGTTAGAGGACTAAAAAAATGGGTTAAAAGATCTTTCAGTGCAATAGACTCTGTAGAAAAATTCAATGAACTACATTTAATTATAAAAAATGGGAGAACGAACTTAAAATAACCACCAACCAAATAGACTGGATACAAGCTATAAAAATAACAAAAAATGCTACCCACTGCGTAAATGTAACAGAATTGTATTATAAGGTCATTTTTCGATTGCATTGAACCCCCTCTTTGGTTGAAAAAGATAAATGTAACGAACATTGTTGGAGATGTTTGAAATATAAGGGGATATTAATCCACTTATGGTGGGAGTACCACCGTGTCTTAGATTTCTGGAAACAGGTTATAGCCTTGTTAACGGGTCTTGGGATTTGAAATGGCATGTGATCCTGAATTAATATTACTTCATCTTGGACTGAACAAATAAAAAGAAGCCAGCAGAGCCCTCCTGATACAAACAGGTATAGCGGCAAAACTAGTTATAGCAAGGACTAAACTGTAGGATTAAACTGTAGGACAAGTAAGTCTTGAGGCTGCGTATGATCAACTGGATTATCAATGGAAAAGGGAAAGGGATACTATATTAACAACGATACTGCAGAATCTGGTCACCATGGATATACACAATCAGATAAAGTTATATTGTTATCCTCTACATGCACAGTAAACACAATGTTTCGGTGATACAATACATTTAACCCTGTTAATCTATACAACGACATCCGCACTGCTTTCAGTCAGAGGCCAATTTACTTCTTTATTTTCACACGTCTATAATTACCAGGCAGATCATTTAATTCACCAGCAATCATACAATGTAACAGACATTGACGTGAAAGGTCTGCCTTCCCCACCTAATAAAGTGAGTAATAAAACATGAAATAGTGGAACTAGTGTGGTATCTTTCTATACATGGAGGGTCCGTGTTTGCAGCTAGACCCCTGCACATTATATCTGGTGCACAAGAGATGGCTTTTATTTCTTTATTAACATACTTGTAACTGGTCATGGTTGTGTAGGGGGCACAAACCGGTACTGAAAACAAGAGTAGATCCTCTACGTGCGGCTGTCCGGTCAGAGAATCCAGGAGGTTTTCTGCTTCCTGTGACAGGGGTACAAGGAGAGTAACATTGTGTTTGTAAAGAAGCCAAATCTTCTAGAATTGTAATGATCTTTGTTAGAGAACAGAGTCCAACCTGTGTTGGGAGATAGGGCCATGATGAGTATAGCACTGTCTGATCTAACAGCTAGAGAGGGATATGCAGCCGGTATTACTCGGTCTCTTTATAGGGCTGTGCATGGCAAAGCTTGACTATCCATAGGTAAAAGATGTATCATGATGTATCATGCCATAATATAGCATAGGACGGCACTGCTACTCTGTATTTACTTCAATGCAATTGTGTTCAACACTCTCAAAACATTGAATAAACCTGATCATATTTAATGGGATTGTAACACCTAAAATGATCTATACATTGAGTTGGCAAATGCCGAAATTAGCAGAAAAATGTGTTTTAAAACGTGGCTAAGGTTTATGAGACCATGCTTAGGTGATACACACGAGAACATGAAACCTGCTTTATTTATTTCTATTCGATAAACAGACAAATCGCAGGGAATGGAGATGGGAATTTCAACATTAAGCCTAATGGGTTTTTTTCCCCAACTCTGCTACTTTGGCCTAAAGTTTGAAATTCCCATCTCCATTCCCTGCGATTCTCTCTTTTTTGAGTAGACTCTCTGAATCACTGCATTTGCTTCCAGGTTTGGTAAGAATGTATAGATTATTTTTTATTCTCTGCATTTACCACATAAACTAGGATTAAGTAATGGAGTCACCATCTGGAATATACCTGGCGTAGCACTGGAGACCTTGATAACTGTGTTAACATAGATAAAAATGCTTTCTGTAAGTTTTGTCTTATTTTGTGTATGTGATTACGTTTGTTCTTATGTGGATTCAGATTACACTTGACTGATTTTTGTAGTATGGCTCAGCATGTACACGTGATCTGTTTGCTATTTATTGTATATTTTAAGATTATTTAATACAAGCGATTATTTTTATTTCATATTACCAGCTGTGCAGCCAGTATTTGTATATTTCTGAAACTTTTTGGTAGTTTGGGACTGCCTTGTGGTTTGCACCCAGCTACAGTGTTGTTTTGATGTAGCTTTTGTATTGTTTCCAGTTGTCCTGCCTCACTGTCTAACTGGGGAAAACAGGATCTCCCACTTTGGCAACAAAAAACAACAAATACATTTTCAGGCACAGTAAAATATGGTTAAAACAGGCATTGTTTATAGATTAGAGCAGTCACCAGCCTGTTTTCAGTTACTGCGAAGTTCAAAGAAAGTACGAGGATTTTCTGATATATCGGTGATATATCGGTGATATATCGGTGATATATCGGTGATATATCGGTGATATATCGGTGATATATCGGTGATATATCGGTGATATATCGGTGATATATCGGTGATATATCGGTGATAGCGGCTTCCTTCTCGTAGACCACCCGACACACTTGATTTGTGAAAGTGTATTGTTTGTTATTTTTATATTTGTGATTTTTCTTAACATATTGGACAGAAAAAAAGAATCTTGATGTGAAATGACTGTTTTATGATAAACTATAATAAACATAATAAATAATAAAAAAAAATAAAGTGAGATGTTATAGAAGTGGTTGGAAAAGAAAGGATTATACCTCTGATTCTTGTGGTTCGTGCTCCTGGCCCTCCTGTGAACAAGACGGAGAGAATCCGATATTAAACGGTTAGAATAAAACACTACATCATTCCTGGCCTTTTATAAAAACAATCCCCACAAGAGCAAGGATTTCATAAACAAAACCAATACTTTGGATTTTATTTCATGTGAGAAACTGAATGGCAGATGCAATTACCTTGCATTGATACTAATTCACTAATAATATTATCCAGAATGTGATATTACGACAGAATTGGCAGTAAACAAAACCCGCTAGCCATCTCTTTTGGGGGCTTTAACCCTAGGAGAGAAGCAGGGGCTCATGAAATACCATTTTTCATTTCTCGTTACAAATCAATCTCCAATCATTAACCAATCGTGACTATATTTAGATATCACGTGTTTGGATCAGTTTTGCAGAGGTTCTTACGATACTTCCGGTTGGTGGGGCCGGTGGGATCTCACCTTGTCGTCTTGCTGCTCGTCTAAAGTCATCTCATGAATATCTTGGGTCATGAACACATCCTGAGGCTCTTTCTTAGTCGTCCCTTTCCCGACACCTTTGGCTCTCTGCAGCTGCTTCTTCCCCACTTCTTCCTTTCCCTTCCCCTTTTTCCCTTTCTTTCCTTTGTCTTCCTTGTTTGATCCTGCAGACTGGAGGAAGACACAATTAAAGTGGCTCTATCACAGAAGTATTGGGTGTACTGAGAATGGAGAGAATAAAACAATGTTGGGAATATATGGTGTTTGGAAAACTGGAGACAGATGCATGAATTAACAGAAGAAAAACATGTGTCTGTGGTGTCTCTTTTATTGATGACATCACCTTCTGGCTTCATATGCAAATCACTATATTTCATAAGAAATAAAGAGACTCAAACTTAACAAGAATAAGGTTATGGATTGGTTATTATTGGCGAGCTTACCGCCAGCAGCTGCATTATAAGATCTGTTATTATTGGTGAGCTTACCGCCAGCAGCTGCATTATAAGATCTGTTATTATTGGTGAGCTTACCGCCAGCAGCTGCATTATAAGATGTTATTATTGGTGAGCTTACAGCCAGCAGCTGCATTATAAGATCTCTGTTATTATTGGTGAGCTTACAGCCAGCAGCTGCATTATAAGATCTCTGTTATTCTTGGTGAGCTTACCGCCAGCAGCTGCATTATAAGATCTGTTATTATTGGTAAACTTACCGCCAGCAGCTGCATTATAAGATCTGTTATTATTGGTAAGCTTACCGCTAGCAGCTGCATTATAAGATCTGTTATTATTGGTGAGCTTACCGCCAGCAGCTGCATTATAAGATCTGTTATTATTGGTAAGCTTACCGCCAGCAGCTGCATTATAAGATCTTTTATTATTGGTGACCTTACCGCAAGCATCTGAATTATAAGATCTGTTATTATTGGTAAGCTTACCGCAAGCATCTGAATTATAAGATCTGTTATTGGCTAGCTTACCGCCAGCAGCTGCATTATAAGATCTGTTATTATTGGCGAGCTTACCGCCAGCAGCTGCATTATAAGATCTGTTATTATTGGTAAGCTTACAGCCAGCAGCTGCATTATTAGATCTGTTATTATTGGCGAGCTTACCGCCAGCATCTGCATTATAAGATCTGTTATTATTGGCGAGCTTACCGCAAGCAGCTGCATTATAAGATCTGTTATTATTGGCGAGCTTACCGCAAGCATCTGAATTATAAGATCTGTTATTATTGGTAAGCTTACCGCAAGCATCTGAATTATAAGATCTGTTATTGGCTAGCTTACCGCCAGCAGCTGCATTATAAGATCTGTTATTATTGGTAAGCTTACCGCCAGCAGCTGCATTATAAGATCTGTTATTATTGGTAAGCTTACAGCCAGCAGCTGCATTATTAGATCTGTTATTATTGGCGAGCTTACCGCCAGCAGCTGCATTATAAGATCTGTTATTATTGGCGAGCTTACCGCCAGCAGCTGCATTATAAGATCTGTTATTATTGGTGAGCTTACAGCCAGCAGCTGCATTATAAGATCTCTGTTATTATTGGTGAGCTTACCGCCAGCAGCTGCATTATAAGATCTGTTATTATTGGTAAGCTTACCGCCAGCAGCTGCATTATAAGATCTTTTATTATTGGTGACCTTACCGCAAGCATCTGAATTATAAGATCTGTTATTGGCTAGCTTACCGCCAGCAGCTGCATTATAAGATCTGTTATTATTGGTAAGCTTACCGCCAGCAGCTGCATTATAAGATCTTTTATTATTGGTGACCTTACCGCAAGCATCTGAATTATAAGATCTGTTATTGGCTAGCTTACCGCCAGCAGCTGCATTATTAGATCTGTTATTATTGGTAAGCTTACCGCCAGCAGCTGCATTATAAGATCTCGCTCTTCCTCATCCTGGTCTTTATACTTCTCTTTCATTTTCTTCATTTTACTCTGCAAATATAAAACACAGAAATAGTTTTTGGTCACCAGTTACCAAATATTACGGCACAGAAAGGTCCTGAGGAATTACGGCTTTAACTGTTACCTTCTGGCCTCTCTTCATTGGCTGCAGCCCAGTGTCTCCTTGTGGTGGGTTCTGGAAAGTGCCGGTTTCAGGTTTCTCCTCCTTCACTTTCTCTTCCAGTGGCGCGTTGTCCTCTAGATCACTCGGCTTCTTCTTTTTCTTCATTTCCCTGAAAAGCAGATGGCGGCGGAAATATTAATTTCTGTATGAGGCTGTATGTTCTGCCTGCAGTATACAGGAGCAAAACGTTTTACAGAACATATCTATCTGGTGATGCGGGTCAAGCCCTATCAATCTGGCGCCATTACTCTAGAGCACGGCGGAGGGCTGGCGCCATTACTCTAGAGCACGGCGGAGGGCTGGCGCCATTACTCTAGAGCACGGCGGAGGGCTGGCGCCATTACTCTAGAGCACGGCGGAGGGCTGGCGCCATTACTCTAGAGCTTTGGTGTGTGCCAGTCCTGTTAATCTAGATCTTCATGGTCGGTCCTGATAATAAAGATGTAGATGTACTGGAATCTGCCATAAATAAATGACACCAGCGATCAGAGCAATGAGCACAAACATCTCACTATAAGAAATAAACAACACGACTTCTCCCTGCTGCTCTGCGCCATGTAACAGGCTACTCCTCCCTGCTGCTTTATGCCGTGTAACACGCGGCTCCTCCCTGCTGCTCTGCGCTGTATAACACACGACTCCTCCCTGCTGCTCTATGCCGTGTAACACACGGCTCCTCCCTGCTGCTCTGCGCCGTGTAACACACGGCTCCTCCCTGCTGCTCTGCGCCGTGTAACACACGGCTCCTCCCTGCTGCTCTGCGCCGTGTAACACACGGCTCCTCCCTGCTGCTCTGCGCCGTGTAACACACGGCTCCTCCCTGCTGCTCTGCGCCGTGTAACACACGGCTCCTCCCTGCTGCTCTGCGCCGTGTAACACACGGCTCCTCCCTGCTGCTCTGCGCCGTGTAACACACGGCTCCTCCCTGCTGCTCTGCGCCGTGTAACACACGGCTCCTCCCTGCTGCTCTGCGCCGTGTAACACACGGCTCCTCCCTGCTGCTCTGCGCCGTGTAACACACGGCTCCTCCCTGCTGCTCTGCGCCGTGTAACACACGGCTCCTCCCTGCTGCTCTGCGCCGTGTAACACACGGCTCCTCCCTGCTGCTCTGCGCCGTGTAACACACGGCTCCTCCCTGCTGCTCTGCGCCGTGTAACACACGGCTCCTCCCTGCTGCTCTGCGCCGTGTAACACACGGCTCCTCCCTGCTGCTCTGCGCCGTGTAACACACGACTCCTCCCTGCTGCTCTGCGCCGTGTAACACACGGCTCCTCCCTGCTGCTCTGTGTTACTGCCCTCTGGCGCGGCTCATCCTCTACTCACGTATTTATAGAAAGTCTTACCGCCGCTCTCTAGCCGACATATGTTTCCGACCAGTCGTCTTGTTATCATTTTGCTCCTGGGAGGAAATAAAACAGGACTCATGGTCATCATTATGGTCTGGCACCTTCGAGAATTACTGTAAACATGAGGACAGGGGGCTTACCACCTCAACTGATCCTGCAGGCTCTGTAAGGACTACTCTGCTGATGGCTCTGTGAGGAAATCATAAGCATAAAGAACAGATCAGCAACGTGTAGAGAGCGATACGGACATAGAAATCACCTGATTACACTGCAGACTTGCAATTTGCCTCTGAAACAGCTGGATTACAACACCCATGAACCACAGCCAAATAAATGCTGCTGCAAAATAGGATTCTGAGTTACAACTCCCTTCACCCAGAGTCCAAGCAATACCCTCAGCTTTGGGAGGAGCACGTCAGCAACTGGCTGGATTACAACTCCCATAGCGCATCATGTTTCTGAGCTGCCACAGCCTCTTTGCATAGTGCAGGCAATGCCTTGGGTGATGGGAGTAGTACTCCATTGTACATGGCGGCAGGCGACGTGCTGATGTAGAACAGTTAGACTCTCCCCCTTGTACCTCTTTGCCTGGAGATGAGATAGGTCTATAGCAGTGTCAGGGTAGCTGACATCCACAGGCTCTTCCTTTATTGCTCCATCACTTCCTGTAGAATGACTACCGTCCTCATCACTCTCTTCCTCGGACGGCAATGTTTCTGCCACTTCTGGGAGACCTGTGGACACATCCGTGGCTCCCGTCTGATCCCTGGTGCTTATTTCCAAGCTAGATGTTTGAGTCGCACCTTCTTCTTCGTCTTGTTTGTCTTCGTCCTCAGTACTGCTGCTGTCACCCTCGTCCTCTGAAAAATAGACAAAAAAAAAGCACACTGACAAGGTGAAAGAAGATCCCTACACACAGCTTCACCACAGAGAATTATTTTACTCTGTAAGGGTAAATGTAGACCCTGCTCAGGCTTCCTCACTTATGGCTGACTAACCTCCAGAATTCCAATGCATCATGGGCGTGAGGTTCCAAGCATAGTTCCTATCTATGATGGCTGTGGGTCAGGGGTGGGCATAGAATTTGAAATCAAACATAGGAAGGAAAAAGCTGCCCTTATTATCCATATACATACGTCCTAACTCAGAGGTGCGGAGTTTGACTGCCAGTGAGACCATACATGCACAGGAACCAGTGTCTGTGACACCTGAGACTTGCAGCAGGATTGAAGTCTTAAATCCCACTGTCCTAATAGCAGGACAGAGTTGGGAAGCATGGATATATAATAAAAGCATGAAATGCCCATTATACCGAATACACCTAAGCACAGGTTAAATAGTCATAAAGCCACATTACATATAGAAGGGAATGGTGAATGTTGGTGCTCTGTTGCAGCCACTCAGATGATGCGCCCATTGTATATACCATCTTAAATTACTTAATGAAATAACATGGTGCACAAAACACAACTGATCTTTAAAATAGGATTATTGGTTGGAGATATTCTTTAAATTCTAAATACATATGAGGGAGAATATAAAAAACAAAAAAACATACAAAACATAGTGTGGTCTGACTGATGCACTACGTATTGTCCTTTTTCCCCCCTCTGCCTTTTCTGTATTGAGAATTTAAAGAACATCTCTAACCAATAATCCTATCTGTAGATAAATTATTTTCTGTATTGTAATTTTATGAATTAAAAAAATGAGAGTTTGCACATTACACCAGATACTCTAATACTGGCAAGTGTTATCTGGCCCACCCTTTCACAGGTAGCATGTGGGTTAGTGTGTAAAGAGAGTGTAGTCATTTGGTCCCTCGAAAGGGATATAGTTTAGGAGATTAAAGTCCATAGAATTAAAGCGTTTCGTTTTGGGACCCACCAATATTGGTGAAGCAGTGGTGGGATTATCTTGTGTTAATGAGCAACTCATAACTACCTTCAAAAAAAATAAAATAAGTATATTCTTTCCTACCATCATTTTTTTCCCCCTTGTTCTTCAGTGCTGCAAATTAAAGGTATTTTCTCCCAGTGTATGACATATATATCCAGGCCTATCTTTTACACGTAGCTTTACGGGCATGCGGTATGAAGACATTGAGCGAGCTGGATGCTGCTGTGAGACAGACGAAGCATACAAACAGCGCCCCCTGCGGGCAGCTAAATAATGACATGTTTAGCACCAAAGATTCCGAATTCTGTCACTGGGTGGAAATGTTGACACTTATATTTTAGTTCTTTAGTTTGACTTCTCATGTCGCTTACCCAGAGCCTCGGTTTCCTCAGTCGCTATCTCTGTGTTGCTGCTGGTTACACTTTCCAGATCCTCGTCCTGCAGCTTCACTCTGCGCTCCCCTTTGTGCCGCCAAACGCACGGCTCGTCCACCTGTGTAAAATGAGCATTTGCGATTCAAAAACTAAAAAAAAAAAAAAGCAGCCAATGGGATCTCTTCTTTTAACACTGACCTGCGTATAATGAATAGGGTAACAACGGCATTAAAAATAAATAATTCACTGATTAGCGCCATTCGGCAACTTTGGCCTAGCTTATAATGAATCAATCCCACATACGATATAGATCATTTTAAAATCATATTTGAGTTACTTGAAATGCCCATGTTCTGGCACCACAATTTTGTTTGGCCCAGATTAGCTGCTGACCTCCAGAATTCTGATACACGCTTCCCTGCAAGTCACTTTATGTAAAACATGAACGCCTGGGTTTTATACAAAAAAAAGGGGCAAAAACTGACTTTTTATGGTCACTATGCAAATTTTGAATCCCACTTTTATTGTGACTATTTTTTCAGCACAGATAATGGCAGATTAGTGGAAGATTAGTATAATCCAATAAAGTGATATTAAAATTACGTGTAATTTTGCGTTTTCTCTATATTTTTGTAAAATCGGCTGCGAGGGAATACTTACACAATAATTAGCGCACAGATATGTTTTGGCGCACAGTGGTTTTTTTCTGGCGGAATTTATTTTATACATAGGTGTAGACGAGAATGATGGCGCAACTGCGCTACATTCTTCGTGGAAACACCTTTACCCGGAGCCCCCCTATGTTTCTATGTTACCGTTTATCCGGACAAACCTTAAACAAGAACCCGAAGCCCATCATGAGGTACGATGGAGGAAGGAAATTCTTTTTCCCTGGAAAAGAGGAGAATTATAAAATTAGACAACAATAATAATATTAATTATAAGCACATAAAAACGTTTTAGCTTCATAATCTCTCAAAGCAACTAAAATAAGCGAGTTTCAGGAGGAGTAGTCTTGGCGCCACTGACTGGAATATGATGCAATCTGGCATTTAACATCCCGCCGTTACCTCTGATCATAAAGCTTCCGGTCGTCAGATACTCTCCAGTCGGCGCGGTCTTTGAAACCTGAATAATGAAGGATATTAATAATAAAATGACCAGAAAACGAAAGCTAGTGTTGGAGGATGTAATATATCTAATTGATTAAAGGTTAAAATTATATAAAAATTAAAAAATGCGTCTGAAAAAACAGTGTCTGTTTTGTATAATGGTGATTTGGTGCCTGTGTTTGATAAATACCGACACTTCTGTTCGGGAATAGAGAGGATGTTTTTTCCCCCAACACTAACCAAATCCTGAAAAGTGTCTGATTCTTTAGACATGGCACTAATCTGCCTTCTTTATGCATCATCACCCCCCCCCCCCCCCCCCCCCACACACACACACACACAGTCTTATCTCCCATTTACAACGTGTGCAAGAAGAGAAAATTATTTCTAAACAAAACACCGATCTCATCCACACCCCCGCCCCATATTGAAAATAGAATCTTCTGTTCTGCTCAGGCCACGTGTCAGCTTCTATTGGCCCAGGGGTCACCATGGCAGCACTGTAACCAATTAAAAGCCAAGTTTACAGGATGCCAAGACCTACTTCTTCCAGGAGTGAAGCAGTAAGAAGTTCAGATTTTAAAGGACAACTTTAGTCAGGAAACAAAAATGTTTCTTTAAATAGTTTAAGCAGAGATAACAACAACAGAAACAGGAGCTCAACTTGGAAAAAAACCCTCAGATGAGCATCTCTGCTTGCTAATAGCGTTGCGTGTGTGGCATCATTTTGGGTACATGCAGAGGCCATTTTGGACATTGGCATGCACAGACCGTCATATATACGGGACGCCCAGCTATCTGTATGAGGAGAGTGGGCGCAAAATAGCCTATGATTAAGCGTGAGTACATGCGAAACGCGTAAGGCCAGCTGTCCCCCCATTTTTTGTGCACTTTTTTCCTTGCTGTATTTAATTTTGTGTCACTTTATTCAGCATTTTTTCAGATCCTGATTTATTCTACAATAAAGCATTTATTTTTCACTTGAATTGGGAGTGCAAATATCATTTTTTCTTTTAACAAAAGCTTTACCAAAAATAGGTATTTTCTGTATCCCTTCATTAAAACCTTTATCTACACTTTTGTAGTGATCAATGCTCAAACTATAGTTCAAGATATTTTTTTTCCCCCGAGGACAGTTGTCCTTTAATGCAGAGCCGTGTAATAGAGCGATTACCTGATTGTGATGGACCCACCAGGCGCTTGTGATTACACGGGCATCCCAGGCTGCGCTATAGCAGACGGCCATTGTGCCAGCCTCAGTCAGTGTGCGCGGAGGAACAGTCTCCCCTGTAGCAAAATCAAGTACATGCTTGAATTGGGCAAAATGTCTAGGACACAGAATGAACACTAAAAATAAAAAAAATGTAGCAATTTTTAAAAACCAGGCTGACCGGCTAAATTGAAAACATGAAACATCTACATAATCTCCGGCTCTTGGAAAAATGCCATCAAATTATACAATTTCCTGTTGAGAGAGTGGACTGTCCAAGTGAATGAATAACAGGAAGAGCAAATGCCTTGTACTCCTGGAGAATATAATGGTCCGAAAACTTTCTTCTGACCTTTCTTGACTCACCCTTCATAGTGACTGGGTGATAATTCACCATGTATTAATAAAAATATATATAAATTAGCTAACCAGTCTTTACATGTTGTATAGCTATAGCGCCTTTGGATTGGTTACCTGTGGGGTTCTTGATGACACAACTAGTTGCTCCATGTAGATCAGCATGTACATATATATCACCTGGAGCAGCAAAAATAAATCACATCATTAGAGAATGGCACACATACATAGTTACATAGAAGCATCAAGTGCAATCCTTTCCCTATTCCTGGTTAACTGCTGATCCGAAAGATGGCTAACCACACAGTTTAGTTTTAAATTCCCCCAGTGACCCACTTTGATACAGAAGACATATTACATTACATACGGGACTCTGTACAGTGCTCTGAAATGTCACTGCACTTTAAAAAGGTTATTATCATAGAGATCTGCCTGCAACAGCGGAGGGCTGTAATCTTTTAGCCCAGGGAGCAAAACCAATTTAGTGGCCCATGGAGCAACTTCAGAAGCCCACCAGTTATCATCAGTGATAGACACAGATAAGACAGATATGTTCACAGATAAGGTATAGGGATTGATAGAAAGTCAAGGCAATTCTATAGAAAGGTAGGAATTGCTATGCTCTGGGGCATTTTGGAAATGAACACTGGTCCAGTCCCAGCCCATTTAGCGATGTTGGAGGGCAGCCCCGAGGGCAATTGTCCCTCTGCCCCTAACCAGCCCTCCTTCAATATGCCCCAAAAGATGAAAAGAGACAGAGCTTGGTGGACATATATTCAGGGATATCAGGATGCAGGTCAGAAGCCGGGCATGTTATAACAGAAGACAAGCCATCGGTGGCTATTCACAAAAGGGCGAGTTTCAGGTGACATGAATATTTCATCTCACCAATTTATCTATACATTGTGCTGGTAACCCCGGTGAGTTTTCTTAGCCGGGGAAACTCACCAGGTTTGTCCCTGAACAATGGAGAGCTAAAATGGTGAGATGAAATGTTAATCTCATCTCACCTTTTCGTGACCAGCCCCCACTGTCTGTTCCATCAGTACTTACCGGCCCTTAGATACCGCTTTACAATCATCTCGTTCTGCTGCTGATCTCGACCTGCAATCACTAGATAGTTCTCAGAGCTGATAAACCACAAGAATTTCTCAAACCTAGTGAAGAAAAACAGCAGGATTATCACAGTGGACAACCGATCTACACCATATGGACGGAAGACACAGCTTTCATTTTTATGGAAGTACCCCATTAGTGAATGAACGGCCAGACCACAAGCTAATAATAATAATAATAATAATAATAATAATTCAGCATTTCTTTACTAAAAAAAAAAAAATGAAACCCATACTATTAACAGAGAAGCAAGCCGGTCAAGTCTGTGTACGTTGTTGATAGATTTACTAAATATTTCTGAAATCTTCGTTTGCAGAACATTCAGTCCTATATATTAATATGAGAGAAATTCCCTTTAACAGGGCATGTGTCAACATTCTCGACCAATGAGAGACAAGTGCTGCGGAGACTCACTGGTGGACAAGGGCATCCCCTCTAGCTGCTGCTGAACCACAAAGCCCATAAGCCCCGTTATTGATAAGATAACTTTATACAACTCATTAAATCAAGGGATCTGCTCACCAATACACCTTCCTGGCTTTCTGAATGGTGCTCACAGTCTGAACCTCCTTCAGGGTCTGCTTGGTTTTCTTCTCTGCCGATTTAAATGCCTATTGGTACCGATCACACAGGAGAAGGAAGGCTTTATTTGTATTGTGAAAGCAGACAGGGTCTCTGTGCAGAGATCACACACACGGCAGCAAACCAAGGATGTCTGTTACGATAGCAAGATGGCAGCTGCCGCCGTCCGTGTTTGCCCCTTACAATCCATATTTACCTTTTCCGCAGCCTCCACGGTCTTCTGTGTTTTCTTGGCCGCATGTCTCTTGTGATCATAATACCTGTGATTACAAAGATTACCGTTTAATATTTTATTTAAAACAAACAAACTTACATTTTCCCTTGACAAAGCTTTGGGAAACAAAAAACAGGTCTCTAATAATAATAATAAACAAAGTATTTAACCCCATTTTGCCACAATGAATATACCAAGTGCAGGAAACTTAGTGTATGGTAGGCAGCACAGATCTCGGTTACCCTTGCTAGGCTGTCGCCGCGGGCCCCTCTCTAACGCTGTCCCTAGCGGACCACTAACGGGATTCATTTTATCAACCTCAGAAGGATAGACGGCCGAGTTTCCCCCACCTGAATTGAAACTGAAAACTTGGGCGCACTAGCCCACCGCAATGTCACAAGCTGTAATGGGAGTTGTATGCTAGGAGTCAAAATTTATCAAGGAAAAACCGGTGCCATTTGGGGAAAAAATAAATAAAAGTGCTAAATTTAGTATTCCTTTGGTTTCCATGGTTACTACTTCTATATTAGCACTTTTTCCAGCAATAACACCAGTTTTGTCTTGATGAATACATCCCTACATTCCTTACCTATGATATTTGGTGCAAGGGAGAATATTTAATCTCAGGAAAGATATTGTTCGTAATCTTAAGTGGAGTCTTTGCAGCGGGAATATGAGAATTGAAATAAATCTGCGTCCTCTGATATCTTAATTGTAGGTGAAAGTAATGTGTATACTATAGTTAGTACCTTGCTGCTTTGTTTACAGTGCCACACGTTGATGTCAAAAAGGGCCAGCCTCAAAAAACTAGCCGTTTACACTCGGCTTTACTCACTTTTTGGCGTTGGCGTAAGCAGACAAGTTCAGGTCTACGTCCACCAGCATCGGCTTGTTCTTCTGGGTTTTTTTGGGCACAGCCTTGTTCTTGGCTTTCTTTTTCTTTCCCTTCAGCTCTTCTGCTGCTTCTGGCTCCTCTCCTCCATCGTCTTCCCCTTCTTCAGCCAACGTGTAGGGGTTTCTAGAATCACAAACCATATTAGCCGATTATAGCACTGAACTATATAGAGAGGAAAACGATTGTGTGATATTTGGGGTGTTTCACACCCCATCAGTAATTAATAAAAAAAACTGCATTCCCAACTTAGGGACTCAACAGACCCCCAATGACAGAAATCCATTTATAGAGCCTATATGTCCTCAGTACATCTACAAAATACTAATATAACACAAAATGCAACCAGACAAGAGCATACTTTCTTCATTCTATATTTCTACTGACCAGTGCTCAGCCATCCACATTTTCTAAATATTTTTTTGGTCCCCGGTTCCCCATCTTATATCTAGGATAGCCTTATACCTATCCCACGCATGCTTAAACTCCTTCACTGTATTAACTTCTACCACTTCTACTGGAAGACTATTCCATGCATCCACTACCCTCTCAGTAAAGTAATACTTTCATTAGTCCCTGGCCTTATCTTATATCTAGGATAGCCTTATACCTATCCCATGCATGCTTAAACTCCTTCACTGTATTAACCTCTACCACTTCTACTGGAAGGCTATTCCATACATCCACTACCCTCTCAGTAAAGTAATACTTCTTTCCAGACTATAGATTTTGTCTTAGCTCAGGAGGTCCTAACCAGTGATATTTCCCTGGTTAGTCACTGGATATTGTGGACACATGTGACTAGTGTGGTGTTAGTAGCATGCTGGGAGTCCCATCCAGAATTAGAGTGGTTCTAAAGATCTTTCTCAAGTTCTTGGGACAGGAAGTAGTGTTTACCATCCATTCTACATCAATAGATCCAGAACGTTCTACCAATATATCCCTAGTTGCACTCACTTGAGCAACATGATGATATGGTTTGTCTGCAACTTCAGTTCCTTGATTGCAAGAGCAACGGGATCTCCCTGTGTCTGTGCCTCCTTGACGATGGTTCCGATCTCTGTCCAGTCAATCTGATTGGCCAGAGCACTGCGCACGACCTGCACCGCCCGATCTACTATGTCCAAGTTCATTTCAATCAGTTCTCCTTTGACTTTGTCAATTTCCTAGATAGGGAGGGTGACATTGCAGAGAATTACTGAGCGCTTGTTAAATGGAGGGGGCGCTACAGTCATGGATTAAAGATCGGTAAACGCTATACCTGCGCATGGTGAAGGGATTCTAATCTATGTTCGTGGTCTTGCCGGACATTATCGAGTTTCTTCAAGGCTTGCTTCTCCTGCCAGGAAAATGAGGAAGTGAAATAAAAATGGAAATATTAGTACGATAAATGTGTCTATATTACAAAGCAGGATCTGACATAAAACAACCACTTAATCTACGGTCTGCGTTTAGGTTTCACAAAACTCAGATTACTCCCAGGTTAAATATAAATTAATACATTTCTACATTTGAAACATTTTGATGGAACCTAAGATGAAAGTAGAAAATGGATGGCGCACAAGGTGTTGGTAGCTGTGACATCACAACATTGTAACTGCGAATTGCTTTAATTTTTTTTATTATTATTTATATAAAAATATGTACAGGGCCCATACATAGGGCTCTCTAAAGACCTGATCATTAACAGAACAGTACAAAGTACAAGAGGTCGCCCACTAAGACTGGAAGAAAGGAGATTTAGTCTACGACAGCGGAAGGGATTTTTTACAGTAAGGACAGTAAAGATATGGAATTCACTGCATGTGGTTCTGGCAAATATCTTAGATGCCTTTAAAAGCGTCCTGGATACTTTATAATGAGCCAGAGCATAGAGGGCTATGCATGCGAGTATAGGTATTAATATTTATTTAGTGTTTGTTGATCCTTGATGACTGCAGATGTTTGGGAACTACATATCCCATGATGCTCAGTCTTAAGGGTCTCAAAACATCTGCAGTGCCAAGGTTAGCCATCACTGACTTATATGTACAGACAGGTATATAATCCATCTGTATATAGTTACATTGACGAGCACATTGCATGTATACGTAAATATAATGTATCTTACCTGCTGGAGAGCTTTTAAATCAATTTTCTGACCTTCCATCTTAGAATAAAATTCATCCACCGCCTTCAACAGAAAGAAAACAATATATGGCAAGTTATGGCTATTCTGGATGTGTTGATAGTTTTTAAATCGTTATTTATTTTTCTCATATGAAAATAACATTAAAAGAATACAATACAAATTCCAACAATCATTTTGAGACCAAGTCACATTCAGCTCCCGTGTTTATGTGATGGGAGCTCTATTTTTGAGACAGCTTCAAATCATTTGTAAGATCTGCGCACAGTTTTGGGGTTAGAGGTTCACCCATTTCATAGCGTTTCCAATGCAGGATCCACAAGAGGCATCCCACTAATAACCTCAGAGCACTTATACGGGGGCAGGATCCTATAGAGAGATTCACAAATACTATTGTGGCTGAGGATATGAAATAACTATAGGGTTTGCTGGGAAGTTCCCAAACATGGATGTCTGGCTACTTATAGATTTGAGATGGGGGAGGACTGGTGGTCCAGTGTGGGCGTAAGTGGTTTGTGTTCAGTGCACAGTTCAGGGTACCATGGGATACTGCAGAAAGTGTAGGTGCACGAGGGGCTGTGGTACTTGTGCCCCTGCACTAGACAGATAGTAACAAGAGAATGGGCAGCACAGCCCAGAACCGGCATATATAATATAGTGTGCTATGGAAGTGTCCAAAATCAATACACTATACAAAAGGAAGTCAGTGCACAACCATACAACTCTTATCGTAAAGTTATTCTCTGGTTTCTATATGTATATATCAAGGTGTGGCACCCCACCCACTCACAGCTACTCTGTATATTGTGTCCGGTGAAATTGTAGCTCAAGATGAATTATCTAAGTGAGATCTAGACATAGGACTAAATCTCCAAGATAATTAGTAAGATTGTGCACTGACTTCTCTATCTATCTTGTACTAAACAGAGACCTGCCTCATCACAGGCACATGGGAGGTCAGAGGTGAAGGGGAGGAGTCACTGAAGTCTTTTTCAAGGAGTGAGGATCTCTGCTTCTCTTGTTTTAGCTCACTCCGTGAAGGTGCTTTAGCACGGTCACACACTGGGGTTAGAACCTAAAGAGCTGACCTGGGGCAAGGCTCTAAACGTCGAACAATCAGCATTAATATTTTAATGGTTTCAATGGTAACGGACTTATTTTACAAGGGTCACTTGGACATCCTGTGCGTTTATACGGACCTTATCAAAAGAGTCAAATTCAATGAACTGGCTGCTGCGATGTTGTGCAAAGAGGAACGGATGGAATTCGTCATTCCTAGGAGACAGGGAACATGTCCACTCATTAGTCATGGATTCACCATGTACAGCAGTCTACAGGGGTGAAAAGGCCTGGCTAAGCATGATGAGAGCTGAATAACAGGAGAAGAGATGTCAGAGAACTCACGTTAACATTTCTTCAGGCTCTTTACTCTGATCCAAAGAAGGCTTTTTCTCCCTTTTCTGGATGATGTAGCCCTGTGATAGAAATAGAACAATCATCAATATCCTGAACCATTGCTGGTGTGGGGGGCGCGGCGGGGGGGCTGGGGAAGAGCCATATAAAAAGGTTACACAGCAGCCTGGAAGTTTATTTGGAAGGACTGCAATTCCTATGAAATGCTAGATCTCTGCAGGCTTGCTTTATTCCACAGCAAACCAAAATAAAAATAAACTAAACAAAAATCCCACCCACAGTAGCCATTTCCAAAATGGATTTGGTGGTCACTTTTCAAACACCTCATTTAAAAAAAAAAATGAATACCATTGGTTGACCCAGCATTGTAGTGCAACCCAGGAGTACATGACCAGCGCCTGTGACCCCAAAAGGTCTCTGATGTCAACGTTACAATAAGTTATCGTGTACCACCTTCATAGTATAGTTTGGCTGGAAATTCAAGACATCCAACATCTAAAATTGTCCACCATTTAAAATACGAAGAGAAAGAACTATGTTGTTAAAACATTTGAAATAAAAGCTGCATTTTGATTGGGTCAGAATGAATAACAAGCCAATAAGGATAGAATTCACACAATGGTCGGTGACCACAACATGCCAGCAATTACCTCTGGCTCTAAATCCCTTAAAGGACACATGAGGTATAAGCAAGTCATCAATGTAAACAAGATACATTAAACAAATAATAACCATACTAAATTCTCCTCTATAAGGATAAATATGGTAATTAAAGAATGTTTCCTTAAATAAAAACCCAGTATATAGTTTGTGTGAGTAGAGTTGAGCGAACACCTGGATGTTCCGGTTCGGCCGAACTTCAGAAAAAAGTCCGGGTTCGAACTTGACCCCGAACCCCATGGAAGTCAATGGGGACACAAACTTTTGGGAACTAAAATGCCTCTAAAAAAGTCCTGGAAAGGGCCAGAGGGCTGCAAAAGGAATTAAAATGTGGGTAAGAGTAGGACAAGTGCCCTGCAAACAAATATGGATAGGGAAATAACTTCAAAAAACATACAAATTAAAAATACAGCTGAGCCATAAAATAGCACTAGATGGAATCTTTGATTTTAGCTTTGGAAGAACATAAATCTAAATCTAAAGCATGGCTGCCAGGAGGATCAACAGAACTATCCATTTGAGAGAGGGTTGGGTATTCTCTTTCAGTTTATACTAAGTGACCCATAGGTTGAGGAGGCGGTGACCGTGCCGGTGTAGGTGGAAGCGGCGCTGGAGGAGGAGGAGGAGGTAGCCAGAATTTGTGCGCTGTAAGCACAGTATTTGACGGTTCTATTTGACTCTCAGATATGAAGTGCACCGCAAGACGCAAATGTACTATTTACCACCCAAAACTATTAGAAATTTTCAAAGTGCACTGTAAGCATAGTATTTGACGTTTCTATTCGACTCTCAGATGTAGACATTCGGTTTATAGACTTTCGGTTTATAGAATACATTTAATGCTATTGCTATTCTATAAACCGAAAGTCTATAAACCGAATGACTTTCGGTTTATAGCCGAACCGCGAACTCCAACCCGAACATACAGTGAAATGTTCGGGTTCGGGGTCCGAACACCGTAATGTTCGGTACGAACCAGAACAGTGCGGTTCGGGTTCGCTCAACACTATGTGTAAGTAAACTAAATGAAAATTACTTTAAAATTACAGTTCAAAAGGAATCAGGGGTTCTAAAAAATGTTGTCCCCTTCTTAGTAAATACAAAGTATATCTTCAGGGACTGCAGGTCAGGGGGTAAGCTGGCATGTGCTATCAAAAGTACAGTTTATCCACATACTCGGGGTAATAAACGTTCCACTTGTGCTATTTTAGTTTTCCTTTAAACACACACACCTAAAAAATACCCAAAAAGCTCTGGTTCTCAAGTGGTTAATGAATCCTGTGTTTAATCTTGCAGTGCCTCACATCTAACCGTCAGAGCGACTTACCTTTCCTTTAAAGTTCCCAGTAATCTCCATATATTCCTCTGCTTTCTGTAAAGCTGCATGGATCTTCTGAAAGTCTTTAAAACAGAGGAATGAAACCAAAAACGTCCATATTAACTCTTGAAGAACAAAAATCAGCCTCCACACCGCCCACCAGCAACAACAAACAACATTAATTGATGTTCCATTAATTGGAACTGTAAAGTAATCCATCTAATCTGCCAGGGAATGCTTCAATTCCTTTACAGTGTTACCGATTACTACATACACTGGAAGGTCATTCCACGTATCTACTACTCCTTCTGTTATTGCAAGCGATTCCTTAGAACTAACAGCTGCACATTCCGAGCCTCTCACTGAACGCTGTGACCAATTCAGTAAACGTGAAACCCTGTAATAACACTGACCCGAGTCCCCCGTGAGCTGCTCCAGCTTGATATTGCTGGGGATGTCGGATTCTAACAGACAATGTTCGATGAGAGAGGCTCCATAAGCTGCGGAAAAGACAAAGGCCGGTGGGTAAGTCTGTGATACTCCACAAATAGACGATACAACAAACTATTCAAAAACACTTACGTAGATGTGGATTAAGAACTCGCTTTAGCTGATCCCCTTTCTGTGCATTGGCTATGATCTCTTTTAACCTGGAGACATACAAGAAGCTGACTTACCAATTTCACATAGAGAGATATTATGCGGTGTGTTAATCATTTTTTACAGTTGGTTTACTAGTTTATATTTATTTTATAAAAATTGACAGGAACAAAAGGGATTCATATCAAAGCTTATTCTAAAGTCCTTTTTCTTCAGGTGGAGTGGGCATTCTGCATCACCTGCACAGTTGTTTTTTTTTGGTTTGTTTTATAGCATATCTGGCTACAACCATTTATATTGTCAAATGATAAAGATAAAGCTACAATAATGGTGTCACACAAGCTTATAGCCAATGTTAACTGTAACAAACCTACAGTAGATCTAGCTTTTCTTTTTATACAACATTATAGTCAATCCAATTTAAAAATTGGTAATGGAAAATACCCAGATTAGGCCAACGTATAAAAAAGAAACCTGTATGGTTTACTGAAAGATAAACAAGAAGCACGTCCCAAATTTGCTCAAAATATATATACTTTTCCATGGTGATGAGTGGCTCAGCTGGTTTAGCAGTATGGATGGGATAATGCTCTCGAACAGCAAACTTCACATCATCTGCCTCATCCGTCCGAAACCTCAGGATGTTTAAAATGAGATATTCAAAGTCAGTAAGGACAATGTTTCCCTGAAACAAAAATGATTGCACTTTCAGAAAATGGTTCATTCCTGGAGCATAGCACATTTTATAAAGTCAGTGGGTGGCAAATGTTTGGAGATGAGGCATTAGAAAGAATTTCAGTTAAATATTTTTATTCTACTTTAAATTAGCATTTGGGAAAGTTTTATAAAGAGCCAGCTCCACACAGCTGCGTTTCTGTATGTTGTACATATGATTAATACATGTGAAATGCACTTATTTGGATTTTAAAACCATGTACAGTTCTCCTGTAGTTTAACATTGAAAATCATTTCATCAGGGCTTCTGAATTCAGTGTCATCAGGAGGAGTACACAGGAGGTAGGGTTGCTTTCATGCTCCTCTGGAGTGCACTTACACGGTCATACAGCTCCACAATCAGATGATAAGCAGCCTCGTCAGATCCAAACTGAAAATCCACAATCCTGTCGACACCCAGCTGTGTGACACTCACCAGGCGTCTGGATTTCAAATGTTTCCGGCACTGAACAGAAAGAGGGGAGAGAGGGTAACGACTGGGAAATGGTAATTAAAGTGACACTAACGTGTGTACATAATTAGAAGCAAAAAGGTAAATAAATACTTTGTGCCACTTTCCCAGAGTAGACTGAATAATGAAAAACGCTCAGCACTCCAAATAAGTGAGGGTAATATTTATCCCACCGGCAGCAGTCACTGGTAATTGTGGAATAAGTATTACCCTCACTTATTTGGAATTCTGAACATTTTCTTTATTTTGTCTTATTGGGAGTCGTGGTGAAGCCCTGCTCGTGGACCGGTCATTTGAAGTGCTGTTTTACTGCATCTGTTGGTGTATGCCAATTTCAGAGAGTGAACCCGACATGAGTCTTTGCCGATTACTTCTACGGAGGGAAAGCTCGGCAGATGTTGGCGCACGCTGAACCTGTCAGCATGTGCTCAGCAAATCAGCAGGGGGGCTCGCCTCTCACAGTCAGTGCAGACAGACAGCGCGAGAGACAGACAGACCGAAAGCGAGAGACAGACCGAAAGCGAGAGACAGACCGAAAGCGAGAGACAGACCGAAAGCGAGAGACAGACAGACCGAAAGCGAGAGACAGACAGACCGAAAGCGAGAGACAGACAGACCGAAAGCGAGAGACAGACAGACCGAAAGCGAGAGACAGACAGACCGAAAGCGAGAGACAGACAGACCGAAAGCGAGAGACAGACAGACCGAAAGCGAGAGACAGACAGACCGAAAGCGAGAGACAGACAGACCGAAAGCGAGAGACAGACAGACCGAAAGCGAGAGACAGACAGACCGAAAGCGAGAGACAGACAGACCGAAAGCGAGAGACAGACAGACCGAAAGCGAGAGACAGACCGAAAGCGAGAGACAGACCGAAAGCGAGAGACAGACCGAAAGCGAGAGACAGACCGAAAGCGAGAGACAGACCGAAAGCGAGAGACAGACCGAAAGCGAGAGACAGACAGACCGAAAGCAAGAGACAGACAGACCGAAAGCGAGAGACAGACAGACCGAAAGCGAGAGACAGACAGACCGAAAGCGAGAGACAGACAGACCGAAAGCGAGAGACAGACAGACCGAAAGCGAGAGACAGACAGACCGAAAGCTTGTTTTTTTTAATGCGACAAACAGAGAGGACCTAGACGGCAGCATTCAATACAAGCGTTCTGCACAAACAGAAAGAGATAAACAGGCAGGTCAGACCGGGGCCAATAGATGGGAAACTAAAAGAGGTTTATTGGCTCTTTACCTTCATGGCAAATCCTGATGGCATCATATGTTTGGGCCATTCAAACTCTGTGGTGTGGATTCTGATGCCAGATTCCAGTAACAGTGTGGCTTTGGCATCAGGTCTGTGGGAAGAAAAATAAAGATCAAATAAAGAAAAGACTGATATAAAAGCCAATCTCCAGATCCCGGTAACACGAGGAGGAAGTTCTTACTTTTGCAGCCGAATGAGATACGTCTTATTGTCCACATCGTACACATTGTTCACTCGCATTCCCAGCAAACTGCAAACAAACAAGTCATGAAATCCAACGTGTCACCTGCAGCCCCCTGACTGTCTGGCTGAGCGTGATGGCTTACCTGTCCTGTAACTGGGATATGACAGCTCGGATATCTATCGTACTGAATCTGGTCTTCATGTTCAGTCAGGACACCAGCCCAGCGAGCCCGGTACTTCCGGCTGATCACGTGTTACATCACGTGTGCAAACAGCTACGGCATCCGGGAGGGACCAAATATACAAAGACTGCAAAGAGAGGGAACAGCGACCCCGCTGGTGACACACAGTATAGCAGGCACTCCATGATCCAGATACCCAGCCAATGATGCACCAAAGGGTTCTACTGTACTAATAATAATAATATCACGTGACAATTTGTTATAATGCACAACACACTAAGAAAAAAATAACATATACCACTATAAAATATACTCACACTATATAAACAAAATATTACTATAAAACAAAATATACTCACACTATATAAACAAAATATTACTATAAAACAAAATATACTCACACTATATAAACAAAATATTACTATAAAACAAAATATACTCACACTATATAAACAAAATATTACTATAAAACAAAATATACTCACACTATATAAACAAAATATTACTATAAAACCAAAAATACACTATATAATCAGAATATTACTATAAAACAAAATATACTCACACTATATAATCAGAATATTACTATAAAACAAAATATACTCACACTATATAATCAAAATATTACTATAAAACAAAATATACTCACACTATATAATCAAAATATTACTATAAAACAAAATATACTCACACTATATAATCAAAATATTACTATAAAACAAAATATACTCACACTATATAATCAAAATATTACTATAAAACAAAATATACTCACATTATATAAACAAAATATTACTATAAAAGAAATATACTCACACTATATAAACAAAATATTACTATAAAACAAATATACTCACACTATATAAATAAAATATTACTATAAAACAAAATATACTCACACTATATAAATAAATTATAATACTATAAACAAAATATACTCACACTATATAAACAAAAATATTACTATAAAACAAAATATACTCACACTATATAAACAAAATATTGTTTGTACAGGGAGAGGTATTAGCACATTGCTTGGTTGTATAGGGAGAGGTATTAGAAGAATGCTTGGATGTATAGGGAGAGGTATTAGCATAATGCTTGGTTGTATAGGGAGTGGTATTAGCAGAATGCTTGGTTGTATAGAAACATAGAAACATAGAATGTGTCGGCAGATAAGAACCATTCGGTCCATCTAGTCTGCCCAAAAGACTGCCCGCTGCTGTGTAGCTCATTTATTCTCCGGAAGCTTCGCGTATAGGGAGAGGTATTAGCAGAATGCTTGGTTTTATAGGGAGAGGTAATAGCAGAATGCTTGGTTGTACAGGGAGAGGTATTAGCAGATTGTTTGGTTTTATAGGGAGAGGTATTAGCAGAATGCTTGGTTGTATAGGGAGAGGTATTAGCAGAATGCTTGGTTGTATAGGGAGAGGTATTAGCAGAATGCTTGGTTGTATAGGGAGAGGTATTAGCAGAATGCTTGGTTGAATAGGGAGAGAAAGGACCATGTATGTCATATGTAACTGTTAATTCAGACCTATCAAAAACAGGCTAAGACTCTTAAAAACATACCAATTCTTCAATAGAAATAGAGAAAGACAAAAAGGGGGTAGAGAGTATATTTAAAAGAAGAAAAACTACCACAACACGAGGACCTAAATTAGAAGGGCAAAGGTTTAAATGTAATATCAGGAAGTATTACATTACTTAGAGGGTAGTGGGTGCATGGAATAGCCTTCCCGTAGAAGTGGTAGAGGTTAATACAGTGAAGGAGTTTAAGCATGCGTGGGATAGGTATAAGGCTATCCTAGATATAAGATAAGGTCAGGGACTAATGAAAGTATTACTTTACTGAGAGGGTAGTGGATGTATGGAATAGTCTTCCAGTAGAAGTGGTAGAGGTTAATACAGTGAAGGAGTTTAAGCATGCATGGGATAGGTATAAGGCTATCCTAGATATAAGATAAGGACAGGGACTAATGAAAGTATTACTTTACTGAGAGGGTAGTGGATGTATGGAATAGTCTTCCAGTAGAAGTGGTAGAGGTTAATACAGTGGAGGAGTTTAAGCACGCATGGGATAGGTATAAGGCTATCCTAGATATAAGATAAGGCCAGGGACTAATGATAGTATTACATTACTGAGAGGGTAGTGGATGTATGGAATAGCCTTCCAGTAGAAGTGGTAGAGGTTAATACAGTGAAGAAGTTTAAGCATGCATGGGATAGGTATAAGGCTATTCTAGATATAAGATAAGGCCAGGGACTAATGAAAGTATTACATTACTGAGAGGGTAGTGGATGTATGGAATAGTCTTCCAGTAGAAGTGGTAGAGGTTTATACAGTGAAGGAGTTTAAGCATGCATGGGATAGGTATAAGGCTATCCTAGATATAAGATAAGGCCAGGGACTAATGAAAGTATTACATTACTGAGAGGGTAGTGGATGTATGGAATAGTCTTCCAGTAGAAGTGGTAGAGGTTAATACAGTGAAGGAGTTTAAGCATGCATGGGATAGGTATAAGGCTATCCTAGATATAAGATAAGACCAGGGACTAATGAAAATATTCAGAAAATTGGGCAACTAGATGGGCCCAATAAATCTTATCTGCTGACACATTCTATGTTTCTATTACTGCATTTGCTTTAATTTGAGCCTGATTATAAGGTCACTGAACCTTTGTGTTTATAATGGAAGCACAAAACAAACAAACTATACAATAAAAAAAAAACAGAACAGCGCCCCCACTGGACACTAATAGTACAGCAAGCACTCTAGCAAACATTTACCCACCTCTGACCAGTAGAAGGCAGTCACATTACCCAAATAATTCACCTGATAAGATTAAAGATCACCATTAAAACAGTTTCATAAAATCATAATAAATTAGTAAACAAAAAAAAGCAGTAAACACTAAGCCGGCACTAATGTATAAGGCAAAGGTAGAAAATATCCACCTTAATATGGAAATAATATATTTAAATATTCTGAGATAATAACACAAATTACTAGGTAATATTAGACATAATAAAAAATGTAATACAGTGAGAAATTGTTTATTTTAAATGAAACAGGAAAATAATTGTTTTATTATTAGTAATAATAATACAGAATAGTGCAATATAATGTTTAATATTATTAGGAGCCATTATAAAATGGCAGTAATGTTAAATAAGAGTAAATATGTTCAATCACGATGTAAGAAGTTTAGATTAATATTAAAATGAAGATATTAGTGATATTAGCAAGGGTTAAAAAAAAACCTATAAAAGACATTAATGATCTAAAATTAAATATTTTTTTTTTTTTTTTTAATTAGAAGTAATTAATTCTGGAATTAAAATGATAAAAAAGACTGTGTTTCACTGTATTGCCCAGGCTGTTCTACACTGGCTATTCACAGGCGCGAACCCACTACTGATCGGCACGGGGGTTTTGACCTGCTCTGTTTCCAACCTGGGCCGATTCACCCCTCCTTAGACCAACCTGGTGAGCCAGAGCTCCCCCCAGCTCACCATATCGATACCGAACTTAGTGCGGACACCCGATCGACATAGCGCAGGGTAGACCAGAACTCCTGGACTCAAGTAATCCGACAGCCTCAGCCTCCCAGTAGCAGGATTACAGGCGCACGCCACTGCACCCGGCATGCTTCTCAATGGGTTTTGGTAAACTAGAAGATGTGCTCGGGCTGACGTCACTGGATCTGCCTGTGTACATCGAACGGCACCTGCTGGCAGATTGGGGTATTACGTCTAAAATGCTTACGTGATTTGCCAATGACGGATAGCGCCATCTATTGGTCATTTGTTGGTATTACTTCTAAATTTGTTCCCAGCTGTTATGCAATGATAATCTCTGTATTTAGCTCTGTGTCTGATAAATAACCTATTACATTTCTTCCAACATTTGCCTTCAAGCACAGTGTCCCTTTAATTAACTATTTGCACAGGCTCAAAGGTTCTAAACAACATGTCCTCCCCCTGATAGAGCTATACAGAGCAAAGATTCTAAACATGTCCGCCCACTGATAGAGCTATACAGAGCAAAGATTCTAAACAACATGTCCACCCCCTGATAGAGCTATACAGAGCAAAGATTCTAAACAACATGTCCTCCCCCTGATAGAGCTATACAGAGCAAAGATTCTAAACATGTCCGCCCACTGATAGAGCTATACAGAGCAAAGATTCTAAACAACATGTCCACCCCCTGATAGAGCTATACAGAGCAAAGATTCTAAACAACATGTCCGCCCCCTGATACAGCTATACAGAGCAAAGATTCTAAACAACATGTCCTCCCCCTGATAGAGCTATACAGAGCAAAGATTCTAAACAACATGTCTGCCCCCTGATAGAGCTATACAGAGCAAAGATTCTAAACAACATGTCTGCCCCCTGATAGAGCTATACAGAGCAAAGATTCTAAACAACATGTCTGCCCCTTGATAGAGCTATACAGACCAAAGATTCTAAACAACATGTCCGCCCCCTGATAGAGCTATACAGAGCAAAGATTCTAACCAACATGTCCGCCCCCTGATAGAGCTATACAGAGCAAAGATTCTAAACAACGTGTCTGCCCCCTGATAGAGCTATACAGAGCAAAGATTCTAAACAACATGTCCTCCCCTGATAGAGCTATACAAGCAGAGAGGGCTCAGTAAGATGCTTTATGTATATTCCTTCCATTAAAGCATTTCTTTTTAAAATGACTATAATTGACGCAATCTTTCAATTAAACAGAACTCATATTTTTCTGCTGAAGGATGTCCTTTAAGTACCGGAGTGGGTCTGAAATGTTAATGCTGGTGTTTGCAGTTATACAATACATTTTGGAAGACTTCAGTGCGCTGCTTCACTATTGCTTTGTGATAGAGCCAAGGTAGCAATGGATCAATTAATTAACCTGTTGAGGTTCAGTGTGTGTGTAATACTGTATCATGTAAAGTAATCTGTTTCCCTCACTCTCCATATCAAAAAATAGATTCAATCATTAAAGTAAAATAAGTGCATCATATATACAATATAAACAAGGTTGCTGGAACTGTCCATTAAATAGTTTTTATTCTTATACTGATGGACAGTAAATCTAGTTTAATAAACCATCTCTGCTGCCATTATACTGCACAGGTGAGATATAGAGCTAATTATTTTAAGATAAATATGATATTTAAATAATATTAAATGATATCACAGATTATCAGAGAATATTATTATTATTATTATTTCTTTATGAGGTTCCAGCATATTCCACCAAGAAGTACAAGGCTATTCCCTCAGGCATGCACAATATAATACAATCACTCCAACTCCCATCATCCAGTCCAATGGATAGTGACTGGCAGGGATTCACAGTATGAATATGGGGAGGGGCATTGGTGGCCTGTGATTGGCTGGCAGCATTGCAGGGGGCTGGGCCAGGCTGCTCTGCTCTCACTCCCTTCGGCAAACAGGTCCAGCCAATAGGGAGCAGGGTGTGGGCGGTGACGTCAGACCTGTTGCTCCGGCCGCGCATGCGCCCTGGTGGCCTCGGTGGAAGTTTGTGGAGCTTCTCGGGGGCTGCGGAGCACTGGCCGGGGAGGAGAGGGTTAACATGCCGCCCCCGCCACCCATCTAGAGACCCGGCGGATTGGAGCGGCCCCCCGGGGACCAGGAGCCGAGAGAGTGACCCGGGGGAATGTTATCCCGCAAGAAAACCAAGAAAGAAGTGTCCAAAGCGGCCGAGGTGCAGGGGAAATACTACAAGAAGGAGACCTCCCCCCTGCTCCGGAGTGAGTGACCTGGGGGGGCTATACTGTGACTGGGGGAAATACTACAAGAAGGAGACCTCCCCCCTGCTCCGGAGTGAGTGACCTGGGGGGGCTATACTGTGACTGGGGGGGCTATACTGTGACTGGGGGGGCTATACTGTGACCTGGGGGGGCTATACTGTGACTGGGGGGGATACTACAAGAAGGAGACCTCCCCCCTGCTCCGGAGTGAGTGACCTGGGGGGGCTATACTGTGACTGGGGGGGATACTACAAGAAGGAGACCTCCCCCCTGCTCCGGAGTGAGTGACCTGGGGGGGCTATACTGTGACCTGGGGGGGCTATACTGTGACTGGGGGGGATACTACAAGAAGGAGACCTCCCCCCTGCTCCGGAGTGAGTGACCTGGGGGGGCTATACTGTGACTGGGGGGGATACTACAAGAAGGAGACCTCCCCCCTGCTCCGGAGTGAGTGACCTGGGGGGGCTATACTGTGACCTGGGGGGGCTATACTGTGACTGGGGGGGCTATACTGTGACCTGGGGGGGCTATACTGTGACTGGGGGGGATACTACAAGAAGGAGACCTCCCCCCTGCTCCGGAGTGAGTGACCTGGGGGGGCTATACTGTGACTTGGGGGGATACTACAAGAAGGAGACCTCCCCCCTGCTCCGGAGTGAGTGACCTGGGGGGGCTATACTGTGACTGGGGGGGATACTACAAGAAGGAGACCTCCCCCCTGCTCCGGAGTGAGTGACCTGGGGGGGCTATACTGTGACTGGGGGGGATACTACAAGAAGGAGACCTCCCCCCTGCTCCGGAGTGAGTGACCTGGGGGGGCTATACTGTGACTGGGGGGGATACTACAAGAAGGAGACCTCCCCCCTGCTCCGGAGTGAGTGACCTGGGGGGGCTATACTGTGACTGGGGGGGATACTACAAGAAGGAGACCTCCCCCCTGCTCCGGAGTGAGTGACCTGGGGGGGCTATACTGTGACTGGGGGGGATACTACAAGAAGGAGACCTCCCCCCTGCTCCGGAGTGAGTGACCTGGGGGGGCTATACTGTGACTGGGGGGGATACTACAAGAAGGAGACCTCCCCCCTGCTCCGGAGTGAGTGACCTGGGGGGGCTATACTGTGACTGGGGGGGATACTACAAGAAGGAGACCTCCCCCCTGCTCCGGAGTGAGTGACCTGGGGGGGCTATACTGTGACTGGGGGGGATACTACAAGAAGGAGACCTCCCCCCTGCTCCGGAGTGAGTGACCTGGGGGGGCTATACTGTGACTGGGGGGGATACTACAAGAAGGAGACCTCCCCCCTGCTCCGGAGTGAGTGACCTGGGGGGGCTATACTGTGACTGGGGGGGATACTACAAGAAGGAGACCTCCCCCCTGCTCCGGAGTGAGTGACCTGGGGGGGCTATACTGTGACTGGGGGGGATACTACAAGAAGGAGACCTCCCCCCTGCTCCGGAGTGAGTGACCTGGGGGGGCTATACTGTGACTGGGGGGGATACTACAAGAAGGAGACCTCCCCCCTGCTCCGGAGTGAGTGACCTGGGGGGGCTATACTGTGACTGGGGGGGATACTACAAGAAGGAGACCTCCCCCCTGCTCCGGAGTGAGTGACCTGGGGGGGCTATACTGTGACTGGGGGGGATACTACAAGAAGGAGACCTCCCCCCTGCTCCGGAGTGAGTGACCTGGGGGGGCTATACTGTGACTGGGGGGGATACTACAAGAAGGAGACCTCCCCCCTGCTCCGGAGTGAGTGACCTGGGGGGGCTATACTGTGACTGGGGGGGATACTACAAGAAGGAGACCTCCCCCCTGCTCCGGAGTGAGTGACCTGGGGGGGCTATACTGTGACTGGGGGGGATACTACAAGAAGGAGACCTCCCCCCTGCTCCGGAGTGAGTGACCTGGGGGGGCTATACTGTGACTGGGGGGGATACTACAAGAAGGAGACCTCCCCCCTGCTCCGGAGTGAGTGACCTGGGGGGGCTATACTGTGACTGGGGGGGATACTACAAGAAGGAGACCTCCCCCCTGCTCCGGAGTGAGTGACCTGGGGGGCTATACTGTGACTGGGGGGGATACTACAAGAAGGAGACCTCCCCCCTGCTCCGGAGTGAGTGACCTGGGGGGCTATACTGTGACCTGGGGGGCTATACTGTGACCTGGGGGGCTATACTGTGACCTGGGGGGCTATACTGTGACCTGGGGGGCTATACTGTGACTGGGGGGGATACTACAAGAAGGAGACCTCCCCCCTGCTCCGGAGTGAGTGACCTGGGGGGGGCTATACTGTGACTGGGGGGGGATACTACAAGAAGGAGACCTCCCCCCTGCTCCGGAGTGAGTGACCTGGGGGGGCTATACTGTGACTGGGGGGGATACTACAAGAAGGAGACCTCCCCCCTGCTCCGGAGTGAGTGACCTGGGGGGGCTATACTGTGACTGGGGGGGATACTACAAGAAGGAGACCTCCCCCCTGCTCCGGAGTGAGTGACCTGGGGGGGCTATACTGTGACTGGGGGGGATACTACAAGAAGGAGACCTCCCCCCTGCTCCGGAGTGAGTGACCTGGGGGGGCTATACTGTGACTGGGGGGGATACTACAAGAAGGAGACCTCCCCCCTGCTCCGGAGTGAGTGACCTGGGGGGGCTATACTGTGACTGGGGGGGATACTACAAGAAGGAGACCTCCCCCCTGCTCCGGAGTGAGTGACCTGGGGGGGCTATACTGTGACTGGGGGGGATACTACAAGAAGGAGACCTCCCCCCTGCTCCGGAGTGAGTGACCTGGGGGGGCTATACTGTGACTGGGGGGGATACTACAAGAAGGAGACCTCCCCCCTGCTCCGGAGTGAGTGACCTGGGGGGGCTATACTGTGACTGGGGGGGATACTACAAGAAGGAGACCTCCCCCCTGCTCCGGAGTGAGTGACCTGGGGGGGCTATACTGTGACTGGGGGGGATACTACAAGAAGGAGACCTCCCCCCTGCTCCGGAGTGAGTGACCTGGGGGGGCTATACTGTGACTGGGGGGGATACTACAAGAAGGAGACCTCCCCCCTGCTCCGGAGTGAGTGACCTGGGGGGGCTATACTGTGACTGGGGGGGATACTACAAGAAGGAGACCTCCCCCCTGCTCCGGAGTGAGTGACCTGGGGGGGCTATACTGTGACTGGGGGGGATACTACAAGAAGGAGACCTCCCCCCTGCTCCGGAGTGAGTGACCTGGGGGGGCTATACTGTGACTGGGGGGGATACTACAAGAAGGAGACCTCCCCCCTGCTCCGGAGTGAGTGACCTGGGGGGCTATACTGTGACTGGGGGGGATACTACAAGAAGGAGACCTCCCCCCTGCTCCGGAGTGAGTGACCTGGGGGGCTATACTGTGACCTGGGGGGCTATACTGTGACCTGGGGGGCTATACTGTGACCTGGGGGGCTATACTGTGACCTGGGGGGCTATACTGTGACTGGGGGGGATACTACAAGAAGGAGACCTCCCCCCTGCTCCGGAGTGAGTGACCTGGGGGGGGCTATACTGTGACTGGGGGGGGATACTACAAGAAGGAGACCTCCCCCCTGCTCCGGAGTGAGTGACCTGGGGGGGCTATACTGTGACTGGGGGGGCTATACTGTGACCTGGGGGGGCTATACTGTGACTGGGGGGGCTATACTGTGACTGGGGGGGATACTACAAGAAGGAGACCTCCCCCCTGCTCCGGAGTGAGTGACCTGGGGGGCTATACTGTGACTGGGGGGGCTATACTGTGACCTGGGGGGGCTATACTGTGACCTGGGGGGCTATACTGTGACCTGGGGGGGCTATACTGTGACCTGGGGGGGATACTACAAGAAGGAGACCTCCCCCCTGCTCCGGAGTGAGTGACCTGGGGGGCTATACTGTGACTGGGGGGGCTATACTGTGACCTGGGGGGGATACTACAAGAAGGAGACCTCCCCCCTGCTCCGGAGTGAGTGACCTGGGGGGGCTATACTGTGACTGGGGGGGCTATACTGTGACTGGGGGGGCTATACTGTGACCTGGGGGGGCTATACTGTGACCTGGGGGGGCTATACTGTGACTGGGGGGGATACTACAAGAAGGAGACCTCCCCCCTGCTCCGGAGTGAGTGACCTGGGGGGCTATACTGTGACTGGGGGGGCTATACTGTGACTGGGGGGGATACTACAAGAAGGAGACCTCCCCCCTGCTCCGGAGTGAGTGACCTGGGGGGCTATACTGTGACTGGGGGGGATACTACAAGAAGGAGACCTCCCCCCTGCTCCGGAGTGAGTGACCTGGGGGGCTATACTGTGACTGGGGGGGCTATACTGTGACCTGGGGGGGCTATACTGTGACCTGGGGGGGCTATACTGTGACCTGGGGGGGCTATACTGTGACCTGGGGGGGATACTACAAAAAGGAGACCTCCCCCCTGCTCCGGAGTGAGTGACCTGGGGGGCTATACTGTGACTGGGGGGGCTATACTGTGACCTGGGGGGGATACTACAAGAAGGAGACCTCCCCCCTGCTCCGGAGTGAGTGACCTGGGGGGCTATACTGTGACTGGGGGGGATACTACAAGAAGGAGACCTCCCCCCTGCTCCGGAGTGAGTGACCTGGGGGGGCTATACTGTGACTGGGGGGGATACTACAAGAAGGAGACCTCCCCCCTGCTCTGGAGTGAGTGACCTGGGGGGCTATACTGTGACTGGGGGGCTATACTGTGACCTGGGGGGGCTATACTGTGACTGGGGGCGCTATACTGTGACTGGGGGGGCTATACTGTGACTGGGGGGGCTATACTGTGACTGGGGGGCTATACTGTGACCTGGGGGGGGGGCTATACTGTGACCTGGGGGGGGGCTATACTGTGACCTGGGGGGGCTATACTGTGACTGGGGGGGCTATACTGTGACTGGGGGGGATACTACAAGAAGGAGACCTCCCCCCTGCTCCGGAGTGAGTGACCTGGGGGGGCTATACTGTGACTGGGGGGGAAATACTACAAGAAGGAGACCTCCCCCCTGCTCCGGAGTGAGTGACCTGGGGGGCTATACTGTGACTGGGGCGGGGGGGGGCTATACTGTGACTGGGGGGAAAACTACAAGAAGGAGACCTCCCCCCTGCTCCGGAGTGAGTGACCTGGGGGGGCTATACTGTGACCTGGGGGGGGGGGGGGCAAAGGAGTGAGTGACTGGGGGGGGGGGGGGGATACTACTGTGACCTTTCAAACCATGTGTAGGATGATACCTGGGTTCATTAGTGTAACATCTTTGATGCTGACCCCTCAGCAGTCCTGACATTTCCATTATTGGGCATTCCTTATAGAAAAGCCTGTGTGTTATCTCAAAGCTTTTAACCAGGATGATTCTCCTTCTCTAACCGTGATTTAATGTCCCGTATTCATGCCCATTTTATGTCTCTGCAGAAGCCCTTCATCTCCCTCTCTAAAATGCAGGTATGGCTGCCCTTGGCACTGCCGATATCTGGAGAACTCCATATCCCATGTTCCTCTGTGAGACTTAAGGCTGACTGGGCCTCATGGGATAGGTAGTTCCCAAACCTCTGCTCTGGCGATATGCTGGGCTCCTAGAAGTCTTTAGGAAGTTCTCTGATAATGCCGTTATCTTGTGTTTGGACTGTCACCAAGCCATGCTAAATAATGACCTGCTAAGGAAGCCCTACCAGATAAGAGATGTCAGCTTGTCAAAGGGACCCTCGTATTTTGTTTCTTTTTCTCAAAGATAAACACAGGATTTTTGGAAACCTGGCGCCTATCTAAATCCCATGATTACCCTCTGCTGTATGTAACTTCATCACCTAAACATTGCTTGAACTATGAATGTAGGGTAGAAATAATGATCAATGCATTGTGCTGGAAGAATAGCAAACACATGCTGAAACTCAGAATGGAGTCGCATGTGTATAGCATCACCTGTGGGTTTATATGCAAATGAGCCACTTTCAAGGAGAATTGTGTCATTTGCATACCTGGCCACAAGGTGATGTCATAAGCAGAAGACGGCACACACTAATGTAAAACCTATTGACACATTATACATTCACGGTATATTAAACAATGTTTCGGTTGTTGGATCCCTTTAATTCTTTCATTAATGTTACATTTGACTGAATTACAGCAGAAGACTGACATGTTGTGCAGACGGTAAGTGGGCCGATATATATATATATATATATATATATATATATATATATATATATATATATATATATATATATATATATATATATATATAATGGAGGAACAAATAAGTGTCGGAATGGTAAAAATTTTTTATTTTCTTTTAAACAAAATTGGCTATTTGGTTAAGAGTCAGGAGATGTGTTGGGCTTTATTTTCTAAACAGTGATATTTTATACATATGCCCCATGCTGGTACACCCCATGACTGCCTCACTTTTCGATCTTTGCCCCAGAAGTGAGTTTCACAATTAAACCCCTATGTCAACCAGGATGCTGTTCATTACCTCCCTTTTATATTATTGTTTAGCGTTTTCGATGCATCTTTGCAACTGTATGTTTTTTTTTTTTGTTGTTAATATGATGGTAATTTTATAAATAATATATGTTTTTTTTTTTAGATTTAATGCCTTCCTTCATACGCCATGGCCCAACCATTCCCAGACGGACGGATATTTGCCCACCTGAAACAAAGCCTTCCCATTTCACCCCCGCGGCAGATGGAGCCGTTTCCAGAAACCAAAGCTTTTTACGGACCCCCGTTCAGAGAACTCCCCAGGAAGTCATGCGCAGGGAAAGCAATAGACTCTCCGCCCCCTCCTATTTAGTCCGCGGCTTAGGGGAGGTTCCCAGGGAGTATGGCTCCTCCTCTCAGTCTTTCCTTACGGAGGTAAACTCAAACGAGAACGGAGACGCAAACAGCATGTATTACTGCGCTGATCAGCAATATGACGGACAAAGGAGGCGGCAAGTGGACCGCGCCCATGACGAATACCGATATTACGATCACGGAGGGGACCATGTGCAAAGGATCAGGCATGGACAAGGCAGACAGCCAGCAGGTCGGTGGAAAAAAAATAATAATCATCCACGTAATCGTTTTATGCCAGAAGCAAATATGTACCATCCGTGTTCAACAGCATCGGTCCTGTAGATTGCTTAGTGTGAAATCTTAACACAACACAAATATCATATGTTCAGAATATAAAATAATTTATAAAAATGAATATAAGTAACTTTCCTTTTCTCCTCTCCATCAGCATAATCAGGGGGGTCACAAGAAGGCTGACTGTACATTTATTACTATAACCCAAGCAGGGATTATGGTACAAAATGTACAGACACATTTTTTTTCACTCCTTTCAGGACCTCTTTGAATTAAGCGATATCAGTCGCTCCACATATTTGCTAATCATTTTATTAGTAAAAGTTAAGATTTAAAAGTACTGATTCCGCGTTTTTGCTAAATGTTAAAACACGTTTCCATTACCTGTCAGTTAGCTCTCGTAAGTACCTCAGTTACTGTCTTTTACAAACATTATTCTGTTTCCTCCTTGCAAATTCGTATCAACATACAGTTAGGGCTTTAATTAGGAAACAATGGAATTGCCAATGTAAAGCCAATTCTGCCATACTTTAAACCTTGCTAGTTTGGAATTCACCATGATTCACTGCTTTTAGTGCGCAAACCCCAAGACTACAACTTCCATAATTGTTTTATATTCTGGGTGAGCAGTATAGGAGGTGGTAACACCTTTTAGGAATTGGATGGCCACAGTTGGGTGCGCTAACTCTTAAGGTCTAGTCAGTAGTATATCTTTTGTTCATTTTTTATTCACTGAAAATGTACCAATCAGTGATAATATTAACTTAAAAATTTCCACCTGTTTTTTGTTTTGTTTTTTGTGTTCTTCAAAATGTGCTTGCGTGCCTTTTGATCTCTAGGAGGAATGCGTTGGACACGGACGCTAATGATGCTTTCGTGCACGGATCATTTGCTTGCTTAGTTCCTTAAAGGGAAGAGGGGGAGCAATGTTTGATAGCAAATCCCACTCTTCATAGTCTGGCCATGTGTGACAAATCCCCTGTCCGCTAAATTAACTGGAAGCCAGTGTATCGCATGGTTAGCATGTCGCTACCTTTCTGGGTTAATTTCTATCTTGGCAAGCAACAGGAATTGCTTGAATGTGACTATTCTTTTCGCCCCTGTTTCTTCTTTTCCCTTCATGTTTTCAAGATCTACAGCTACAACAATTCCTTGTTAGTGTCCCTTATACATCTGTTTGTATTTTATATCAAATCTTGCCATAGGTCAAATATTTTTCTTTTTTGACTATTTTATTTTTTTATTATTCTGATTTTTTTCACTTGTGCCCCTAGTATGAAAGCACCCATTAAAACTACAGTGAGCCTAGTATCAGGTTAAAATAACCATATATATACTTTTTAATATACATGCCATTGTGGGCTGCACGCAGACTGATCCTGTTACTCCCTGCCAGCACAGTGAGGCACAGTTTTACATCTAGTTGATAGAGGGAAGCCTCACTAGGTCCCATTTATTGATTGCATTTGAAAGTGATGCTCTGTCTGCACTAGTAGCGAGTGACGATAGACCATGACGGGAGCAAGTGGCGTCTGATTGGCTGAGCGGACACGGACAGCTCCTTTAATATATGAACCTGGTGTGTGTTTCTCTATAAATACAAGCCACCTTGCACTTGATGCAATACTTTAATTAAACATAACTTAAGTTTTGTCGACAGTTGGTCCTTTTAATGTAAACTGTGTTACTGTCATAGGAAAACATCTGTGTGAGGCTGCATGTGGCCCGTGACTTCATCTTTATGTATCAGACCATGGTCTATGCACAGTCTCCATACCTTCCCAACCTTGGCAGCGATGAGCTGTCCTTCACAATCCATCCAATGTTTTGTATCTTGGCATCTGTGTTGAGGGGCGTCTTCCAGTAACTGTCCAATCTTCATTGTAATATTGAGTCATTTGGAAAAAAACCCTCATTATTTCCCTTTTGCTCCCGGCTCGTATTAATGTTATGCTGCACTTAGGGCTTTATTTATTTCACAGGGAATTGCAGAGTTTGAAGCGTAGCTGAATGGTAGGGCTTTTTCAATTCTGTTACTTTGACCTTTAAAGAAACACTACCACTTGCGTAAGATGCGACCAGATTACCTGTGCATTTAAAACAAACATATATATGACATATACACTGTTTTTCTTCTATGTTTGAATTAATTGCATATAAAAGTAAAAATAAAATTAGGTGTCTGTCTCCTACATCCATTTTGAGAATTTTACCCATGATGCAACAGTCTCCAAAATCCAGCCAGTCTCACTTTACAACTGTGGCCAAAGCTTGCATGATGATGTCATAAGATACTCCCCTGCTCTCTTACGGGACTGTGTACAATTTTTTTTACCTGCCTTCCAACGCAAAGAGAGGAGACTGACCTGATCTAACAGGATCATATCACCGCCCCCTTGTGATGTAATAGTTACATTACCCTCCCATTCAGTGCAATGACTTATAGACTGCACTCTGTGCCCCCAGCCCCAAAGTGACATACTAGTGCTGTAACGTCACTGGGGGGTGGCACCCAAAAACACTATATTACACAAAATGGCAGCACCCAGTCACACTTGTTTAGTAAAATATATCTTAAAATAATCTGACAAAACAAAAACAAAGGACAAATCTGAAATCAGCAATACCAAATAATTTTTGTTACTCAGTGTCCCTTTAACTTTGCAAACCCTTCTCCATTCCCTCCAGTTCAATCACTCATGGATACAGCTCTTGGTGTTTTGTATTTTCGGCATTTCATTTGCTATTCAGCTTATGAAACTCAACTATTTGAGTCTCAAAAATAGCAGGGGCTTCAGCTTATTTAGTTTTTTGATTCTAGCTAAGCAGTGAGGGTCTATTTATGAATGTCAGTGGAAAGGCAAACCAAGGCCGTGCAATCTCCATGGAAACCAATGGGATGCTGCTGCTTGATCAGCCTATAGGGCATTGAACCAGGAGTAAAGGATATTTAAGTCTTATTTTTTCTTTTCAATCACAGACCCACTTATAGGGCAACAGTTAATAAGTCAAAGTGGCCACTGGAACAGTGGAATAATGTATAATGGGCAACTGTACGGCACAGTGCAACAATCGGCAGGGTCATTCCATTGGTCATTCCATGCTTCACTTTTAGAACTTACAGTCATCACTCCAGGGAAGATTATACCTTCGTTTTAAGTCTTTGCACTAGAAGTATTATTTTTATACTTGGCACGTTGGTGACAGAGGATGTTGCCAGGCACGTCGTGCTGTTAAATGACCTGTGCTCGGGATGATCAGGCATTCAGCGCCCCAAGCAATACGCTATTGTCCTAAAACATGCAAAAAAAAAAAAAACGATAGAAAAACACGCCAACCTTTCTAAATTCAGGAGCTATTAAAATCTATTTAGCAAGGTTTTTTTTTTTATTAGTTTTGTAGATGTGCAAGAGATATTTCAAGTTTAAAATTATGAAGTCTTTTTTTTTTCCCTGCATCTTTTATAATAATAATAAAAAAAAAATTATAGTAAAATTGATAAAAATAAAGGTATATAGGTATTTGCAGCTAAAAACAAAATGTGTGGGTACATTAAATGAGAGAGTGAAAAATGACAGCTAAACATAAACACCTAACCAAGGGTAAGACATGGTCAAAATGTACCGTCACCATGGGGTTAACTATATTTCAGTTTAGCTTTTAACACACTATGGTATTCAGTAAAAATCTGCTTTTGGTTTTATTTTTTTTGCAGAATAGAAGTACAAGGGTAATGATGGTGCATTTAGTCTTCAAACTGTAAATGAATGTAGAATTTGTATAAATCAGATGATTACGTATTTACAGCTCAATCTGTTGGTTTCTGCTACTTTTACATAGTGAGTAAGACATTCTTGGATGATCCGGTCGATGTATCACAAAGCCTTTAACAATATGCCACATTTTCTATTTTTAAGTTCACTTTTCTATTGCCCTGGGAAAGGTGATCTTGATATTTAGTTTTGCAATAACTTTGTGTCATTGTGCTGTGCTTGAGAAACACTGCCATGGGATGTTTTTGTTTTATGTATGAGATTCCTGTGGGGTGAGGGGGTGGAAGGGGAGGCTGGGAACACACCCCTTTTTATGTTTGTGACTGTGTCTTATACACCATTTGCTGCCTGATTTGTTGAAGATCTACATTTTCCACGTCCTGGATCCCTGGAATTTATACAGTAAACATGATAAAATGATCCATTTTGCATTTTCACTACTTGGGGAAAAATGTGAGTAGTTTGTTTTTTTGCTGGGAGTTTTTAAGGGTGTTTTTTTTTTTTAATTTTTTTTACTTTTAGGAAAGAAGATTATTTGGGGGTTATGTATAAAAACTCCACGGAGAAGGGACGGGTATAAAAAGGCGCCGTCGCCATTTTTGATGTAGAATTTGTCAGCGCAGGAGAAAGACCTCCACCAAGCCGTATTTGCGCTATTCATTGCCTGATTTTTTTTTTTTTTAATACATTGTCTGCGCCGGTATACTGAGCGCTGGCACAACCAGAAAGTACTTATCTGGCGGAGTTTGCTTTATACACAGGCGCACACGCCGATATGCGCCATATTTATACAAGACATCCTTTTGTGTCCTTATTTAATAGGTCTGTGTGTAATTACACAGGATGCTTGTTCCAAATGTTACAGATCTTTAAAAAAATAAATAAAAAATATTATTAGATTTTTATGTGGATCCAGACTGGATTAACCTTTTATACAGAAGGTTGAAAACGAAAGAAATCTCAATGTATACTTCCTGGTAAAATACTATATAAATAAATAATTTTGGTCATATTTATTTGTACTTTTCTTTGCTCTTTATCTGTATATATAATTGTATAACCTGTATGGTCTACCCCCAACTTCCGTGTGTGTGTGTATGTATGTATGTGTGTGTGTGTATTGTGAAACATTGTGTAATACCTTCTGTGCCACGATAATATGAGGATAAATGCTCAATTGTTTCTCGTTTGCAGGAATTGGAAGAATTGCAGCTACATCGTTAGGAAACTTAACTGCCCACAGCACAGAAGACATGCCGCTTCCCCCCGGCTGGACGGTAGACTGGACAATACGAGGACGGAAGTATTATATTGACCACAACACAAACACTACGCATTGGAGTCACCCGTTGGAGAGAGAAGGTCTTCCTCCTGGCTGGGAGCGAGTGGAGTCTGCCGAGTTTGGCGTTTATTATGTAGATCATATCAATAAAAGGGCTCAGTATAAACACCCGTGTGCCCCAAGGTATGCAATATCTCCCTTTATATGCTTCATATATTGTGTGCTTTACACGAGCACAGCTCATCAGCAGTTTAAGCCATAAACCTATTTGATACTCCTAAACTGGACTGGATACCTAGTACATCCAGAATATTATGTATTATATTCTTATTGCCTGCTGTTCGGTCTTGTGTGCCCATTGTACAGTGCTGCAAACGTTGACGATTTACTCATAAATAATAAAAATGGGCTTTTGTAATAAAACAGGCCACATCCATCTACAGTGGTGCAACATGCATAGTAATGAAAGAGGAGTCAGCTTTGTTTTTCCTCTCTCAACACTTCCCACCTCCTATACACTGCAAATAAAGTAATAGAGGTATTGCTGTAGCAACAGTTCTGCCTCGTTCGCCGATCCCTCCTTACTGGATGCCAGTGAATTCAGAAGCCCCGATTAAATTATTTTCCATGTGAAACTACAGGAGAACTGTACATGGTTTCAAAGTAAAAATAAGTGCACAGGTTAAAAAAATATATAGAAAATAAGCTAGATGCAGCTGCTGTTTAAATGGTTGGAGGAAGAGGTAATTGTAGACCTGCTTTTTTATTTTTAGTTGATTTTTCCAGTTCTGTGTAATGATTTTTGTGTGTTTTACATCCCTTGCACAGTGTTCCCCGCTATGATCAGCCGCCTCCTCTTCCGCCACCCGTGGCCTATCAACCTCAGCAAGTTGAAAGAAGCCAACCACTGCTGGTACCTGCAAACCCCTATCACACGGCGGAGATCCCTGACTGGCTGCAGGTTTACGCCCGAGCCCCCGTCAAGTGAGTGCCCAAGCCATAGTTTAATTAAAACGTGAATTAAAGGGCATGCGAGGGAGACAACTGTTGTTTTTGTCCTGTGCCGTCTCGGGATGCTCTGATGTATTCTGGCATCAGCTGGCCATTCTGCAACCCTAGTGGTTTGGAAACGAATGTAAAACTTGCAGCATTGCTCACTTGACACACACAGAGGAGGCTGTGTGCTAACATGCGAGGGTGGGCTGTACAAGAGACCCCTTGCTCTTGACGAAAGAGGTGCTAAAAATATACATTTCTGGCTGAACAAAACCAACCAAATACCGTTACCCAAAACAAGGCAAGGGGGGGGGGGGGTTGCAGAGAACAGATGAGGCTTGCTTGAATTAGCTGTGTACGTGGGTTGTACTGAAACCTTTGAATTTGGGTAGTTTATCTGGAGAGGGCAGGGCTCCTATAAGTCCCGGGAACTCGTGCACAGAACTGCCATTTTGGAAAGTGGCACTCTGCATAATGGAGTAACCAGCCCAGGATGTGCCGTGATATAATCCTGGATTAGGAAATTCTTTCTAATGTGTAGAGGAGATTTGTGACATTTTGGAATTTTAATTCAGCTGCCAAATATCTACCCAATATGTAAAGGGCTTTGTTGTGCTCTTTTTCTGCCCTGCCCCCAGGCCTCTGACAGGATCTACTACTGTTTGTTTGGCAGGTTCTTTTTGGAAGCAAACATGACCCATTTATTGTGTGCTGTGTAAACAAACGGCACAATGCTTCTTTCAAATTCCTTCACTTCTCAATAACCCTGCCCCCTTCGTACAGGTTCATCCCAGCCTCCTGTTTCCCTCTTTATTTAGTAGAAAACTCTGCATTAACATGCTTTTATATTTGCATTGTTTTTGCATAGCTGAGTTTGCAAGCAAGAACCTGCTCCACCCTCTGGCTTTATCTCCAAACATTCCGATGGGTACAGCTGTATGCTCCCCACACCCCTATTACTTTATTGGCTTCCAGGAAATGCCGAAGAGACCCCTTTTAAGGAACAAAGGAGAATTAGAAAAATGTAGAAATTGTCGACACCTAAAAATATGTGTCCTTTTTAGGGATTGTATCATTGTATCACCTAAACATTGATTTTACTGTGCGTGTAGAGAATATCAAATTACTGAAAGTCATGCGTGTTGGTAAAACTGCAAGTAAATGCCTAAATTAGGAGAAAAATGAGTTTTAAATGTGTCTCCTGCTAATGACATCACCTGTGCCACGGCATGCAAATGACTGAGTCACAGTATAAGCAATGTTTAGGTGATACAGTCCTGTTAAATATGTTTATTTTTCCAGATTGGTGTGTGTGTGTGTGTGTGTGTGTGTATGTATGTGTGTATATATACATATATATACACACACACACACACACACACACACCCACACATACACCCACACACACCCATCTGGAAAAATAACCATTTTTTAAAAATAACCATATTATCTACATTTGCAGGATCCGTGTTGACATTCTCTTTAAGTACATGATAAGAGGTGCACAGAGCAAGCTATATACAGTAAGATGAACATTTCTGCCCTATTGTTTTTTTTTCTTTTTCTTTCTTTAGCGTGAGGATTATCTGTCGTTCTTGACTTGTAGGAATCGCCAGAGGCATATGTTCATGAGCAGGCTGTCCTCTGAGCTGATAATGGGCCACAGGTGATGGGAAATAACACAATAAAGACTTGTCTCCCATGATCCAACTGGATTTGGTTGCTTGTTGATAAACTGAATTCCCCTTCCTTTTAAAACAAGTGGGTTTAATGTCCTACTTTGTCACCCAACGGGTGAAGGATGTGCAATAGCTCACTGACTGCAGAGTTCTAAAATTTGGAGCAATCAGCAGGTATGGTCCGCTGGCTTCCACGGCCATGTGCCCCGACATAACGTGCCTGACTTGTCTCCCGACCAATTCAGTTTAATGTCTGGCAGCTCCTTGACGCAGTCCCAGTGGGTTTTTAAGGTGGAAAGCTCCCCCCTACATATCCTCTACACACTGGAGGAGAAGGTGTTGGGTTACTTTGTAATTTCTTCTACACTCATACATGTTTCTAAACCAAAAACATACCATACGTTATCTTAGAGGGTCTACGCAATCAAGGGAACTGCAGGGCATTGAGATGAGAATTTCAAACTTTAGGCCAAAGTAGCCAAGTTGGAAAAATTCCAAACATTGGCTTTAACCTTGAAATTCCCTCAATTCTCTCTTTATTGCGGAGGCCGCAGTGTACTCTGGCTCTGACTGATTTATTATTCATTATTAGTTTGTACATGAAGATATGTTTATATGGCTTTACATTTTTGGCATTCGTTTTCTTTAAAAAGCTATCACCGCTTTTGCAACCCCCTACATACAAGGACCAAAAAGGACCCCGTCCTAAATACAGGAACAGTACAAATATCCTGCGTTACTTTATTTAAGAACGGAGATTGTAATTTTAAAAACAAAGAAAACAGAATTATTTTCCCTTCTGGCCTCTAACTGCAAAAAAAAAAAAAAAAATTTACTTTTTACATATTTTTCTTCCTGCTCCCAGATATGACCACATCTTGAAGTGGGAGCTGTTCCAGCTGGCAGATTTGGACACTTACCAGGGGATGCTGAAACTCCTTTTCATGAAAGAACTGGAAAGGATTGTGAAGCTGTACGAAGCCTACAGACAGGCGCTACTCACCGAGGTGGACACTCGAAAGCAGAGGCAACAGTGGTATGCCCAGCACAACAAGAACTTCTGACAATCTTACAGGGGAATGACCGCTGCATCAGGGGACTTGGGGCAGAGGAAGTGGTAACCACCACCACTTTAGTACCCTACTTTTTTTAATTTAAATTTTTATTTTTTTGTATTTTTGCTGCAAATCTTAATGACATATGCATTTTGTGTGTCCCTCACTTCCTGCTTCTCAAGTCTGTATACACACCTCCACCCCACACAGTTACAGGTGTGCTTGTCTGCAGAATACATTTAGACCTACTCTGTGTACATGAAATAGTGTCTGTGTGACTCCAGGCGCTGAGGACCCCCGGCTTTTCCACCGACGCAAGACTGAAATATATGCTACACTAGCACCCAAAAGAAGAGGAGCAAGTTGGCACCTTTCCGTTAAGCTCGTTATATATGAATTTTGTAAAATTACATGGGGTCTCTAACTTGCACTCCCAGCTGCTCTTGTGAACAGAAAATTAGAATTGCTCCTACTCCCATCACCCTCAACTCATCAGGAAAGCAGTGTCTACTCTGGGTTTATACCGTGACTTTCTAAGTACGAATAATATCAGAAATTTTCATTGCTCCATTTTAAAAATTTACCCAGATGGTCTTTCTTTTCTTATGAAATTCAGTAAAAGATGTCTAACCTGCATTACTGGCCCTTTTTTTTTTTTTTTTTCCTTGAGCCCAGGGGGTCACCCTGCATCATCCCCTAGCCTTTGCCAAACAAATGTCGCGAGAGGAGACACACCGGCAACAAAATTCCAATTGGCTGCTTGGCGCATTTGTTTAAAAAGAAATAACTTGGAGCAGTCCTCTGTCTGCATGGTAACCAAAGCTAAATTGTGAAAACAATATTAATCTGAAGCTGATTTATGTAAATACATATTCAGGCGATAAAGTCCTTCCACTCTCCCCACGTCTTTAAAACTGGAAATAACGGTAAGTAACGGTGCAGTGTCTTAAAACATCTTTATTGGTGACTTATACACAGTGACCCATCTTCAGACGGCATACAATGTCTGTGCAAACTATCTGTCCTGTGGTTCCCATCACACTGCCCAGACAGTATTTTAAAGAAAGGGAATAATGGTTTACTTACAATGTAAGGATCCATTTTTTTTTCTCTCCAAAGAGTAGTGAATAAAAATGATGTATATTTATTATAAAGCTAAAATTACAGCTACTTGGGACTGAAATGTAGTGTTAAAATTAACGCAATAATTGTATTTTTGTGAAAAACCAGTGTCTTATTCGTACCAGAATGCAAACCCTGATATTTTCTTTTTCTTCATTTTTAGCCACATTTTATAAATATATTATCAGTTTTTAATGAAATAATATTCTGTTACAAAGATCTCACCTTTGTCCAATGAAATACTGCATAAAAAAAAACCACTTTTTTTTTATTTTATTAAATACCTCAACTAATGCATGTATTTTTTATTAAACATATATAAGCTATTTGGTCCCTGTTGTGTTGTTTTCTGAGTTAGTTGCATCTATATTGATTTCTGCTATTGGAGGTATAATAAATTAGTTTTCATCTGTTTTAGACTACATCTCCCATATTCCTCTGCCAGCCACTGAGAAAGGATTATGGGAGATGTAGGCAAACGGCAGCTGGAAGCCATACCAAGTTGACAATCCTACTTTTAAAGCTTTACCCAATCACACTTCACCTCCACATGACTTGAAAGTGGCACTAAGCCCTGACATCCGTATTAATCAGGCAGCAGGCTACTTCTGCCTGACTAAAACCGCCTCTGGTGCGCTGTTTGAAGGTTATTCCTTGCACAAGCAAAGACAGGGGTGCAGCCATTATACCCAAGCCGATTTCTGTGGTGTGTGCGTGGATTAATGGTGCCGCTGATGGCCAATAGCTGCCACACAGATATACATCGCTCTCCTGGCCTTTCTGATCTTGGATCTTATGGGATAAAGATGTTCTTGCATACTGGAAAGTATATATTTGTTATCCCTGTTCTTCTTTTTCATTCCTGGGATAACTGGAGTTTTATCACTGCAGTTAAAAGTGGGATACTTTCGAAAAGAACGCCACACACATTGCCTTTATTAGCACCTATTACTCAGTAGTGTATCTTCCACAAGGCACTCGCCTAGGGCGGCACTTTGCCAGAGGGTGTTAAAGCACACTTCTGGTGCTTCAAATATTTTTGCTCCCTCCCCCCGCTGTTCAGCAAGCTTTAGCTCCTTCCAATTAATAAGGGTGATTGAGGCATGCCATGTACTTGGTGGGGGTATGTAATGAGGGTGATGGGATATTTAGTGTGTATGCAATGTGGTTGATGAGGGCATGTAATGGGGTGACTGGGCATGTCGTAGGTGTGCAATGGGGGTAGGGGGGGGGGGGGGGGTGCCTGAATTGTGTCTGCCTAGGGCAGCACAAAACCAAGATGCACCACTGCTATCCCTATTTGTCTCTCGAAACATACCTAGAACACAGGGATAGCTATTAAAAGAGTGTTTAAAATGGCTTCACAACTTAAATAATAGTAAGAGGTTTACACAAAATATATATTTTTTTTTTTATGCACCTGATCAATATGGATATATTTATTGTGACTGATACAATTTAAAATCTCTGCTTTGGCACACTCCCCCCCCCCCCCCACACCTGAATGGACTTGGTTCTAGTGTGGGTCATTTCCCATATGGGTGGTAGATTTGTTTGTTAGGCTCAGACTCCCAACATCTTACACCTCATTACCCCCAGCCTTAAATTTGCTGTTCAGGATTTGTGTCTACATTGTTTTTCTTATTTAGGTAAATAAAGAAGGTATGAACAATATAGAAAAGGTGTCTGTGATACAGAAATGTAAAATAACTTGGGTGAAAACCTATACCGTACTTTTACTGGTGCTCATTGTGATTAGCTTGCATCGATCCATAATAATAATAATAATTAATTATGTCTAGATCTGTGAAGGCCAAAGTGTGAGGCAGTCAGCAGATATATTGCATTTGCTTCCATGGTGATTTGAACTTTACCCCAGATCAACTTTTCCTACATAGATCCTATTTTATATCTTTTTTTTCTTGCTTGACTGCCAGAGAGTCGTGTGATGTATTATTTGGCTTATCCACTAGCAATGAAAGATTTTTTGTTTGTTTTTTAATGGATACAATGGGACGCATAAAAGATACCAGTATAGTACACTTATGTTCATGCATCATTTTTTTTTTCTTTCCGCCCTGCATTGGAGAGATTGGAAAACGTACGTCTGCCAACCGTCTCTCAAAACTACACTGTTTTCCTCTCTTTTTCGTCAGCGGCGTCGGCCTGCGGTGCTGGGAAGGCGTGATGGTACAAGTGTCTGTGTGTCGCAGCAGCACTGTATAGCTTGTAAAGCGCCTGGGAATAGAAACTCAGCGTTAGAAAGGGTTCACATCGAAAGCCGCAAACGTTTCGAAAATCACCAGTAAGTTGACCTGGTTTTGTTAAAAATGGCTTTTTAAATGATCCCATTGTGTTTTGAAGATTACAGTGATATATTGGGTTGCGTGCTTCTTCCAGTATGTGCGTGTGGATATGGTCTGGATCTTGGAGGGTCTCTCATCTGGTCTCAGTTTGTTAGATGACCAGGCTTGATGGGCATGATCTGACTAGTAAGTGTGCATCTAATGCCAACTGCCCCCCCCCCCCACACACACACACACAAACAAGAAAACATGTCTAACATAACCATGGTAAATCATTTAGAAAGCAAGTCAGCACCAAGAAGACACAAGCACCAAAACCCCATTTTTTTTTGTTCCCGGCCACCGATCACAATTGCAGAATCAGGGTCTTAATAAACCCTTGGGGGTCCCTGCCAAAAAATCTCAAGACCTCCTGACATCACTTGACAGGTGAGATCCCGCTGCAAGTCCCCGCAGTGGGAGTAGAGCGCAGGTAATCGCCAGGAGTGGCGATGAGACGTTAACTGTAGGACGTTCTATGCCGTACTAGCGTCTTTTGGGACCAAAAAAAAAATAGGGCATCATAGAGTCGCCTAACGTCGCGAAGGGGTTAATTAAATGAAGAATATGAAAATCAAAAGCCTTTATATTATGACGATAATCTCTGACTCTCCTGGAGGTACAATAGCTTTATATACATACATACATACATACACACGCTGCGCTGGGGCACTACACGTATGATCTAACTGCATTCTGGCCCACATAGTACTTTGTTTGGTGCTACGCATGGCCTTTACATGTAACTTCTATAGTGAATCCAAAATGATTTTTTATATATATTTTTTTTTTATTACTTACCTCGTTCGTGCTTCCCTTTTGCAGTAAAGGAAGGGGGGGAAAAGTTAGAATTAGTCTTGTTTTTACACATTCCACTAATACGTAACACTTTATTCAGATACTGGTCTGCTTGGTTGGGGCAAACGCTTATCCAAAAACATCTGCATTTCCCACATTGAAAAAAATCTGAACTTGTACCGTGGAATTATCAAGGGAGAGCGAGTACACAATGGGGATTATCCACAGTAAATAAACATAGATAGGGATGGTTTTCATTATTTGCCACAAACAAGGGACGGAAATGTTTGTTAATACATCTGTATAAGATCAGCGATATTACCTTGGTTTAAAGGGATAGTAATGAAAAAGAAAAACCCAAGCATAAAAAAAAAAATGTTATTGGCTTTCACTGATTATGTATAAAGTATATTCAAATCCACCCTTTTTACATCGCTTTTAGAATGTTATGGTAAAGCTCCATATTACCTGGTCAGCGACCACATGCTACACAAAGTGATGTCAGTATAAGGGGAGGAGCCTACATGTGTTTGGACTATTTAATTAGTGAAAGAAGGTACTTTGTGCATCTGGGATCACAGATATAGTATTTTGTTAACATCATTTATTAACTGTTTTTTTTTTTTTGGCTAAAGAATTACTGTCACTTTAACCGAAAGATGGAACTTTGCTGTGCTGTAATACATGCACAGTTACTTATTGCATCCTTAGCAGTGTAATAACCCTTGGCAAACCAGGGAGGACAGGAAAGGGTGTGACACTCTGCTCTCTGCCCAGAGGAACATCCAAACCTAAAACTCAAGGACAGGGAGGGTGATTCTAACAGGCAGTCTGGCTCTCTCCGAGCACAAATGTCTTCATTCCCCCCCCCCCCACGCAGCCCTGTCTCTTAAATGAACCACCTAAACATATTTTATACTATGAATTTAGAGAATACGACATTATGAAAAATAATCTATACATTGTCATAGTTGCCAACATCGGCCATTTTTCCAGGGACACATATTTGGTCCACATGCTGCAGAAAGAGCATGCAAAGTGCAGCCCGGCAGTATGTAGGATGTATATACACACAGACACAATCCAATTAATTAATCATGGTCGGTCCTATGAGATCTCCACCCTGATTAATTAATTGGATTGTGTCTGTGCGGATATCCATCCTACATGCTGCCGGGCTGCACTTTGCATGCTCTTTCTGCAGTATGTGGAACAAATATGATATATTTTCCCTGGAAACATGGCCGATGTCGGCAGCTTTGCACACAGGTATTGGCTGACCTTTGCTAGTACTTTTGGGAGCTTTAATTAGTTATAACGTAGTTGCCAACATCGGCCATGTTTCCAGGGGCACACATTTGTTCCACATGCTGCAGAAAGAGCATGCAAAGTGCAGCCCGGCAGTATGTAGGATGGACTTTGCATGCTCTTTCTGCAGCATGTGGAACAAATATGTGTCCCTGGAAACATGTCCAATGTTGGCAACTATACTAAACGTTGTTTTTACTGTGCATGTAGAGCATAAAAAAATGACTTTAAATGATCTATATATTGTGTCAGCAGAAGTGCAAGCAAACGCCTAAATTAGGGGGAAAAATGTGTTTTAAATGTGTCTGCGGGTCTCCTTCTTATGACATCACCTGTAGCACAGTATGCAAACTAACTGCTTTACAATGGGAAGTGTGTCATTTGCATACCGTGCCACAGGTGATGTCATAAACAGAAGACTCCGCAGACACATTTAAAACACATTTTTCAAATTGCAGCCCTCCAGCATCCTCCCATAATACTCCGTAAGAGGGGATGATGGGAGATGTTGTCCCCCAACATATGGAGGGCCGAGGTTTGACCGAGATGCTGGATATTGTGATTAGAAAATCCGATACTAAAACCAAATGTAAACTCCAGGGCTGTAATCAACATGGCTTCCAGGGCCACATGCTGCAGACAAAGCATTAGTTATGATAGACATACGTCCAGACAGAATCCAGTTAATCACCGGCAGCATTATGTTTAGTTCATTGGATTCTATCGATTTATGAGAGATTTGCCACATTGGCCACGGATAACTTTTGCAGACTGCCTTGCAGTTTCGGAAGTCACATGGGACTAGACAGAGATCAATTAAATGAATCCACGTGGTTCTGTGGGATCCACTACTTGGTTAGTTCATCGATTTCTTCCAATACACAGTCCTCCCATATTACTTATTAATATTAACTGACCGAGACTTACCTGGTCCCACAGAGCCGCAGCCACTTGGTCTATGACTGCGCCCAGCTCCCGGTACTCGCCAGAGTATCTAATGTAAGCCCACGTGCACAGAGTGATAAGAGTCAGTCCCATGATCATGTTGCATAGACTGGCTATAATGTCCAAGCCAATAAACCCAGTGACCGCGGCCAGCACGTAAGTGATAAAGATGACCACGAAGAGCGTGGCGGGGGTACGGGCCGCGTGGAATATATTCTTGCTGTCGTTGTGCTTGATGTACTGGATGTAGAGGTCGTCAATCTCGTTCTCCAGCTGTTGCAGATAACGGCGGCTGAATTCCTCACCTCCCATTTTTTTCACCCCGCGGAATAGCTTCACAGAGTCTTCCTTGAGCTCCAGGTGTTTCTGTTGCAGGTCGGTAGGGGCCAGGAACGGTCTGTCACCCCCGCACACCTGCGTTTACGCAGAGGAAAGGGCAATGAAACGGTTGTATAGATCAGTGCTCCGCAAACTCGTCCTCAAGGACCCACAATGGTCTAGGATTGAGGGATTACCCAGCTGATTGTGTTTAAATAAATGTGTATAACATCTGGTGTGGTTCCCTAAGCGTTAGGAAACCACACCAAATGTTATACATGTTCTTATATAAAACACAACTGGGTAATCAATACACCCTGGACTGTTGAGGGTCCTTGAAGCACTGCTATTACCACTACACAAAATGTGCATGATAAATGAGTAGATACAAATACCAAACAGGAAATATTGGCGTGTAAGATCGTCACGTGACCTACCATGTCGTGGGCAAGGCTAGCCGAATGTCAGTGAGGGTCTGTTTAAGGGTTTTACCATCAAATCGGCAGCTGAAGCTCATCAACCTTTATTCAATAAATCAGTTTTGGATATTTAAGTTAGATAATTAAATCCAGTTTTAATGCTCAAACTACATTTATATATATATATACACACATTGGTCAAAAAAACGAAAATTTGAAAAGAAGTGAAAAGTCTTTCAGGTGCATGAGTTCAGAGTAGGCAGGGCAGTTAATTGAGCAAAAGTGGGTGGGTGCTAATGTAAAGCCTAGCCCCCTTTGCTTCCCTTAGTGGTCCCAAAAATGGGTCACATGCTTCCACTATGGTCTTTGGGGGACGGTATGATTTATCTGTATTTTTCAAAGTTCCTACTGATTTTGGCCAGAATCTCAACTCCGAGCCCTACAGATATCATGTGACACAGCTAGATCATATCACCACCATGGTGCAGATTAGACCCCTAATGGAAGCACAAACTGATAAATACAGAATTTCATAATCACTGATGCTGGCGAAACAAAACTGCGCCATACAAACCAGGCGTCTGAATCTCCCCAACATATGTAACTACAGATGAACTGGCGTTATTACCTCCTCCATTTTCTTATTGTACAGATCCTTCGCGGTGGCGACAGCGGCGAGATTGTTAGCCTCCGCCGTGGCCTTGAAAGAAAGTAAAGAGCAAATTGTGAAAGGGAAACATATCAGAGGGTTAGAAGGCCACTTTCTGGGCAAAAGACCTAGAACTGGAAAAATCAGCCACAAGATTCCACGGGTTTCATTCTCAGAGGTTTACCTGCGCGGACATGATACTACCCAGGTGTAAGGTTGTATGTGCAGGGGATTTATATTTGCTCTAAGTCGTGTCATAGAATCAAGGTAATAGACTAATGAAATAACCAAAGTATCAAACCAGTTACCTGCAACATAGATTTGGGATGTGGCAGTTCCTCCCCTTGATAGATCTTGATGTAGGCCTGGCGATGAAAGGACATATACTGGTTAAATAACATGTGTGTTACAGGATCAGGGGGCGCACACCAAACTGTCAGGGTCGGATATATATATAAAAAAAGTGGGCTCTTATTTTTAAAAGCGATTGTCCCACTTTTATACATTCCTACAGTGTGCTGGAGCTTGTCTGTACTCATCCTCCAGGATTTGGGGGAGGTTGTAACGGGGGTATTGTCATAATGTATCTATAGGTCACTGACATTCTGCAGAATAGTTGCAACATACGGTCGGATATATTTGGAAGGCAATAAACACAGGATTCCTGCACCAGACCAAACTCATCTACTTTGTGTCAACATTTAGAAATCTTCACGCGCAGACAAACAACTTGTAATTGGACAGCTGTGGGTAAAAATGTAAGTTATGTTTAAATGAAAGATTGCATCAAGTGTAGACATTGTAACTAGACATAATGATAGAATATAAATAAAGTACGTTATGAAGCCCTCTCGGCTTGCATAGCTCTATCAGGGGGCGGACATGTTGTTTAGAATCTTGGCTCACATGAAGATGTCTGCCCCCTGATAGAGCTCTACAAGTCAAGAGGACTCAATACAGTGCTTTCCTTGTATTTTTTCATCAAATGCATTTCAATATTTTTTTCAAATGCCTACATTTGATGTAATCTTTCAGTTAAACATAAGTTAATTATTTGTTCCATTTTTGCCCCAAACAGCTTACCAGTACCATTTGTCCTGCAAACGCCTTGGAGCTTTGGAAGAAAAGCAATGATATGTGCACATAGTATTATCCAAGCCAAGAGCAGCGCAGACATAAGAAAAATGAAAGCCGTCAGTGCATAAAGGTGTCTATCAGCATGTTCAAAGAGACTCTAGATTACCAGCTGGACATAGGATGCAGAACACAGGACTATCATACAGGGTACCAGGAAGGAGCACAGAATCAGCATGCCCTGTACTCTCCGCACATGTATAATAACCGGAATTCAATGTACAGGATCTAATGTGATCCCAGAATGTTAGCAGGAGGTCCTGGTTATTCAGGGATCTGTTATGTTTATAAATTCTCATAATAATGTAATATAAACATCTTATTGAGGGGCCTAAGCAAACATATAATGCTGGAAGATGCCAAATTACCACAGACTCCAACTGGAAACCAATAATGTAGTAATCTGCTGTGTGATGGGGACAAGCCTTTGTATTCGTGCAAAAAATGTCAAATCTCCAGAGAATTATTATCCTAGCAATCATACAGTGTGATTTAGCAATGGGAATAGCTGCAAAACACACTAAAAGAATCTGTACAAGTTATTTACCCTCACTGCATAGGGCTGGCAAGAGAGATACAGGGGCAATTTCCCCGGGGCTGCTCTCTGACCTGATTCAGTGGGTGGGGCTGCTCTCTGACCTGACTCAGTGGGTGGGGCCGCTCTCTGACCTGACTCAGTGGGTGGGGCCGCTCTCTGACCTGACTCAGTGGGTGGGGCCGCTCTCTGACCTGACTCAGTGGGTGGGGCCGCTCTCTGACCTGACTCAGTGGGTGGGGCCGCTCTCTGACCTGACTCAGTGGGTGGGGCCGCTCTCTGACCTGACTCAGTGGGTGGGGCCGCTCTCTGACCTGACTCAGTGGGTGGGGCCGCTCTCTGACCTGATTCAGTGGGTGGGGCCGCTCTCTGACCTGACTCAGTGGGTGGGGCCGCTCTCTGACCTGACTCAGTGGGTGGGGCCGCTCTCTGACCTGACTCAGTGGGTGGGGCCGCTCTCTGACCTGACTCAGTGGGTGGGGCCGCTCTCTGACCTGACTCAGTGGGTGGGGCCGCTCTCTGACCTGACTCAGTGGGTGGGGCCGCTCTCTGACCTGACTCAGTGGGTGGGGCCGCTCTCTGACCTGACTCAGTGGGTGGGGCCGCTCTCTGACCTGACTCAGTGGGTGGGGCCGCTCTCTGACCTGACTCAGTGGGTGGGGCCGCTCTCTGACCTGACTCAGTGGGTGGGGCCGCTCTCTGACCTGACTCAGTGGGTGGGGCCGCTCTCTGACCTGACTCAGTGGGTGGGGCTGCTCTCTAACCTGACTCAGTGGGTGGGGCTGCTCTCTAACCTGACTCAGTGGGTGGGGCGGCTCTCTAACCTGACTCAGTGGGTGGGGCGGCTCTCTAACCTGACTCTGTGGGTGGGGCTGCTCTCTGACCTGACTCTGTGGGTGGGGCTGCTCTCTGACCTGACTCTGTGGGTGGGGCTGCTCTCTGACCTGACTCAGTGGGTGGGGCTGCTCTCTGACCTGACTCTGTGGGTGGGGCTGCTCTCTGACCTGACTCAGTGGGTGGGGCCGCTCTCTGACCTGACTCAGTGGGTGGGGCTGCTCTCTGACCTGACTCAGTGGGTGGGGCTGCTCTCTGACCTGACTCTGTGGGTGGGGCTGCTCTCTGACCTGACTCAGTGGGTGGGGCTGCTCGTGGTGTATTATGGGATACCTTCCAAAGGGGGGCGAATACAGACGGCACATTAGGAATCCAGGATAATAATTACAATCTGATCGCAGGGACAATGCTCTTATCCAACGTGTTTGGCAACAAGATCGGAGCAGCTTATCCCTGAGCAGGGTCGGCGACTGCCAAGTCTGACTTCATTCTGATATCAGTTAAATCTGACCTCCTGCCATGAAAACTACATGTGTTATAAACACTCCATACAAACGGGATAAAGTAATACTTTATTACACAAAGGGAGATGGATCAGACCGTATCTCCAGAAGGATACTGATACTTTGGAGAGAGTTCAGAGAAGGGCAACTAAACTGGTTCATGGGTTGAAGGATAAAACTTACCAGGTTAGCTTCAGTTAAAGCAGCAAGTCTGGAAATGCTAAATAAATGGGAAAAAATACCTTGAAATATTCCACCAGACCACGGCACGTGATTTTATTTCCATTAATTTCTTTAACATCGAGATGCTCTGGGCTCAGAAGCCAGGGGATGAAGACTTTCAGGTTCTTTATGAATTCTTCATCTATCTCTACAATGAGGAAGAACAGGACTTGTACTATCTACATAACAATGACATATGTGGCACAATGGCCCTCAGCTTGCTTGCGAACTTTCCACAAGAGATGCCATGGCGCCAATTGTGGCGAAAAAGTTGAAACAGCGCAGTTTAATAGAAGCCCCGTAGATGTGCGTGTCACCAACACCTTGCATTGGGTACATGTCCAGGCATCTCCTGTCTATGACATCACCCGTGGTTTAATATGCAAATAAACTACTTATCAATGGGAAATGTGTTATTTGCATACCAAGCCACAGATGATGTCATAAGCAGGAGACAACGGACATGTTTAAAACACATTTCCATGCATTTGCTTGCAAAGTACAGTTAGAATTTTTAAAATCATTTTTACAGTATATATATATATATATGTATTACATTCACAGTATAAACGATGTGAGAAGCAGCAACTTGGAAATAAAAACTAAATAAAACAAGTTTAGTGTTACGCAGTGAAAAGAATTGCAAACCTTTAAGCTTTCCGTCAAAATTGGGGTTGGTGGCCACGGTGAGCCCCGGGTGGGGGAGGAGAAAACAGGAGATGTTTGTAAAGCAGGAATGGATATGTTTTCGCACATTCTGAAGTTCTTCATGTTGGTTTTCGGAGACCTGAAATAAAGGCCACAAAATCCAAATACATATCACGCTGGGAGAAAAAATTAAATCTTCAACTCCTGGATCCATTTTTGGTTTTCAGGTTTATACTCTAAATCAGGGGTCTCCAAAGTGCGGCCCTCCAGCTGCTGTTGGCCTACATCTCCCATAATCCTCTGTCACCTGGGCGGCTGGCAGGGCAGTATGGGAGATGTAGGACATTAGCAGCTGGAGGGCCAGCAGAAATCCCCAGCTTGCGTAATACCCGAGGTAGAAGCACAGAAGTTTGGAGACTTACGGTAAAGTAACTTGGCCATTTAACAAAGTGTCGCTTTAAGATCCACTTCTTCTGAATATATTTCAAGGTTAAATAGCATGTCAATACCGGCAGCCTGGAACCCTCCCTACCCCAGAGATTGGCAGTTATTACATATATGCATGCGCCCTTGATCACAAGATCGGTATTAAAAGATGGATTAAACTCTAAAAACAAACATTTTTCCATACAAAAAGCTTCCCCTCATACTTACCTTTCATCCTGGTCTAATTTGCAGGGAAAAAACAACTTATCTGTAAATCTTCAGCAGTTTCTGTGCTCCTTCCTCTACTACAGTGCCGACATCTAGTCTGTCTCACTGTCTGCCCCCTCCTACTACAGTGTGATACTTCCTATTCGTTTTTATGAGCTGTCGCAGTCACAACCACACCACTGTCTCCTTAACGGATTGCATCTCTCTAGACCGTAAATTCAATAGCAGGGCTCCCTACCTGGTGTAATAGTCTGTCTCTGTTCCCCTAACAGTCTGCTCTGTACCAAGGGCTGTGTGAATCACTGCCACTGTATCAATACATGTTAACATATTGTTTAGATACTGTGCTTACATGGGCCGGTGTGTACATACCTTTAGACGCTTCTCCAAGAACTTACTGCCTCCATCGGCTCCGTATGAGAATTCATAGGGGAAACTCCAGTCACGGACAAGGAATATCAGGGACTACGATGGAAGGAACAAATGAGAAAAAAGCCATGTCTTTAAAGCCAGAAAGTTGGTCTTTTCTTTACAGCCATCACTGCATACATACAAGCTGCCTGGGGTCAGCTCAGAACCATGGATGTGTTAGTTCAACAGCAACTGGAGAGCTATCTGATGGCGGTGCAGCTATACAGCGGCCCTAACCCAAGACAGGTTTTTGCCCACCATAGCCTGTCTGGTCTATGACTTGTTCTTGACATTCTTACCACCAGACTTCAGACCTGTTCTTGACAACCTTAGCCTACCTCGTCTTCAGACCTGTTCTTGACAACCTTAGCCTACCTCGTCTTCAGACCTGTTCTTGACGGCCTTAGTTAACCCTGACTGCTTACCAGTTCCTGACTACTTTTTCCTACACAGACGTGTTCGTGACTATCTGAGCTTGCCTTGACCTTATCCTGGCTTTCTTTGCCTGCCTAGACCTGTTCTGGCTAACTTACTAACCTTGACCTCAGACCTAGTCCTAGTCCTGGCTAACTTACTAACCTTGACCTTAGACCTGTTCTTGGCTAACTTACTAACCTTGACCTCAGACCTGTTCTTGGCTAACTTATTAACCTTGACCTCAGACCTGTTCTTGGCTAACTTACTAACCTTGACCTCAGACCTGTTCTTGGCTAACTTACTAACCTTGACCTCAGACCTGTTCTTGGCTAACTTACTAACCTTGACCTCAGACCTGTTCTTGGCTAACTTACTAACCTTGACCTCAGACCTGTTCTTGGCTAACTTACTAACCTTGACCTCAGACCTGTTCTTGGCTAACTTACTAACCTTGACCTCAGACCTGTTCTTGGCTAACTTACTAACCTTGACCTCAGACCTGTTCTTGGCTAACTTACTAACCTTGACCTCAGACCTGTTCTTGGCTAACTTACTAACCTTGACCTCAGACCTGTTCTTGGCTAACTTACTAACCTTGAGCTCAGACCTGTTCTTGGCTAACTTACTAACCTTGACTTCAGACCTATTCTTGGCTAACTTACTAACCTTGACCTTAGACCTGTTTTTTTGCCAAATGTATTTCACCATCAACTATGCTTAGGATAGGACTATCCAAAGCTTAATCTACAACTTGGCTGAACTATTTTTAAGTGGGGACAGGCCCAACTTGGGCGAGGAAGGACAATGGTTTGAGTTCCATGCTACTTGGGGTCTAGTTTGTTTCCTCTCATTCCCTATTACTGAAGATACACAGAAGATGTATCAGTAAAGATTCCCCCTTCCATAGTTTATGTCTGATCATAGCCTCACATATGCAGGGAAAGAGTCTGGGAAGATTTCCAAATCAACATGTAACGAGAAACATGTGTAGAGCAAGATGACACACAGAGCATCTTGGGGTCCAGATCTCTCTGGGACATTCTAATCCTCTCTTTCATAAATAAAACAGATTACTGATGTGGTTACTTCCTCCCCCCTTAGCCCCCTCCCCGGCAGGCTACAGAATGTATATGGGAATCCGAGAGAAGCCTTTAAACAAATAGTGCAAACCGAGAATTCCTCCGCCTTATCACGTCGAGATAGATGTGGAGGCGACAGACACGACAAAAACCCACTAGAAAGCTGAACCCAGAAGTTAAGCCAGATCCTCTACAGAGTTTGCACTTGTTAGTATGTCATCAGCCCATTAGTAACTTGCAATGAAATGTTATTTAAATAATAATAACATGCACTTTACTATGCAAAGTAACCACGACCATGGAACATGTCATTTGCCTAGGATTCCTCAAGGCGAGTCAAGGCTGTTGCTGTAACAACACTCCTACCGCTCCAAGCCCCTCCTATTGGAATGTCACTGTATTTAGAAGCCCCGCCTATCACTCCAAGCCCCTCCTATTGGAATGTCACTGTATTTAGAAGCCCCGCTGAAAATACTTTCAATGTAAAACCACCGGACAACTACAAATTGTATTAAAGTAAAAATAATTGTGTGCAACATATAATAAACAAATGTACAATATAAAGACAATAAGCTAGATGGAACAACGCTTTTAACAGCAAAATAATAATAATGTAAAGTTTTTGGAGGTGATTATGTAAAGCAGGGCTGGGGACCTGCGGCACTCCAGATGTTGCAGGACTACATTTCCCATACTCCTCTGCCAGTCTCTTAACTGAAAGAGCATTATGGGAGATGTAGTCCATCAGCAGTTGGAGGGCCACAGGTTCCTCACCCCTGATGTAGAGGAAGCCCACACATGTCTGCATCAAAATATTGTGGGGTTTTTTTGGAGAGGGAGCGAGGGTCCCAGCTTGAGCCTCTCTATCCAGTATCAGTGACAGAAAGCTGGCCCAACATCAGCAAAGCCACATTCAAGGGAATATAAAATATATACAATCATCTCACTCCTAGGAGAAATCGGTTAGTAAAGTCAGTAATATTATGAACAAAGGTGCTTAGTAATTCATGACATCAGCAAATCAACGTGTTGCTAAATGATTTCCCTGGTTTAACTGCCCGTCACTTATTTCCAAGTATAAACAGATCAATAGATAAAAGGAACATAAATGATATTATAGAAATGCTGCCATCTTCTGGTTAGAATTGGGATGCGCAGCTGCATGGATATTACATTGTATGGACAATAAATATATATAGGAACATAGACTATGGTGGCAGATAAGAACCATTTGGTCTATCTAGTCTGCACAATCTCTACCTACATTTTTTTTTACAAGTGTTCCATTGAAAACCAGTTTATTGGCATATTAACCCATTTTTCTCCTTGTTTAGGCATTTGCTTGCAGTTTTGCTAACACAATGTACAGATAATTTTTAATCATTTTTTTTTGCTCTGTATGCACAGTAAAAACAAACAACAGGTGATCCAGTCCCTTTAATCTTAACCCCTTCGCGACCTTATGACGAGTTAACTCGTTATAAGAGCCGCAGCATTAGCGACCTTATGACGAGTTAACTCGTCATGCAGTCTAGTCGGCGGTGCGCTCCATGCGCACCACCAGCCAGTCTACAACGGGTCCAGGACTAAGCCTCTCACCCATGGCAAAGCTCCTGGACCCGATCTGTGGATTTCCGGGCATGTGATCGCGGTGATTGAGTGATCACCGCGATAACATACAAATTAGATGCAAAGTCAATTTGTCATTTTTATGGATCTGACATCGCACTCTTCAGAGTTTTTTTTCTGTCTTTTTTGTTATGGGGGGTTTGGGAACCAATATTTTTCTTTTTTATTAGTTAGTTAATTAGGGGGGGACAAGTGGGTTAGTGTTGCACTAGTTGTGTAGCTTATTATTGGGAAAATAATGGGGAAAAACTTTTTTCCCCCCACATTTCCTCTTTTATATGTATTTTTTAATACTAAAATGTAAATAATTTTTATGTATAGGGTATCAAAAGAAAGCTCTAACTGTCCTTTAAAAAACAACATATAACTTGTATGGGTGCATTAAATGAGAGAGAGGAAAATTATGTTTCAAAACCGCATATTAAAAATTGAAAAACGCTCTGGTCCTTGGCCCAGGAAAAGCCCTGGTCCTTAAAGGGTTAAAAAAAAAAAAAGTAGCAAACCTGGGACAGTTTTTCAAACTTAAAAAAACCCACCCGTCCGGATATTTAAGTCCTCATAAATAGGACATCTGGTAAAAGAGGACATCTGGTAGCCCTAGGTAACTTGAGCTCCATGGTAGTAGCTTGCTGAGACAACTGACACAGTCTAATTACAGAAGAATTACCTGGAAAGGTTTGAGGAAGGTTTCTTCCATGGCCAGCCTGCCGTACTCTGTGAAAAGCTGCAAAGACAAAGGAGACTCGTTAGTTTCGCACAGTCTGAGCACATTGTAAAATGGTTTCTCAAGCTGTGTGCATGACAGGGCAGAAACCAAAAAACCTCTAACTCTCATCGGCAATAACTCCCATCAATCAGCCTGGCTTTCAGAAACAGCTTCTATACCTACAGTGGCGGTAGCATAATGCAGAGATAGGGGGAGTATTACACAGATACCCATGTGGAATAAAATGAAAGATATTCTAGTCTAAAAACTGCATTTCTATTTTAAAACACCAAATGATAGCCCTGGCTCAACTGCAAGTTATTTGCAAATTGAACTTTATTCATAATCCCCGCAGTTTTCTAGTTGTTCAACTAAAACTGATTTCATTCCCATTGTTGCCAACATCGGCCATGTTTCCAGGGACACATATTTGGTCCACATGCTGCAGAAAGAGCATGCAAAGTGCAGCCCGGCAGTATGTAGGATGGATATACACACACACACACACAATCCAATTCATGCAAAGTGCAGCCCGGCAGTATGTAGGATGGATATACACACAGACACAATCCAATTAATTAATCAGGGTGGAGATCTCATAGGACCTACTATTATTAATTAATTGGATTGTGTGTGTGTGTCTGTGTGTATATCCATCCTACATACTGCCGGGCTGCACTTTGCATGCTCTTTCTGCAGCATGTGGAACAAATATGTGTCCCTGGAACCTTTAGCAGAGAGCAACCCTTGTGATGTTTCAATCGTGAATCACCTGAAGATGCTGGAGATCATCTTCTTGGACATTCTGGGACAAGTTGTACACCTTTAAGATGGAGAAAGGAAACAAAATGACAATGTTAAGATACAATTCTCACATCCGATTGTGTGAATAAATGCTAAGCCCGGATTTGTAGGATGTTTAGAGGGACCCACTAAAATCATGTGACGCTCTGTGGTCTCTGAGAGGCGAGGGTCCCTTGTAAAATCCCAAAACGGCTCTTATGCACTTGAGTTTGGTACTAGCATTGCTCAGTGTGAAAGCCAGCATTAATAGGGGTCTTCTACATTACCCAGCTACAGATCCCACCAAACCATGGAGAGCGTGTTAAATGGACTGTATCACCTACACAATGCTTTACTGTGACTGTATCACCTACACAATGCTTTACTGTGACTGTATCACCTACACAATGCTTTACTGTGACTGTATCACCTACACAATGCTTTACTGTGACTGTATCACCTACACAATGCTTTACTGTGACTGTATCACCTACACAATGCTTTACTGTGACTGTATCACCTACACAATGCTTTACTGTGACTGTATCACCTACACAATGCTTTACTGTGACTGTATCACCTACACAATGCTTTACTGTGACTGTATCACCTACACAATGCTTTACTGTGACTGTATCACCTACACAATGCTTTACTGTGACTGTATCCCCTACACAATGCTTTACTGTGACTGTATCACCTACACAATGCTTTACTGTGACTGTATCACCCGAACACTGCTTATACTGTGACTGTATCACCTACACAATGCTTTACTGTGACTGTATCACCCAAACACTGCTTTACTGTGACTGTATCACCTACACAATGCTTTACTGTGACTGTATCACCTACACAATGCTTTACTGTGAATGTATCACCTAAACACTGCTTATACTGTGACTGTATCACCTACACAATGCTTTACTGTGACTGTATCACCTACACAATGCTTTACTGTGACTGTATCACCTACACAATGCTTTACTGTGACTGTATCCCCTACACAATGCTTTACTGTGACTGTATCACCTACACAATGCTTTACTGTGACTGTATCACCTACACAATGCTTTACTGTGACTGTATCACCTACACAATGCTTTACTGTGAATGTATCACCTAAACACTGCTTATACTGTGACTGTATCACCTACACAATGCTTTACTGTGACTGTATCACCTACACAATGCTTTACTGTGACTGTATCCCCTACACAATGCTTTACTGTGACTGTATCCAATATACACTGCTTTACTGTGACTGTATCACCTACACAATGCTTTACTGTGACTGTATCACCTACACAATGGTTTACTGTGACTGTATCACCTAAACACTGCTTTACTGTGACTGTATCACCTACACAATGCTTTACTGTGACTGTATCCCCTACACAATGCTTTACTGTGACTGTATCACCCAAACACTGCTTTACTGTGACTGTATCCAATATACACTGCTTTACTGTGACTGTATCACCTACACAATGCTTTACTGTGACTGTATCACCTACACAATGCTTTACTGTGAATGTATCACCTAAACACTGCTTATACTGTGACTGTATCACCTACACAATGCTTTACTGTGAATGTATCACCCAAACACTGCTTTACTGTGACTGTATCACCTAAACACTGCTTTACTGTGACTGTATCACCTAAACACTGCTTTAGTGTGACTGTATCACCTAAACACTGCTTATACTGTGACTGTATCACCCAAACACTGCTTTACTGTGACTGTATCACCTAAACACTGCTTTAGTGTGACTGTATCACCTACACAATGGTTTACTGTGAATGTAGAGAATAAAAACAAGACTGATTTATACATTGTGTTAGTAAAATTCCAAGCAAATGGCTAAATTAGGACAAAAATCTGTTTAAATGTGTCTGTCGAGTCTCCTGCTTATGACATCACCTGTGGCACAGTATGCAAATTAACGGCTTTACAATGGGAAATGTGTAATTTGCATACCGTGCCACAGGTGATGTCATAAGCTGGAGACTCCGCAGACACATTTATAGCACATTTTTCTCCTAATTTAGCCATTTGCTGGCAATTTGCTAATACAATGTATAGATCATTGTCAGTCATTTGTATTTCTTACATTTACAGTGAAACCAATGTGTAGGTGATACAGTCTCTTTAATGACTAGGATCACATGGATCTGTAATCTGTTGATCCCGGGGCAAAAAAGTATTTAGTCACTCTATGAGCCCACCTGATATCACCAGAGATAGACACACATATAAGGCTTGGAGATTGACAGGCTGACAATGGGATCGAAACATAGTAAGTATTACTGAGTGGGGCAGCCGCAGCCCATAGAGAGAGATTGGAGAGCAGCCAAGGGGGGACAATAGCCCTTCAGCCCCCCTTGCCAGCCCTCCCCTGGGTGAATCGGATGCTCATTAACCCGATGCTGGGCTGTTAGAATCCTTAGAATATGTAGACGCCGGGTGGGTGGCTGGCTGAGGCTGTTGGGAGCTGCAGTATTCACCCTTACCTGTATGGAGCTGATCATGGTGCTGAGAGCAAATACAGTGGCGGAGTCTCTCAGTGTTGACTGACTATCGAACGTTCCCTGTGTGTCCATAAGTAAGACTGCCACCTGCAAGTCAGAAAGGAGAATACACAGCGTCTATGGCACACATTGCTCCCACTGACGTCAGTGTTTGAACCTGTATTCCTGTTTGATGTCAACTTGCTGAGTGGAAATAGTACATCTGTCTAATATCTAGCGTGTAACCTGCCATTTAATAAATACAGAATATATGATTATACAATGTATTAACAATCACTGTGCAGTATGTATACTGTACCCTATTCCCATCAGGTTTGTCCACCAGGAAGATCTCACTCCAGATCTGGATGCCGGTGGTCTCCCTTTCAGAGCCCCCTCTCCATGAGAAGCCTGAGAGAGGTTCATTATAATCCCCCAGCCAATCGACAGGTTCCTGCAAATCAGAATCAGAGGGGTCAGTGTGAACTAATAAAACCAAGCTATATATATATATATATGTATCTGTATAGGTCACACCTGCTGGAGTGATACAGGTTAACCATTACTTGGTGTTATACACTACAATTCCCATGATGCTCAGCATATATAAGGTGCCTTATTGAGCCCTCTTTGCTCTGTAAAGCTCTATTATGGGGCAGACATGTTGTTCAGCATCTAGACCTAGATCTTTCTTCATCTTGTAACAACATGTCCGCCCCCTAAAGGAGCTTTACAGAGCAAATAGGGCTGAAAAAGGCACTTTAATTATATTCTTTTACAAAACAAATATTAGGGAACTGTAAAATTAAGGCCAAAATAGCAGAGTTTGAAGTAAAGCTGAACTGGAGGGTTTTTCCCCCCAGTTCTGCTACTTTGGCTTTACGGTTGCTGTTCACTTGTCAATTTGCTGCAATGCCCTCTATTAGAAATAAAGCCCCTACACTTGATGCAATCTGTCGATTAAATAAAACTTTTCTGCCTGCAGTTGTCTTCGGTGCAGCCACTGATTATCTTGCTAACGACGTTATATCCTAATAAGTTACTAATGAGGGTGCAGTGACAGTAGGTACCGTTTTGTACATGTATCTCAGCATGAAGTCCATCAGGAATGATTTCCCTTTGCGAAACGCGCCAGCCACTGACACGGCCACGACCTCTTTATCCCGGACAGCTTCCGAGAGTAAAATGCGGTTTAAGGCCGCCTCATCCAACTCAAAGGAGTGGTCATCCTTAACCACCAAAACCTGTACGGGTTGAGCCTTCCTCTCATATTCCTCCTCTTCAGAGCTCCAGTCATATGTCCGGTCTGAAAATCCACCTGTGGCAAAGCAGGGACACCAAAAAACCATGAAAAACACCAGCAGGACAAGAAAAACCAAACACACTCACACAATAAACAAACACACTTGGGACACTATATTTATGGGTCAACATTTTTAACAGGGATCTGTTTAATGCTCCCAGACATAGATCAGTGAAGATATACAGAGCACAGAGCCCTATATGCCTTCTGTAGAGAAATACATCTTATATATGGTGCTGTTTATTGCTAATAACCCTGATGAATTGTATTGTACCATGAAATGAGTTGGTCCTTTGAAACATTAATAAAATAATAATAATAATAATAATAATAATAGTACAAAGGGGTCTATTCACTAAAATGTGAGTTACAGGTGAGATGCATACCTATCCATATAAGATGAAACAAAACGTGTGAATTTACAATAACCAGAATATATATATATATATATATAAACAAACTTTCTCCAATGCAGCTGAATGATAGACATTTTCCAACTCTGGCCTCAAGTTTGAAATTCCCATGTCTGTTCCCTGCATTTCTCTCTTTATTGAGTAGACCCTATACTCTTAACGGCGGCCCTACACTCCAATAGCTACGTTATTTATAATAAAAGAGTAACTAAAATATTACCTGATCTGTGAGAATTAAAGGGACTTTAAGAGACGGACACATCTACACACATTATGGTAATTCATTAAACTCCCACCAAAAAATGAAAAAAGGTTTTATTTATTTTTATTTTGCATTGTTGATTTCAGATATGTCTCGGATTACTTTGGACCAATCAGCAGGCGCATTGCATTGGTTTCATGGTGATGGCTCCACATGGCGCCCTGGAAATGAATCCAGACCAAAATAATCCAGGATTTTGTCATACTTTTAAAATAAATTGCTATGCAAAACCCAATCACTTTAAAGGACATCTGTCCACAAAACCTAATGCTTTAATGAAAGAATACAAATAAAGTACATTATTGAGCCTACTCCACTTCTACAGCACTATCAGGGGGCGGACATCTTTGGTCAGATCTCCCTTCATCTGACCCAAGATTCTAAACAACATGTCTGCCCCCTGATAGAGCTATACAGAGCAAAGATTCTAAACAACATGTCCACCCCCTGATAGAGCTATACAGAGCAAAGATTCTAAACAACATGTCCTCCCCCTGATAGAGCTATACAGAGCAAAGATTCTAAACAACATGTCCACCCCCTGATAGAGCTATACAGAGCAAAGATTCTAAACATGTCCTCCCCCTGATAGAGCTATACAGAGCAAAGATTCTAAATAACATGACCGCCCCCTGAGAGAGCTATACAGAGCAAAGATTCTAAACAACATGTCCGTCCCCTGATAGAGCTATACAGAGCAAAGATTCTAAACAACATGTCCGCCCCCTGATAGAGCTATACAGAGCAAAGATTCTAAACAGCATGTCCATCCCCTGATAGAGCTATACAGAGCAAAGATTCTAAATAACATGTCCGCCCCCTGATAGAGCTATACAGAGCAAAGATTCTAAACAGCATGTCCATCCCCTGATATAGCTATACAGAGCAAAGATTCTAAACAACATGTCCTCCCCCTGATAGAGCTATACAGAGCAAAGATTCTAAACAACATGTCCGCCCCCTGATAGAGCTATACAGAGCAAAGATTCTAAACAACATGTCCGCCTCCTGATAGAGCTATACAGAGCAAAGATTCTAAATAACATGTCTGTCCCTGATAGAGCTATACAGAGCAAAGATTCTAAATAACATGACCGCCCCCTGAGAGAGCTGTACGGAGCTAAGAGGGCTAAATAAGGTACTTTATTTCTATTCAATAAAAATTTCTTTATAAATCATTTACATGTGATACAATCTTTGTATTAAACATAAGATATTTTTTTGCTACAGTTATCCTTTAAAAGTTTATACAGGTAGCTCTATTACTATCAATTTACTTTATTCTACCCCCTACCCCTCACCTCCAACTTCAGCAGCACATAAGCCCTTACAAAATACACCTTTTTTCTATTTCACTATTTCTGACTGAGTATGATGTTTTTTTTTTGTTCATACCTTAGCAAGACCAAACATAACAGTGATTGTACACAAACAATTCCATCTAGAACACTGTACCAGGAACATTGCATTGGTTTCCACAGTTTGGTAACTCAGAATTGGCCTTTATTTAAAAAATAAATAACATTGGGGGTTATGTATAAATGTATTTCCGCCACAAACGTAGAGCAATTGCGCCATCATTCTCGTCTACTCCTGGGCACCAAAAGTGATCTAATTATTGTTTAAGATTTCTGTCGCAGACTATGTATGAAAAAAGTTACAAAATGTCACCTATTCTAGATCACTTTACTGGACTATAATTATCCGCCCCACCTAATCTGGCGTTATTTGCACTGAAGACGTTGCACACAGAGGGTTATGTTTCCACACTGCAATGTCTCTGGAGAAGTATAAAAAGGCACAATCGCTGTTTGTTATGTATAACGGTGATTGTGCAGTTATATAACTCCTGATACTTTTTAGCACTCCTTGTTTGTGCTATCAGCGTTTGCCCTGGGTTTGTATCCATGACCCTGGGACATTCTGACCATACAGGCGCAAGAGAAGAAATGAGTGAGAATTAAAACATAACATGGCGCCACCATTTAAACATAACCCCCAATATGTCTATGATCGCAAAACCATAGCAGGGATTATTTGCTCTAGTTTGAGAAAACTCATAAGAGGTTAAACTGCAGATTGCTGCTGTCCTATTTAGAAACATTTTCCTTATCCATAATCAATAATCTTCATTGGAAAGTTTTCCACAAAAAGCACTCACTGGTCCCTGGAGCCTGGAGGAGTGATTTTATACATGAATTATCTGCTCTGCATGTCTGAGAAAGTGTAATTAAACATTCATCGGCGTGGACTATATCAGCTACTCCCAGTTATACTTTCACTGATATAAACCCCTACCTGTAAAATAGGTGTATCGAAAATACACAGACTGAATACACAGACTGACACACAGACTGACAGACAGACTGACAGACACACAGACTGACTGACACACAGACTGACTGACACACAGACTGACAGACACACAGACTGACTGACACACAGACTGACTGACACACAGACTGACACAGACTGACTCACACATAGATTGACACGCAGACTGACAGACACACAGACCGACAGACACACAGACTGACACACAGTCTGACAGACAAACAGACTGACACACAGACTGGCAGACACACAGAATGACAGACACAGACTGAGAAACAGACTGATAGACAGACTGATAGACACACAGACTGACAGACACACAGACTGACAGACACACAGACTGACAGACACACAGTCTAATAGACACACCGACTGACACACAGACTGACTGACACACAGACTGACAGACACACAGACTGGCAGACACAGACTGAGAAACAGACTGATAGACACACAGACTGACACACAGACTGGCAGACACACAGAATGACAGACACAGACTGAGAAACAGACTGATAGACACACAGACTGAAACACAGACTGACACACAGACTGACAGACACACAGACTGACAGACACAGACTGAGAAACAGACTGATAGACACACAGACTGGCAGACACACAGAATGACAGACACAGACTGAGAAACAGACTGATAGACACACAGACTGAAACACAGACTGACACACAGACTGACAGACACACAGACTGACACACAGACTGACAGACACACAGACTGACACACAGACTGACAGACACACAGACTGACAGACACACAGTCTAATAGACACACCGACTGACTGACTGACAGACACACAGACTGAAACACAGACTGACACACAGACTGACAGACACAGACTGACACACAGAGCAGTTTGTTAAACTGTTTCAGCAGGAAATCGCCTGATATGTCTTACCATACAAACTCAAACTGTTCACCTCAGTTGGGCAGCAGACAGAAATCCCTTTAATTCAATTTGTGTTTAATGCAATTCATTTATGGCATGCATAAGTCTGCACTCAATATAATGAATTATTGCATGAATTATATACAGACAAGGTTCATAAAGCTCCAAAGATTGCTAATCATATATTCCTACCCCTGTCTAGTACTGTACACAGTTAGGACAGATATAGGCTGGGAAGTTTTTTCTTTTGACCTTTTCCAGAAGATTTATAATGTTCCAAGCGAGTGTTACAGGGATAGCATCACTAAGTGAGTTTTAACAGCAATTACAAATCTGTCTGTACTTAACCCCTTGGAGACCAATTTCTATACCATCATACCAATGTAGTGAGGTATAGAACTACCTGCACAGATCTCTATTACATCCCTTCCTCTTTGATGGTCCTTAGAAGGTGCTGGGTTACAGCATCATATCCCAGCTGTCTTCACCTTAAATCCTGAACACACATAGTGAATGAGCAGTGAAATGGAGATTACTGACGGGGACAGGCGTGGCTAGGAAACCTCTGGAAGCTAGCTGCAGTAGACTGCAATTCCTATCAAGCTCTGCAAGACAAACTATGTGCACAATAGGATGTGCAAATCTCTTGGGAGTTGTGGTCTGCAGCAGCTAGTGTGCCATGTCTGGGTGTGGAAAGCCTGCATTAGGGTGTAGTGCTTCGGGTATCGGTCCCATCTTTCCAATGAAGTCTCATGATCCACCTGTATGAGAGGGGTCTGTAGTGGGCACAGATGCAGTGAAGCAGAGGGGCAGTACCCTAGAAATGGATGGAGGCAAGCGTTATCATGTCACCCCAAGTGTTACGCAAACATATTACTATCTGCTCAATAAAGAGAGGATTTGGGGGAATTGATAAAGAATTTCAAACTTTAGCCCAAAGTAGTCGAGTTGGAAAAATTCTCCAATGCAGCTGAATGGGAGCAGTTTCCCAACTCGGCTACTTTGGCCTTAAATCTGAGATTCTCTTCTCAATTCCCTGCAAATCTCTCTACACCTTACTGAGAATATTACAGAAGGCCCCATTACCTGCTTTCTGTTCATAGGCCAATGACTAAGGGTCAGGATGCAAAGGGGGCCGCACAGGGCTCTAATAAATACCTTCATATGGGGGCACTGAGGCTGGTGGGAAAGGTGTGGGCCCATCATGGGGGGGGGGGGGGGGGGGTAGACCCCAGAATTTAAGCTGCAGCTGCTGCAGAACCTCACCCATGGCAAACTATACCCAGGGAGGGAAGGTGACTCAGGGGATCAAACACAGGTGTAAAGAGGTTCTGCAGCAGCTGCCATGTGTGCATCATCACTGTATATTACACATTGATACATCCCAGCTCACTGTGACTACATGTTATGTACAGATCACACATACAGACTGATCCTATGCCTGGCCTGTAGTACATCCAGCCGGTGATTGCACCTTGCAGGGAACACACCCTGGGCTGGGGCTGATGTATTACCCCTGCCTGACTATGATACCCCTTCTCTCCCTGCCTGCCTGATGTGACTCACCCCAGCTATTCCTCTCCTTGCGATTCCTGGCCATGCTCAGGCTGAGGATCTGGGTGATGGAGCTGGTCCTGCAGGATGAGAGATGCTGGGAGGATGAGAAGCAGGAGGAGGAATGGGGGAGGGAGTCACGTGTGCAGGAGAGCTCAGTGCAATGATACACATCACCAGGAGAGGGCAGTGAGAAACTACATGGATATATGTACACACACAGACACACAGCATTCAACACACACACAGTGACACAGGCACACACAGCCATACCAACAGACACACAGCATTCAACACACATAGTGACACACAGCCATACCAACAGAGACACACAGCATTCAACACACACAGTGACACAGGCACACACAGCCATACCAACAGACACACAGCATTCAACACACACAGTGACACACAGCCATACCAACAGAGACACACAGCATTCAACACACACAGTGACACAGGCACACACAGCCATACCAACAGACACACAGCATTCAACACACACAGTGACACACAGCCATACCAACAGAGACACACAGCATTCAACACACACAGTGACACAGGCACACACAGCCATACCAACAGACACACAGCATTCAACACACATAGTGACACAGGCACACACAGCCATACCAACAGACACACAGCATTCAACACACAGTGACACATGCATACACAACCAAATGAAATCATGGATATTACGGGCACATCAAACAGATTAAAACATATTTAAATCATTCAAAATTAACATATTCATAAGAAATGTAGAGTATGAGCAGCATTTAAAATGTACTTAACGTCACTAATCTACTCTAAACGCTGATTTAAACATGGGCGTGCAAACTTAAATATATTCTATTAAAAAATAGTCATAAAACAGGCTACAACAAATTAATAGGGAAATAGAGGCCAGGTGCATGATGGGTAGGTCGCATTATGTTCTGACAATTAATGTAATTACTAGTGTCTTGTCCAAACATATCTTTAAAACAAAGATACCTTAAATAAAGACATATAACCTCAGTTGGCTCGCAGTATGTAAAGTCTATCCCTGGATATCTGCTCAGGTGCAATGCTCTGTGTAGAAGCAGGCTTGCAATATCCTGAAAGGCCCGAAATATTTATAGTTCTTGCACCTTTTATTCTCCAACAATGTTTGGCAGAAATTACCCAGAAATACATAGCTATCCTTTTACAGTGAAGGAGTTTAAGCATGCATGGGATAGGTATAAGGCTATCCTAGATATAAGATAAAGTCAGGGACTAATGAAAGTATTACATTACTGAGAGGGTAGTGGATGTATGGAATAGTCTTCCAGTAGAAGTGGTAGAGGTTAATACAGTGAAGGAGTTTAAGCATGCATGGGATAGGTATAAGGCTATCCTAGATATAAGATAAGACCAGGGACTAATGAAAGTATTACATTACTGAGAGGGTAGTGGATGTATGGAATAGTCTTCCAGTAGAAGTGGTAGAAGTTAATACAGTGAAGGAGTTTAAGCATGCATGGGATAGGTATAAGGCTATCCTAGATATAAGATAAGGCCAGGGACTAATGAAAGTATTACATTACTGAGAGGGTATTGGATGCATGGAATAGTCTTCCAGTAGGAGTGGTATAGGTTAATACAGTGAAGGAGTTTAAGCATGCGTGGGATAGGTATAAGGCTATCCTAGATATAAGATAAGACCAGGGACTAATGAAAGTATTACATTACTGAGAGGGTAGTGGATGTATGGAATAGTCTTCCAGTAGAAGTGGTAGAAGTTAATACAGTGAAGGAGTTTAAGGATGCTTGGGATAGGTATAAGGCTATCCTAGATATAAGATAAGACCAGGGACTAATGAAAGTATTACATTACTGAGAGGGTAGTGGATGTATGGAATAGTCTTCCAGTAGAAGTGGTAGAAGTTAATACAGTGAAGGAGTTTAAGCATGCATGGGATAGGTATAAGGCTATCCTAGATATAAGATAAGGCCAGGGACTAATGAAAGTATTACATTACTGAGAGGGTATTGGATGCATGGAATAGTCTTCCAGTAGGAGTGGTATAGGTTAATACAGTGAAGGAGTTTAAGCATGCGTGGGATAGGTATAAGGCTATCCTAGATATAAGATAAGACCAGGGACTAATGAAAGTATTACATTACTGAGAGGGTAGTGGATGTATGGAATAGTCTTCCAGTAGAAGTGGTAGAAGTTAATACAGTGAAGGAGTTTAAGGATGCTTGGGATAGGTATAAGGCTATCCTAGATATAAGATAAGGCCAGGGACTAATGAAAGTATTACTTTACTGAGAGGGTAGTGGATGTATGGAATAGTCTTCCAGTAGACGTGGTAGAGGGTAATACAGTGAAGGAGTTTAAGCATGCGTGGGATAGGTATAAGGCTATCCTAGATATAAGATAAGACCAGGGACTAATGAAAGTATTACTTTACTGAGAGGGTAGTGGATGTATGGAATAGTCTTCCAGTAGAAGTGGTAGAGGTTAATACAGTGAAGGAGTTTAAGCATGCGTGGGATAGGTATAAGGCTATCCTAGATATAAGATAAGGCCAGGGACTAATGAAAGTATTACTTTACTGAGAGGGTAGTGGGTGTATGGAATAGTCTTCCAGTGGAAGTGGTAGAGGTTAATACAGTGAAGGAGTTTAACCATTTTGCTATACAGCCTCATACACAATTTAAATACTAGGCTGTATCCACACAGTTCAAAGCCGGGCACCGTGCTGATACATTGACTCGTACATTCATTAGTATGGGCAGTAACAAAATTCATCCCGAAGCCAGTAACTGCATTGCTGCTGGTGAGTGGAGGGGCCGGGACACTTGTATGATGTTACTGCATATATGGCAGACCACTCATTTACTCCCAAAAAAACTCTTTTTTTTGCTTGCGCTTCTGATGCAATTGCGAGCGACATCAGTCTCCAGGAGCAAGCTTGTAACCCAAGTATTGCAAAAACTAAAAACTGGAATAAATGAATTTATATTTGTTCAAAGTGTCGACTTTAATAAGCATTTGTCTGTCCAGGATTTTTTCCCCAAGACTGGCGTGATGCTTTTTTCAGACTGTAAATTCATCACCAACAGAGGGTTTTAATATTTTTCCCATATGGGGTGCGTTGTAATCAGGGTTTTATCTGTGCGGTGTCCAGAGTATGATACCTATGGCGCCTTTCCATTCCTTGCATTAGTTTATCTGGCAGCAGAGGCGTGTGACACATATTTTACTTTAATCCATGGATTTGTTTGCACTTTTACACAATGTATAGGTGTAGGCAAGCACTATTTAGGTGACACAGGGATAAGTGTGATATTATATACCAGCTTCAGTACCATACGTCCTGCTATGGCACATTATATTACCATCACCTATGTAACAGTAACATGAATCGGACGGCAGGTGGCGCTGCAAGCAGCAATACTGAAAGAATGCTCTCAGCGCCCCCGTAATGAGAAATGGTATCTGCTGCGGCCTGGTTCTATCTGCTGCCGGAATGAGTCATTGAAAAGTGTCAAAGGGGGGGTGCAGCGTCAGATGGAAACATTCTGAGAACGCTATACTTCGCGCTGTGGAATCTCGAGCCTTTTCACCATGGTAACCTCCAGGCAGCCAATGGCATCACACGAGCAGCGCCTCTAGTCACGGGACTCACATCTACACAGTAATGGATGGAACGTTTAGCCTTTGTTTTGTTCGTTCTTATAACTTTATTTAAAACTAGCAGAGAGCTGTGTTGCGCGCGAGAGAGTCTGCCGAACGTCTTTATCACGTGAGCAGCGTGCCTCGCGGCGTTCTCTGCTGTCGTGGGGTGTGTTTGGGATGTCACACAGCATGTGACCGCCTTGGCTCCCGGGGACGCCATGTTTGATAAGGGCAAAGCTGGGAGGACAATGATGGCATTACCTTCTTGTATAAGGCACATTGTGCCCCAGAATTGGGTGGTTATGTAGAAAAAGTAATAACAGTGTCATTTGTATTGGTTTCCATGGCAATTGCACCACTTTTAGCACTCCCTTGGGGATGTTCAGTGTGCTAAGATCAGAGCAGCAGTCACACCCTGCTTAGTACACCTATTACTGACTGAGCTTCATCCTAAAGTCAGGGTACATGTAACACAGGAGGGGCAAGTCTACATATGGTACCTAGAACTGCAATCACAGGGTGCAGGATGGATGGTGGGGTGCAGGGCATGTCATGTCATACCAGGCTGCTGGGCATAGCATACCAGGCTGCTGGACATATCATACCAGGCTGCTGGACATATCATACCAGGCTGCTAGGCATGTCATACCAGGCTGCTGGACATATCATACCAGGCTGCTAGGCATGTCATACCAGGCTGCTGGGCATATCATGTCATACCAGGCTGCTGGGCATGTCATATCATACCAGGCTCCTAGGCATGTCATACCAGGCTGCTGGGCATGTCATATCATACCAGGCTGCTGGACATATCATACCAGGCTGCTGGGCATATCATGTCATACCAGGCTGCTGGACATATCATACCAGGCTGCTGGGCATGTCTTATCATACCAGGCTCCTAGGCATGTCATACCAGGCTGCTGGGCATGTCATATCATACCAGGCTGCTGGACATATCATACCAGGCTGCTAGGCATGTCATATCATACCAGGCTGCTGGACATATCATACCAGGCTGCTGGGCACATCATACCAGGCTGCTGGACATATCATACCAGGCTGCTAGGCATGTCATACCAGGCTGCTGGACATATCATACCAGGCTGCTGGACATATCATACCAGGCTGCTGGACATATCATACCAGGCTGCTAGGCATATCATACCAGGCTGCTGGACATATCATACCAGGCTGCTAGGCATATCATACCAGGCTGCTGGGCATGTCATATCATACCAGGCTGCTGGGCATGTCATATCATACCAGGCTGCTGGACATTTCATACCAGGCTGCTGGGAATGTCATACCAGGCTGCTGGGCATAGCATACCAGGCTGCTGGGCATATCATACCAGACTGCTGGGCATGTCATACCAGGCTGCTAGGCATATCATACCAGGCTGCTAGGCATGTCATGGATTGGATTAGGCGCTGCATTGCTTGGGAGGGTGGTTGGAGGGGGCGCAGCATTGCTTGGGAGGTTGGCTGAGGGTGGTTGGAGGGGGCGCAGCATTGCTTGGGAGGTTGGCTGAGGGTGGTTGGAGGGGGCGCAGCATTGCTTGGGAGGTTGGCTGAGGGTGGTTGGATTGGGCGCAGCATTGCTTGGGAGGGTTGCTGGATTGGTCGCAGCATTGCTTCGGAGGTTGGCTGAGGATGGTTGGATTGGGCGCAGCATTGCTTGGGAGGGTGGCTGGATTGGTCGCAGCATTGCTTGGGAGGGTGGTTGGAGGGGGCGCTGCATTGCTTGGGAGGTTGGCTGAGGGTGGTTGGATTGGGCGCAGCATTGCTTGGGAGGGTGGTTGGATTGGGCGCAGCATTGCTTGGGAGGGTGGCTGGATTGGGCGCTGCATTGCTTGGGAGGTTGGCTGATGGTGGTTGGATTGGGCGCAGCAGTGCTTGGGAGGTTGGCTGAGGGTGGTTGGATTGGGCGCAGCATTGCTTGGGAGGTTGGCTGAGGGTGGTTGGATTGGGCGCAGCATTGCTTGGGAGGTTGGCTGAGGGTGGTTGGATTGGGCGCAGCATTGCTTGGTTGGTTGGCTGAGGGTGGTTGGATTGGGCGCTGCATTGCTTGGTTGGTTGGCTGAGGGTGGTTGGATTGGGCGCTGCAGTGCTTGGGAGGTTGGCTGAGGGTGGTTGGATTGGGTGCTGCATTGCTTGGTTGGTTGGCTGAGGGTGGTTGGATTGGGCGCTGCATTGCTTGGTTGGTTGGCTGAGGGTGGTTGGATTGGGCGCTGCATTGCTTGGTTGGTTGGCTGAGGGTGGTTGGATTGGGCGCTGCATTGCTTGGTTGGTTGGCTGAGGGTGGTTGGATTGGGCGCTGCATTGCTTGGGAGGTTGGCTGAGGGTGGTTGGATTGGGCGCTGCATTGCTTGGGAGGTTGGCTGAGGGTGGTTGGATTGGGCGCTGCATTGCTTGGGAGGTTGGCTGAGGGTGGTTGGATTGGGCGCTGCAGTGCTTGGGAGGTTGGCTGAGGGTGGTTGGATTGGGTGCTGCATTGCTTGGTTGGTTGGCTGAGGGTGGTTGGATTGGGCGCTGCATTGCTTGGTTGGTTGGCTGAGGGTGGTTGGATTGGGCGCTGCATTGCTTGGGAGGTTGGCTGAGGGTGATTGGATTGGGCGCAGCATTGCTTGGCTGAGGGTGGTTGGATTGGGCGCTGCATTGCTTGGTTGGTTGGCTGAGGGTGGTTGGATTGGGCGCTGCATTGCTTGGCTGAGGGTGGTGGTTGGAGCAGTGATGCTGTCGGGGGTGGGGATGGGATGGGCCCCGCAGTGGGTGGTGCTAGGCTCCCCTCCTCCCTCCCAGCAGTGTCGGCTCTCAGCTCTCTCTCTCCCCGGTGTGCGCAGGATATGGAGCCGGAGCCATGCCCCGCTGAGCCCCAGTGACAGCCCCCAGCTCATCGGCCATGGACCACCGGCCCAGCGCCGACATCCTCCGCAGGAACCCGCAGCAGGACTACGAGCTCATCCAGAGGGTGGGGAGCGGCACCTACGGGGATGTGTACAAGGTAAGACCCCTACATAGTGCGCCCCCCAGCCCTGGACTGGAAACAGGCCCCAGTGTGTGTATGTGTGTATGTGTGTGTGTGTGTGTGCCCCCCACCCCTAGACTGCTAACAGGCCCCAGTGTGTGTGTGTGTGTGCCCCCCACCCCTGGACTGGAAACAGGCCCCAGTGTGTGTGCCCCCCACCCCTGGACTGGAAACAGGCCCCAGTGTGTGTGCCCCCCACCCCTGGACTGGAAACAGGCCCCAGTGTGTGTGCCCCCCACCCCTGGACTGGAAACAGGCCCCAGTGTATGTGCCCCCCACCCCTAGACTGCTAACAGGCCCCAGTGTGTGTGTGTGTGCCCCCCACCCCTAGACTGCTAACAGGCCCCAGTGTGTGTGTGCCCCCCACCCCTAGACTGGTAACAGGCCCCAGTGTGTATGTGTGTGTGCCCCCCACCCCTAGACTGCTAACAGGCCCCAGTGTGTGTGTGCCCCCCACCCCTAGACTGGTAACAGGCCCCAGTGTGTATGTGTGTGTGCCCCCCACCCCTAGACTGGTAACAGGCCCCAGTGTGTATGTGTGTGTGCCCCCCACCCCTAGACTGGTAACAGGCCCCAGTGTGTGTGTGTGTGCGCCCCCCAGCCCTGGACTGGTAACAGGCCCCAGTGTGTGTGCCCCCCAGCCCTGGACTGGTAACAGGCCCCAGTGTGTGTGTGCCCCCCACCCCTGGACTGGTAACAGGCCCCAGTGTGTGTGCCCCCCACCCCTAGACTGGTAACAGGCCCCAGTGTGTGTGCCCCCCACCCCTAGACTGCTAACAGGCCCCAGTGTGTGTGTGTGTGCCCCCCACCCCTGGACTGGAAACAGGCCCCAGTGTGTGTGTGTGCGCGCGCCCCCCAGCCCTGGACTGGAAACAGGCCCCAGTGTGTGTGTGTGTGTGTGCGCCCCCCACCCCTAGACTGGAAACAGGCCCCAGTGTGTGTGTGTGCGCCCCCCAGCCCTGGACTGGAAACAGGCCCCAGTGTGTGCGCCCCCCAGCCCTGGACTGGAAACAGGCCCCAGTGTGTGCGCCCCCCAGCCCTGGACTGGTAACTGGCCCCAGTGTGTGTGTGTGCCCCCCACCCCTAGACTGGAAACAGGCCCCAGTGTGTGTGTGTGTGTGTGTGTGCCCCCCACCCCTAGACTGGAAACAGGCCCCAGTGTTTGTGTGTGTGTGTGTGCCCCCCACCCCTGGACTGGAAACAGGCCCCAGTGTGTGTGCCCCCCACCCCTGGACTGGAAACAGGCCCCAGTGTGTGTGCCCCCCACCCCTGGACTGGAAACAGGCCCCAGTGTGTGTGCCCCCCACCCCTGGACTGGAAACAGGCCCCAGTGTGTGTGCCCCCCACCCCTGGACTGGAAACAGGCCCCAGTGTGTGTGCCCCCCACCCCTGGACTGGAAACAGGCCCCAGTGTGTGTGCCCCCCACCCCTGGACTGGAAACAGGCCCCAGTGTGTGTGCCCCCCACCCCTGGACTGGAAACAGACCCCAGTGTGTGTGCCCCCCACCCCTGGATTGGAAACAGGCCCCAGTGTGTGTGCCCCCCACCCCTGGATTGGAAACAGGCCCCAGTGTGTGTGCCCCCCACCCCTGGACTGGTAACAGGCCCCAGTGTGTGTGCCCCCCACCCCTGGACTGGTAACAGGCCCCAGTGTGTGTGCCCCCCACCCCTGGACTGGTAACAGGCCCCAGTGTGTGTGCCCCCCACCCCTGGACTGGTAACAGGCCCCAGTGTGTGTGCCCCCCACCCCTGGACTGGTAACAGGCCCCAGTGTGTGTGCCCCCCACCCCTGGACTGGTAACAGGCCCCAGTGTGTGTGCCCCCCACCCCTGGACTGGTAACAGGCCCCAGTGTGTGTGCTCCCCCCCATATCTGGGCTAGTAACTGGCACTGTGTGTCATAGAATCATTATTGCTGGCTTCTAACTTTTTTGATTGCGTTACTTAGAAATCTGAAGCCTTATTTCCCTGTCTCCTATTTGTTAGGCCTTGTGTGTGTGTCTTTCCTGTCTGTCTATCTAGGCAGCCTTTACAAAGCCCTATTATAATGTCTCTTACATTTTTTTCATGCAGTGGCTATTGAGCATCATGTGCTTTTGATTTATACTGCTTACAGGCCAGCTAAGAACTATACAAAGTGTCTGTGTACAACATCTAGTATGTGGGCTACTGGACAATTGGTGGTCTATATACACTTGTATTAATGGCTCTGTGACTGCAGGACTATTACACTTAGCTGTTTTGTGCACACTGCATTGCTCAGTATTTTCCATTTTCTGGATTTAAAGCCTGTATCAGGGTTGTCCCACTGATAGGCTAGGTTCTCTCCGGTCCTGAAATCTTTTTATAGGATAATGGCAAACATGCGGAAACTAATAGATTCTATTGTGTTGGATCATTGATTTGCCACGGTCTGGTACCCAGGCCTTTGCTGCTAAATGACATCAGTCTTTGCAATTAAATTGTTATACAATATGTTTGTTACAACTCTCCATATTACATGTACATGATTAGGTGGATCTCCTCACACTTCATGTGGCCAGGCCATTTAATGTCATGGTTTGTCTTATTAAATTATAAATGATCTTCCTCTTCCGGGTAGCAGGATAATGTTGGATGTGCATTCCTCCCTGATTTATTTTATATACAGGTAAATTCCACCTTCATGAACCAGGGACTCATTAGAAAACAAACAAGAAAAATGTTTTTGGTTCCTATCAGGGGGCTGTCTCTCTGACACATAGAACCAGCTGAGAGATCTGTGATGCTCTGTACCAATTTCTAAATGTCTGGGCAGTGAGATGGGTACGTGTTGTCAGAGTACGTCCCCCAATAATAAATACTGAGCTGCACAAGGATCCACTCATATCCTGTATGTTAATGCACAGAGCACACTCATTTTGTATTGTCACCATGCAATGTTATGTCTTCTTTGTCAGCCCAGTAGATCTCATGCAACGTTGCCTGGTGCAATGATGGCACAGGTATTTCCTCCCAAGTGTCCAATATTCCACTGGAGACCAAGTTGTTAATCTCAGTGCCATGTTCCCCACATTCTCGTCCCCCCCCTCTTCCACTTTCATTAAAGAATCTTTTTAGCACTGCCTCACGTTCCTTTGATCCTTGTCAGTGACCCCGTCTGCTGCACTTAAATATGATTATGGTGACCTTGTTGTCATCTGTAGAGTGCCAGAGGTTTGCCATCACCGGTATAGTGTATCAAAACGTGCCTGTCTCCTTTTAAAACAAGGTGAATGTCTCTTAACGAGATCTTTTTGAAAACTGCCCGAAAAACCAAACAGATAAACCCCTTAAAAGTAGATTATTGTTGTTGTGATATTAAAACTAAAATCAGGCCTCTGATGGATCTTTGGCCCTTTAAAACGTACTACCAAACCTCTGTATGAGGTTGCCCACTGCTCTGGGATATTTGTGGTCATCTTGATAAGAGCTAATAAATAATATTGCTCTGTCCTTTTAGCAGCGTTCAGGTAGCATATGAAACATATGTATTATACCAAATCATTATGTATCCCACAGTAAAGAGGCACCTTGTGAACTGTTTCAAGTCCGCAGTCACTAGTGGTTTTTATAGAAGTTGAAGTAATTATGTGGTAGCCTCTAGCTATAGTAATTCTATGGTAGCCTCTAGCTATAGTATGGGTCACATAAGAGCTCTGATGTGTCTATATAATTTTGATTTAAGAGATGATACGATTTTTATTTGGTTTTATATTCTACTTTATCAACAAAGGTTATTTTTAATTCTTTTGTTATATACTATTTTTACTGATTTTTTCTAGATTGTATTTTTTTATTATATATTGATATTTAACTACATAAGGTTTTTAGGTTGAAGTAAATTACATGCTTTTAATTTTTTGTGTTTGCTGATTGCTTGTTTTTTTTTGTCCTTTGGGAGGAGTTTTATCATTTGGAGTTTCCTTTTTATTTGTTATACTTTACATCTTCTCTGTATTAATAATGTAACACTGTTCAGGTATCTAAAAACCATCTGACTGACCAAGTCCTATTTCTACTTGGTGTAAAATGATCATCCAATATTCGGTCCTTGGCCTTATCTTATACTGAGTAAGAGCTAGTTAGGCCTGAAACGCGTCAAGCATTTTTTGATCCCATTAGAACGATTGTTTCCTCTTTGTTTTGGTTCCACCATGTAATACCTACTCTATGTCTGAGTGCCGACCCGTCTGTTTATACAATTACCTTATATTCAGGATAGTTTATCCCATGCATGCTTACACTCTTCACTTTACCTCCTCTCCTGGAAGACTATTCCATGCAGCTACCACCATCTCTGTTTAAAAATACTGTCCGATGTTGTGTTTAAACGTCTGACCCTCGGATGTCCACTATCCTGGTAGTTTTCCTCCGTTGTAACAATACTCCATTGGCGTGCGGTTTCTCTATGTATGTATGTATGTATGTATGATGTTTCCAAATGTATTTACTGTGTGATTTTGTAAGAAGAAAGTTGTTTTTACTGGAGCAGTTGTGTACTTTGCATCTGTTTAAAGTAAACTAGACGTTGAAGTCCCAGCACAGGCCCCTGTGATTTCTGAGTACCTATTTTGTGGGGCTGGAGGTTGGCTCCTCATGTTATCTCTAAAATAAGTGTTCACTCAATATTGAAAGGTTTTTTTTGGTTCCCCCCCATAAGATGACTTCCATACTCTGCAAGTCTCACACAGAGGAAAAACATGTTTATTTCAAACACAGTGTGCCTTTCAAAAACCATCTGCTGGTACGGGACATTTTTCCTGGCCAGTTACTCGTTTTTTCTCTCTCCAAGTCCTAGATCAGAAAAAAAAAGACTTTCGGCCGTTCTCCAGCGTTTTGTTGAGCAACGCCTATGATCTGTAATCGGGCTCTGACTTACCAATGGCTGTTGGAGAATAATGGGAGTTGTAGTTTAACAGCCTGAGATGCCTCATTTTGGTCTTATCAAAAACCCTGTTGGCCCCTCCGTACATTGATGAGTCTGATGGTCACCATCGCTTGACTCCAGGCAGCCAACTGGCTCCTAGGATCCCTACAGTCCGGTGATGGCTAACTAAAGATACTTTGGAACCACATCTCCCACCATTCTCATTCACCTTTGCGCTGCCAAGGTTAGCCATCACTGAGCTGGTAAAATACTTTTTATTAAACAGAGTACAAACGCGAGGAGCAGATGTGAAGGAAGGCTGTGGAACTGCGCTCCAAGGCATCAGGATTTACACGATTGTGCTTATTATTTTTGGCGTTGTCAAACAAGTTTGGTTTGATAATTACATAGGGGAAAAGGAACCATGCCCAGCCACCCTCCCTTTAACCCTTGGATGGCTTTCAGCCTGGCTTTCTGTGGAGAGGGTTTATTCGTCTTGGATGGTAATGTGTTTCTCTACATTCCAGCACAGAAGGTGCTGTGAAGCCAGACATGGCTAGTTGAGGTATGGACCAGCATGCCAAGCCAGGAATCCTTTTCACATTAGTAACACCTCCTTTTCAGTCCTAATTTTACAATGTTGCTTTTTCCCTCTTTCTTTTATTCCCTTTGTTTCATCACACGATACAGGTAAATCACATTATGTTAATTTAGAATTTGCTTCACTCTCCGGCCTTTGTAAGTTGTAACAAAACCTATTCTAAATGTGCTGCTAAAGCATTAAAGGGACAGTCTAGTCCCCAAACTCCCTTTGGTGCAAGATGAAGATCACTGCTTGTATAGTGCTAAGGATATTTTTCCAGTGTGATTTGATGCAGGCATTCTGGATAAATCACATTTTTTAATATTTGACTCAAGCCCTCCCCCAGTGACTACTCTGCATGTTTACTGCAGGTGCGGCAGCATTGATTATATAGACACTTAGGATATCAAGTTTTGTTTCATTTAATCACTTCCTGTGCTCCTCAAATTGAATACATTGTGTGGACTCTTGAGTGACCTTGCTCTTGTACACAGTAGAATCTCTTAACAGTGCAACACATTATCTGATGACATTACCAGAATCCCATTCATTTGAATTAAATAATTCTCATTGGTTCCTGCAGCAAAATCTTAGTAAGTGATGCTCTAGCACAGAAGTGCCAAACTGCAACCCACCAGCTGCTGTTTGCCTACATCTCCCACAATACTTTGTCAGCGAAGAAGCTGGGGAGTGTGGGAGATGTGGTTCTTCAGCAGCTGGAGAGAAGGGAAATATATTTTAATGAAATGAATCATTGGAGCATGCAGATCTGCAAGAATGGGATAGGCTCTCTTCTCTTGGGAATGGGAGCTGCCCCTGGATAAAATCCCAATGATTGGCACTTTGTGACCCTGTCTGTGATTTTATAGATTGTAACTACCGGGCTAGCATTGATGATAAATCTGAAGTTAGACTTGGTATAGTACTTGAACATACATCATAGAAATGACTGTATCTTACATCAGCAGTCTGCTGCTGGGTGCATCACCTCTTATTGGAAGGCTTCATGGCGAGTTGGAAACTTTTACACATATGTTGTATGAAACACTACATTTTATTCTCTGTATGAGGGGAGCATTTGGTAATTTAACGCATGGCTGGTGTAGTTCTGTTTGCTTAAAGTTGTATAATGCTTATTACAGTTATAACAAAAACAGTGCTACAGCTTATACTAGAGAATACCAATAATCCAGCCAGACCTGCAATTTGCTCGCTCTGAGCATACAGCACATTGTATCTTTATTATAAAGCATACTTTGTACCTTTATCATTTCCTTGTCAGTTTTACCAGCGTATTATGTTATTATTTATTGTCTGGAATCTGTATATTTAGCAACTGATAAATCATATGTTTTTGAAGAGCTGGATCCAAAAATCTAGTCACCTTGATTCTTATTTATTATGTGTATTGTGAAAAATAGACATAAAGGGCCTTATTTAGCCAGACAAAGTGCTAAAATAGTAGTAACCATGCAAACCAAAGGAATGCTATAGCAGTTTGCTCCAAATTTAGCACCTTTTTTTGCCTTGATAGATCTGTCCCCAAATCTTTATATTTCACGGTATTTGTCTGTATTTTGTGCTTGTCCTGTACAGCTCTCCTGTATATTTCTCACACCGCATGTAGATGGTACGGGTTGCACATTCCATGAATGTTTGGACTCCTTTCTGACCTGACCAGACATATATCTCTCTCTCGTGGTAATTTGCATAAATAGAGTGACATGGCGAATACATCAAAGGGTTCATTCCCATTGGGGGGGGGGTTGCGGGGGTGTAACAAATCAGCAAAGAAAGGGTTAACTTATTTATTTATTATTTTTTTTTTTTATACAGGAAATGTTTTTTTTCCCCCACACTTGCCTGTCACTGTCTGTGCATCACTATAAGTACGTGAAGCACAGGGCATGAATTAGAGGCAATGTGTGGACACTAAATCACCGTGATCACATGCCCAGAAACCCGCCGAACGGGTCCAGGAACTTTTGCCTCGGGTACCAGACAGTGTCCTAGACCTGTTTCAGACCGAGTTAACTCGTGAAGCGGTTAGGGGGGCTGGACACTGAATAAACTGTTGTACGCTTGCATTCTGTGGAACTTACAACTTGGGGAGTATACATTGTTTGTGGTTTGCTCTGTTTGTCAACCTTTTATTGCTACTTATACCTGCTAAATAAACACTTGGAGGATATGTCTTGCTGCATTGTGTTTCAGTCATTTCGTTTTCACAGAAATCCTTTATAATTACATCAAGTGAAGGTTTGCCTGCATAGGACTGATGTAAGGGTCTATGCAGTGTGGAACCCCCAAATGATGGGAGTGGTATTCAGCCTTACAAATTGCACACAGCATTTTAACACACCTGTGAACAAGCAGGGGGATAAACATATAAAAGCTGGACATGAATACTGTGAATGAGGGTTCAGACCAGTTCAGGAGTTCTAATGACGAGCATTATTATAAGGGTAATTTACAAGCCAGGAATCCTCAGTACTTTTCAAGTCAGCCATACTGTCTACAGGTAACATAAGAACCTCTGTGTCCAGGTGATTTGTGTTAAAGGGACTGTATCACCTAAGCAGTGTTTTACTGTGAATGAAAGGAGAATAAAAAAAAAATGATTGAAAATAATTGTCATAGCAAAATGACAAACATGTGCCTAAATTAGGTGAAAAATGTGTTTAAATGTGTCTGTGGAGTATCCTGCTTACGACATCACCTATGGCACCGTATGCAAATTACACATTTCCCATTGGAAAGCAGTTCATTTGCATATCGTGTCACAGGTGATGTCATAAGCAGAGGACTCCACAGACACATTTAAAGCACAGTTTTCTCCTAATATAGACATTTTCTTGCAATTCTGCTCACACAATGTATAGATCATTTTATTCTGTAGTCACTGTATAGGCCATGTTTACATGATACAGTCCCTTTTATTTCTTTCTCTTTTATATTTTAAGGTCTTGTGTAATTGGGTCACTGGCTTTTGTTTGTCCCCAAACAGCTCTTGATGGAACTGGTGCTTTGTATCCCCAAAGGAAAGTCTACCAAACAAACGGGAATGAGATTCTCACTGGTGGAAGCAGTCATTTCCTTTGCAAGAAAGCTGACTGTTACTTGTTTACCTTTCACACTCATTTCTCATTACAATGTTTGCAGTGTAACCCTTCTTATTTTGTTTTAAAATTCTAACTTTCTGTTGAAATGTAAAATAATTGTATCTTGCTGCTTTGTGGCTCATTCTAGATGCCTTTGTCCATGGCACACAGTCGCATTGGAGATGTTCTAACTAGGGGAGTAGTGTCTGTCTCATTTTTGATGTTTTATTATGTGCTCTTTCTTTGGTTTGTACAAACCACGAGCAGTAAAGATGACACAACTGGTTATCTGGCCTCTGTCCCTCTGTCCTGAGCTGTGTGTAAAGGCTGGCTTGTATAGCATGCATATGCTCCAAGAGATCCATGATTAAGAGGCAAAAGGTGATCATTGTTGAGCGGGTTTGCATGTGCCGACCCAGAATCCCTTGCAGTGGCGGTATCACTGTGAATGTGTGGTTTCTGGGGGACAAGCAGGGCGTCTGGCTTGTTGGGTGTGTGTAGATTTGTGTTTAATAAACGTGTCCTCAAGGATCCCCAACAGTCCAGGATTTAGGAATGTTACCCAGCTGTGCTTAAAGGATAACTGTAGCAAAACATTAACTTATGTTTAATTGAAAGATTGTATCAAATGTAAATGATTTATAAACATAATATTTAATGAAAGAATACAAATAAAGTTCATTATTGAGTCTACTTTACTCCATATCGTTCTCTCAGGGGGCAGACATGTTGGTTAGATTCTTGGGTCAGATCTTCACTCACCTTGGTCCAGATGAACGAAGATCTGACCCATGTGACCAAAGATTCTAAACAACATGTCTGCCTCCTGATGGAGCTGTATGGAGTAAAAATGGCTCAATAAGGTACTTTATTTGTATTATTTTATTAAAGTATGACTATATAAAATGCCTGCACTTGATGCAGTCCTTTAATTAAACACAATATTTTTTTTTTGCTACAGTTGGCCTTTAAATAAGAATATGTAGAACACCTGGTGTGGTTCCTTAACATGCAGGTGTTCTGCATTTTCATATTCTAATGGATAGGGAACCACACCAGGTGTTCTACATATTCTTTTTCAAACACAACTGGGTAATCCCTAAATCCTGCATAATTGGGGGTCCTTGAGGACAGGTATAAGAAGCACTGGTTTAGAGCATAGAGCTTCTAGAATCTGCTGTGAATAAGACATGTTCTTTGGTACAGGACCCTTTTCACAAGATTTGGATCCCACATCTAGCAATGCAGGGCTTTAATGGGTTAAAGTGATTATAAGAGGAAGAGAAAGTGACTTTACCTGTTTTTGTATTTTGTTACTCTCTTGTCTCCTAGCGTTGTGGGTATTGTGTAGCTGTGCATCATTTGTATATTGAGCGTCCTGTCTGCACTCTGCAATGCTGAAGGTGTTTGTGTTTCATGAGCAAACTGACTCCTTTGGATCCCAGTTAAAGCATGCACTGCCGTGGACAGGACGTGTTTCTGTACGTGCCTAGCTGGATTGTGACATAAAGGATTTTCTCACCGGATTATCACAGTGTAAAATGCATATTGTAAGGGGACAGCCGCAGATTGTATATAGAAGAGGGGGAGACTCTCTGTTTTGGTGAAGGCCCTTTTTTCTGTCGCCCGGTACATGCAGTGAGTACCATGAGGTTTTTTTTAGGGTTGACTGTTCTTTTAAATACTTTATTTTTTTTATTTTTAACGAGACGTTAACTTTATGCTAAGGAAGATCTGTGCAGGGTCGATCGCTCCCACACAGACCTCCTGCTCTGCTCCCTTGCCAGTTTGTCACATGACATCCCAGCTCCTTGACTCCATCACACATACATGACCATGTGGGGGTAGACGGGGCAGTTTCATGGGTGAAATAATTAGCAGGGGACCAGCAAATGGTTAATCAGTGACTTAAAAAGGGCAATTCATGTTTCACTTCTTGTTAAACAGACATTTATTATAACTTGAACATGAGCGGTTCCCCATTCGAACCTGTCCTGTCACTGGCCCATGCTGCTCCCCCCCCCCCCTCCTGCTAGAAGATAAACAGGTCATACAGGGGCACAAGATCAGCCAGCTCCGTTTCCATTAGGATCCATGTCTGTCCGTAATTTGAGCTGGGACGTTGGCCCATCTATAACCATTCAGCAGTGAGGGGACCACCTGTTACAGTAATTAGGCTGGGAGAAGTGGCTCTTCTATCTCTCAGCACTGGATTCCCCAATATCATGCCATTGTGTGCTCTTAAAGTACGGTCTGCGTCTTGTAGGGTATCCATCCCCTAGTATAAAGGAGTCTGACACGGCCTTCTCTGCACAGACTACACTGTTCTCTGTGTTTTGCATACAATGGATGGGGTAACCCCCCCCCATAGCCTTATCGTATAGAAAACAAACTCTATTTCTTGACAATGCTCGATAAACAAGCATGGCCCCCCCTACTATCCTTACTGCTGGCTCCTAACCATTTGGCCTCTTCCATAGCAGGGAGGCCGTACTTTCCTGGTCAGAGTTTGGGTTAAATAATGACTTCTTTACATAAAATACAGAGATAGGAGCCCACGAGAGGTGAATTTATTGGGCTGGCTCTACAAATCTTCTTAAAAATCAAAATGTGAACCATTTATATATGGTTTTGCGTTTATTAAAGAGAATGTCACCTACATGATATACTGTGAATATAGAGAATAAAAGCCAGTTTGTCATTTTGAGCAGAATTGTAAGATATGTCTCCAGTTTGAGACGGCTTTGTAACCTTTTATGCAAATAGACCCTTTGGAAGCAATGTATTTGGTCACGAGGTGATGTCATAAGCAGGTGACGGTGGTGCCATGTCTCTTATACGATGGATTTGATTTGTTGTAGATCTTTTTTTTTTTTTTGTGTGGTCATTTTTAATCCACAGTGTACATTTTTGGTAAAGGAGTCCCTGCAAAGTGGGAATACATACATTTATTTGTGGCATATTACAAACTTGAATATACATCCACTGAAGTCTAATCGCAAAGGCCCTGAAGCCTGACATGTTTTAACATTAAAAGTGCTTATACGTATGTCTGTGGGTGCAGGGATCTGATTTTGGCTAGTACACTGCCATCCCTAATAATATATGTTCTCTGGATCTCCTTACATCTGCCACATCCGCTCCTGGCAGCCGTTTATTGTAACATCTCTATGTATGTGTGTATATATAGATATATATATCCTTTGGTTTCCCACCCCTAGATGTATTATCACTGAGCTTTCAGATCTTAATGGGATAAAGCATTTTTTATTTTTAATAAGCGAAATCATTTCTTGGATGTGTTTTGGAAAAGGGATAAAACACAAGAATATCTAAAAATTCTGGTTAAACACTTATTATATTTGTAGGGGGGCCGGGGGGAATTACCTGCCTCAGGGTGGAGGAAGAATCCTCATTTTACGGGTGCACAAACCTGTTTTACCACATTTGATTTAAAAACATGCTTTACTCTGCCACGCAAATTGCAAACATGGTATTTCTTCTCCCAGTTTCCAATTACATCTCGGTTCGTGTGGAATTTAATATCCGAGGCATCTTATTCCACGCAAATAGGAAGGGAAATTTCACTGTCGGAACTGTTGTCAGACATCCACCTGTGCTCAAGCAGGGATATCTTTTGGCGGCATGCACTGTTGGCTAGAAACACTTACTTTAAATCTTCAGTTTTGGGATTACCCGTCTGTTGGGAAACCTTGAGCACACACAGTAGAACTAAAGGGCAATATCTGTATTAATTCATATCCCAAGCAAGAAGTCGAAGGTTATTAAATCCTATATTTTGCTCCCGTGGAAGCGATCTGTATTGGATTTCTCCCAAGCTGTAGCAGGTTGGGATAGTCTGGTTTTAAAAGGCATTGGATGTTTTATTTAGTTGGGATTATATATTATACATGTTCCCATTTAACCTCTGTACTAGGGTGTGTTTTTATACCCATTTTTTCCGGCACAATTATGTGCTGCTTTGTATATAATAGATGTGTGTTGTGCCTTTTGGCTGGATGCCCAAGGCCTTTAAAGATGTGCATCCCTTTTTATAGCTTCCCATGTTACTATTCCTTTAAATCAGGGCTTGATATGTTTCTGTAGCATTTATAGACCAATTCAGGAGCCAGCCTGGTTATATTTAGGAGTCAGGTAAGGGGTTCTTCCATAGAGTTCATAAAAACATCAGTAAAACTTAGGAGCCGGCAGCAGGGATTTTTCAAGCCCCCCCGGGATTTTTCAAGCCCTGCTTTAAATACTGACTGGTGCACTGTATATTAGAGATTTGCATTCTGTATTATATTGAATCCTGACTCTTTTTCTCCTCCTTTTTTCCTAGGCTAGGAATCTGCAAACAGGAGAATTAGCTGCTGTGAAGATCATTAAACTAGAGCCCGGTAAGTCTTGATATCTGCTCCTCGCTGTCCATTTCCTCCCACTGAAGGTTGCATTTGAAAGAGTTTTGTTATACTCTTGTCATTTGAGCTTTAGTGGTTTCCTCAATGGGAAGTGTTTGAAGACCTATGTTTTAAACACACATTAAGTTAAGACATGCTCTTCCTGCCCCGAGCCGAGCCATGCTCCTCCTGCCCCGAGCCGAGCCATGCTCCTCCTGCCCCGAGCCGAGCCGGGCTCTTCCTGCTAATAGGCTCTTGCGCTTGTTGTAATACTGAAGCACAAGCTTTATGGAAAAATAAAAATAAATAAGGTAACATTTTAATAAAATCTGGTATGTATACTGTACTATTTTAATTTGACTGTGGCCTAAGTTAAATGTGGACTAAAAACTAGGGGGGTTGTGTACATTTTGTGCCATTTCTATATTTTTTTTCTATATGCCTTTATCGAAACGAGACGTGGTAAGAATAATTTTGTGGTCGCACCACAGTGGTATTTGTGTGTTAATCGTGTAAGCTGAGACGAAACAAAATGTTTGGAAATGTGATCCTTTACATCCACTATAGACGAGCTTAGAAAGTGATCAATGATCGCTTTCTTTGCTAAGCGGTTGTTGCTGAAATGCCTCCATGTTGAGGAGCGATATCAAGCACCATATTGAAAGCCATATTGCCTTTCCAATATGGCGCTGCCCTGCTGTTGGCAAGAGCTTTGGAAGTGATCAGTGGTCACTTGTGTCGCTCTTGGGGTGTCTCTTTACTGCAGCCTCTGTTATTTTACAGACGCGGTTCAGTACTGCGGTCACAATTTATTTCTCCGGTGTGTGGCGCACCAGAGAATGCATGCATAGTAGCGCTGCCCTTCGACCCCCTCCCACAAGGTCTGGCGTCACGATTTTTAACAGGGGCAGCAGTTTTAAGGTAACTGAATTTAGGGTAAGTTATATAATAAGGCGAAGAAATGAACCGGGATAACATTACCTCCTGCCACACAGTGGGTAATCCCTAAATCCCGGGCTGTTGGGGTGGAGATGAGGACTTGGTTTGGAAACCACTGGTCTAGTGAGTCCCAAGGCTGCCTAACTAGACTGGTTTGAGCCACGAGGCATGTTAGGAACTTGCATTGAGAAGCATACCGTGTGTACACAAACAGCTTTGTCAAGAGTCCAGCCTATTTTCTAGGTAGTGTTGTGCGTAAATCGATACAGGGTGTATCTCAAATGTCATCTCGGATGTCATGTGGGGAGAATGGTATCATGATGTCACTACTGTTTTATGTAAACAGATTACCTCATTGGATAATGGTTTTTTTTTTAACCTTATTTTTATTTTTGTGACTTGGAGTGTTGGGAGTTCCACCAAGTCTACTTTCTACATGTAATTGAGCAGACTAGAAGGACCGAATGGTTCTTATCTGCCGACACATTCCATGTTTTTCTGTGTTTTAATATATGGGAAAAGCACTTATTTTTATTTTAAAAGAAATGACTGTTCTCTTGTTTTTACACTGAGAATAATTTCGGAGACCTCTAAATTCATTGAGCTCCGATAAGAAGATCCTGGAGAGATTACAATCGCTAGAGGTTTAATTCGATTACACTTTATTCGTGTTTTGGTAGATCGTTAGAGTGTGTTTGACATTAGTCCGGTCAGTGATTTTTTTTTTCCTGAAATCCTGTTTTTTTTACTATTTTTATTTTTGCTTTGCTTTCTTTTAAAATAAAATGGGGAAGGCCTTGGGCATGGGTGCAGATGACCATGTGCATCTCCATATCCATCCAGTGAAATGCATGGGGGCTTCCAGTGTGAACGCTATTAACATATAGTGATGTCGTGGGATTGGGGAGTTATTTTTAAAAGTCCATTTTGGGGGCAGATGAAGCCGTTACGATGGAAAGTTTGTGGCAGTTCTAGAAGTGTATGCATGGTGTTATCAGACACTGTATTTCACTATAACCAGCAAACAGAACCTGGTCCAAGCTAATGTCATGATTGGGAATGAGATCAGGACAGGCGCTAAGCAGCCAATCAGAGAGGGGGCATCCATCTCCTGAATCCAGCATCATCCTGTTAATACTATATTACTGGTGCTGTTATTTTGGGACAAACAGATTAATTAGATTGCAATTTGTGGGTTAAGTAATTGGTAATACAGCATACTATGTAAAGAGACCAATTATGGGGCCAAGTTCTACAAGTGATTCACTAACCATGGAAGCCAGTGATATTGTCCTGCTGATTTTGGCCCTTTTTAGAATTATTTTTTTAAATACAGGGTTTTCTCCCCCTGCCAAGAACTTTGAATTTTCCAAAAAACTGAAGATGGGGATGTGGGTAGAAGGGATGCACTGAGTAATTCCATAGTGGTCAGCTTGATGGATTTGCCCCACTGGCAGATCTGGGTTTGATCTCTGCTCTTATGGCTACATGTTGTCACCACAAACGGCACATGTCCTGTTTTCTTTATTTTTTTTTTTTTTTTTTTTTTTTTTAAGCTCTAAGTGTTATGAGGGGCAGGGTATGGTGCAAGGAACTGGTCTCTAAACATGTCTGTGAGGCTTCCAAATTTTGCAGATAATTGATGTGCTGATCCTGTAACCAGTGGGAAACGGATGACAAAATGCCAATATGTGCATCACCTGATTCTCGTTGAGTTGACATAGCCTGGCCCCTGTGGTGCGCTCACTCACCTATTGATACAAAGGTGGAGTAAATGTTCCGGCACATCCAGTTTCCATCCCGGCAGGGCCACTCCCATATCTGAGCCTGCAAGGGGGGAAGACACGGTGTGCTAAGCTGCTCTCGTTTGGGCGTTGGGAGGACTGAACAAGTTAGAGATCTCTTTTTAGCTGATGGAGCAACGTAAACATATCCTCTCCATGCAGGTCGTGGCTTGTTTGCTGCGTATCAGAATGCTGCACGGGGATTGGGTCTGGGGATGGTGACATACGGTATGCCTAACCAGTAATTAGATCATTGGTTCCAGGCATAAACACCTATCTGTACATAAAACAGGGCATGACAAATCCTGGGAGCCAGGATCCTAAATTCCATACTGCTGGCTCCTAAATTCCATGCTGCTGGCTCCAAAATTCCATACTGCTGGCTCCTAAATTCCATGCCGCTGGCTCCTAAATTCCATGCCGCTGGCTCCTAACTTCCATGCCGCTGGCTCCTAACTTCCATGCCGCTGGCTCCTAACTTCCATGCCGCTGGCTCCTAACTTCCATGCCGCTGGCTCCTAACTTCCATGCCGCTGGCTCCTAACTTCCATGCCGCTGGCTCCTAAATTCCATGCCGCTGGCTCCTAACTTCCATGCCGCTGGCTCCTAACTTCCATGCCGCTGGCTCCTAACTTCCATGCCGCTGGCTCCTAACTTCCATGCCGCTGGCTCCTAACTTCCATGCCGCTGGCTCCTAACTTCCATGCCGCTGGCTCCTAACTTCCATGCCGCTGGCTCCTAACTTTAACTTTATTGTTTGTTTGACATTGAAGTTCAGTTTCTCTGGCTAAATAAATAAAATACAGCTTGGCTCCTGAATTGGCCTGGCTAAAGGCTAGTGAAATGTTTCAAGCATTAATTTAAAGGAATAGTAAGGTGGAAAGCTATAAATTTATGCACACCTTTTTATATGCTTTGGGCATTCAGCCCTAACACATGTCTGTTTAATATATACAAAGGAGTACATCATTGTGCTGGAAAAAATACTTCCATTGATGGTTAACCTTGGCACTGCGGATATTTGGGAACAACGTTTGTATAGGTTTGTTTTTTTGAATAATGTTATTGGCCCTTGTATAAAGCAGACGCAAGACAAATTTCTGGACTCTGTGCCGCTTCCTTCGGATAAGAAGTTTGTGGTTGTGCCAGTGTTCGTTGCTCAGATGCAGCCAATGTATATGTATAAAATACAAATCGGTCACTGAAAAGAGCCTGCGTATAGTCTGAGAACCTCCATCTCCCGCACCGACGAGTAGCGGCCTTTCATACCCTTCCTGACACTTGTAAGTGAAGGAGTTTTTATACATGACCCCCTTCATGTCCAAGTATGTATGATTGGTGAAGACGGCTCCATTCTCCTCTGAAACGCGTTGGGTGATGCCTTTTCTTGAACTTCAAGGGGTCAATAAATCTCTCTAAAATGTCACTTTACAGCGCTGTGAAGAAGTAATTTTCTCGGTTATTCGATACCCCAGATTTTCCAGTCGAGTCATACCAGCTTCTGTGACTTCACTGAGCGATGTCGGGAAAATGGTTTAAAATATTTGCCACTCAGTGACCCAAAAATTGAATTTTCCTGAATGTTTTTTTGGACACTCGAGATACTGGTTCCAAGTCAGGACTGTCCTGCATGCATCAGGATACTTGGGTGGTGTATGTTATGCTTCAGAACCAGACCACAAATAAATGGATTAGCGCTAAGCCTCCCCATCCCCTTTTTTGAACAAAGCAGCCCTGTATGCAAATTAGATGCTTCTGTTTTCCCTTCCACTACCCGCCCCACCCAAGACGAGATCTGTGAATAAATTGCCGCTATTCACACCCTCCCTCCTCTCACCTCCTTGTTCGCAGTAGGTCATTTCTGGTTGCAGGTTAATGAACCCCTTTTCAGGCAGAATTTGCAGCTCAGTGGCGTGTGATTTTGTAAAAGCTGTAAACATGTGTGTTTGTCTGGACATGTTGAGAGCAGTGTGATTGAGGAGTAACCGTTTGCCTGAAGCTTACACTATGAATACATAATACCAGTGAGATACACAGGGGCTCTTTATTGCTGTCTCCCTACAAAATTAAAAGACTGGCAACATACTTGGATCTTGTATCATGCTCCGTAAATTTAACACGGATCCTTCTTACCTATAGCTGGGTCAACTGTATGTAGCCTTACAGAGGCCTCAGAAGCTCTCATTACAGGGACAGTCTAGTCCCCAAACTCACTTAGGTGCAAGATGAAGATTACTGCTTGTATAGTGCTGGAATAGAATACATTGTTTGGACTGTAATAGACTTGCTCTTGTACACAGTAGGATCACTTAGCAGTGCAACACATTGTCTTGCATGTGATATCGCTAGGGAGACAGGAAATTCTATTCATTTGAACTTCATTATTCATATTGTTTTCTGCAGAAAAAAAAAGGAAATTAATCTCATCTAATGGGAGCAGTCCTGGCTTCTTGCAAACTGCTGTAATTTCACAATTTCATCTATCTAAGTATTTTATATTTTAAGCAATGCAAAACATCCATGTTAAAGTTTTTTGAAAGCACATTAATATGCATTAACATTTGGAGGATGCATTTGGGCATAATGGGGCATAATGTTAGTCCTCTGCTATTATATTTGATTGTGCTAATACCTAACATGCTTTTTTATTTTTGCAGGTGATGACTTTTCCCTGATACAGCAGGAGATTTTTATGGTGAAAGAATGTAAACATACCAATATTGTAGCCTACTTTGGCAGCTATCTGTGGTAAGTCACTGCTTGGACACTACTCATAACCCATTTATCCTGTGCAGAGATATGTCTTACACTGTACACTGCAGAAAGAGAACCAACTAGGAGGAACGTGTGTGTTATATAGTTTATAAAATGGGCCCAGCTAAAAACCTTCCCAGTCTCCACTTGTTTTTTTTTATGTCATTGTTATTGCGTTTTTTATAGTGAAAAATGCACAAAACAAGACAGACATTTTTGTGGCATTAAAGGGGCCGTCTAGTCCCCAAACTCACTTTGTTGCAAGATGAAGATCACTGCTTGTATAATAAACAGGCTTTTATCCCTGAGTGATTTTACTCAAGCCCTCCCCCAGTGGTTACTCTGCATGTTTACTGCAGGTGCAGCAGCACTGATTATATAGACAGAGGATATAAAGTTTTGTTTCATTTAGTCAGTTCCTGTGCTCCTCAAATTGAGTCTATCGAGTGGCCTATGAGTGCTCTTGTGCACAGTAGGATCTCTTAACAGTGCAACACATTGTCTGATAACATCACTAGAGAGACAGGATATTCCATTCATTTGAATGTCATTATTCTCATTGGTTCCTGCAACAACAAAAAAGGAAATTCATTTTGCTCAGCTAGTGTGGGCAGTCCTTGTTTCTTGCAAACTGCTGTAATTACACAATTTCTTCTAGCTGTAAGTATTTTATATTTTAAGCAATGCAACATGTAAGACATGCATTTTAAAGTACTTTGAAGGCACATTAATATGCATTCTGGGCACTATACAGTCCCTTTAAGTGTTCATATTTAAGGGTCACAGATTGTTGTCTGGACTTTCATCCTGTGGAGGTCGATTTTAAAATGAGTACCAAGATTTTGTGTCATATTAACCTCTTATTATCGGCTGCTGATCCAGTTCAGCCGAGTCCTCTCGGGGAGAAAAGTACCATAGAATGATTAATAATAGTTATTATTCTCCGTGCGGCTGTAAAACCTGGAATGTATGCTTCAGAAGCTTTAGAAATCAGAGCTGCATTCAGCTTATGGGAGGTGGAATCTCCCATTGGCCACACAGTGTTCAGATGTTGAATTCTGCCATACTGATACGTACACTTTTCTAAAGTGCCAAGTGCAATCAGTACCCAGTCCTGGAACGTTTGCTGAAGCCTGGCAGCTCTTGGGTCTGACCATCAGACACTTTTACTTGGCTCTACACCCAGCAGCCCCGGGGCCTGTTGGAAAGTCGTGGACATGTGGAATACAGAGCAATGCACATGCTTTCTGTAAAGTGGATAATGTCCCACTGTGTCATTTCAGCACACGGCTTCATATACACCCACAGCTACTGATATATAGATATATAAATGTATCAATATGGGAAAATAAACCACAAGTGTTTTTTGTTTCTTTTCTGTATCAGCCGGGAGAAGCTATGGATCTGCATGGAGTATTGCGGTGGAGGATCTCTACAAGATATATATCACGGTACTGTGCTTTTTAAGGGACATTAACATGCTAACTAACTACTTTTCAATGGGAAATGTCAATTAACCAGTGATGTCATAACCATCCCATGTTTGTTAGGGTATAGTATTCTATGGAAGTCCCATGTTAGGGTATAGTATTCTATGGAAGTCCCATGTTTGTTAGGGTATAGTATTCTATGGAAGTCCCATGTTAGGGTATAGTATTCTATGGAAGTCCCATGTTAGGGTATAGTATTCTGTGGAAGTCCCATGTTAGGGTATAGTATTCTATGGAAGTCCCATGTTAGGGTATAGTATTCTATGGAAGTCCCATGTTAGGGTATAGTATTCTATGGAAGTCCCATGTTGGGGTATAGTATTCTATGGAAGTCCCATGTTAGGGTATAGTATTCTATGGAAGTCCCATGTTAGGATATAGTATTCTATGGAAGTCCCATGTTTGTTAGGGTATAGTATTCTATGGAAGTCCCATGTTTGTTAGGGTATAGTATTCTATGGAAGTCCCATGTTTGTTAGGGTATAGTATTCTATGGAAGTCCCATGTTTGTTAGGGTATAGTATTCTATGGAAGTCCCATGTTAGGGTATAGTATTCTATGGAAGTCCCATGTTAGGGTATAGTATTCTATGGAAGTCCCATGTTAGGGTATAGTATTCTATGGAAGTCCCATGTTAGGATATAGTATTCTATGGAAGTCCCATGTTTGTTAGGGTATAGTATTCTATGGAAGTCCCATGTTTGTTAGGGTATAGTATTCTATGGAAGTCCCATGTTAGGGTATAGTATTCTATGGAAGTCCCATGTTAGGATATAGTATTCTATGGAAGTCCCATGTTAGGGTATAGTATTCTATGGAAGTCCCATGTTAGGATATAATATTCTATGGAAGTCCCATGTTAGGGTATAGTATTCTATGGAAGTCCCATGTTTGTTAGGGTATAGTATTCTATGGAAGTCCCATGTTTGTTAGGGTATAGTATTCTATGGAAGTCCCATGTTTGTTAGGGTATAGTATTCTATGGAAGTCCCATGTTTGTTAGGGTATAGTATTCTATGGAAGTCCCATGTTTGTTAGGGTATAGTATTCTATGGAAGTCCCATGTTTGTTAGGGTATAGTATTCTATGGAAGTCCCATGTTTGTTAGGGTATAGTATTCTATGGAAGTCCCATGTTTGTTAGGGTATAGTATTCTATGGAAGTCCCATGTTTGTTAGGGTATAGTATTCTATGGAAGTCCCATGTTTGTTAGGGTATAGTATTCTATGGAAGTCCCATGTTTGTTAGGGTATAGTATTCTATGGAAGTCCCATGTTAGGGTATAGTATTCTATGGAAGTCCCATGTTAGGGTATAGTATTCTATGGAAGTCCCATGTTTGTTAGGGTATAGTATTCTATGGAAGTCCCATGTTAGGATATAGTATTCTATGGAAGTCCCATGTTAGGATATAGTATTCTATGGAAGTCCCATGTTTGTTAGGGTATAGTATTCTATGGAAGTCCCATGTTAGGGTATAGTATTCTATGGAAGTCCCATGTTTGTTAGGGTATAGTATTCTATGGAAGTCCCATGTTTGTTAGGGTATAGTATTCTATGGAAGTCCCATGTTTGTTAGGGTATAGTATTCTATGGAAGTCCCATGTTTGTTAGGGTATAGTATTCTATGGAAGTCCCATGTTTGTTAGGGTATAGTATTCTATGGAAGTCCCATGTTAGGGTATAGTATTCTATGGAAGTCCCATGTTTGTTAGGGTATAGTATTCTATGGAAGTCCCATGTTAGGGTATAGTATTCTATGGAAGTCCCATGTTAGGGTATAGTATTCTATGGAAGTCCCATGTTTGTTAGGGTATAGTATTCTATGGAAGTCCCATGTTAGGATATAGTATTCTATGGAAGTCCCATGTTAGGATATAGTATTCTATGGAAGTCCCATGTTTGTTAGGGTATAGTATTCTATGGAAGTCCCATGTTAGGGTATAGTATTCTATGGAAGTCCCATGTTTGTTAGGGTATAGTATTCTATGGAAGTCCCATGTTTGTTAGGGTATAGTATTCTATGGAAGTCCCATGTTTGTTAGGGTATAGTATTCTATGGAAGTCCCATGTTTGTTAGGGTATAGTATTCTATGGAAGTCCCATGTTTGTTAGGGTATAGTATTCTATGGAAGTCCCATGTTTGTTAGGGTATAGTATTCTATGGAAGTCCCATGTTTGTTAGGGTATAGTATTCTATGGAAGTCCCATGTTTGTTAGGGTATAGTATTCTATGGAAGTCCCATGTTTGTTAGGGTATAGTATTCTATGGAAGTCCCATGTTTGTTAGGGTATAGTATTCTATGGAAGTCCCATGTTAGGGTATAGTATTCTATGGAAGTCCCATGTTAGGGTATAGTATTCTATGGAAGTCCCATGTTTGTTAGGGTATAGTATTCTATGGAAGTCCCATGTTAGGGTATAGTATTCTATGGAAGTCCCATGTTTGTTAGGGTATAGTATTCTATGGAAGTCCCATGTTAGGGTATAGTATTCTATGGAAGTCCCATGTTTGTTAGGGTATAGTATTCTATGGAAGTCCCATGTTAGGGTATAGTATTCTATGGAAGTCCCATGTTTGTTAGGGTATAGTATTCTATGGAAGTCCCATGTTAGGGTATAGTATTCTATGGAAGTCCCATGTTTGTTAGGGTATAGTATTCTATGGAAGTCCCATGTTAGGGTATAGTATTCTATGGAAGTCCCATGTTTGTTAGGGTATAGTATTCTATGGAAGTCCCATGTTAGGGTATAGTATTCTATGGAAGTCCCATGTTAGGGTATCGTATTCTGTGGAAGTCCCATGTTTGTTAGGGTATAGTATTCTATGGAAGTCCCATGTTTGTTAGGGTATAGTATTCTATGGAAGTCCCATGTTTGTTAGGGTATAGTATTCTATGGAAGTCCCATGTTTGTTAGGGTATAGTATTCTATGGAAGTCCCATGTTTGTTAGGGTATAGTATTCTATGGAAGTCCCATGTTTTTAGGGTATAGTATTCTATGGAAGTCCCATGGCAATTGGACCTGAGCTGCTGTGACATGCGTTATATGGCATTGGGACCTGATCTGTTGTGACATGCGTTATATGGTATTGGGAGCTGATCTGTTGTGACATGCGTTATATGGTATTGGGACCTGATCTGCTGTGACATGCGTTATATGGTATTGGGACCTGATCTGCTGTGACATGCGTTATATGGCATTGGGACCTGATCTGTTGTGACATGCGTTATATGGCATTTGGACCTGATCTGTTGTGACATGCGTTATATGGCATTTGGACCTGATCTGCTGTGACATGCGTTATATGGTATTGGGACCTGATCTGCTGTGACATGCGTTATATGGCATTGGGACCTGATCTGCTGTGACATGCGTTATATGGCATTGGGACCTGATCTGCTGTGACATGCGTTATATATGGCATGTGGACCTGATCTGCTGTGACATGCGTTATATATGGCATTTGGACCTGATCTGCTGTGACATGCGTTATATGGTATTGGGACCTGATCTGTTGTGACATGCGTTATATGGCATTGGGAGCTGATCTGTTGTGACATGCGTTATATGGCATTTGGACCTGATCTGCTGTGACATGCGTTATATGGCATTGGCACCTGATCTGCTGTGACATGCGTTATATGGTATTTGGACCTGATCTGTTGTGACATGCGTTATATATGGCATTTGGACCTGATCTGCTGTGACATGCGTTATATGGCATTTGGACCTGATCTGTTGTGACATGCGTTATATGGCATTGGGACCTGATCTGCTGTGACATGCGTTATATATGGCATTTGGACCTGATCTGCTGTGACATGCGTTATATGGCATTGGGACCTGATCTGCTGTGACATGCGTTATATGGTATTTGGACCTGATCTGTTGTGACATGCGTTATATATGGCATTTGGACCTGATCTGCTGTGACATGCGTTATATGGCATTTGGACCTGATCTGTTGTGACATGCGTTATATGGTATTGGGACCTGATCTGCTGTGACATGCGTTATATGGTATTGGGACCTGATCTGTTGTGACATGCGTTATATGGTATTGGGACCTGATCTGTTGTGACATGCGTTATATATGGTATTGGGACCTGATCTGTTGTGACATGCGTTATATGGTATTGGGACCTGATCTGTTGTGACATGCGTTATATATGGCATGTGGACCTGATCTGTTGTGACATGCGTTATATGGTATTGGGACCTGATCTGTTGTGACATGCGTTATATATGGCATTGGGACCTGATCTGCTGTGACATGCGTTATATATGGCATTTGGACCTGATCTGCTGTGACATGCGTTATATGGTATTTGGACCTGATCTGTTGTGACATGCGTTATATGGTATTTGGACCTGATCTGTTGTGACATGCGTTATATGGTATTGGGACCTGATCTGTTGTGACATGCGTTATATGGCATTTGGACCTGATCTGTTGTGACATGTGTTATATGGTATTTGGACCTGATCTGCTGTGACATGCGTTATATGGTATTGGGACCTGATCTGTTGTGACATGCGTTATATGGTATTGGGACCTGATCTGTTGTGACATGCGTTATATATGGTATTGGGACCTGATCTGTTGTGACATGCGTTATATGGTATTGGGACCTGATCTGTTGTGACATGCGTTATATGGTATTGGGACCTGATCTGTTGTGACATGCGTTATATGGTATTGGGACCTGATCTGTTGTGACATGCGTTATATATGGCATTGGGACCTGATCTGCTGTGACATGCGTTATATGGCATTTGGACCTGATCTGCTGTGACATGCGTTATATGGTATTGGGACCTGATCTGCTGTGACATGCGTTATATGGTATTGGGACCTGATCTGTTGTGACATGCGTTATATGGCATTGGGACCTGATCTGCTGTGACATGCGTTATATGGTATTGGGACCTGATCTGTTGTGACATGCGTTATATGGTATTGGGACCTGATCTGCTGTGACATGCGTTATATGGCATGGGGACCTGATCTGCTGTGACATGCGTTATATGGCATTTGGACCTGATCTGCTGTGACATGCGTTATATATGGCATGTGGACCTGATCTGCTGTGACATGCGTTATATGGTATTTGGACCTGATCTGCTGTGACATGCGTTATATATGGCATATGGACCTGAGCTGCTGTGACATGCGTTATATGGCATTGGGAGCTGATCTGTTGTGACATGCGTTATATATGGCATATGGACCTGAGCTGCTGTGACATGCGTTATATGGTATTGGGACCTGAGCTGCTGTGACATGCGTTATATGGTATTGGGACCTGATCTGCTGTGACATGCGTTATATGGTATTGGGACCTGATCTGCTGTGACATGCGTTATATGGTATTTGGACCTGATCTGTTGTGACATGCGTTATATATGGTATTTGGACCTGATCTGTTGTGACATGCGTTATATGGTATTGGGACCTGATCTGCTGTGACATGCGTTATATGGTATTGGGACCTGATCTGTTGTGACATGCGTTATATATGGCATGTTCCTATTGACTCACCAATAAATAATTTCTAACATCATGTTTATTTGTTTCCTTTCAGTTACTGGGCCGCTAACAGAGGTCCAGATAGCGTATATGTGCCGGGAAACCTTGCAGGTACCGTATGTTACAACTGCTGTCTCCGTGTCTAGTTTAACCCATTGGCATCATTTTCGGTATTTAGCTTTTCGTAGCCGTGTGTTATTGAGAGCTTTGGGAACTCATCCTTTTAGAGGTGGTGATGGGGAAAAAAATAATGCACAAAAACGGCCATCAAGAAGAGGTGCTATTCAGCCCTAGGCAGGGAAGATAACACATTCTAGACATGGAACAATCAGCAGGAACATTTTGTGGCCTTCCGTGGGGACTGCTCCACGTTTAGACCCTTACCGTTGTGCAGGTGATGCTTTGAGGTGCCATGCCCTGGGTCTGCTAAGCGGGCGCTGTGAATTGACAGCCTTCCTGAGAAGACTTTGGAAAGATAATGGTTTCCTCAGTGTTTAGGATGTGGGCAGACCACACAGCCGAGCCTTCGAGGTTTCTGGTTTCGATTCTTGGCACATCCAGCCCAAATTATAATCGTCCTTTCACCTAACAAGGAGTTAGTGTGTGTAATATGAGGTGTCAGCAGAATGCACGCCAGTCGTGCTGTGGTTTTCGAATCCCATGAGCCCCCCCTCACTTTAGGGAGTCCCTACCTATTTGTGGGCGCTTGGGATCTTTTACTGTGGCTGGTTTTATGTTCACATTTATTTATTTATTTGCCAACCACAACAAATGCTAGCTGTTTGCTTGGAGAATATCCCAGTCATATTTTTCTTGCACGCCCGTCTCCTATTTTGGAAGGACGTACATGATAACTTCCGAAATGTCATGTTTTTTTCCCCATCCTGCTAAAAGTTACGTTTAAACAAAATGCAGTAATAATTTGGCGGTTGTGACACCCACTGCGTAATGAACTCCAGTTCCCGGCCACTGGTTCGCTGGGGCAAAGTTTTAATGAGTGGAACAATCTGCTGCATTTTATTGGTTCCCATGGTGCCTGCTCCATTTTTAGAACCTCCATATTGTACAGACCCTCTGTTATGTCTTTTTATTATGGAAGTCTGTGTGTGTATATATCCATTTTTTGCTTTTATTTTAGGGGCTTGCTTATTTGCACAGCAAGGGAAAGATGCACAGGGACATTAAGGTAAGTTGCACCTTCTCCACATCCAGCCCTTACATTACAGTAACTTTATTTTTATAGCTTCCGCAAATAATGGACTAAATGCACTGCACTAAAGGGAGGTGTTGTTTAGTTATAAACCTGGATAGCTGTTTTCCATTATTTTTTGGGTGAACAATTTACGTAGCTCTTGGTACAGAGCATAGAAGGATATGATACACCCTTAAATAGCGCCTGTACTTAGATATATTAGTGTCCTTTTATTTTTGTTGTTGATGGAGCATGAAACAAACTGGTTTCAAAAAGCTTTGTGAGCAAACCATTTACCTGCAAAGCACCAAGTCTCTCTTTAATGCAGCTCCTACCCCGTGTGCTGCTTGTTGCCCCCAGGATTTTTATAGCTATTGTACGTTGCATATTTGCCAGCAGTTATTTTCATGCCAGCCATTAACATTCCCTCTAGTTGTTTCCCCTTTACCTTGTTAGAATACGGACCTATTCCTGGTTTCCCGAATTTCATACTAATGCGAGCGGTTTTTCTTTCAGGGGGCCAACATACTCCTGACAGACAATGGAGATATTAAACTTGGTAAGGGGGCACTGTATGAAGGAGCTCTGGGTGGGCTCCTTTTTTCATGTTTCAGACAAATTGCTGTTCTGTTATTCACGCAGTTACACTGCTTTTCACCTTATTATTTGTAATAATACTATTATAACATAAATCTATACCAGTGTTGGTGTGCCATCGTGGGTAGTCAAGAGTCCCACTGTGGTGGCAGACATCTTCTCAGACCCCGTCTGCAGAAGTCAGTGTCTGGATTGCAATCTGGGTGCTCGTCCAGTGGCTGCAATCTAGGTGTTCTGGCAAGAGCTGTGGGTGCAATCTAGGTGTTCTGGCAAGAGCTGTGGGTGCAATCTAGGTGTTCTGGCAAGAGCTGTGGGTGCAATCTAGGTGTCCTGGCAAGAGCTGTGGGTGCTCTGACAAGACCTGTGTCCAATACATGAGCATACAGACACACAAAATATGTGCCCATGAATAATTTGCACTTTATATTGCTTGAATTTTGTCAGAAGTTTAAGCACTTGGGGTTCAAAAAGGTTTTCTATCACAGATCTACCATTTAGCTGAAACATATTACTTTGTATGGTAACAAGCGACATGGGGAACATCAGAAAAAACTACATTGTCTTAATCTTTTTTTCTTTTTCCTAGCTGACTTTGGTGTGGCAGCGAAAATCACAGCTACAATCGCCAAGAGAAAGTCCTTCATCGGTACCCCTTACTGGTAATGATCCATAGGGTTTGGATTACCTAGGGTTTGGGGGGACGGGGCGGGGGTGGCAAATGTGAACGTTACTATTTGTTTACATGCATTCCTCCATTCCACTCAGGATGGCCCCAGAGGTGGCAGCTGTGAACGTTACTATTTGTTTACATGCATTCCTCCATTCCACTCAGGATGGCCCCAGAGGTGGCAGCTGTGAACGTTACTATTTGTTTACATGCATTCCTCCATTCCACTCAGGATGGCCCCAGAGGTGGCACCTGTGAACGTTACTATATTTTACATGCATTCCTCCATTCCACTCAGGATGGCCCCAGAGGTGGCAGCTGTGAACGTTACTATTTGTTTACATGCATTCCTCCATTCCTCTCAGGATGGCCCCAGAGGTGGCAGCTGTGAACGTTACTATTTGTTTACATGCATTCCTCCATTCCACTCAGGATGGCCCCAGAGGTGGCACCTGTGAACGTTACTATTTGTTTACATGCATTCCTCCATTCCACTCAGGATGGCCCCAGAGGTGGCACCTGTGAACGTTACTATTTGTTTACACGCATCCCTTCATTCCACTCAGGATGGCCCCAGAGGTGGCACCTGTGAACGTTACTATTTGTTTACACGCATTCCTCCATTCCTCTCAGGATGGCCCCAGAGGTGGCACCTGTGAACGTTACTATTTGTTTACATGCATTCCTCCATTCCACTCAGGATGGCCCCAGAGGTGGCACCTGTGAACGTTACTATTTGTTTACATGCATTCCTCCATTCCACTCAGGATGGCCCGAGAGGTGGCACCTGTGAACGTTACTATTTGTTTACATGCATTCCTCCATTCCACTCAGGATGGCCCCAGAGGTGGCACCTGTGAACGTTACTATTTGTTTACATGCATTCCTCCATTCCACTCAGGATGGCCCCATAGGTGGCACCTGTGAACGTTACTATTTGTTTACATGCATTCCTCCATTCCACTCAGGATGGCCCCAGAGGTGGCACCTGTGAACGTTACTATTTGTTTACATGCATTCCTCCATTCCACTCAGGATGGCCCCAGAGGTGGCACCTGTGAACGTTACTATTTGTTTACATGCATTCCTCCATTCCACTCAGGATGGCCCCAGAGGTGGCACCTGTGAACGTTACTATTTGTTTACATGCATTCCTCCATTCCACTCAGGATGGCCCCAGAGGTGGCAGCTGTGAACGTTACTATTTGTTTACATGCATTCCTCCATTCCACTCAGGATGGCCCCAGAGGTGGCACCTGTGAACGTTACTATTTGTTTACATGCATTCCTCCATTCCACTCACGATGGCCCCAGAGGTGGCACCTGTGAACGTTACTATTTGTTTACATGCATTCCTCCATTCCACTCAGGATGGCCCCAGAGGTGGCAGCTGTGAACGTTACTATTTGTTTACATGCATTCCTCCATTCCACTCAGGATGGCCCCAGAGGTGGCACCTGTGAACGTTACTATTTGTTTACATGCATTCCTCCATTCCACTCACGATGGCCCCAGAGGCGGCACCTGTGAACGTTACTATTTGTTTACATGCATTCCTCCATTCCACTCAGGATGGCCCCAGAGGTGGCAGCTGTGAACGTTACTATTTGTTTACATGCATTCCTCCATTCCACTCTGGATGGCCCCAGAGGTGGCACCTGTGAACGTTACTATTTGTTTACATGCATTCCTCCATTCCACTCAGGATGGCCCCAGAGGTGGCACCTGTGAACGTTACTATTTGTTTACATGCATTCCTCCATTCCACTCAGGATGGCCCCAGAGGCGGCACCTGTGAACGTTACTATTTGTTTACATGCCTTCCTCCATTCCTCTCAGGATGGCCCCAGAGGCGGCACCTGTGAACGTTACTATTTGTTTACATGCATTCCTCCATTCCACTCAGGATGGCCCCAGAGGTGGCACCTGTGAACGTTACTATTTGTTTACATGCCTTCCTCCATACCTCTCAGGATGGCCCCAGAGGTGGCACCTGTGAACGTTACTATTTGTTTACATGCATTCCTCCATTCCACTCAGGATGGCCCCAGAGGTGGCACCTGTGAACGTTACTATTTGTTTACATGCCTTCCTCCATTCCACTCAGGATGGCCCCAGAGGTGGCACCTGTGAACGTTACTATTTGTTTACATGCATTCCTCCATTCCACTCAGGATGGCCCCAGAGGTGGCAGCTGTGAACGTTACTATATTTTACACGCATTCCTCCATTCCACTCAGGATGGCCCCAGAGGTGGCACCTGTGAACGTTACTATTTGTTTACATGCCTTCCTCCATTCCACTCAGGATGGCCCCAGAGGTGGCAAATGTGAACGTTACTATTTGTTTACATGCATTCCTCCATTCCACTCAGGATGGCCCCAGAGGTGGCAGCTGTGGAAAAGAATGGCGGATATAACCAACTGTGCGACATCTGGGCAGTTGGAATCACGGCCATAGAACTGGGAGAACTGCAGCCCCCCATGTTTGATCTGCACCCAATGAGGTCTGTTGGTTTGGGGGCTGGGTCATGTTATCCGGGGGCTCAGTATTTATAAGGACTTTTTAATTCTGCCCTAGTGAAGTGCTGACATTTGTTTTATTTGACTCTAATCTGTTTCAGAGCCTTGTTCTTAATGTCAAAAAGCAACTTCCAGCCTCCAAAACTAAAGGAAAAATTTAAATGGTGAGTAAAGTAATGATGGTTTTATTTATTGTTACAAGGAATACGGGTCCTGGCACCTGGGGATGATTCACTGAACTGTAAACAATCTCCTTCTCTGTTTTGGCTTAAGTTTTGCCAATTGTTCCTCAAATCACCAGAGCTCCATTTTTGGTGGGAAAAAAAGAAGAAGCTCGCGATGAAGCAAGAAAAATATGTTCCGCATACAAGATAAAATCAAATCACATTTACATACTGTGAAAGATGTCAATTACCAAGTATAAACCCGCCATTGTTCAGCAATAATACCCAGCAGAAATCACAATGAGGTTCAATTATTAAAGTGATTTTAAATATCCACATACATGTGAAAACAAAAGAATAAAAAAATATTCGTAGATGTTTTAAGATTGTATATTTTTTGTGTGTCCTGGTAAGGATTTTTTTTTCTTTTCACAGGACTCCAGTTTTTCATAACTTTGTTAAAGTTGCATTAACCAAGAATCCAAAGAAGAGGCCTACAGCAGAGAGATTGCTGACTGTACGTAAGGAAGAGTCTGAACTGGATTTGGATCATTAATATAGGCTTGAATTCTGAAATGACTACGCTCTGAGACTTAATATGGACAATTCTGCATTGCAGACTTTTAAAGCACCACATTTTGGACAAGAGCCAGTCAGCACATTATTATAATAATTGTTAAATGCCTATATGATAAATCGTTTCTGTAGATCCTGCATTGAAGCAATTTATCATTTTTATTTAAAAGTCAGACACTTCCTTGAATCCAGATTGCCGATCAGATTTCTCCAAAATTTCATAGTTTTCATTCAGACTCCCTGCCCTCCCCAGTCTCCCTGCCCTCCCCAGTCTCCCTGCCCTCCCCAGTCTCCCTGCCCTCCCCAGTCTCCATGCCCTCCCCAGTCTCCCTGCCCTCCCCAGTCTCCCTGCCCTCCCCAGTCTCCCTGCCCTCCCCAGTCTCCCTGCCCTCCCCAGTCTCCCTGCCCTCCTCAGTCTCCCTGCCCTCCTCAGTCTCCCTGCCCTCCTCAGTCTCCCTGCCCTCCTCAGTCTCCCTGCCCTCCTCAGTCTCCCTGCCCTCCTCAGTCTCCCTGCCCTCCTCAGTCTCCCTGCCCTCCTCAGTCTCCCTGCCCTCCTCAGTCTCCCTGCCCTCCTCAGTCTCCCCTTCTTGACCAAGCTAATTCATAAGATTGCTTAGTCACGTCTGCTTTGCTAAGAAATAATCCAGGATTTGATTGTATCCGCTTGCACAACCTCACTTGGCAGGGACTTCCAAATCCTTTGCTGCTATAGTTTCAATCTACCTTGTGTCCCTTCTAGAGTCCTGTTAATGACCCCACAGGGGGGTTTGTATTGGCCCTCTATGTATTTTACATATCGCTACGTTCTTTTTCTCCAGTTTTATGATGGTAGCTACTCCCGAAAAGTGAGGTGCCAGGTGAGTTGAGGTGAGATGACTTAACTATACATAGTGCAGGGACAGACCTGGTGAGTTGCTCCTGCAATAAGACCTCAACTGGCTGAGCACAGTTACGTCAAGATGAAATGTTTTTCTCGACTCACCTGTACCTTACTATAAGAGAGTAGCTCCTAATGTCTGTTTGAATTTTTGCCCAAAAATGAACAATGTATTCAAGGTGGGATCTTGCCATAGTTTAAAGGACAACTAAACTTTATTAGAAGCAAAACTGAAAAGTTAGTTGTTCCTAGTGTGAGGTTAAACTGACATGTACCTTTGATAGTACACGCCCGGCAGCTGCCATGATTTTATAGGAAGCAGGCAGCCGTTTGCTTGGCGACTGGCTCTCTCTGCTAGCACAGAGAGAGACCCTTGTTTTGCATGGGATCAGCAGAGGGGAATCTTATCTAGGTCCTGTCTGCTGATCCCATTGAAAACCTAGGGTCTCTCTCTCCACCAGCAGAGTCAGACCCCTGCACTCTGCAGCCCCCATCAAATCATTAAAGAATGCAAGTATCATTCAGTATGATTTGTTATTCCGTCTTTCAGTATGGTTTGTTGTTCCGTCTTTCAGTATGATTCGTTATTCCGTCTTTCAGTATGATTCGTTGTTCTGTCTTTCAGTATGATTCGTTGTTCTGTCTTTCAGTATGATTCGTTATTCCGTCTTTCAGTATGATTCGTTATTCCGTCTTTCAGTATGATTCGTTATTCCGTCTTTCAGTATGATTCGTTATTCCATCTTTCAGTATGATTCGTTATTCCGTCTTTCAGTATGATTCGTTATTTCGTCTTTCAGTATGATTCGTTATTCCGTCTTTCAGTATGATTCGTTGTTCCGTCTTTCAGTATGATTCGTTGTTCCGTCTTTCAGTATGATTCGTTATTCCGTCTTTCAGTATGATTTGTTATTCCGTCTTTCAGCATGCTTACGTTGCACAAGTGGGGCTATCCAGAGTCCTTGCGTTAGAACTGCTGGACAAGGTCAATAATCCCGATAATCACATGCACTATGAGCCAGACGACGACGACCTGGAGGTTAGTAACGACACCCCGCCCCCCGCGCTATGATTAACATCACTTTGGGAAAGTTAAAGGGTCTGTGAAATGTTTGTTATATACCGTGCTTTGAGTACTTTTCTGCTCACAATTCCCGTCATTGGGACTTTTCATTAAAACTTGGCTGAATTGTAAAAATCAGGCATTAGTAGCATTGAGTAGGAGTTGGAAAGACAGGCAAAGTGAGTGGATTTCTCCAACTTGGCTTTTAATGCCTGTGGGTTTTTTTGTTTTTTTTTCAGATCACTTTTTTTTAATTTTTATTGAATAGTCCTTTAAAAAAACCAATGTGCCAGACCTGCTCTCACTGATGGGCAGATTCGTATGACACATTGGAAATAAACGCAGCATTCTCCCTTGCATGTAGAATGAGGATATTGAATGTGTGCTTAGTGGATTTACTCTTATAATGGTTTCTTTCAGCCGCTCTCTGTTGTGAGACATACCATTCGCTCCTCCAGCAGGTCTGCGCGAGCAGAGAAGACCGTGTCCGAACTGAATTGTACGTTTGACTTTAAATCTTATGTTCTCGAAATACTTGCACCTGTCAATCATTTAAAGGCCCCCTATCAACCTAAACATGTCTTATACTGTAAACGTAGAAGATAAAAAATGATGAAAAATGATCTGTAAGTAATGTCAGCAGAATAACAAGCAAAGCTACAAAAAACGAGAAAATTGTGTATTGTCTGACATCACCTGTGGCGCCGTATGCAAATTACACAATTCCCATTGAAAAGTAATTAATTTGCCTACAGTGTCACAGGTTATGTCATGAACGGAAGACACCACACACCTATTTTTCTTTTGATTGATGGGCTGTCTTGCGCTTGGTATTAACATGATGTACAGATCATTTTTCAGCAATTTTTTGTTCTCTACATTCACAGTCCAAGCAATGCTTAGGTGGCTGAGCACCTTATTATTATTTTGTAATAGATTTTGTCTTTTGTATGTCTCTTTAGAGGGACTCTGGCCCCGTCTAACATTACATTGTGTTTTTGTTTAAGTTGATAAGCTGGAGTTTGAGCCACCCCTTAGAAAGGAGACAGAAGCCAATGAAGTAAGTCGTTTATTACATCATAGAAACCTCGGTTTTGTTTTATTCGCATTTGTTGTCGGTGACCATTAGTTACTGGATCATTATTTTATTGAACGCCATTTCATTCTGGACTTTCCCCTTTACCAGGGGAGCCGAGAGGACGAGTTTTCATCCCACTGGAGCGGCTTTGCCAACGGTGCAAATCATGAGTGAGTGGGACGTGTCGTTTGATGTTTAAATGTTTCTATATCTGCTGGGGAGATGCTTGCTTTCATTTAGCCCCATTTATTGCCCTCTCAGACTTGCAGAGTATTTTTATAGGTTAGAGCATGCATAAAAAATAAATGGATTGCAAGCCTTCGCTCCAACTAGTGTTTTGAATGGGTGGGGGGCAGTTTGAGGTCGGAGGTTATCCCCCAAGTTTAGGGACATTTTATATTTGGAATTGTTACCTATGGTTAATCATAAATTGGATCTCTTTTGTTTGAATTCATAGCTCCACGATGAAACGAGCGGTTCCTCCCCCTCTACCTCCAAAGGTAAGATCCCCCTACAGCTTGAATTTACCCGATAAAGAGAGCATTGCTCCGAATTCAGAAGCGAATTTCACAGTTAAGGCCAAAGTAACAGATTTGGAAGCATTCTCACATTCTGCAGTGTTGGAGAATTTTTTTTTTTTTTCTTCTGTACCCATTTTTATAGAAAGACGGGTGCAGAAGAGCCACTCCTGACTTTGGGTCAAGCTATATAGAGATGACACAGACCTCTCAAGCTGGCTCCCTCACTTGGTCTCTGTGATATCACTTCCTGTGGGCTCAGGTTATGATGTCATTTTCAAGTGCCTGTCCCCAGGCATTGATGCAGATGGGGTTCATGTACCATGCAGTGGGCACATATTGTTAAAAAAAAGAAAGGAATAAACCAATTCTGGGTGAAAGGAATGCTCCCTCTTACCTATAGGTATCTCTTAAATCATAATATAGATGACAGATATACAGTGCGAGAGAAAACATTGGTTATATTAAGCGGTGACTTGCCCCTTCCTCTGGGACACGGGGGGGATGCATAGCTGAAGCCATATTAAATTGCCACTTATATCTATATAAAATATCTGAAAACCTTGCAACCCTCTGTATTTACAGGTCACTGCTGTATTAGCTGTCACAGTATGTCTGGAAAACCTGGCATGCCACGATGAGGTCTTAAATGGTGTTTACCTTTTTCTGTATCCCGCACAGCCTCAAAGGATGCTCAGCTGCCCGGAGGAAACTTCAGCAGACGACGAACGATCCAACACCATCAAACACCAACCGGACAGCAGAGGTCCACACGTGCAGAGGAGACAGAGCAGCCCAGGTTGTGCCCATCACTCTGCAATTGCCCATAATGTTCTCACTAGCAGCATCAGCAGCCCCGGATTATTCAGCAGTAGATACTGTGACATGGGTAAATAGCACAAAGCAGGAAGCAGGGAGACCGTCCACTCCACTGCTGCTTTAAGGGGAGGCGCTAACTGCAGCAAACCATCCGAAGTAACTAACTGGGAACGAGAGCGGTCTGCGGATGTCTAAATCCAGACCGAGTCGGGCTGCGCACTTCCAACTCTTTGTTCAAAGTCTTCAGGAACACTAGGGCAGGGGATGTGCAAACTTATGGCACTTCCTGCACACAGACGCCTGAGAGGTGGCACGTAGCACCTGACTGTATTGTCGCCAGCATTATCTATGGCATGATATGGAGACGCGGAGATGGAGCAAGGAAACTAAAACGGGAAAACGAAAAGAAAAAAATCTATATAATAAAAATGGGAGACGGGTCATAATATACGGAGAAATTATCGTTAACATCAATAAAGGGAGAACAAGGAGCAGAGACGGGGATTTCAAACTTAAGGCCAAAGTCCCGTCCCTGTAATCCTCTCTTATTGAGTAGAGTCTTTTGGTTTAGTGGATAAAAATGGCCACTTGGACTCAAAAGCCTTTGCCATCACTGCCCTAGGGTCACACTCCCAAGTATGTGCAATCAGGGGAGGCAAATCTTGATCATGAGGAACAGAATTTTAGTTTAGCAAGTGACATAAGGAGGGGTTAGAAATGATTATATGAGATACTATTAACTTTTTAATTTTTATTTATTTAAGAGAGTGCAAGTCACTTGGAAATGAACCAAAATATTTGTCTATTTATTTGTCTAAGGTTAGTAAAAGCCTTTAAGAAAAAAAAAAATCAATCACAGATATTTAATATGAAGATTACAATTCTTTATTGAAGCCATGACCTTCCATCGCCTGACCAAAGATGCAGTTCTCCGTCAGTTACTGCAATCTTGTGCATGTGTCAAGGCCGTTAGCGGGAGAAAGTTATGTATATCCGTTGCCGCATGGGCAAGATGAGTCCACATCTTTTGCTGGGTGATGGGAGACCTAACAAAATAAATACAGAACATATCGGCTCCCCGAGAGGGTATCCAAGAATGGGACTTTTCAAATATTTTAGGTATTACTATCTACAAATTTACACCATGCAAATAATGGACACTTCAACTTGCACTAACTGTAAGCTTAAAAATAGAGGAGAAATCCCCACGCTTTGGCTGCATATGGCTACTTTAGAGAACGTGTATTGTCAGACTGATCTGGCTTCACTTTCAATGATATTGATACAACAGATTGATCGGCCTTCCTCAGGAGCACTATTGAGACCATGAGCTTGTGCTTGGATCACTGTATGATCCAAAGAGAGACTTCATGGATCTTGTGTAGGAATCTTTGATTTAAAGAGTTTAGAAGTGCGCTCTCGTGTTTTTGGATTTTTACATTTTGTTCATTTTCAGTCCGCACGGTCTGCTTGGTCATGCACTATCAATGTATGTGAATATATTTAGAAATTAGATCACAGGTAGCATTTGAGCACTCAAAACCTGAAAAGGGGATATCGGAGACCCTGACATTTTATACTACAGTGTTATTATTGGATTACCATCTCAGATACATGAAGACTATTTTCATCCTCCTGTGAATTAAATAATTTTAAAGTGATTTAACTGAAATTGTTTCAGTATATGAAACCATTTCAACACACACTTTTATGATCGTATTAATAATGTGAGATCAAAGTTGAATAATCCCAGACCCTTCTGGAAACAAACTTCCTGACTAGTGAAATCAGCTCCCTAGGTTGGAAGTCAAAATAGTTTATAAAATAACACCACATCACTTATAAAACTACACACATTCACTACATGAAATTTAAATAACATCCTCTCCTTGCAAAGCTGGTGAAGTAAAAGGGAGTCTCTTCCTTTAGATACAGAAGTCCACGCGAGAATGAGGAGAGATAGCTATAGATCCGGTGAGAGATCTCACCCTCTTGGTCAACCCTCAGGGTTGCAGGTTCAGTCTCTGGCAGGAGCGACTGAGCTCATTATCCCTCCGAGGCTGATTTTAAAATGAGATGCATTTAATTTGGATAATTGTAAGATCGACTATACAACTATGAGACCTGGAGTATATCGGAACATTTCCTGGTTAAACACTTTATTATTAATAGAGTGCTGGAGTGTTTATACAATTTGTGCTCATATTCTGTGAATTTTAATTTCTTATATTCATTCATATTATATATGACCTTTTGCGCCTCCATACATCTCCCTGCTTTACTGCTCTGTGGCTTTTTAAACTTGTTGCCTCTCTAGACTGGTGATCATCACAGGGGGTATCTACCCCCCCCCCCCCTGATATGATCCCTTCCATGCTATGGCTTATCCATCTTTTTTGTTTTTCGTTCTGCTGGTATTTTCCTTGTTGCCCACGTAAAGCTTTGCTTTTATTATTTTCCCTGTTGTCTTTCAATGTTTTGCTGCTTTTTCTAAAGACCAGCACTGGGTCCACATCTGGCCCTTAAAGAGATTCTCCCAAAATTATTATGAATACCACAAACATAGGGCGTAAAAAAAAAAAAAAAAAAAAAAGATTAAAATGATCTATACATAATCAGCTTTACAGAATTGCAAGCAATGGCTGAAAGGAAGAGACAACATGTGCTGCACACGTGTCTGGGGTGTGTCTCCTGTCTATGACATCACCTTGATATGCAAATCAGCTGCTCGGAAAAATGGGAAATTTGCATGTTAAGCCACAAGGTGATGTCAACAGGGGACACCACAGATGCAATGTTTTGAAATGATATGTTAATGATTATGGCATACCATCCGCAGATGCAGATGACCCCCCCCCCCCCTCCACTGGTAGGTCCTTTTTCCTCCTCTTCAAACCTTTCTCAAATAAAATGTGTTTTTATCTCTGCAGTAGGTAATGGGGACAGTCCTGTGAGAATGACTAGTCCCAGCGGGGACAGCCCAAAACCTAATCTGCCACAGAAGAAAGAGAAGAAGGATTTCCCTGTACGTATTGCTCGCTATCATCCAGCTCCACTGACCAAGCATGATGGGAGTTATAATCCGCCTAGTTACAAACTGACACGCTTTGTTCAGTGAGGAATTGGATAACCATTTCTCTCCTTATTGTAATTATTAAGTCTTCCGGAAGTTTTTAAATTACTGATTTTTTTTATTTTACAGAACGTATGGTATATAAATCATTAAAGCAGATCTGCATTTCTAGGTTCCATATAATCTATGCTTTATATGCATCGCTTTGTTTAGCAGGCTGCCTTTGCTGCAGACTATTCTGTGGATACAATCTAGGGCAGAAAGTGTTTATAATTCTATTGCCATGAGTGATAGGCGTTGGAGTCCCTTACATTCAATGTTCCTGTTGCAGTAATGTTGGCTGTTTGTCCTCTTCTTTCCAGAAACCATCAATCAATGGGTTACCTCCGACACCAAAGGTTCTGGTAAGTATCCAGTGTACGTCCTAGAATTGGGGACAGGGGTACATCATGCGTGCTTAATGGACTTGGTTCTGTAAAGCGCCACAGAAGGGAACTACACTCAAATACACCGCACTGGTCTAGTCTCCGTCTGTGTTTGTTTTCTCCATTTTTAGATGGGAGCGTGTTTTTCAAAAGTGTTTGATGGCTGCCCCTTAAAGATCAACTGTGCCACGTCCTGGATCCATCCAGATACCAAAGGTAAAGGTCCAGTTCCTACAGGGGTGCTTCATTTAATTAAATCCGAGCATGTGTTTCCAGTGTGAGAATGAGAAATGCTGTGTTCCTGATACTTCTTTGTTTTATCCCAGATCTCTAATCTGTTTCTAAATAGAGGTCAGTGAGTCAGAGGCAGATTGGCTGACCCAATCACTGTTTGATCAGAGAGGAATCTTGACATTTCTCACATTTTTAGACTACAGTTAAGATTAAATATTGAAATAAAAATGTCACTTTTAAATAAATCATTTTTTTTTTTCTAAGTATGCTCCCAGTCGCTTCCTTTTCTGCCTTTGTAGTGCACTTCAAGCAAACAAAACAAGATTCTCCTGTAATTTGTAGAATGATTTAAACCAGTTGATTCCTTTTTCCAGTCTCATTGCGGTAATTTAACTCTTAATCACCAGCACTGTTTTCCCTGCAGACCAATACATTATCTTTGGAAGCGAGGATGGCATTTACACCTTGAACCTGAATGAACTTCATGAAACTACAATGGAGCAGGTATGCAGTAACCTGTAAACACGCATATCACGTGTTCTCCTCTGTAAAGGCAGTATATTATCATTCTCTGCTGCTGCTGATATATTAGAGTACCAGGACAGGATGTAATGAGGTCCGGCCACTAAAAGTGTAATAATTACTGTGCTTGAAGCTACAATGTTACCAGGATGATCAGATATGCATTATACCATCCCTCATCCCAGTATTTCTGTGACTGCTGATGAATTGTAGTGTTTGGCATAGAAAACAAATGTTTGGGGCAGTCAGAACTGAGGATGATGTTGAATTGTTCTTTTGTTTTTTTTCCCCTATTCTGCAGTTATTTCCTCGGAAGTGCACTTGGCTGTACGTGATCAATAATACATTGATGTCCCTATCAGGTGCGTTTTACATGTCAATTTGTTAGACTCCTGGTAACATCTAGGGGCACATTCTCTGGATGGAACCGTCAGTGCAGTATATGGGGGGTTTCTGGGAGAGTAAGAGTTACTAGAATCTGCACAATACAAGACCTTCTTTCTACCTTTCCATTATTTGGTTTTAAGACATCTCTTTGCAATATAGGAGAAAATCAAAATCAGGAGCATCTAGTTCTAAATATGCCTGTTAGTGTGAAACGCGGGGGGGGGGGGGGGGGGGGTGTGCGTACCATGGTTTTCACCAGCCTTGTAATTTCATTTATTTTTCTACTTTTGCAAAGAAATTTCTGTGATAAATTGACCACATATTTTGGATGAACAGAGCCTGTCCCATTCCTTTTCGTTTTCTTCTAAACTGAGCCCATTATATTCGATCCTAAAGGGCACCTATGTGGCTCGGTACTTGGAGAGCCTCTCCGTTATTAAATAAATAAAAGTTGTGCTTTTTTAATTAAGGCAAAAATGAATAACATTAGGTGATGTGCTGTTTCTCCTCTACCTGTGGCTCAAATTCTACCCATGAAATCCAGTCAGCGAGAGATCATGTTTCTCTCCAAATCAGCGCGTTAGATCTTCACTAGAGAGGAATAGAGACGTCTGTATAGGTCATTGGAACTGTAATTGGCTGCAAACGAGAACAAGTGGAGAAAATCCTCAGAATTAAATCGAACTTTTTTGAAAGCATTTATTATTATTATTATTATTATTATTATTATATTCGGAGTCCTGTGAGGCTTTTTTTGTTACCTTGTTGTACTGGTTTTGACAGTAGGTTATGTACGTCTTGAAACGTTGTACATTTCCCTTTTATTTTTGTTTTGAGAGATTCTTTAAGAGTCGTCATCTTCCTGAAGAGGGCATCAGAGCTCCGAGAAACCATCCAGCTCCCTTTGCTTCCACACAGTATATGATGCCAGGAACAAAGGGCCCTTTTTATTGAGGGGGGATGGCTGGGATCCAGTAGGCTCATTGAAATTCAGAATTTGACATTTACACACTACAGTGAAGACGGGAATCATAATAAACTAAACGAGCATTGTGCGTCTCAGCGTCTTCCCCCCCCCCCCCCAGACCCCCCCCTTGTTACCTGGCACCGTCCCGATGGCCTTTTCTGTATATATCCCATTCTTGTGTTGGCTTCCATATCATTATACGCCCCGACCAAATTCACATTCAGGGTTACAACAAAACACAAACCCATCCCACTATTTAAGGGGAAAAAACCCTACAGCTTTTATTGCAAGCCTGATGAGGGTAGCTTTTTATTGGCTTGGTTATATCTTTGCATGTTGTATAAATGTACAAGTTGATGTTGGGCTTGGCCTTGCTGTGCGACTAGCAAGGTGTAATTACTTGAGAATGGACATTAGTATAAAAACAGTGAATAAAGTGAACAAAGTGCAGCAGACACTAGTGCATTTCCCTCCAAAGGGCACAAGTATCACTTTTCCATTGGTATAAAAACCCTGCCCCCTTTAACTCTTCACCAACCGAACGACCTATGCTAATGAGGCTTAAATCCGTTTGCATGCATGGTCGGTCTGATGATGTCATAGGGAAGCTGCATTGCTCCTTTTTAAAAAGCTATTTTTTTGTATCCTGATATATACATTTTCCCATAATACAGTGTACTTTCTGGTGGGTTATTTGCTCAGCAGTGACATTATTTTGTTATTATTATTCTGGGGGTCCTTAGTTGCCGACTGATGGGAATAGCCATGCTCTGATCGAATACGGAGCTGTTAGACATGTTGACTCTGGGCGATGAAAGCATTGTGAGAGACCCTCTGACTAACTGTGTTTCTCCATTTTATTTTTCTGTCCCTGGACCCACGCCATTCGTCTCCTGCAGAAGGTGAATATATTTATTTTGACACGGTTTCCTGTGCCCGGTTTCTCCTTTTAACTCTTACTGATTTTCATTTAATTCTGATTCACAGGTAAAACCCTACAGCTTTATTCCCACAACCTGATCGGACTGTTTGAACAAGCTAAAAAACCAGGACTGGCTGGCCATATCCAAACCCACCGTTTCCCCGACAGGATACTGCCAAGGTAAATATGAAAAGGATGTGTGACGTTTGTTTTGTAACTATGTTGTGTTTGTTTTGTGTGTGTGTGTGCTTTTTTCCTTTTGACATTTCCATGTGTAAGCAGGAATAATCCAGAAGTGTTGATACATGATTCTAGATTTCCCAGAATTCCACAGGGAGAAGAGAATCTCAAAACCTATAATAAACCCTTTAATAAACCTAAGATATTAAAGCCTCACAAATGACCTGTGCAGATACCAATATGCAAAAACCACTGATAGCACAAGACTTGAAACCATAGAATAAATTGGGGAGATGAGCGGGGGTGATATATAAATACAGCGCGGAAGCTAACGGCATGTGCGACTATGTGAAAAGCAGACTCCTGACAAATTTCAGGGGGGTTGTGATGGCGCTCAGTGCGCCCGCGCAGCCAATGTAAAACGTATCTGGGGCCTGATTATTGTTGGAGAACGTTTGGCGGAGTTCTCGGTCCTGCACTGCAAAGTGTTGGGAGTTATAAAAAAAATAGTCATTATACATAACAAACGGTGACTGCGCCTTTTTATTAAACTCCCGACACTTTGCATTGTGGGAGTTTTTATACGTAACCCCCCAAGGTCTGTATAAACGACCCCACAAGGTCATGGTTCAAAGGTCCTGTTAGTCTGTTCCAGAGATTTGATATTACTGTGTATTTATTTTTTGGCTACAAGCCTGAGTTTGTTTGTGTGCAAGTCTTTCTTTCTCTAAGCAGCTCACTGCCACTTTGTCTGTATATTACATTGTGTGGGCTTAATGCCTATTGTTGAGAGAGTTCATTCCAGAGCATTGAATAGATAGATTCAGGTAGCCACGAGTGTCTGGCCTGCAGAGCTTACAGTCCAATAGCGGGGATCATTTACCTTTCCTTATTTCACTTGCAGGAAATTTGCCTTGACCACAAAAATCCCAGAAACGAAAGGCTGTCACAAGTGCTGTATTGGTGAGTACGCACTCACATTGCTCTTATAATTATTATTTCACATTTCTTATAGCGCCTATCACAGCGCCGTAGTGTTATATTGTAGTTTAGGTTGAAAAAGACTTGCGTTCATCAACTTCAACCCTTTCCCTATCCCATGTTACCACTGTTGATCCAAAATAAGGCAAATAAGAACCCTTATATCCGCAATTTCCAATTCTGCCTTCAGTAGGAAAACATTCCTTTTTGACTCTAAATGGCAGTCAGATTTCTCCTGGATCAACAAGTACCAAATAAATATTACTACCTATACTAACATGGATAGCCCTCTATGCTCTGGCTTAAAAAAAAGTCTGTCGAACGCTGCCGGGTTCATGGTGCAGTCTGTAGAACGCTGCCGGGTGCATGGTGCAGTCTGTAGAACGCTGCCGGGTTCATGGTGCAGTCTGTAGAACACTGCCGGGTTCATGGTGCAGCCTCTAGAACACTGCCGGGTTCATGGTGCAGCCTCTAGAACACTGCCGGGTTCATGGTGCAGCCTCTAGAACGCTGCCGGGTTCATGGTGCAGCCTGTAGAACGCTGCCGGGTTCATGGTGCAGCCTGTAGAACGCTGCCGGGTTCATAATGCAGCCTGTAGAACGCTGCCGGGTTCATGGTGCAGCCTGTAGAACGCTGCCGGGTTCATGGTGCAGCCTGTAGAACGCTGCCGGGTTCATGGTGCAGCCTGTAGAAAGCTGCCGGGTCCATGGTGCAGTCTGTAGAACGCTGCCGGGTTCACGGTGCAGCCTGTAGAACGCTGCCGGGTTCATGGTGCAGCCTGTAGAAAGCTGCCGGGTTCATGGTGCAGTACTGATCTGCACATTGTGTCAGCAGAATTAACAAGCAAATGCATGAAACGAGAAATATGTTTTAAATGTCCCTGTGGCGTCCCCTACTTATGACATCACCTGTGGATGGATATGCAAATTACCACATTTCCCATTGAAAACTCGTTCATTTGCCTATGAAGTCATAAGGTGATGTCATAAGCAGGCGACCTCAGTCACATACATTTCTTTGTCTGCCGACACAATGTATAGATCATTTCCTTTTTTGTCCGCATTCACAGCACAAGCAGTGTTATGTTGACAAATCTGTCCAGTAAACTCGCACCATGTCTGTCCCCTGAATTGAAATGATGTACATCATATCTGACACATGAGGTTACAGATTGCTCGCACCGGGGGGTATCTCTGCTTTGGAATGATCTCTGTATAACTTGGGAGTAATTATCTTGTTTTCTAATACTCAGTAAGGAATCCATACACCGGACACAAGTACTTGTGTGGAGCGCTGCAGTCTGGCATTGTGTTACTCCAGTGGTACGAGCCCATGCAGAAGTTCATGCTAATAAGGGTCAGTATGAACACTTGGTGATATCCTTAGATATAAGAGAAAACACTACTGACATATAGTATGAGGATGAAATGTCATTCGGAAGCATCATGGCTGTCTGACATCCTCTCACTGCTAGTGATATGCCCACCCCAATCAGACGTGCAGGGGTCTGACACTTATGTGCTGGATATTATCAATACTTGTTAGTAATATGTTTGGGTTATAATGTAGATGTATCTTAAAGATGGATTACCTCAATGTTACATGTGAACTATTGTACTGATGGTTTGCGTGTCTGTGGGAATTATTATAGTGATTGGCGCGTGTGTGTTATTTTACTGATGGTAAGCATGTGTGTGTATTATACTGATGGTTAGCGTGTGTATTATTATACTGATGGTTAGTGTGTGCGTGGATTATTACACTGATGGTTAGCGTGTGTATTATTATACTGATGGTTAGTGTGTGCGTGGATTATTACACTGATGGTTAGCATGTGTGTGTATTATACTGATGTCTAGTGCATGGATTATTATACTGATGGTTAGCGTGTGTATTATTATACTGATGGTTAGTGTGTGCGTGGATTATTACACTGATGGTTAGCATGTGTGTGTATTATACTGATGGTTGGTGCGTGTGTGTATTATTGTACTGATGGTTGGCATGTGTGTGTGTTTTATTATACTTATGTCTAGTGCATGAATTATTACACTGATGGTTGGCGCGCGTGTGTATTATTATACTGATGGTTGGCGCGCGTGTGTATTATTATACTGATGGTTGGCGCGTGTGTGTGTATTATTATACTGATAGTTGCCACGTGTCTATTATTATACTGATGTCTAGTGCGTGGATTATTACACTGATGGTTGGCACGTGTGTGTATTATAATACTGATGGTTGGCGCGTGTGTGTATTATAATACTGATGGTTGGCGCGCGTGTGTATTATTATACTGATGGTTGGCGCGCGTGTGTATTATTATACTGATGGTTGGCGCGCGTGTGTATTATTATACTGATGGTTGGCGCGCGTGTGTATTATTATACTGATGGTTGGTGCGTGTCTATTATTATACTGATGTCTAGTGCGTGGATTATTACACTGATGGTTGGCACGCGTGTGTGTTATTATACTGATGTCTAGTGCGTGGATTATTACACTGATGGTTGGCGCGCGTGTGTGTGTATTATACTGATAGTTGCCACGTGTGTATTATTATACTGATGTCTAGTGCGTGGATTATTACACTGATGGTTATTGCGTGTGATGTTTATGTATTCTGCCACTTCTCTTTCCAGCATTTTGACTTCCCGCTGCCCAGCCCCCTCAATGTATTTGAAATGCTGGTTATCCCGGAGCAGGAATACCCCATGGTCTGTGTGGCCGTCAGCAAAGGGGTGGAAGCCAATCAGGTGGTTCAGTTTGAAACCATCAACCTGAGCTCAGCCTCGTCCTGGTTCACACAGATCGGCACAGGTAACCAGCTGGGTTTGGCGTATCCGGTAACATCACGTTAGGACTAGATCTCTCCATTTTCATTAGTCTGACGGATCAAACTGGATCCATTGAACGGAAAGAACGGGGTTTATTGCATAATATGCAATCCTGGGGTCATGTTCTAAAAGTGGAGCAATCACTGTGGAAGCCAATGCAATCTTCTGCTGATTCTTCCACTTTTAGAAGAATGACTATTTCTGCATTATCTGCAACTGACCCCCTCGGTGATGAAATAGTCTCATGGTCTTTAAGTTTCTTCCCACTGAAACAAGTCCCTAGTAATTCCCGAGCTGCCCCGCCCCCTTCTTTAAAGCATGTTAACCCGTTTGGCGCCAGGTCGGTTACACTGCCACTGATTATATTATTTCCCTGTCACAGAAGCTTCCCAGCTCGAGGCCATACATGTGACGCAGCTGGAGAGAGACACCGTCTTAGTCTGTCTGGACCGTAAGTGTTAATGTCAAATATAACCCCTGTGACCCCTCTCCGAGCATGTGCCAAGAAAAAGGTGTATTCCTCCTGCCTGGAAGAACCTGCAGTCATCACATCCCATGCAGAAAGCACGGCGCAGATCACTGCCAAATCTCCTCTGTCTGGCTTTCACCGTGGACAAACCACTCTAGCGCCGGCACTGACCACGTATTGCACTGACCACGTATTGCACTGACCACGTATTGCACTGACCACGTATTGCACTGACCACGTATTGCACTGACCACGTATTGCACTGACCACGTATTGCACTGACCACGTATTGCACTGACCACGTATTGCACTGACCACGTATTGCACTGACCACGTATTGCACTGACCACGTATTGATCCTTCTGTTTTTATTTTTTAGACTTTGTGAAAATTGTGAACCTTCAAGGGAAGCTGAAGTCCAGTAGAAAACTGGCGTCCGAACTGAGCTTTAAATTCCACGTAGAATCTGTGGGTAAGTGACCGGTTCCTTTTCTATACTTCCCAATGGTTCCTTCTGCACGGGGAGGTGTTACTTTCACTGGCACACACACCGCGCCAGAGGCATGCGCAGTTGACACTCATTCACCAGCGCACATATCCTGTGCGTTTGTACAGAACACATTGCCCTCCCAGGGTCCCAAAGAACCGCCACTACTTTAGGTGGAACGGGGATGGTGGGCCTCAAACAGCACTGTTTGGGGGCATAGTGCAAAGTGAAATTGTTCGGTCTGTGTAAATGTGGTGGGCTAGTAATATCATTGTCTCTGAGGTTTGCTATTCAGGTTTTAAAACAGATTCTAAAATATATATTGTTGTTAAATGACTTTAAAACAATATAGATCTCTGTTCCATTCATTGGTTGTGAACACTCTAACGTTTAAGAAGTTCCGATTGACTTGAGGCGTCTGGTTTACTCTGCCGAGACACGCAAATTGTATCTAATTAGCGAGAAATAACTATATAATTAACTTTTATAATTCTTTGAGTGAATAGTCGGCAATCGCACCTTGTTGCCATGTTTAAAACCTCTACCAAAAGTACGCCATAAAGTAAACAACTCGACAAGCTGTATTCTAACCCGAGGGGGGCAAGAGCCACGTCATGACCAGCAGCTCATCCAGATGTGAAAAAAAATAAATCAAATCTAAGGTGGAATTCTCCTGAGGTAGTGAGTCTGTTTACCCAACGCATTTGACAAGCTGTGCCGTGTGTCATTTCAGTGTGCCTCCAGGACAGTGTGCTGGCCTTTTGGAAACACGGCATGCAGGGCAAGAATTTCAAATCCAATGAGGTAAGGCATCTTGTTTTACCCTTTCTGTTAAATCTCTAGCCAGGTCGCACAGAGCTATATGCCTTTACAGTTAATCCGACAGAAACCCCCTCCTGTCTGATTTAAAAAGACTTGTGATCATTGCTCCTCAGTGATCTCTGTGGGGCATCTGACATGCCGAACCCACCTCCAGCGTGGGGGGATGGGGAGATCTGCTCAACCGCAAGCCTCGATTTGACGTTTGGATAGACCAATTACTGAGAGATCGGCTCTCTGCTGCCATGCAGTGCCAAATGTATTTGCTACTTCCAATAGTTTGTAGGGTAAAACGTGTTTACAAGTGGCCATTCTGCCTGGTTAAAACTTATATTTGGGTTTAGTCCCTCTTAGTGCATTAGAGTTTGTATTATCAATACATTTCTAGGTCTGATGCTTTTTACATTTCTTTCTTTAGACTTTGACTATATACGATTTCTACTGGTTATTGTTTAGTAATAGCAAGCATACACAATCTGATGCTACCGACTCAACAAAGCACAAAAAGATGGTTATAGGTGCCGGAACTGGATTTGGGAGTTTGGGAGTATGACGCGCTTGTCAGGCAGAGATAAAAATACTAATAGCTGAATGCTATAATGCCATTTCAAATAAGAGTAATAAAATAACCTTCAATTAGATTTAGAGGTTTTAAAACATAAGACATTGCCATATTAAAGTTTTTTGTTCTGGTCCAGCGTGCTGGAACAATCAACCAGTCTATGAATCTTCAGCACCATCTGTGCTCCCTCTTCTATCCCTGCACCGACCTCTAGGGCACCACCTCTGAGATTCTGACTCCTCTCTCTTCTCACTGTCTGCTCCCTCCTACTTACTTTCATTCATCCCAACTCTTCTCATTCAGAACCTCTTTCCACCCCAATCCGAACTTACGTGATTCACTCAGTAAAGCAACACAATTACTTTTTACAAGTCTCTGGGTGTTTTTTTTTTTTTTTTTTTTTGGGAGAAAGACTATAGGAAATCTTGTGGAATTTTGCATTATCAAAAAAGATACAGGAAGAATGTCTGAAAAATAGAATTTTGAGGTTTAGTCCATCTTGAAAACGTACTGACCATTTTATTATATATTTTATAATATATTTGCTTTATTAAATCGTGAACTCACCCACCTCTGAGCTGCTGTCACACTATTTTTGAATCCCTTTTTTTTTTTATCTTACGTCAGGTAACCCAGGAGATTTGTGATGAATCCAGAGTTTTCCGTTTATTAGGATCGGACAGGTATGGATTTATCAGAGATGTTTTATTGTGCGTGCAAATATATATATAATGTGTGTGTGTGTGTGTGTGTGTGTGTATATATCTGGCTATTGCCTGTAGTATACACATGCTACATATCAAAAGTTTACAGTGAGTACCCAACATAATGCTGATTATAGAAATCTAATGTGTGTAACATATAGACAGTTGCAATCCAATTGACAACAAGAGTTGTTGGTTAGAATCTTTACTCCATATCGTTCTCTCAGGGTGCAGACATGTTGGTTAGAATCTTTACTCCATATCGTTCTCTCAGGGGGCAGACATGTTGGTTAGAATCTTTACTCCATATTGTTCTCTCAGGGGGCAGACATGTTGGTTAGAATCTTTACTCCATATTGTTCTCTCAGGGGGCAGACATGTTGGTTAGAATCTTTACTCCATATCGTTCTCTCAGGGGGCGGACATGTTGGTTAGAATCTTTACTCCATATAGCTCTCTCAGGGGCAGACATGTTGGTTAGAATCTTTACTCCATATAGTCCTCTCAGGGGGCAGACATGTTGGTTAGAATCTTTACTCCATATCGTTCTCTCAGGGGGCAGACATGTTGGTTAGAATCTTTACTCCATATCGTTCTCTCAGGGGGCAGACATGTTGGTTAGAATCTTTACTCCATATCGTTCTCTCAGGGGGCAGACATGTTGGTTAGAATCTTTACTCCATATCGTTCTCTCAGGGGGCAGACATGTTGGTTAGAATCATTACTCCATATAGCTCTCTCAGGGGGCAGACATGTTGGTTAGAATCTTTACTCCATATCGTTCTCTCAGGGGGCAGACATGTTGGTTAGAATCTTTACTCCATATAGCTCTCTCAGGGGGCAGACATGTTGGTTAGAATCTTTACTCCATATAGCTCTCTCAGGGGGCAGACATGTTGGTTAGAATCTTTACTCCATATAGCTCTCTCAGGGGGCAGACATGTTGGTTAGAATCTTTACTCCATATCGTTCTCTCAGGGGGCAGACATGTTGGTTAGAATCTTTACTCCATATAGCTCTCTCAGGGGGCAGACATGTTGGTTAGAATCTTTACTCCATATCGTTCTCTCAGGGGGCAGACATGTTGGTTAGAGTCTTTACTCCATATCGTTCTCTCGGGGGGCAGACATGTTGGTTAGAATCTTTACTCCATATCGTTCTCTCAGGGGGCAGACATGTTGGTGAGAATCTTTACTCCATATAGCTCTCTCAGGGGGCAGACATGTTGGTTAGAATCTTTACTCCATATCGTTCTCTCAGGGGGCAGACATGTTGGTTAGAATCTTTACTCCATATAGTTCTCTCAGGGGGCAGACATGTTGGTTAGAATCTTTACTCCATATCGTTCTCTCAGGGGGCAGACATGTTGGTTAGAATCTTTACTCCATATATTTCTCTCAGGGGGCAGACATGTTGGTTAGAATCTTTACTCCATATCGTTCTCTCAGGGGGCAGACATGTTGGTTAGAATCTTTACTCCATATCGTTCTCTCAGGGGGCGGACATGTTGGTTAGAATCATTACTCCATATCGTTCTCTCAGGGGGCAGACATGTTGGTTAGAATCTTTACTCCATATAGTTCTCTCAGGGGGCAGACATGTTGGTTAGAATCTTTACTCCATATCGTTCTCTCAGGGGGCAGACATGTTGGTTAGAATCTTTACTCCATATCGTTCTCTCAGGGGGCAGACAATGTTGGTAGATTCTAACCAACATGTCTGCCCCCTGAGAGAACGATATGGTGTAAATAAAGGTGGCTTAATAAAGGACTTTGTAGTCTTTCATTAGAGAATTTCTTTATAAATCATCTGCACTTGATACAATCTCTCAATTCGACAAGTTAATTGTTTGCTACAGTTATCCATTAAGCAATGTATACTGGTAACCGTACATGTTTTTTTCTGTTGTTACTTTACAGAGTGGTTGTGCTGGAGAGCAGGCCGACCTTGAACCCGACGGCCCACAGTAACCTGTACATCCTGGCCGGTCACGAGAACAGCTACTAGAGATGAACTCTCTGGCGTGCGTGTGTGCGCATGAGTCACATGACATAGGAATATAAATTCCAACATAAACGGCCCATTTAGGGACCTTTGTAAGGTGGTCTGCGGCTCAACTTTTATTTTTCCTTGTACTATTGTACTTTTGGGTAGATTTTCTTATTTTTATCTTTTTTTTTTGTTTGTTTTTTTTTGCTCTGCTGGAAACGGCTGCATTTCCTGTCACCACTGTGTGGTGTGGTATCTGGTTGCTTGATAAAATGCTGTGAGAGGTATAAGGCCCCCTTTATGATCAGTAAAATAGTGATGGGGGTACAGCCTTTCTGAAAATAATAAGGGGTGCCTTCACAAAGGCCCTATTTTATGTAATTTTTTTGGAGTTGCCGTCTCATACCAGGCTGGCTCTTTGCTTTTTACCGTTAAGTACTTGAAACTCTGCCATTTACTAAGCCGTTGGAGATCTTCCTGGTTCTGGTGCAAACAGGCGCCCGCCCCACTGACTATGGCCAAAACACCTTAGTTGCCTTCTTGTGATACTCGATGCAGATATATGAATCCTTTGGGAGACTGTATAGAGGGAATTACGCTGACATTAAACTAGGTCCTCGTTGCCTTGTGAATTTGACCAGGTTTTGTTGAGAAGAGATCACTAGTAAAGGTAAGCACTAGTAGACAGACTTCCTCCGGTCTCCCCTGTTGCTCTGTAACCCTGCCAGCCCTACAGTAACTCTTGTTCGAATAGACAGTCGCCAAAATGCCACACCCACAAACAGAGACTACAGCGTCTCCTAGTGCTGGATTTCCCTTCTCTACCTAACCAGTGATATCTTCTAAAACCGAATAGAAAGATCATTTAAAAAGCGATCAGACCAGCAAAGCAGGTCCAATTTTAATGGCGTCTTACAGTTTAGCTCCCTCTTTAACCTATTTCTTTATTTGTAAGGTCAGTTAAGCACTTGTCTGTAAACAGTCATGGTGATCAGTTTCTTAGGCAACGTGTAGTACAACACATCCTGGTTTGATCAGCATTAGCCAAAGAACTGTTACATATACAGATATATTGCATGGAGCTAAGTAATGTATATCTATATACATATCTAACTGCTCCGATTCCCTTCTCTCAGGATACAAGATTCAGATGTATCCTAGCAGATCTGCTTTGGTTTGTTTTTGTTTTTAGATGCTAACTGACACTACAGGTTTAACTCCTCCGTGTAGGTATTAAAGTTCCTCGGAAGATAGCCGTGTCTTCCAAATCTGTCATTTTACAGAATATAATCAGCGAGGCAACGTTTGAACCTTATTTATTAATCCTCTGCTCGAGTGGGTAAATGTGTTCTAACTGTTAAGGAAGGTTTTTAGCTTTTTTTTAATGTTTGTATAGGCAAATGTTTAATATTCCATTTTATATATTATTGCCTTGCTTTGTTTTATTTCCTTTGGGGGTAGAGAGGTGGGGTAATCGCCGAACGCTGGTGTGAATGAGGATCCGTTTAGCTTGGCGAACAATTAAATTCTTTAACTGGTTGGGTGCTTTCTTGGCGGCATAATGGAAAGGAATTCAGCAGGACACGCCCTTTTTTTGCGCGCAGGAGACGTCAATCAAAGCGTTGTTTTATGCGGAAGCCCGGCCTCTTCTCTACAAATGACTTTATCTGCTTTTATTTCATGACCCTTCGTTGATTACATTTTTTTTTGCAATGACTATGGCAAGAGGTTAATCATTGATTTATGACTTGCGGGGCTAATGTTCGACATTAGCTGGATTATAACCTCTGCCACAACGTGTCAAAGCTTTTTTTTTTTAAACTTTTTTTTTTTTTTTTAAATTGTTCCCCTTTCACAGAGGCCCCAGTAGGTCAGGTAATAAGATGCCATTTTGTAGCAGAGACTTGTTAGCTATTTGAAATGTACATTTTTACTTTTAATTCCGTTTGGGAAAAAAAACCTCATTCAAAAAAAGTTTGTGCACTAAATAAACACCAAATTAGACATAGGAAAAAGAGAGTTATTCCAAATCGTGCCAATGTTTTCCAAAGTGCCTGGTATTTTGAGGGATGGGGGGGGGGGGGGGGGGGTTCTGTGTCTGTATTTAAACTGCCTCGATCTGGGTGCCTGTATTATGTAACACAATGTAAATTTGGTTTTTACCTGTAATAATTTATGTGGGGGAAAAAAAATCAAGATATTTCTTTCTCTTCCAATGTGTCGCCAAACACTCCAAATATCATCAGTTTTTACCATCTTATTCCCAAGAAGTGTTAATCAAGTGTAATATGATTATTTTCACCCCCCCCTAAAATGAGCAAAACGTTAATAAAGTATGCTAATAAGCTGTGTGAATTCATTGGAAACATTTTACTAATTGTGTGACCCTGATGGGGTGAAAGGGACAATGGGGTAAAACCAATTTAGCAATGGATGCTGTGCTGATTCATTTAGGGTCAGAATGAAGGACGGCACGTCTACACGCCACACACATTTTGTAGAAAAAAATGTAAAAAAAAACTAATGTATTTTAAATGTTTCTATGGTGGCACTAGTCTGTGCATCACCTTGTGGCCCAGTCTGCAAATTGAGTTTTTGTCCAATGCAACTCTGCTAACACAATGTATAGCTAATTGTCCATGTGTTTTTATGCTCCTACATTCACAGTATAAACAATGTTTTTATAGGGACTCTCTAGTGCCCAAAATACATCTTCCAAATATTACTGTGCTGTCAAAGTACTTTTTTAACATTTTGCATTGCTTAAAATATAACATACTTACAGATAGATGAAATGACAGCAGTTTGCAAGAAACCAGGACTGTACACACCAGTTCTGGTGTAAGGACCAATGAGAATAATTTCATTCAAATGAATGGCATTTTCTGTCTCTCTAGTGATGTCATTAGACATTGTGTTGCACTGTTAAGAGATCCTACTGTATATAAGAGCAAGGTCACTCAGAGTCCACACAATGTATTCAATTCGAGGAGCATATGAAGTCACTCAATGAAACAACCTTTAGGGGTTTCAACCCTGGAGCCTGCACTACATATAACTGGCCCAATGCCTGGTCAGCTTATCTTAAGCTTTTCCATGTTTTTGGTAAATTCCTTATGACAAGGAATCCCGTACACAGGCAGGTTGACTGCATAAGATTGATACGACTGTATGTATAACACATGAAATCCGTAACTTGGTCAAATTGTTGGTTTTACCCCTCCTGGAAAAAATAGGGATGATGGAGGGTTTGGATTGTGTAAAAACTAGACCTAAGTTTTGAGGAAATTGCCAACATATTAAAGGGACTGTATTGTGTAAGCTTTGCCTGCAGAGAATAAAACAATACTGAAAATGATCTATACATTGTATTAGCAAACCTGGGTGTTAATGCCTAAATTAGGAGACAAATATGTTTTCAATGTGTCTGTGGGGTCTCCTGTTTATGACATCACCGGTGGCACGGTATGCAAATGTGGAACATAACCACAGGTGATGTCATAAACAGGAGACTTGACAGACACATTGAAAACATATTTTTCTCCTAATTTAGACATTTGCTAGCGGTCTTGTTAATGTATAGATCATGTTCTTTCTACATGAACAGTCAACACCATGTTTAGGTCAACTAACGTGGCGTTTTTTTTTAGTTGGTGGAGGAGCGCTTTGCTGGTGGCTGCAGATAGAGTATTGTTATTACTTTTCACCGGTGGTGTTTTCTGTTCCCCCATTGAGTGTAAAACGCGTGAGCCTACATTATTTGCTTTTAACATATTTTGCTACTTTTGAAAAAATGATGGAGTGGTCAAAACAGAAACACCCTCGGGTGCTCAGCTGGATGAGAGGTCATATTCTCAGTACTGGTCCTTGTGGACTCGTCCTTAGTGATCAGTGGTGTTGAGGAAGCTGTTAGTGGTTGCCTCTTTGTGGCAGAGAACGACTCCTATCCATGCACCGCCAAGCTGCGGCATGCTGGGCTGATATGATCTAATACGTCTAGTGCGTGACGATGTACTCCGGTTAATAATGTAGGGCAAATACCTGCAGATACTTATATAGCTAATATTTTCGTGCCTCACACATCCCACCATCATTAATGCTCTGATATAGCCACGCCAACTAGCCAGGTAACTAGACCCATTTCTGGTGGTGACCAGCGAATGATGGAAGACATCTGAAGGTAGCATGAGTTAAAGTAAATCATTTAATTTGGCAATCCCAGTAACAAGACTATTATGGTAACAGAACTGTAAACTCCTGTAATTTAAATCAGTTGTTTGAGACAGGCCTCTGCCCCTGTTCCCCTCTGGTTAGAGCCTGCTACCAATCACTTCATGGGGTATCAGAATTCCTACAACTAATTTCTTTCTGAGAAATGTCCCTTGGTTGATGGGAAAGACTGGACCAGGCAAGAATCAAGCCTTTGCTTCCATCTTACCTGCCACCGGACCCAAGAGATGTCATTATTCATCCCTGCATTGTTTTGTCAAAAGATTAGCAACGTGGTTTCATCCTGAGCATCTCCTAGAAGCCAAAGAGAGGGTTCCCATAGAGGTCCACGGGATGCCCACTATATATGTTTAATTCAATGAATCTGCAGTTACCATGCATGGGCCTGGAGGAGGCTGCGGACCATGCATGGGCCAGGAGGAGGCTGCGGACTCCTGTACTTTCATTAATTACATCACAATTGAACCAAAATGCTGCATTAATCCAAGTGCATCTAAAAATATTCCTTTATTTCATGTTGGAAATCACACTATATAAACCTTTATATCTGTTATTATTACAACCTTTACAGCGCTCACCATATAAACTCTGCATTCAATAAGGAAAATCCGAAATCACGGGGGAATTGTATCAGCAGCAGAATTTGAACCATGACATTGCTCAGAATAGAACTTGTATTTATAGTTTAGGGAAGGAAAGCGATTACTGCAGATTGTACTGGACCATCAAAAAGTCATGAAGATTCTGGACATTGTGCTGGATAAAGTCACACAGATGTTGTCACGGAGGGGAAGGTCTTTTCTCTGGCCGAGTTCTTTATCTGGAGCAGTCGGCATGGAAACAAATGGAATATTCCTGCTGATTGATCCGCTTTTAGAACATTACCCTTGAAAATCTTGACATTACATGTGAGATCTGTTTTAAATAACAATTATTCTTTAATGGGTTAGGAAAGTTCCACGTGACTACTATAAAACCAGACAGAAGAAAATACAATCATATCCATCATTTTTAATCGTTATCTTAAATCTTCTGCACCTCCCCCGAGGCTGGATCCATCGATGATTTATTTGGAATTTGCAATTGAGGCTGAGGTATGATTAAATACAGTCATTGAGCTGTGTCCAGCTTCACTAGAAAAAGTGCAAATATCAACTAAAATAAAACATTTGTTCCGCTGATAATGGAGAGATTGGTGGAGACAAGAAGTTACTGCTAACACAAAGCCACCTACATATTCCCAGCAAATCCTGTGATGTATGTAAAACACAACTCAAGCATCACAAGAACCTTTAGGAAAGTTACTGAGCTCCTGGCCGGCAATGGGAGGCACCGCTAAGAACATTCAGAGTCCAAACCGTTCCTCAGCTTCAGAAGCAATCACCTCCGCGATGGCGAGAGAGGAGGTGGCAGCGGGTGAAGGGGCATTCCTCACGTGTAGTATTCGGCTTGCAATGTCACCAGAACCTCCTTCAAACACAAAGTCATCCACAAGATTCCCGTCTTTATCCAGAGCCTGCGCTCGGACCCCTGAGGGACCCCTGGAAGGAGAGAAAAACACCCTCATGATGATGAGTCCCATTAAGATGACACAACTGGTTATCTGGCCTCTGCCCCTCTGTCCTGAGCTGTGTGTAAAGGCTGGCATGTATAGCATGCATATGCTCCAAGAGATCCATGTTTAAAATGGATTTAAGACGCAAAAAGTGATCATTGTTGAGCGGGTTTGCATGTGCCGACCCAGAATCCCTTGCAGTGGTGGTATTCCGGTGAATGTGTGGTTTCTGGGGGACAAGCAGGGTGTCTGGCTTGTTGGGTGTGTGTAGATTTGTGTTTGATAATGACTCTGCTACACACTGAATTTCAGGCGGAGGGGTTTTTCCATCACCCCCACCATAACTAAAATGTTCTATCTGAACATACAAACCATAGAACCAGCTTCGTGCGACATTTGCTCAATAAATAAACAAATAATTGTGCTTGAACGGCCCTGGCAATAAGTACAAAAAAGGCCACTTTCTGTTTGAATATTTCTCTGTTGATTAATAATTGTTTAGGTTTTGTAAATTTTGAGACAGTTTTCAACTCAAAGTTTGGATTGACAAATCCAGGCGAATATGTACGGGACTTACCTATGAATATCATGGAGGGAGAGCTCCGGTACGAATCTCTGAAGTTCCTTCAGCTGTGCGTTTAGGAAGCAAGCACGATACATTTCTCCCAAGCCAAATCCTAAATTCTTCAGCACCAGCTTGCGGAGCCCACTGCGCCCCCAAAATAAAAACCATAACAAACATAGGCGTTAAATCCTAAATTAGAGTTGGTCTCTGAGATACGGAGAACTTTACGTTTTTTTCCTACCGTAGATTATATTTAAAAAACAATTCAATTTTAAAACAGCGCTTATTCTTTAAGATAAGTTGTCAGTGTAACACTTGCGGTTTGGAGGATCACTTGTTCAGTTAGCAGCTTTCTCTCATAGCTCTTACAGTGAGACTTTCTCAACTTGAGTTGCAGTGAAACAGAGTTGGTTGTGGAGAGAGAGTTTTTACCTTGTTTCATGAAAATGATCTTTTAAATGGACAGTCTAGTCCCCAAACTCCCTTTGGTGCAAGATGAAGATCACTGCTTGTATAATGCACAGGCTTTTATCTCTGTGTGATTTGATGCAGGCATTCTGTATAAATCACATTTTTTATATTTGACTCAAGCCCTCCCCAGTGATTGGAGGATCTTAGTTATAAAGAGAGACTTAAAAAAATTGAATTGATATATATTACAAAAAAGGCATCTCAGAGGGGATATGATAACATTATATAAATATGTGCAGGGCCAATATAAAGAGCTCTCCAGTGACCTGTTCATTAACAGAAATGTACAAAGAACAAGAGGTCACCCCCTGAGACTGGAAGAGCAAAGATTTCATAGACCGCAAAGGAAGGGATTCTTTACGGTAAGGACAATAAAGTTATGGAACTCACTGCCAAGAGAGGTGGTGCTATCAACCACAATAGATGCATTTAAACATGGTCTGGATGTTTTTTTTTTTTGTTTTTTTTTTTAGAGAAGCAGAACATACAGGGCCATTCATTTGAAAGAAATTATTCTCATTGGTTCCTACAGCAAGAAAGAAAGAAATTGACTTTTACTCCTCTAGTGTGGGCAGTCCTGGCTTCTTGCAACCTGCTGTAATTTCACCATTTCATCTAGCTGTGAGTATTTTATATTTTAAGCAATGCGACATGTAAGACATGCATTTTAAAGTACTTTAATATTCATTCATATTTGGAAGATGCATTGGGCGTCAAAACATGTTTGAGAAAGAAATAAAAAAGTGAATAAATCACTAAAGCTAGGCCAAGTTATGAATCCTTTACCTGTACATGAATGCTTCAGTAAAATCCTTAGCGCTGAAGTCGCACAGCTTGTAGCCCTCGCGTTTGAAGGCCAAAATTGCGTTGGGACCAAGCCAGACGCTTCCGTCCATTCGTGGAGTAAAATGGATTCCCAGGAAAGGAAATCGTGGATTTGGCACCTAGAACCACAACGCAGAGAATACCGTGAGAAGTGTCCATTTTATCACCTTATCCCGCAATACATCGCTCCCCCATATTGGAACGGGGGTTACTTTGGACATTTCTTGACTGCTGACCAAACAAAGGACAGTACAGGCTGTGCTGTAACATACTTTAACCAACAGACAAAGTTCAGATGACACCTTTTACAAAGATGCGATATGAGCAGGACCATGGTGGAATCTTTGGACCACTCCATTAATGGGCAAAAAACAACGGGTGAAGGATGGGCTGTAATGACACTTTGTTTTTTAATGAAGTAAGACATCAGATCAGCACAGAGTGGTCCTCCTCACCCACTAGTAAGATCACCTATGTGTTTCACACCAGTATACGGCGCTTTGTCATGGCTCATGTAAGGCTGATAATTGCCCTCTAAATACCCATACACTTTCTGTTTACATGCATCCTGGGTAAAGTCACTGGCAATACACAAATATAGATTGTCTTCTTACAATTGGGTAAGCGCTTCTCTAACGTTATGCTGTAGTATGTCACAGACTAGCTGACTCATTAAACCAGTGTGTCAAAGAGCTGTTGCTGACTGATTGCTTGTTCCATTTACACAGAAATGAATGGTCTTTCTTGACATAATATATCTAATAGCATGCCATACTCCAGGGAAGAACCTACCGGGTAGATGTTGCCTTTAACAAGATAGCATTTTTCTGGCTTTAGCACCAAGTAGTCCCCTCGAAAAGGAACAATCCGTGGTTCGGAGCTGCCCCCGCTGGCCTGTGACAAACGGTCTGCAAAAAGCCCGGCGCATATAACTGCATATTTACAGCGCACCTCTTCTCCCTGTCAGCAGGAGGGAAAGACAAATTTCCTAATTTTTTTTTTTTGCTGTAGTAACCAATGAGAATAATTTAATTCAAATGAATGCAATATCGTTTTTCTCTAGTGATGTCATCAGACAATGTGTTGGACTATTAAGAGACCCATGTGTACAGGAGCAAAGTCACTTAGATTCCACACAATGCATTCAATTCCAGCAGAGGAAGTGACTAAAGTAAACAAATCTGATAGATGCTCTGTGCCTACACACAATTAGTGCGACAGTACCTGTAGGATAGGATGCAGTGGAGGGTTTGAGTAGAATATTAACATGCGATTTATGCAGAATGCCTATTCAGGCAGTAAGTTCATCTTGCACTGCAAACTGTGGACGCCACAGACATATTTAAAACATATTTTACTCCTAATTTACAAAAACAAGTTATTGTCAGAAGATGCAGTCTGGTTATTTAAGGTTCCGAAGCTAATCAATTGTTACATTACCTTTGTATTCCTGATTAAAACTGGGTATTCTATTCCTATAAGAGAGACATATTAGAAATGGTCGTTTGTGTGTACACACACACACACACATTATACCCACATTACACACCCAGGACATGCCACAGTATCCTTATTGCACACGCAGGACATGAGTCTGCACCCACATTGCACACCCAGGACATGCGCCAGCACCCACATTGCACACCCAGGACTTTCCCCAGCACCCACATTGCACACCCAGGACATGCCCCAGTATCCTTATTGCACACCCAGGACATGCCCCAGCACCCACATTGCACACCCAGGACATGCCCCAGCACCCACATTGCACACCCAGGACATGCCCCAGCACCCACATTGCACACCCAGGACATGCCCCAGCACCCACATTGCACACCCAGGACATGCCCCAGCACCCACATTGCACACCCAGGACATGCCCCAGCACCCACATTGCACACCCAGGACATGCCCCAGCACCCACATTGCACACCCAGGACATGCCCCAGCACCCACATTGCACACCCAGGACTTTCCCCAGCACCCACATTGCACACCCAGGACATGCGCCAGCACCCACATTGCATACCCAGGACATGCGCCAGCACCCACATTGCACACCCAGGACATGCCCCAGAACCCACATTGCACACCCAGGACATGTGCCAGCACCCACATTGCACACCCAGGACATGCGCCAGCACCCACATTGCACACCCAGGACATGCGCCAGCACCCACATTGCACACCCAGGGCATGCCCCAGAACCCACATTGCACACCCAGGACTTTCCCCAGTTAGTACCCAGAGCTCCTGGTGTCTAGGGGCAGGCAGCATGTTGTGTTTGTGCTGCCCACGTGCACACACATACTATCATGCTGCCTCTCATGTTCCCTGTGTGAGAGGCAGGCCAATCTGCTGGCAGATCGAGTGACTTCTCTCCCTATCCCCGATGCACTGACCTCAGAACATGCGCAGGGCGTGCAAGAGGCAGCATGGCTGAATGTCTGTGCAGTGCACAGACACCATGCTGCCTGCTTGCTGCAGAGAGGCTGGTAAGGGGAAATCCCACCTCTGCAGCAAGCTTTTTTTTCTTTTATGGGGTCCTGTGATGGCGGTCCTGCCCTGATCTTATGTTAACAGTGCCCTGATAGAGAAGTGTGCTTCAGATCTTTCCTGTAACTGCACTATTTCACTTGTTTTAGGAAATTTGTCTGTAGCAGTGTCAAGAGGTAAACGGCATAGCTCACCTTGTGCAGAGCCTGCTGGACTCTCGTTTGCCATTTCTATATTAGTTACTTCAAAGTCGGTCTGGACAACACCGCCGGTATCGCAGAAATCATCTCTGAAGGCCCGTGCCACCTGTCTATAGTCCACAATCCCAGTGTACGGAGAGTCCAGAGCCATCACTCCCTGTAACACAAGGGCAACAAGGGCTTACAGACTCCTCTGACCGACCATCAGTGACCTCTGAGCCGATACATGCCATATGGTGAACCGCTGATAACCATTATCCAATTCTGATTACAAACCATCTACTTCATGGAGGTTTTTATGGTGCATTTAATGGCGTTGGTCCGTGCTTATCGAATGGTTGTGTTCATTAAGCTGAGCCTTTGGTTTCAGGCTCAGTAGGCACCATACATTTTAGTGTGCAAACCATTTTCCTAGTCTAATGTCTGCCTGGCCTTTCATAGCATAGTATGACAGAGGACTGAGGGGGCCAGCTCATAAAGCAAGTAAGGTACAGACCCTGCAGTAAGGCTCCTTCTCCTTGATTTGCTTGGCATTGATGAGTCTCAGTCCTGGGACATTATTCTGGAGGCCCCTCTCGTACAAAGCTTGGAGTCTTGGGATTTCCTGATGTTCCACAGCTACTATTAGCTAAAGAGAATGATCAGTCGGAAGGAGAAACAAACGGTCAAATACACCAACCAAAAACTATAGAAAGAACACCCCATGCGGGTGAATCTCAAACCTACACTATGGAAAAAAGAAATCCTGCCAGTGATATCATTACACAAAGTAACAAGTTATCACTCATTTAGATGTCACTATTCTTGGGAGAAGTGTCCAACTCGGCTACTTTGGCCTGAAGTTTGAAGTTCCCTGCTTTTTTTGTGGGGTAGATCCTTAATAGTGAGGTGCGTGTGAACACTTCATGTCACATACTTAGCTTGGTGTTAAAGGGGCCAAACCTGGGGAGTTTACCTAAACATGGAGCGGGACAGATCTCTACATCATGTTAGAAGAATAGGAAGAGAAATATATGTTTTAACTCCACTACGATGTCATCATCTTGTGCCTTGATATGCAAATTTCAAAAGTGGTTTCTTTGCATACTGAGTCACGGGTGATGTCACGGGTGATGTCACGTGTCTCTCCTCCCCCCCCCCCCCCCCCCCGCAGGCTGCAATAGGTACCTTGCCGGTTTGCTTGTAGGGAATTCCCTTGCGGTCACAATATTCGTAGCAGAGGGCAGATCCACGTACGCACAGCCGGGCTTTCAGTGACCCCGGGGTGTAATATATACCACTGTGAATAACACCACTGTTATGGCCACTCTGATGGGACGCTGTGTAATACACAATAACCAGACAAGTGAAGCAATATATTGGTCAGAAAAGAAAAACAGGCAGAACTGAGCAGGTGAACGAAAAGAAGGGGTTTGGGGTTATTTTGTATAGAAATAGTTTTAGCAAAAGGAATAACTAAGGGTTTTATCCAAAAACAAGGGAACTGCAGGGAATTGAGAAGGTGATTTCAAACTTAAGGCCAAAGTAGCCGAGTTGGAGAAATGATTCCACTCAGCTGAATAGGGGGATTTCTTTTTTGGCCTTAAGTTTGAAAGTCGCTTCTCATGAATAAAGCCATTTGCAAAATTCAGAAGCAATTCGGGGGGTACAGTCAGGTTATTACCCCTGGCAGGGGGTACGGTCAGGTTATTGCCCCGGGCAGGGGGTACGGTCAGGTTATTAACCCTGTCAGAAGATACGGTCAGGTTATTGCCCTGGGCAGGGGGTACGGTCAGGTTATTACCCCTGGCAGAGGATACAATGAGGTTATTGGCCCGGGCAGGGGGTACGGTCAGGTTATTGCCCCGGGCAGGGGGTACGGTCACGTTATTACCCCAGGCAGGGGGTACGGTCAGGTCATTGCCCTGGGCAGGGGGTACAGTCAGGTTATTGCCCCGGGCAGGGGGTACAGTCAGGTTATTGAAGTTAGAGCCAGTTCAGGCATGACTTACCAATGTGATTTTCTTTTTCTAAGATGCAGAATGTGAGCTTGGGATGGCGCAGGATGAGTTGACGTGCAGACGCAAGACCCACAATACCAGCGCCCAGAACAACCACATCGAACGTGCTAAAACTAAACATCCAGCGCTATATATTACTCTGCATATCATTAGCACTTTCCCCTTTACTACACTATGATCAGGTTATTGCCCCTGGCAGGTGTTTGATCAGGTTATTGCCCCTGGCAGGTGTATGATCGAGTTATTGCCCCTGGCAGGGGTATGATCAGGTTATTGCCCCTGGCAGGGGTATGATCTGGTTATTGCCCCTGGCAGGGGTATGATCGAGTTATTGCCCCTGGCAGGGGTATGATCAGGTTATTGCCCCTGGCAGGGGGTATGATCAGGTTATTGCCCCTGGCAGGGGGTATGATCAGGTTATTGCCCCTGGCTGGGGGTATGATCAGGTTATTGCCCCTGGCTGGGGGTATGATCAGGTTATTGCCCCTGGCTGGGGGTATGATCAGGTTATTGCCCCTGGCTGGGGGTATGATCAGGTTATTGCCCCTGGCTGGGGGTATGATCAGGTTATTGCCCCTGGCAGGGAGTATGATCAGGTTATTGCCCCTGGCAGGGGGTATGATCAGGTTATTGCCCCTGGCAGGGAGTATGATCAGGTTATTGCCCCTGGCAGGGGGTATGATCAGGTTATTGCCCCTGGCAGGGAGTATGATCAGGTTATTGCCCCTGGCAGGGGGTGTGATCAGGTTATTGCCCCTGGCAGGGGTATGATCGAGTTATTGCCCCTGGCAGGGGTATGATCAGGTTATTGCCCCTGGCAGGGGGTATGATCAGGTTATTGCCCCTGGCTGGGGGTATGATCAGGTTATTGCCCCTGGCTGGGGGTATGATCAGGTTATTGCCCCTGGCTGGGGGTATGATCAGGTTATTGCCCCTGGCTGGGGGTATGATCAGGTTATTGCCCCTGGCTGGGGGTATGATCAGGTTATTGCCCCTGGCTGGGGGTATGATCAGGTTATTGCCCCTGGCAGGGAGTATGATCAGGTTATTGCCCCTGGCAGGGGGTATGATCAGGTTATTGCCCCTGGCAGGGAGTATGATCAGGTTATTGCCCCTGGCAGGGGGTATGATCAGGTTATTGCCCCTGGCAGGGGGTATGATCAGGTTATTGCCCCTGGCAGGGAGTATGATCAGGTTATTGCCCCTGGCAGGGGGTGTGATCAGGTTATTGCCCCTGGCAGGGGGTATGATCAGGTTATTGCCCCTGGCAGGGGGTATGATCAGGTTATTGCCCCTGGCAGGGGGTATGATCAGGTTATTGCCCCTGGCAGGGGGTATGATCAGGTTATTGCCCCTGGCAGGTTTATGATCAGGTTATTGCCTCTGGCAGGGGGTATGATCAGGTTATTGCCCCTGGCAGGGGGTATGATCAGGTTATTGCCCCTGGCAGGTTTATGATCAGGTTATTGCCTCTGGCAGGGGGTATGATCAGGTTATTGCCCCTGGCAGGGGGTATGATCAGGTTATTGCCCCTGGCAGGGAGTATGATCAGGTTATTGCCCCTGGCTGGGGGTATGATCAGGTTATTGCCCCTGGCAGGGGGGGTTGATCAGGTTATTGCACCTGGCAGGGGTATGATCAGGTTATTGCCCCTGGCAGGGGGTATGATCAGGTTATTGCCCCTGGCAGGGGTATGATCAGGTTATTGCCCCTGGCAGGGGGTATGATCAGGTTATTGCCCCTGGCAGGGGGTATGATCAGGTTATTGCCCCTGGCATTCTCTCACGTTGCCCTCGTGCAGTATTGGTAGGGTCCATGAGTATTACCTGTGGCCCCGGGTTGAATGCCAGGAGAGCAGAGAGGGTAGCAGGGCCCTAGCGGCACAGCCGGGGCCCCTCACACAGCGCAGCCCAGACATGGCTCAACTGCGCCCCGGGACAGTGTCCGAGAACCTGTCAGCCAATCACAGTATACTTCCTGATTCTCCAACCAATCGGGTGAGAGGAAGCGCTGCCAGCCAATGGTAGGACAGACACTGGGCTCCGTAACCAATAAGCGCTCATACTCCGGGTGATAGGTCAGGGGGCGTGGTCAGCACGTGTTTATTATTGTCCCACAGGCAGCTGCTGGAGGTGAGTTTGATCCCGGAAGGTGGGTCTGTGTCTGGACTACTCCTGTATCAGCCCCGCAGCGTGCAGTGCTGGAGCCACATCGTATATTATACACAGAAAAGCCAGATATTTGGAAAGCTTGTGATTTGTCCATTGACAGGGAGTGAGTGTGTCTGTAACATGATTACAGCCTGTCACATGGTTATTGGATGGTCCTGAGTGTGTCTGTAACATGATTACAGCCTGTCACATGGTTATTGGAGGGTCCTGAGTGAGTCTGTGACATGATTACTGCCTGTCACATGGTTATTGGATGGTCCTGAGTGTGTCTGTGACATGATTACAGCCTGTCACATGGTTATTGGATGGTCCTGAGTGTGTCTGTGACATGATTACAGCCTGTCACATGGTTATTGGATGGTCCTGAGTGTGCCTGTGACATGATTACAGCCTGTCACATGGTTATTGGATGGTCCTGAGTGTGCCTGTGACATGATTACAGCCTGTCACATGGTTATTGGATGGTCCTGAGTGTGTCTGTAACATGGTTACCGCCTGTCACATGGTTATTGGATGGTCCTGAGTGTGTCTGTGACATGATTACAGCCTGTCACATGGTTATTGGATGGTCCTGAGTGTGCCTGTGACATGATTACAGCCTGTCACATGGTTATTGGATGGTCCTGAGTGTGTCTGTAACATGGTTATTGGATGGTCCTGAGTGTGTCTGTAACATGATTACAGCCTGTCACATGGTTATTGGAGGGTCCTGAGTGTGCCTGTGACATGATTACAACCTGTCACATGGTTATTGGATGGTCCTGAGTGAGTCTGTGACATGATTACTGCCTGTCACATGGTTATTGGATGGTCCTGAGTGTGTCTGTGACATGATTACTGCCTGTCACATGGTTATTGGATGGTCCTGAGTGTGTCTGTGACATGATTACAGCCTGTCACCTGGTTATTGGATGGTCCTGAGTGTGTCTGTGACATGATTACAGCCTGTCACCTGGTTATTGGATGGTCCTGAGTGTGTCTGTAACATGATTACAGCCTGTCACATGGTTATTGGATGGTCCTGAGTGTGTCTGTGACATGATTACAGCCTGTCACATGGTTATTGGATGGTCCTGAGTGTGTCTGTAACATGATTACAGCCTGTCACATGGTTATTGGATGGTCCTGAGTGTGTCTGTGACATGATTACAGCCTGTCACATGGTTATTGGATGGTCCTGAGTGTGTCTGTGACATGATTACAGCCTGTCACATGGTTATTGGATGGTCCTGAGTGTGTCTGTGACATGATTACCGCCTGTCACATGGTTATTGGATGGTCCTGAGTGTGTCTGTGACATGATTACGGCCTGTCACATGGTTATTGGATGGTCCTGAGTGTGTCTGTGACATGATTACAGCCTGTCACATGGTTATTGGATGGTCCTGAGTGTGTCTGTGACATGATTACAGCCTGTCACATGGTTATTGGATGGTCCTGAGTGTGCCTGTAACATGGTTACCGCCTGTCACATGGTTATTGGATGGTCCTGAGTGTGCCTGTAACATGATTACAGCCTGTCACATGGTTATTGGATGGTCCTGAGTGTGTCTGTGACATGATTACAGCCTGTCACATGGTTATTTTATGGTCCTGAGTGTGTCTGTAACATGGTTACCGCCTGTCACATGGTTATTGGATGGTCCTGAGTGTGTCTGTGACATGATTACCGCCTGTCACATGGTTATTGGATGGTCCTGAGTGTGCCTGTAACATGATTACAGCCTGTCACATGGTTATTGGATGGTCCTGAGTGTGCCTGTAACATGATTACAGCCTGTCACATGGTTATTGGATGGTCCTGAGTGTGTCTGTAACATGATTACAGCCTGTCACATGGTTATTGGATGGTCCTGAGTGTGTCTGTGACATGATTACAGCCTGTCACCTGGTTATTGGATGGTCCTGAGTGTGTCTGTGACATGATTACAGCCTGTCACATGGTTATTGGATGGTCCTGAGTGTGTCTGTGACATGATTACAGCCTGTCACGTGGTTATTGGATGGTCCTGAGTGTGCCTGTAACATGATTACAGCCTGTCACGTGGTTATTGGATGGTCCTGAGTGTGTCTGTGACATGATTACAGCCTGTCACTTGGTTATTGGATGGTCCTGAGTGTGCCTGTGACATGATTACAGCCTGTCACCTGGTTATTGGATGGTCCTGAGTGTGTCTGTGACATGATTACAGCCTGTCACCTGGTTATTGGATGGTCCTGAGTGTGTCTGTGACATGATTACAGCCTGTCACCTGGTTATTGGATGGTCCTGAGTGAGTCTGTGACATGATTACAGCCTGTCACCTGGTTATTGGATGGTCCTGAGTGTGTCTGTGACATGATTACAGCCTGTCACCTGGTTATTGGATGGTCCTGAGTGTGTCTGTGACATGATTACAGCCTGTCACCTGGTTATTGGATGGTCCTGAGTGAGTCTGTGACATGATTACAGCCTGTCACCTGGTTATTGGATGGTCCTGAGTGTGTCTGTGACATGATTACAGCCTGTCACCTGGTTATTGGATGGTCCTGAGTGTGTCTGTGAAATGATTACAGCCTGTCACATGGTTATTGGATGGTCCTGAGTGTGTCTGTGACATGATTACAGCCTGTCACCTGGTTATTGGATGGTCCTGAGTGTGTCTGTGACATGATTACAGCCTGTCACATGGTTATTGGATGGTCCTGAGTGTGTCTGTGACATGATTACAGCCTGTCACCTGGTTATTGGATGGTCCTGAGTGTGTCTGTGAAATGATTACAGCCTGTCACATGGTTATTGGATGGTCCTGAGTGTGCCTGTGACATGATTACCGCCTGTCACATGGTTATTGGATGGTCCTGAGTGTGCCTGTAACATGATTACAGCCTGTCACATGGTTATTGGATGGTCCTGAGTGTGCCTGTAACATGATTACTGCCATTGAAAAAACTCTGAAGAGTGCGATGTCAGATCGATAAGAATCACGGAACAGCCATGCAGAGGTTAAATTTAATTAAATAAATATATTACAATGACATTTATTTATTAAAAAAAAAAACTTTAAAATTGCAAAAAAAGTTTTTGGGACAAAACAAAGCAAAATTAGGGCCATAAAGAGGATGGAAACTGATCAAAGTAACAAACTGTGATCAGAAAGGAAAGGTTTAATACAGGAAATGTTCTTTATTTATTTCTCACTTGCAGGTCTCTCTCTGTCACTATAAGTACATGAAGCACAGGGAGTGAATTAGAGGCATATATTCATTATCCAGCATTTCATACATTACACATTGTGTAAAAATCACAATCCATCAGATCAAAAACCAACTGTATAAGAAGAATGTGATTTGTTTTTACAGATTATAAACAGTAGCAGAAAATTGTCCTGTACTGTGACTTTGAGCTGGGAGAGGTCACTGGCACATTATCTGCCCTCCTCAATGTCCCCTAGTGTGACCCAACATTATTACATACCTATATTCAGTGGTCCCCAATACAACAATACATTATTTCCTTCCTCAATGTCCTCAGTGTAACACCAACTGACCCCTCCATAATAATCCCTAGTATGACCCCAATATCATCTCTCCCTCTAGTGTTTTCCCTAGTGTGACCTAGCCAATATTATTAAATACTCCTCAGTAGCATTATCCCGCCACCCTTCCCCTCCACGTCATTATCCCGCCACCCTTCCCCTCCACGTCATTATCCCGCCACCCTTCCCCTCCACGTCATACCGCTACCCTTCCCCTCCACGTCATTATCCCGCTACCCTTCCCCTCCACGTCATTATCCCACTACCCTTCCCCTCCACGTCATTATACCGCTACCCTTCCCCTCCACGTCATTATCCCGCCACCCTTCCCCTCCTTGTCATTATCCCACTACCCTTCCCCTCCACGTCATTATCCCGCTACCCTTCCCCTCCACGTCATTATCCCGCCACCCTTCCCCTCCACGTCATTATCCCGCCACCCTTCCCCTCCACGTCATTATACCGCTACCCTTCCCCTCCACGTCATTATCCCGCCACCCTTCCCCTCCACGTCATTATCCCACTACCCTTCCCCTCCACGTCATTATCCCACTACCCTTCCCCTCCACGTCATTATCCCGCTATCCTTCCCCTCCACGTCATTATCCCACTACCCTTCCCCTCCACGTCATTATCCCACTACCCTTCCCCTCCACGTCATTATCCCGCCACCCTTCCCCTCCACGTCATTGTCATACCGCTACCCTTCCCCTCCACGTCATTATCCCGCAACCCTTCCCCTCCACGTCATTATCCCGCCACCCTTCCCCTCCACGTCATTATCCCGCCACCCTTCCCCTCCACGTCATACCGCTACCCTTCCCCTCCACGTCATTATCCCGCTACCCTTCCCCTCCACGTCATTATCCCACTACCCTTCCCCTCCACGTCATTATCCCACTACCCTTCCCCTCCACGTCATTATCCCACTACCCTTCCCCTCCACGTCATTATCCCTCTACCCTTCCCCTCCACGTCATTATCCCACTACCCTTCCCCTCCACGTCATTATCCCGCCACCCTTCCCCTCCACGTCATTATACCGCTACCCTTCCCCTCCATGTCATTATCCCGCCACCCTTCCCCTCCACGTCATTATCCCGCTACCCTTTATCTTGCCACCCTTCCCTGTCACATCATTATCCCGCGGCCTGTTCCCCTCCGCGTGGTCATCCCACAGCCCGTTCTTCCTGCACGTGGTCATCCCGCGGTCCCTTCTCCCTCCGCGTGGTCGTCCCACAGCCCGTTCCCCCTCCGCGTGGTCATCCCACAGCCCGTTCCCCCTCCGCGTGGTCATCCCACAGCCCGTTCCCCCTCCGCGTGGTCATCCCGCGCCCTGTTCTCCCTTCACATCCTTACTACCCTCCACTTCAATGCAAATTAGCATGAATTAGTGCAATGCATTTTGAATAGCAAGCACCAGGTGGCGCTGTGACCTATTGCATGTTACCATTGTGTAATGCCAGAGTGATGTAAAGCACTACATTTCCCATGAGCGCGGGGAATCCAGCTGCTCTGGAGTTTGCAGAGTCTCTTTGTTTTGATATTTTATTTGTTCATCTTTCAGCGCTCCGCGGATATCCAGGTCACGCAGCATGATGCTGCCTCGCGTCATCAATCCAGCCTTCAGATTGTGTAAGCCGCGCAGTCCCATCGGGTGCAGAGGCTTCTGGGGATGGCTGAATGCAGTGTTCAACAAGTAAGTGTGCGCGCTACATGGAAAACTATACCCTCTAACTCCTGCAGCGCCTGATGGCAACAGTATAACTGGGAGCGTCTGTCCTGCTGGAAGGGTAAAAAGAGTTACAATAACATCTGGGTTTGAAATACTTAAACGGACTGTATCACCTAAACACTGCTTATACTGTGACTGTATCACCTAAACACTGCTTATACTGTGACTGTATCACCCAAACACTGCTTATACTGTGACTGTATCACCTAAACACCGCTTATACTGTGACTGTATCACCTAAACACTGCTTATACTGTGACTGTATCACCTAAACACTGCTTATACTGTGACTGTATCACCTAAACACCGCTTATACTGTGACTGTATCACCTAAACACTGCTTATACTGTGACTGTATCATCTAAACACTGCTAATACTGTGACTGTATCACCCAAACACTGCTTATACTGTGACTGTATCACCTAAACACTGCTTATACTGTGACTGTATCACCTAAACACTGCTTATACTGTGACTGTATCACCTAAACACTGCTTATACTGTGACTGTATCACCCAAACACTGCTTATACTGTGACTGTATCACCCAAACACTGCTTATACTGTGACTGTGTCACCCAAACACTGCTTATACTGTGACTGTATCACCCAAACACGGCTTATACTGTGACTGTATCACCTAAACACGGCTTATACTGTGACTGTATCACCCAAACACTGCTTATACTGTGACTGTATCACCCAAACACTGCTCATACTGTGACTGTATCACCTAAACACGGCTTATACTGTGACTGTATCACCCAAACACGGCTTATACTGTGACTGTATCACCTAAACACTGCTTATACTGTGACTGTATAACCTAAACACTGCTTATACCGTGACTGTATCACCTAAACACTGCTTATACTGTGACTGTATCACCTAAACACTGCTTATACTGTGACTGTATCACCCAAACACTGCTTATACTGTGACTGTATCACCGAAACACTGCTTATACTGTGACTGTATCACCCAAACACTGCTTATACTGTGACTGTATCACCCAAACACTGCTTATACTGTGACTGTATCACCTAAACACTGCTTATACTGTGACTGTATCACCTAAACACTGCTTATACTGTGACTGTATCACCCAAACACTGCTTATACTGTGACTGTGTCACCCAAACACTGCTTATACTGTGACTGTATCACCCAAACACGGCTTATACTGTGACTGTATCACCTAAACACTGCTTATACTGTGACTGTATCACCTAAACACTGCTTATACTGTGACTGTATCACCTAAACACTGCTTATACAGTGACTGTGTCACCCAAACACTGCTTATACTGTGACTGTATCACCCAAACACTGCTTATACTGTGACTGTATCACCCAAACACTGCTTATACTGTGACTGTATCACCCAAACACTGCTTATACTGTGACTGTCACCTAAACACTGCTTATACTGTGACTGTATCACCCAAACACTGCTTATACTGTGACTGTATCACCCAAACACTGCTATACTGTGACTGTATCACCCAAACACTGCTTATACTGTGACTGTATCACCTACACACTGCTTATACTGTGACTGTATCACCTAAACACTGCTTATACTGTGACTGTATCACCTAAACACTGCTTATACTGTGACTGTATCACCTAAACACTGCTTATACTGTGACTGTATCACCTACACACTGCTTATACTGTGACTGTATCACCTAAACACTGCTTATACTGTGACTGTATCACCTAAACACTGCTTATACTGTGACTGTATCACCTACACACTGCTTATACTGTGACTGTATCACCTACACACTGCTTATACTGTGACTGTATCACCCAAACACTGCTTATACGGTGACTGTATCACCCAAACACTGCTTATACTGTGACTGTATCACCCAAACACTGCTTATACTGTGACTGTATCACCGAAACACTGCTTATACTGTGACTGTATCACCCAAACACTGCTTATACTGTGACTGTATCACCCAAACACTGCTTATACTGTGACTGTATCACCTAAACACTGCTTATACTGTGACTGTATCACCTAAACACTGCTTATACTGTGACTGTATCACCCAAACACTGCTTATACTGTGACTGTATCACCCAAACACTGCTTATACTGTGACTGTGTCACCCAAACACGGCTTATACTGTGACTGTATCACCTAAACACTGCTTATACTGTGACTGTATCACCTAAACACTGCTTATACTGTGACTGTATCACCTAAACACTGCTTATACTGTGACTGTATCACCCAAACACTGCTTATACAGTGACTGTGTCACCCAAACACTGCTTATACTGTGACTGTATCACCCAAACACTGCTTATACTGTGACTGTATCACCCAAACACTGCTTATACTGTGACTGTATCACCCAAACACTGCTTATACTGTGACTGTCACCTAAACACTGCTTATACTGTGACTGTATCACCCAAACACTGCTTATACTGTGACTGTATCACCCAAACACTGCTATACTGTGACTGTATCACCCAAACACTGCTTATACTGTGACTGTATCACCTACACACTGCTTATACTGTGACTGTATCACCTAAACACTGCTTATACTGTGACTGTATCACCTAAACACTGCTTATACTGTGACTGTATCACCTAAACACTGCTTATACTGTGACTGTATCACCTACACACTGCTTATACTGTGACTGTATCACCTAAACACTGCTTATACTGTGACTGTATCACCTAAACACTGCTTATACTGTGACTGTATCACCTAAACACTGCTTATACTGTGACTGTATCACCTAAACACTGCTTATACTGTGACTGTATCACCTACACACTGCTTATACTGTGACTGTATCACCTACACACTGCTTATACTGTGACTGTATCACCCAAACACTGCTTATACGGTGACTGTATCACCCAAACACTGCTTATACTGTGACTGTATCACCCAAACACTGCTTATACTGTGACTGTATCACCCAAACACTGCTTATACTGTGACTGTATCACCCAAACACTGCTTATACTGTGACTGTATCACCCAAACACTGCTTATACTGTGACTGTATCACCCAAACACTGCTTATACTGTGACTGTATCACCCAAACACTGCTTATACTGTGACTGTATCACCTACACACTGCTTATACTGGGACTGTACCACCGAAACACTGCTTATACTGGGACTGTATCACCTACACACTGCTAATACTGTGACTGTATCACCCAAACACTGCTTATACTGTGACTGTATCACCTAAACACTGCTTATACTGTGACTGTATCACCTAAACACTGCTTATACTGTGACTGTATCACCTAAACACTGCTTATACTGTGACTGTATCACCCAAACACTGCTTATACTGTGACTGTATCACCCAAACACTGCTTATACTGTGACTGTGTCACCCAAACACTGCTTATACTGTGACTGTATCACCCAAACACGGCTTATACTGTGACTGTATCACCTAAACACGGCTTATACTGTGACTGTATCACCCAAACACTGCTTATACTGTGACTGTATCACCCAAACACTGCTCATACTGTGACTGTATCACCTAAACACGGCTTATACTGTGACTGTATCACCCAAACGCGGCTTATACCGTGACTGTATCACCTAAACACTGCTTATACCGTGACTGTATAACCTAAACACTGCTTATACCGTGACTGTATCACCCAAACACTGCTTATACCGTGACTGTATCACCTAAACACTGCTTATACTGTGACTGTATCACCCAAACACTGCTTATACTGTGACTGTATCACCGAAACACTGCTTATACTGTGACTGTATCACCGAAACACTGCTTATACTGTGACTGTATCACCTAAACACTGCTTATACTGTGACTGTATCACCTAAACACTGCTTATACTGTGACTGTATCACCCAAACACTGCTTATACTGTGACTGTGTCACCCAAACACTGCTTATACTGTGACTGTATCACCCAAACACGGCTTATACTGTGACTGTATCACCTAAACACTGCTTATACTGTGACTGTATCACCTAAACACTGCTTATACTGTGACTGTATCACCTAAACACTGCTTATACAGTGACTGTGTCACCCAAACACTGCTTATACTGTGACTGTATCACCCAAACACTGCTTATACTGTGACTGTATCACCCAAACACTGCTTATACTGTGACTGTATCACCCAAACACTGCTTATACTGTGACTGTCACCTAAACACTGCTTATACTGTGACTGTATCACCCAAACACTGCTTATACTGTGACTGTATCACCCAAACACTGCTATACTGTGACTGTATCACCCAAACACTGCTTATACTGTGACTGTATCACCTACACACTGCTTATACTGTGACTGTATCACCTAAACACTGCTTATACTGTGACTGTATCGCCTAAACACTGCTTATACTGTGACTGTATCGCCTAAACACTGCTTATACTGTGACTGTATCACCTAAACACTGCTTATACTGTGACTGTATCACCTACACACTGCTTATACTGTGACTGTATCACCTACACACTGCTTATACTGTGACTGTATCACCTACACACTGCTTATACTGTGACTGTATCACCTACACACTGCTTATACTGTGACTGTATCACCCAAACACTGCTTATACTGTGACTGTATCACCTAAACACTGCTTATACGGTGACTGTATCACCCAAACACTGCTTATACTGTGACTGTATCACCCAAACACTGCTTATACTGTGACTGTATCACCCAAACACTGCTTATACTGTGACTGTATCACCCAAACACTGCTTATACTGTGACTGTATCACCCAAACACTGCTTATACTTATACGGTGACTGTATCACCCAAACACTGCTTATACTGTGACTGTATCACCCAAACACTGCTTATACTGTGACTGTATCACCCAAACACTGCTTATACTGTGACTGTATCACCCAAACACTGCTTATACTGTGACTGTATCACCCAAACACTGCTTATACTGTGACTATCACCCAAACACTGCTTATACTGTGACTGTATCACCTACACACTGCTTATACTGTGACTGTACCACCTAAACACTGCTTATACTGGGACTGTATCACCTACACACTGCTAATACTGTGACTGTATCACCCAAACACTGCTTATACTGTGACTGTATCACCCAAACACGGCTTATACTGTGACTGTATCACCTAAACACTGCTTATACTGTGACTGTATCACACTGCTTATACTGTGACTGTATCACCTAAACACTGCTTATACTGTGACTGTATCACCTAAACACTGCTTATACTGTGACTGTATCACCTAAACACTGCTTATACTGTGACTGTATCACCCAAACACTGCTTATACTGTGACTGTATCACCTAAACACTGCTTATACTGTGACTGTGTCACCTAAACACTGCTTATACTGTGACTGTATCACCCAAACACTGCTTATACTGTGACTGTATCACCCAAACACTGCTTATACTGTGACTGTATCACCCAAACACTGCTTATACTGTGACTGTATCACCCAAACACTGCTTTACTGTGACTGTACGGAATATAATATGATTGCAAATGATCTATACATTGTATTAGAAAAACTGCAAGAAAATGCCTAAATTAGGAGAAAAATGTGCTATAAATGTGTCTGCGGAATCTCCAGCTTATGACATCACCTGTGGCGTCGTGTGCAGATTTCCCACTGAAAAGCAGTTCATTTGCATACCGTGCCACAGGTGATGTCATAAGCTGGAGATTCCGCAGACACATTTATAGCACATTTTTCTCCTAGTTTAGGCATTTGATTGCAGTTTTTCTAATACAATGTATAGATTATTTTCAGTCATTTTATGTTCTACATTAACAATAAAAACACTGTTTAGGTGATAGTCTCTTTGACTAGTTTAGTCTGGATCTGGATTCTTCTTTGACTAGTTTAGTCTGGATCTGGATTCTTCTTTGACTAGTTTAGTCTGGGTTCTTGGAACGTGAAGAAGCACGGCTCCATCTCTCCCACCTTGCGGTATTGATGAAACAATATGGTGGCTGATATTATAATTATGGGGGTTCTCCGTTGATTTTCCAGGGGTAGAAAAAGTGATTTAAAAAAATCAGTTACAGATAAATGCATACCTCCCAACTGTACAAATGTCCAAAGAGGGACACTTTTCTGTGGGCGGGGCTTTACCTGAACATTTTCAGCCACTTTATGGCCAAATGGTAACTATTTCTATCATGTGATAAGTCGTTTGGAGCTCTGTGATACATACAACCTAAACATTCCGAGCTCCCAGAATAGAGGGGCAGGAGGATCATGCTGCACAATAAGCCCGCCTATAGAAATGTTATTGTATTATGGAGGTTTCCCTGTCGATCTCCTGATGTTGGGGAGCAGTCCATAGATTGAATTAATCCGATGATGTAGGGTGACGGCCGCCAGCCATGATGCTGTCATGAGGAAGTGATCAGATTATTATTACAGTGTCTGCCTCCAGCAGGGGGTTAATGGGTAATAAATGAAGCAATACCCCCCCCCCCCCCCAGTCCATGGAGAAACAGCAGCAAAGCAAAGTCCTAAAAGTGGAACAATCAGCAGGATCCTCCACTGGTTACCATAGTGATTAGATATAACACTAAACATCTCATGATATATGTGTGAGTTGAGTCACTAGTCCAGTATTATTTACATTGTACACTATAGACAGTAAACATTGATTTACACACTGTGTTAAGACCTGTCGCCTATGACATCACCATGTGACCTCATGGGCAAATGGCCTACAGCAGTGTAGACTACGGGCTAATTCCCCGCACTTCCCTCTCTCACGACTACATCGGCCTTGTTTGAGATTCTGCCACACTATATATGTGTTAAACAGCCAGAAGAATGGAGTATGCCCCGTACCACATCAATAAGTAATACTGCTTCTTACTTTAAGGTTTGCTGCACAATGGGGAACCTAAGGAGAGGCCCTGAGAGATCACTCCTACACAAACCGTGTCTCCGTCTGTTACCTTTTATCCGGAGTCAGTCAGGTCTACAAACATCTGTAGCCGGTTCCTTCATAGCAATAAGACACCCCATACCTGTTATCTGGAGGGAGCAGGTAATAATATCCAGAGTCTCTGTCCTTAATCATTAAACCTAATCCGGGATACAGAGCAACAGCAGATAAACACAGTTACACATGACAGCACAGTTAGCAATTAGGGACTGAAGGGATTAAAAGACACCCGCTCACCGGCCAGCTAACACTCACCCTGCCGGCCCTTTAACCCCTTGGGCAGCGCGGCCAGGGAAGGCCCAGGAATAACAGCAGCAAGTGCAGAAAGGGTGGTGGGATCTTGACAATCCTAGCTGTACAGCTGGGGGGGAAAGAAACGATGCTTGCTGTGCAATATAAATGGAATAGCGCAGGCAGATATGTGGAAGAAAAAAAGGAAAAAACCACAATAGTGTATGAAACACATTAATCAAATAAAGTGATAGTGCACTCGCACGGAGAAGCCAGAGACATGCCAAAATGAAGATGATAGGTCTTCAGACTCTTCAAATAGCTTTAATTCTGTATAAAAGAATAACACACACATAGAGCAGTAAAAGATGGCACTCCCTCGGCCGCAAGGTAAAGCCACTTACAGAATTATAAGCTAGAAGTGCCAATAGGAGTCCAGGTTTAGCACAGTCCCAAAAAACTGCAGGTCCAGGCATGGTAAATACTATGTACAGGCTCCTGTGTAGTGTATACTCACATTGCATGTATCATTAGCATTTGGGATGCTTTAAAGGGACTCTGTCCTCACAGCTGTCTCTCTGTCTTCCCATCGTCTCCCCAAGCTGTCTCTATCTCTTCCCCTTTTACCCCCCCCCCCCCAGTTGTGTTTCTTTCCTCTCCCCCAGCTGCATCTCTCCCTCTCCCTTCATCTACCTCAGCTGTCACTCTCTTCTGCCCCCTTTCCTCTTCCCTTTTTGCTTCTCTGCATTTCCTCTCCCCTGCTATCTTTCTTTCTTTCCTCTCCCCTGTTTATCTCTCTCCCCCAGCCATCTCTCCCTCCCCTGTCTCCTCTCCCAGCAGTTTCTCTCTCTCCGCCCCTGCCTGCCTCTCATCCTCAGAGATACACCTGTGTATCTCTCCCCTTTTCCTCTACCCCACCTGTGTATCTCTCCCCCTTTCCTCTCCCCCAGCTGTGTATCTCTCCCCCTTTCCTCTACCCCACCTGTGTATCTCTCCCCCTTTCCTCTCCCCCAGCTGTGTATCTCTCCCCCTTTCCTCTCCCCCAGCTGTGTATCTCTCCCCTTTTCCTCTCCCCCAGCTGTGTATCTCTCCCCTTTTCCTCTCCACCAGCTGTGTATCTCTACCCTTTTCCTCTCCCCCACCTGTGTATCTCTCCCCTTTTCCTCTCCCCCACCTGTGTATCTCTCCCCTTTTCCTCTCCCCCAGCTGTCTCTCGCTCCCCTTTTCCTCTCCCCCACCTGTGTATCTCTCCCCTTTTCCTCTCCCCCAGCTGTCTCTCGCTCCCCTTTTCCTCTCCCCCAGCTGTCTCTCGCTCCCCTTTTCCTCTCCCCCAGCTGTCTCTCGCTCCCCTTTTCCTCTCCCCCAGCTGTCTCTCGCTCCCCTTTTCCTCTCCCCCAGCTGTCTCTCGCTCCCCTTTTCCTCTCCCCCAGCTGTCTCTCGCTCCCCTTTTCCTCTCCCCCAGCTGTCTGTCTCTCCCCTTCCATCTTGGTTTTCCTACCTATACAAACACCTGGAGCGTCACATTTCGACGCTCTGTCATCACTATGTGCACGGCAGCGCCCCACAGCTTCCAAGCTGCAACCCTGCACCAATGGCGGACCGCTCCCTAATCCTGCCTTAAGTACGCCACTGATTGCATGCCGTTTATTCCAGTACATTGAGTTCTACAGATCTGTGTATAGCGGATGTTCATATTCACAGGGTGGACTATGAACGGATAAAGGATTGTGGTCCAGACCGGGCAGCGTCTGAATGGCTCCTGCGCTGTGGGGCCAAAGTGCGCTATCAAGGATTTGAGAGGTGGCAGCAAGACTACAATGGACTTCCAACAGGACCGTTAAATAAATACAAGATACAGGCTATAGATGCCACTGAATCCTGCATCATGTACAGGGGGTTTGATTACTTTGGTGAGGAAATATTTTATTGGTTAACTTTAATTGCTGTGGAGCTCTGCAATACACACACATTGCACAGTGCTGGGAGCTTTATTGCTGTGGAGCTCTGCAATACACACACATTGCACAGTACTGGGAGCTTTATTGCTGTGGAGCTCTGCAATACACACACATTGCACAGTACTGGGAGCTTTATTGCTGGGGAGCTCTGCAAAACACACACATTGCACAGTACTGGGAGCTTTATTGCTGGGGAGCTCTGCAAAACACACACATTGCACAGTACTGGGAGCTTTATTGCTGTGGAGCTCTGTAATACACACACATTGCACAGTACTGGGAGCTTTATTGCTGTGGAGCTCTGTAATACACACACATTGCACAGTGCTGTGAGCTTTATTGTCGTGGAGCTCTGTAATACACACACTACACGTTACTGTGAGTTGTATTTCTGTGGAGCTCTGCAATACACACACTGCACGTTACTGTGAGTTGTATTGCTGTGGAGCTCTGTAGTACACACACTGCTCGTTACTGTGAGTTGTATTGCTGTGGAGCTCTGTAGTACACACACTGCACGTTACTGTGAGTTGTATTGCTGTGGAGCTCTGTAGTACACACACTGCACGTTACTGTGAGTTGTATTGCTGTGGAGCTCTGTAGTACACACACTGCACGTTACTGTGAGTTGTATTGCTGTGGAGCTCTGTAGTACACACAGTGCACGTTACTGTGAGTTGTATTGCTGTGGAGCTCTGTAGTACACACAGTGCACGTTACTGTGAGTTGTATTGCTGTGGAGCTCTGTAGTACACACAGTGCACGTTACTGTGAGTTGTATTGCTGTGGAGCTCTGTAATACACACACTGCACGTTACTGTGAGTTGTATTGCTGTGGAGCTCTGTAGTACACACGCTGCACGTTACTGTGAGTTTTATTGCTGTGGAGCTCTGTAGTACACACGCTGCACGTTACTGTGAGTTGTATTGCTGTGGAGCTCTGTAATACACACACTGCACGTTACTGTGAGTTGTATTGCTGTGGAGCTCTGTAGTACACACGCTGCACGTTACTGTGAGTTTTATTGCTGTGGAGCTCTGTAGTACACACGCTGCACGTTACTGTGAGTTGTATTGCTGTGGAGCTCTGTAGTAGACACGCTGCACGTTACTGTGAGTTGTATTGCTGTGGAGCTCTGTAGTACACACAGTGCACGTTACTGTGAGTTGTATTGCTGTGGAGCTCTGTAGTACACACGCTGCACGTTACTGTGAGTTGTATTGCTGTGGAGTTCTGTAGTACACACGCTGCACGTTACTGTGAGTTGTATTGCTGTGGAGCTCTGTAGTACACACGCTGCACGTTACTGTGAGTTGTATTGCTGTGGAGCTCTGTAGTACACACAGTGCACGTTACTGTGAGTTGTATTGCTGTGGAGCTCTGTAGTACACACAGTGCACGTTACTGTGAGTTGTATTGCTGTGGAGCTCTGTAGTACACACAGTGCACGTTACTGTGAGTTTTATTGCTGTGGAGCTCTGTAGTACACACGCTGCACGTTACTGTGAGTTGTATTGCTGTGGAGCTCTGTAGTAGACACGCTGCCCGTTACTGTGAGTTGTATTGCTGTGGAGCTCTGTAGTACACACAGTGCACGTTACTGTGATTTGTATTGCTGTGGAGCTCTGTAGTACACACAGTGCACGTTACTGTGAGTTGTATTGCTGTGGAGCTCTGTAGTACACACACTGCACGTTACTGTGAGTTGTATTGCTGTGGAGCTCTGTAGTACACACAGTGCACGTTACTGTGAGTTGTATTGCTGTGGAGCTCTGTAGTACACACAGTGCACGTTACTGTGAGTATTATTGCTGTGGAGCTCTGTAGTACACACGCTGCACGTTACTGTGAGTTGTATTGCTGTGGAGCTCTGTAGTAGAGACGCTGCACGTTACTGTGAGTTGTATTGCTGTGGAGCTCTGTAGTACACACAGTGCACGTTACTGTGATTTGTATTGCTGTGGAGCTCTGTAGTACACACACTGCACGTTACTGTGAGTTGTATTGCTGTGGAGCTCTGTAGTACACACACTGCACGTTACTGTGAGTTGTATTGCTGTGGAGCTCTGTAGTACACACACTGCACGTTACTGTGAGTTGTATTGCTGTGGAGCTCTGTAGTACACACAGTGCACGTTACTGTGAGTTGTATTGCTGTGGAGCTCTGTAGTACACACAGTGCACGTTACTGTGATTTGTATTGCTGTGGAGCTCTGTAGTACACACAGTGCACGTTACTGTGAGTTGTATTGCTGTGGAGCTCTGTAGTACATGCCCACCGCTCATTGCTGTAGAACTCTGTAAAGAAACTGTTCTTCATTTCAGATGGCTTGAAACATGTTGAGGAAATCAAGCTGTGTAAATGTATCTACATTGAGGATGCCTGTCTGGACAGACTGGGCAAGATAGAAAGCTTCCAGCAAAGTCTCCGGAGGTTGGATATCATATCCTGCGGGAATGTGACCGACAAGGGGATCATAGCCCTCAACAATCTCAGGTCAGTGACATCTAAAGTGCTACCTGCATGTGTGTATCTGGAATGAAAGGCTGGCTGAGTATCATGGGAGTAGTAATGTGCTGCAGTGCTCCAACAGATATTCTGTACCAGTTAATTGGGGGGTTGATGGATCATTCACTGGGGAGAGGGATTGTGACGCTTTCTTTAATTTTCAGCAATCTGGAATATTTACTCCTGAGTGACCTTCCCGGGATCCAGAAAAAGGACCTGACCATCGAATTGCTTCAGAGAGCCAAACCCTCGCTACACGTGGAACTAGATCTGGATTAAGAGGACGGATTGGTACATAACGACTCACGTGTAATGTAAATAAACATATATCACATTGACCCTTCCTTTATGTCTGTGCATTGAGTGACTGAACATCTCATAGTCTATGATCCTTTTCATATATATATATATATATATATATATATATATATATATATATATAGCACCAGCGGTGCGCAGTATAATGGAGGAGGCGGTGAGAACGAGAGCACGGGTTCTATAACTCTCAGTATGGCTGTAGGCTTTACCATATAGCTCTCCTACCTCGGATCTGATACCCAGGAGGACGTCAGACAGTGCTTACCTGAGCTATAGCTCATTGAAAGGTTCATCGCTAACCCTCGGTGGGAGACATGAATGTAGAGAGGGGTCCCAATGTGCATCCTTCCTGCACAAAGCAGGGCAGTTAGGGTTAACGTTACAGCTCTGGGGTATACAATATTAATTGTATACCCCAGGGTTAATGGGTTAATTATATTAAAATCTTTTTTTTAAAAAGCCTGTTCTTCATGTTCTGTACCTATCCAAATCCTGTACCTAAGGAACAGCGAAGTGACTGCCCAAATCCTAATGCACTCGTTTTGTGGTCTCTCCACTTGACTACTGTAATACTCTCCAGCCTGGACTACCTCTGGCTCATCTTTCTCACTCGTTCCGATTCGGCGTCTTCTTTCCACGATACCCCTCTACTGGCTTCCTGTCTGCTCTACCCACAAAGCCCTCCAGCCCTCGGCCCCTCCATTACCTCCCTCATTAACCCATGCTACCCTGTATGACCTCTGTGCTCCTCAAATGAACTTAGTCTCTCTTCCAAACTCAACCCCTCTTCCCACTAACGCCTGCAAGATATTGCTTGAGCTGCTCCCTCTCTGGCACTCATCTTCCAGATCGCTTCCTCTCTCTCAAACTCATCTCTTGAAGGAAGCGAACAACTGATCCAACTAGAACAGACTAATCTCTGTCCAAACCCATCCCTAATACTGACCTACCATCACCTTCCCTTTGACTCTTCACTCTGTCATGTGTCTCAAGTGCCCCATTGTCTACCTCATCTGTATAGTTCCCCTCTATGCTCTGTATCGAGGATTACGTAAATTGTTGGCACTATATAAATAAATGGTAATGTAACTTTACATGATATAGAATGTGTGGGCAGATAAGAACCATTCGGCCCAATTTGTGCCCCGCTCAACAAAAATCTGAATGTTTTCATTAGTTCCTGGGCTTCTCTCCCACGCATGCTTAAACTCCTTCACTGTATTAACCTCTGCCACCTCTACTGGAAGACTATTCCATACATCCACTACCCTCTCAGTAATGTAATACTTTCATTAGTCCCTGACCTTATCTTATATCTAGGATAGCCTTATACCTATCCCATGCATGCTTAAACTCCTTCACTGTATTAACCTCTGCCACCTCTACTGGAAGACTATTCCATACATCCACTACCCTCTCAGTAATGTAATACTTTCATTAGTCCCTGACCTTATCTTATATCTAGAATAGCCTTATACCTATCCCACGCATGCTTAAACTCCTTCGCTGTATTAACCTCTACCACTTCTACTGGAAGACTATTCCATACATCCACTACCCTCTCAGTAATGTAATCCTTTCATTAGTCCCTGGCCTTATCTTATATCTAGGATAGCCTTATACCTATCCCATGCATGCTTAAAATCCTTCACTGTATTAACCTCTACCACCTCTACTGGAAGACTATTCCATACATCCACTACCCTCTCAGTAATGTAATACTTTCATTAGTCCCTGACCTTATCTTATATCTAGGATAGCCTTATACCTATCCCATGCATGATTACACTCCTTCACTGTACTAACCTCTACCACTTCTACTGGAAGGCTATTCCATACATCCACTACCCTCTCAGTAAAGTAATACTGTCATTAGTCCCTGACCTTATCTTATATCTAGGATAGCCATATACCTATCCCAGTCATGCTTAAACTCCTTCACTGTATTAACCTCTACCACTTCTACTGGAAGGCTATTCCATACATCCACTACCCTCTCAGTAAAGTAATACTGTCATTAGTCCCTGACCTTATCTTATATCTAGGATAGCCATATACCTATCCCAGTCATGCTTAAACTCCTTCACTGTATTAACCTCTACCACTTCTACTGGAAGGCTATTCCATACATCCACTACCCTCTCAGTAAAGTAATACTGTCATTAGTCCCTGACCTTATTTTATATCTAGGATAGCCTTATACCTATCCCACGCATGCTTAAACTCCTTCACTGTATTAACCTCTACCACTTCTACTGGAAGACTATTCCATACATCCACTACCCTCTCAGTAAAGTAATACTTTCATTAGTCCCGGGTCTTATCTTATATCTAGGATAGCCTTATACTTATCCCATGCATGCTTAAACTCCTTCACTGTATTAACCTCTACCACTTCTACTGGAAGACTATTCCATACATCCACTACCCTCTCAGTAAAGTAATACTTTCGTTAGTCCCTGGCCTTATATCTAGGATAGCCTTATACCTATCCCACGCATGCTTAAACTCCTTCACTGTATTAACCTCTACCACTTCTACTGGAAGACTATTCCATGCATCCACTACCCTTTCAGTAAAGTAATACTTTCATTAGTCCCTGGCCTTATCTTATATCTAGGATAGCCTTATACCTATCCCATGCATGCTTAAACTCCTTCACTTTATTAACCTCTACCACTTCTACTGGAAGACTATTCCATGCATCCACTACCCTTTCAGTACAGTAATACTTTCATTAGTCCCTGACCTTATCTTATATCTAGGATAGCCTTATACCTATCTCATGCATGCTTAAACTACTTCATTGTATTAACCTCTACCACTTCTACCGCAAGACTATTCCATACATCCATTACCCTCTCAGTAATGTAATACTTTCATTAGTCCCTGGCCTTATCTTATATCTAGGATAGCCTTATACCTATCCCACGCATGCTTAAACTCCTTTACTGTATTAACCTCAAGCACGTCTACTGGAAGACTATTCCATACATCCACTACCCTCTCAGTAATGTAATACTTTCATTAGTCCCTGGCATTATCTTATATCTAGGATAGCCTTATACCTATCACATGCATGCTTAAACTCCTTCACTGTATTAACCTCTACCACTTCTACTGGAAGACTATTCCATACATCCACTACCCTCTCAGTAATGTAATACTTTCATTAGTCCCTGGCATTATCTTATATCTAGGATAGCCTTATACCTATCACATGCATGCTTAAACTCCTTCACTGTATTAACCTCTACCACTTCTACTGGAAGACTATTCCATACACCCACTACCCTCTCAGTAAAGTAATACTTTCATTAGTCCCTGTCCTTATCTTATATCTAGGATAGCCTTATACCTATCCCATGCATGCTTAAACTCCTTCACTGTATTAACCTCTACCACTTCTACTGGAAGACTATTCCATACATCCACTACCCTCTCAGTAATGTAATACTTTCATTAGTCCCGGGTCTTATCTTATATCTAGGATAGCCTTATACCTATCCCACGCATGCTTAAACTCCTTCACTGTATTAACCTCTACCACTTCTACTGGAAGACTATACTCTCCTCCTCCCCATTTGTGTTCTCTCTCCCTCTCCTCCTCCCCATCCCTGTTCTGTCTCCCCCTCCTCCTCCCCATCTCGGTTCTGTCTCCCCTCCTCCTCCCCATCTCTGTTCTGTCTCCCCCTCCTCCTCCCCATCTCTGTTCTGTCTCCCCCTCCTCCTCCCCATCTCTGTTCTGTCTCCCCCTCCTCCTCCCCATCTCTGTTCTGTCTCCCCCTCCCCATCTCTGTTCTGTCTCCCCCTCCTCCTCCCCATCTCTGTTCTGTCTCCCTCTCCTCCTCCCCATCTCTGTTCTGTCTCCCCCATCCTCATCTCTGTTCTGTATCCCCTCCTCCTCCCCATCTCTGTTCTGTCTCCCCCTCCTCCTCCCCATCTCTGTTCTGTCTCCCCCTCCTCCTCCCCATCTCTGTTCTGTCTCCCCCTCCTCCTCCCCATCTCGGTTCTGTCTCCCCTCCTCCTCCCCATCTCGGTTCTGTCTCCCCCTCCTCCTCCCCATCTCTGTTCTGTATCCCCTCCTCCTCCCCATCCCTGTTCTGTCTCCCCCTCCTCCTCCCCATCTCTGTTCTGTATCCCCTCCTCCTCCCCATCCCTGTTCTGTCTCCCCCTCCTCCTCCCCATCTCTGTTCTGTCTCCCCCTCCTCCTCCCCATCCCTGTTCTGTCTCCCCCTCCTCCTCCCCATCTCTGTTCTGTCTCCCTCTCCTCCTCCCCATCCCTGTTCTGTCTCCCCCTCCTCCTCCCCATCTCTGTTCTGTCTCCCTCTCCTCCTCCCCATCCCTGTTCTGTCTCCCCCTCCTCCTCCCCATCTCTGTTCTGTCTCCCCCTCCTCCTCCCCATCCCTGTTCTGTCTCCCCCTCCTCCTCCCCATCTCTGTTCTGTCTCCCTCTCCTCCTCCCCATCTCTGTTCTGTCTCCCCCTCCTCCTCCCCATCTCTGTTCTGTCTCCCCCTCCTCCTCCCCATCCCTGTTCTGTCTCCCCCTCCTCCTCCCCATCTCTGTTCTGTCTCCCTCTCCTCCTCCCCATCTCTGTTCTGTCTCCCCCTCCTCCTCCCCATCTCTGTTCTGTCTCCCCCTCCTCCTCCCCATCTCTGTTCTGTCTCCCCCTCCTCCTCCCCATCTCTGTTCTGTCTCCCCCTCCTCCTCCCCATCTCTGTTCTGTCTCCCCCTCCTCCTCCCCATCTCTGTTCTGTCTCCCCCTCCTCCTCCCCATCTCTGTTCTGTCTCCCCCTCCTCCTCCCCATCTCTGTTCTGTCTCCCCCTCCTCCTCCCCATCTCTGTTCTCTCTCTCTCTCTCTCCTCCCCATCTCTGTTCTCTCTCCCTCTCCTCCTCCCCATCTCTGTTCTCTCTCCCCCTCCTCCTCCCCATCTCTGTTCTCGGCTACTTTGGCCTTAACTTGGAAATTCCCATCTCAATGCCCTGCAGTTCTCTCTATTGAGTAGAACCTATAAACTTTGTCAACTGATAAGAACCAATTGGACCAGAGTCAATCAATAACCAAAGCTCAGAATTATTTGTTCAATTTACAATGTGAAACTCTTGCCACTTGCACTGGAAGGTTATTCCAGGTATCTACTACTCTTGCTGTTGTAATGGGAATACCTGTGTTTTTTATATCAACAGAACCCAGAAAGAACACTTTTTAATGTTTTAAATATTTTTTTAATCAATTTATTGAGCTATAGCTTGTATCCCAACAAAGCAGAAAAATAAAAACATATATACAGTCACTTTATTTTTATTGTTATATCGTGGTTTTTTGTTTTGTTTACCATTATACGGTAAGTGTCATAAAATAATGGACTTGAAGTCTGAGATATAAAACGGATTTTAAAATTCCAATAAAAAGATGTTACATGTTACATGCAGCCTCCTAAAAAAAATCATAAAAAATGTGATATTTGTACAAAGTGAATTTACAGACTTGTACATATTAAGTCAACAGTCATTGTAGCAGAATTAATTTATTATGGGGTTGGACCAACAAGAATGAAATGTAGGAACACAGTTTGTTTGAAGAGCATAAAATAACCTACAACATGGATTTGTTTATCTGTATAATACATGTCATATATTATATCACTCTAATCATATACACACACTATATTTAAAGGGACAGTGTTACCTAAATAATATTTATACTATGAATATAGAGAATTTTTAAAATATCTATACATTGTGTTGAAGACTTTCAAACAAATGCCCAAGTTAGGGGGGAGGAGGGGAATATGTTGACAGGGCTGTTTTAAAATGTTTGTACCCTTCGTGACCATGGCTGTTTTAACATTTCTGCAGCATTTGTGTTTAGCTGCCATTTTCCTCTCTTATTTTTTTTAGATACCTTTATTTTCATGATATCCTCTAAGTTATTATTAAAAAAATCAAGTATGCATGTGTACATGTTTTTTTTCCCCTCAAAGTTATAGGACAGTAACCGAAAGTAGCATTTTTGTTTCCGAACAATTTTCTCCTACAGTGACATTTTGATCGCAACCATAATCATCACCCTAGCACTAACCCATCTGTAACCCTAACCCTATGTATATAACCATTATATCTAGGATTAGTTTGGCCTGCAATGTTGATGACTGCCTCTAGAGGCTGTCTAGCAGCAGAGCAACCATAGGGTAGCCCCATATTTGAGGGCCCGCGATCACTCAATGTATTGATAGCGGTGCCCTGGGGCAAATTTTGGTGTTGCCTGATGCCTCAATATAGAGGCAGCATAGCAACAACTGCTGAGCATAAGCACTCACGTCAGGACGTCTCAGGTACTGAGACGCTCTCCGTGACGCACCTGGCGTGTCCATCGTCACCTGGAGGAACAAATAGATCATCTTTCATTCTCTACAATCACAGTATAAATAATGTCCCTTTAGTATCTTGTTTTTCCAGAGGAAATGTAAGGCATCAAATCACATTTAGACAGAGAAGTGCATAGATTAAATGTGTTCTCCTGTTTATAGCATCACTTTGTGACTGAAGGCCCCTCCCCGATAAAGAGAGAACCGCAGTGAATTAAGATATTTCAAACTTTACGCCAATTCCAACTCGCCTACTTTGTCCATTTCCAGTCTCAATTCGCTGCGGTTCTCTCTTTATCGAGTAGACCCTCTAGTCTGCAAATTAACACCACGCCCCATGCTGATGTCTTATATTGGCGGATAGAGCTCTTTGTATTTGATTTTGATTTTGCTAAAAACTTCGACATACTTTTCCTGCTAAGACGAAGCTTTTATAACAGCAGGTAATGTTTAGATTTAAATGTGACCAAAATGGAGTATTTTAGCCATGCACGTATCCTTCCATGGTCTTATTGTACTAATCACGCACTACATAGGCAGTCAATTTTTGTAGGATCTCCAACATTAATTTGTGTATTTGTACATCTTTTTGTATAGCTCTGCACCCTCTGTTTTAGCTGTAGCCCCCCCTCCCCTCATTTTCCAACCTTTCCCACCTTCATTTGATAAGCTAATCATCAGGAAGAGGAAGTAGTGTAATCTGAGCCACAGCTCCATCAAAATCCCTAATAATCATGGCGAGAGATGCCACAACTGGGTACATTCGGAGGTCAATATATGAATGGTGCGCACATGCAGATAGTGCTAAATAATGGTGGCAGCGGTGTGCACGCCTATGTATAAAGCAGACGCCTGCCAAATTTCTGGAGTCATCTCACTGAATACTGCCTGGTTTCGTTTTTGGGTCCTTCTCACACACTGAAAAGTGTCAGGATCTATAAAAAAAAATGTTAACCTCTCCCAACACTGTACAGTGCAGGGGTTTTTATACATGACCCCCTGCCCCGTGCCTTTGTATTGCAAAAGTGCAATTGTGATGCAAAATACAAAAGTGGAGCAATCTGCAGAGACCTCCGATAGTTTCCAAGATTAACCTTTAAAAAAAAAAAAAAAAAAAAGCCACCAATATATATATTTTTGAAGACTAAAAAGCCACATCAAATTAGCCAGACCTCTACTAGTGTATCGAGGAATAAAACGGCTCTATAAATATATTGTCGGCTAACTATGGTCCTGTTTCTGTGTGGAGTGTTTGTCTGAAAGATAAAAGGGCCGCTGGTCGAGGTATAATTAAAATGTCCGTATCTTGAATACAGGAACAGATGTTCTCTGTTGTGTTTTTTTTTTTTTTGCATCTTAATTACAGAATCCTATAAATAACATCTCGGAAGCGGGGTCCACGGTTTATAACTCGGTTTTTTTTCTGCTAAATTCCTGCCACTTTGTTCCAAATACAATAAATATTTAACGAGTCTCTGGCTGAACCTTTTCATTCCCCCTCCCCGCCCCTAGATGTTGGGGAAACGGTAGTTGAATTTCCTGGCGTTTGTGTAGAGTTTCTTACTCTCCAAGGCTGGTAAGATGTTACTGCTGGTGAGCTGTGGGAAGTGCTGGAGCTGGAGAAACAGATTAAACAGACTGTGTGTTAATGATATATCTCCAGGGAAGCATCGAACACAGAAAGCAGGTGTGGCACATGGCTGGAAATGTACAAACTGCACTAAGAAATACTGCTTTGTGGAAAGAGCAGTGGATACAGGGAAAACCCTCTCAGCAGAAGAGGTAGAATTCAGCTCCTCCACTGAATGACCATAATTCTCTGCTATACCGGACGGTTGGCTAGGGGGGGGGGAGTGTATGGGGTTTTTATAGTCCGAGGGCTTTGGGAGTATTAAAGAGAAATTAGACACTGCCTGATGGAGCCCGCCATGGGGGGGTGACACAAGACAGTAGGGGGCTCGTCTGCACCTGCAGAGTGCAATCTAATCAATGCAGGAGAAGATGTGGATAATGATATATAATATAATGTTTTTATTTAATGCATACCACCCAAGATACCCTACTGGGTGTGGCTTTGGAGGGGGTAGGTCAGTGGAGCCGTTACTCACCAGGGTATGTCACTGTGCACTTTCCCATGCACCATGGGGCAATAAGGGAGTATGATTAGGATTGTCGGTAACCACCTACCCCCGGGAAGTTTTTCCTGTGCAGTCGTGTCTGCTTCCTGCTCACTCTCTCACAATCCTTCCCAGATTCACCATCGTCACGAATACTGTCAAAGTAGGGGTGTTCCAGCAGCTGCTGACATGAGAGCCTCTCCATGGGGTTCATATGCAGACACCCCTGTAAGGCAGGAAGATACAACATTCACAGAAACAACTGAACCTTTCTTCTTGTATTTATTCACAAACAGGCTTACAGTCTAAATGAGAATGGGGGTCCCATACAGGAATAAAAGAGTAAATCCATTCCCGTTACCCTGTGAACGACTTGTCTAGCAACGTGTCCAGCTATTTAATAAACACAACCTCTCCAGGAAGTGAATTCCATAACTTTACTGCTTGAACCATTCTGTGATCTATCTAACCTTTCTAGAACCTACAGAGTAAAATGTACCATGAGACAGTTGGGTATTTTGGCCTTGGCATAATGTGCCGTTTGCAGTGCGAAGAGTGTCTGTTGGCTGAATCAGCACAGATTTCATGCCCCCTTGCACTCGGCGGTATTCTTAAAGTTGGTCACTGACATCTAATGGGGGCCCAATCTGGGCACAAAGATGGCAAGGATGTGCTTTTGGGGAACGTCTGGGGCAGGCTGTTTGGGCAAAGATAGGCTGTTTGGGCAAAATGATGGCAGAGATTGGCTGTTTGGGGAAAAAAAGCTGTATAGAGACAAAGATGGCACTGACAGGCTTTTTGGGAAGCAGAAATTTTGCTTGAAGCTGTTTGGAGATGGAGATGGTATCGACAAGCTGTATGGAGAAAAAGGTGGCACTAACGCTGTTTGGGGACAGATATGTCACCGACAATCTGTTTGGGGACAGAGATGGCAGCGATTAGCTGCTTGGGGACAGAGATGGCAGCAATTAGCTGCTTGGGGACAGAGATGACAGCGACTAGCTGCTTGGGGACAGAGATGGCAGCGACTAGCTGCTTGGGGACAGAGATGGCAGCGATTAGCTGCTTGGGGACAGAGATGGCAGCGACTAGCTGCTTGGGGACAGAGATGGCAGCGACTAGCTGCTTGGGGACAGAGATGGCAGCGACTAGCTGCTTGGGGACAGAGATGGCAGCGACTAGCTGCTTGGGGACAGAGATGGCAGCGACTAGCTGCTTGGGGACAGAGATGGCAGCGACTAGCTGCTTGGGGACAGAGATGGCAGCGACTAGCTGCTTGGGGACAGATGACAGATGACAGCGACTAGCTGCTTGGGGACAGAGATGACAGCGACTAGCTGCTTGGGGACAGAGATGACAGCGACTAGCTGCTTGGGGACAGAGATGACAGCGACTAGCTGCTTGGGGACAGAGATGGCAGCGACTAGCTGTTTGGGGACAGAGATGACATCGACTAGCTGCTTGGGGACACAGATGGCAGAAGTGAAGTCTAAAGGGGAAGCGGTGGGTCCTAATATGGAGAGTTACACGCTGGACAGCAAGAGGTGGGTCAAATGAAGATTGAGTGGGATGAGTTTAATCAGACTAAGTGCAGCACAAAACCTATACATCTCCCTACCTACAGGAAAAGAGATCATTATTACAAGTCAGTATATATCAAGAGCCAGGCAGTATAATGGCAGAGTATTAATATGCTGAATGTAGGACATTCCTATAATAAAGGCCATTAATATTCATTCAGAAAGCTGAACAATATATCATTACCTTCATCAGTCCCATTGCAAGAGGGGAGATATTAGCAAATCTGGACTCCAGAGGCTCCTGCAAAGTATAAGATGGTCAGAAATGTGATTACAGAGTTATATTTAATCAAAGAAGAGAGATGTAAGTGATTTGATTTCAACCCAAATCCTTCTGTCCTTATGTCAGATGTCCATATTTTCTAGGAGCTCAATTAAAAAGAAAATTATAGGGAATTGAGAAGGTAATTTCACCGTAAAGGCCAAAGTAGGCGAGTTGGATAAATTCTCCCATTCAGCTGCACTGGAGAGTTTTTCCAGCTCGGCTACTTTGGCCTAAAGTTTGAAATTCTCATCTCAGTTCCCTGCGCTTCTCTCTTTATTGAGTAGATCCTTCTGTGTGCATCACAGAGCCCCACAGAAATAACACTCCGAATGTAGTGAATTTATAATGCATCAGTCTTATTGTACATCACTTAATTAATTCGTTACCAATTGACCATAAAGTCACTTAAGACTTCCAGGTAATGCCCCAAAAACAAAAAAAAGTGTCCCTCCTTGGCCATATGAAAGGTTTCGATCAATGCACAGATCTTGGAAGAGGGAATTGACAAGGGAAATTTCAAATTCAAGACCAAAGTAGCCGAGTTGGAAAAATTATCCCATTCAGTTTCTAACTCGGCAACTTTTGGCCAACTTTTGAAATTCCCTTTTTAATTCCCTGCAGTTCTCTCTTACATGAATACAGTGCTGTAGGATTTTCTGTATCAAATTCTGTCAGCAGTACAAACCAACATGCTTCTCTCTTAAAGTACAGTAAGTCTCACCATGTTTTCGGGGTCCGGGATGCTGACTCCGCTGAAGAACTGATTTGTGCTAAATACCTGCTGGTGTCTGGGAATCAAATCCCCTGCCAAACAATATAAAATATATATATTAACACATATGTATGTACCATATACTATTTTACTTAAAGAGACTGTCTGGTGCCTAAAATTCATTTTCCAAATATTAATGCAAATGAATGAGCTTTCAAAGTACTTTAAAATGTATGTTTTACATTTTGCATTGCTTAAAATTTTAAATACTTACAGCTAGATGAAACTAGCTTGCAACAGCACTTTGCAAGAAACCAGGACTGCCCACATTAGCTGATTAAAATTAATTTCCTTTTTTTTTTTTTTTTGCTGCAGGAACCGATGAGAATAATTTCATTCAAATGAATGGAATTTCCTGCCTCTAATGACAGTCTAGTGATGTAATCAGACAATGTGTTGCACTGTTAAGAGATCCTACTGAGTATAAGAGCAAGTCTATCACAGTCCACACATTGTATTCAATTCCAGCAGCACAGGAAGTGACTAAATGAAACGTTATATCCTCAGTGTTTATATAATCAGTAGTAACCATGTAGTAACCATGCAGCGTAATCACTGGGGAAGGCTTGAGTCAAATATTAAAAATATGATTTATACAGAATGCCTGCATCAAATCACACTGGGAAAAAGCCGGTGTATTATACAAGCAGTAACCTTTATCTTGCCCCAAAGTGAGTTTGGGGACTAGACTGTCCCTTTTAAGTCTTCTTTATACTTTGCATCTGTAAAAAGATATCCAGTTACCAGGGATTTAGCTAGCACCATGCAAAGACTCAATTATATTCTGTGTCACTTGTACTGGTATATAACAGTCACAATACTAATAGTCTGATTTTGGTTAATTAATATATCTAAAAGTAAACTTGTGGCACTAATACACAATACGTAGAATCTGTTCAGTCTTCCAGGCAGCAGATTTCATTTTCTGCATGGTCAACTCATTTTTTATTCTCTTTAGATCAATAAAAGTAGTACAATAAAGTTGGATAAAAGTAGCATTTACTTGGTGTTGGATAATACGAACATCCCCAAGATGTACTTGGTAAAATGGTGCTGGTCTATTAATACAAGATGATCCCCAGTGGGTCAAAGTGTTTTATTACTGTTTCATTCTATACCTTGTAACTCTGCTAATCGTATCATTATATTACACTATAGTGGGTTTTCATGTGTGTTTATAGTCACTTACTTACCTTTTTCTTATATAAAAAGTGGATTTTAATTTCGATATAATGCATTTTTGAATTAATTTCCAATGATTTATTATTTCTGAGATACTAAACTTTTAGCATTGAATTCTGCTTGCCAAGTTTGGTTTCACAGCTATGCTTTGTGAAGAGAGTCTGTCCATCAACAGTGCTGCTCTCCAAGTGACCTCTCTATGTGTCAAAATTCATCACTTCAGCTGGAGGTACATTTGCATTTCAAAGAAATTGGTACATTCCATAGACCATTGAGTACCAAACTGTGCCTATGAGCTGAAGAGGTAAATTTTGAAACATTCAAAGGTCACTGGCAGATCAGCAAACTAAGCAAGAAAAACATAATCAAATAGAGCCTGTCATTAGAAATCAGTGCTTAAATTAAAAAAAAAAAAAAAAAAAGTATATCTTCTGAATGCTAAGTGACAGAAACCAATTAAAAATGCATTTGATTTATCTTAATTTGGTTATTAAGTTAAGAGAGAGAAAAATCAGTGTGATTCTCAGTTTCTCTTGTGTAAGGCATGGTCGTGGAAAGACAAGAGTAGCCGAGCTATCTGTGAATACGTAGTCCACTACATACCCAGGCTCTTCCTGATTAGATACAGCTGATCCACATCCGACTTCCCGGGCCATAGGGGAACTCCAGACAATAATTCGGCAAAGACACAACCGATAGCCCAGACATCCACAGGGGGGCCGTACTGAGTGTCTCCCACAAGCAGCTCCGGTGAGCGATACCATCGGGTGGCCACATAATCCGTGTAATAGTCACAGGGACCAGCTGTGAATTAGAGAACAGGATCACTTCAAATGTACAGAATTTATACAAAAGTCAATGGTGTCGAAGGCAAACACATCCAATACAGGGCCCCTGGGCAGCACATTAAATACAGGGCCCCTGGGCAGCACATCCAATACAGGGCCCCTGGGCAGCACATTAAATACAGGGCCCCTGGGCAGCACATCCAATACAGGGCCCCTGGGCGGCACTTTAAATACAGGGCCCCTGGGCAGCACATTCAATAGAGGTCCCCAGGGCAGAACATTCAATACAGGGCCCCTGGGTGGAACATTCAATACTGGGCCCATGGGTGGAACATTCAAAACAGGGCCCCTGGGTGGAACATTAAATACAGGGCCCCTGTGCGGCACATTCAATACAGGGCCCCTGTGCGGCACATTCAATACAGGGCCCCTGGGTGGAACATTCAATACTGGGCCCCTGGGTGGAACATTCAATACAGGGCCCCTGTGCGGCACATTCAATACAGGGCCCCTGGGCGGAACATTCAATACAGGTTCTACGTTAGGGAACCACACCATGTGTTCTACATATTTTTATTTAAACACAACTGAGTAATTCCTAAATCCTGGACCATTGTGGCTCAAGGAGGACTGATTTAAGAAGCACTGACTTAGACACGCGTGTGAGTTCAAATTAAGAGAATAGCCGCCACGGTGATGTCATCAAAAAGAGACAGCACACATACACTGAAAACACGTGTCTCTTACCCCATGCAATTACTTGCTATCCTCCTAACACCCCGTACAGATCGTATGTCCAGGAAACCTGGTACTCACTGAGTATCCGGGCGAAGCCAAAGTCGCACAGTTTGATGACAGCATGCTTGGTGATGAGGATATTCTCTGGTTTCACATCCCGGTGAATACACTGTGATACAAAGTGACAGTAAGACCCCCAGCGCAGCAGTCTACCTACCAGTATGGGGTCTCCCCAATCCCCAGGGGGAAGAGTTTGTGAGGTATATGTATCCCTGTATAGATTCAGATTGCGTATCATGGATTAATTCTCCACCCAGGCCGCAAGGAAGTAGATTTTATTATAATAAAGCTTCTAGATTATTCTATAACGCTAGCAAACTGACATGCTATAATGTTATCATTTTATTCATCTTTAAAATGCTTTGTTTGGAAACTGGTCCTGCTAAAGCCTCCCTCACACGGCACTTTGGGAAAGAACATTTTTTTAAATGAATCACATTAAGTTTTGTTGGTATTTGTATTTATTCCTAAAAAGTCACGCCAGAAAAAAAAAAGTTTGATCTTGGTTTTTTAACGCCATCTGGATCGTGCTAAAACCTCACTGGATTCTCGTATGGAATTCTAATAAATTAGGGTTCTCCTTTGGGGTCCATCACAGACCCTGTCTGGGTATCAGACGTTATAAGGTCATTACACCACACAGGCTGCAAACGCAATGATCTAAGTGGGAAATGGTATCACTGAAGTGCAAGATGAGAAGCAGGAGGACAGTGTATACTCTACCTACTAATGCTGATTGACTCTATATTTGGCTGCCTAATGGCTTGTTGGAGTGAGATTAAAAACAGGCTGCAGGTGTGAGATTTACAGGAAAACAGATCAGTGGGGATAGGATCTGATGGATCTGGCTTCAAAACGCTTCCCAACAGATCACTCTCAATTCCATAATTACCAACATGTTTACTTGCACAGTCACTACTTTTCCAAAAATACTGCCAACATTCTCACACCCTGGTATTTCACCCCAGCACTAAACCCATGTTTAAATAGACAATAGATGTTATTCCCAATACGTGTTCAATAGTTATTGTATCCTTATGCCAAAATAATAATGAGCCAATAGCGCAATAGAAATAACGCAATATATACTCACATTGTGTCTGTGACAGAAGTTCACAGCCTGTAATGTCTGCCATGTTATACTTTTTACAAGATGCTCAGGAACCCTGCAAGGACAGAGAGGGGTTAAATCAAACAGGGAAACAAGTCTGCTTGTAAGGTCAAAGGAACACTGGTCAAAAGTCTTCCCGGCAGTCACGTTGGGCCGTCTGATTGAGTCTTCCCTGCGGTCACGTTGGGCCGTCTGATTGAGTCTTCCCGGCGGTCACGTTGGGCCGTCTGATTGAGTCTTCCCTGCGGTCACGTTGGGCCGTCTGATTGAGTCTTCTTGGCGGTCACGTTGGGCCGTCTGATTGAGTCTTCCCTGCGGTCACGTTGGGCCGTCTGATTGAGTCTTCCCGGCGGTCACGTTGGGCCGTCTGATTAAGTCTTCCCGGCGGTCACGTTGGGCCGTCTGATTGAGTCTTCCCGTGGTCACGCTGAGCTTCTGATTGAGTCTTCCCAGCGGTCACGTTGGGCCGTCTGATTGAGTCTTCCCGGCGGTCACGTTGGGCCGTCTGATTGAGTCTTCCCTGCGGTCACGTTGGGCCGTCTGATTGAGTCTTCCTGGCGGTCACGTTGGGCCGTCTGATTGAGTCTTCCCGGCGGTCACGTTGGGCCGTCTGATTGAGTCTTCCCGGTGGTCACGTTGGGCCGTCTGATTGAGTCTTCCCGGCGGTCACGTTGGGCCGTCTGATTGAGTCTTCCCGGCGGTCACGTTGGGCCGTCTGATTGAGTCTTCCCGGCGGTCACGTTGGGCCGTCTGATTGAGTCTTCCCGGCGGTCACGTTGGGCCGTCTGATTGAGTCTTCCCTGCGGTCACGTTGGGCCGTCTGATTGAGTCTTCCAGGCGGTCACGTTGGGCCGTCTGATTGAGTCTTCCAGGCGGTCACGTTGGGCCGTCTGATTGAGTCTTCCCGGCGGTCACGTTGGGCCGTCTGATTGAGTCTTCCCGGCGGTCACGTTGGGCCGTCTGATTGAGTCTTCCCGGTGGTCACGTTGGGCCGTCTGATTGAGTCTTCCTGGCGGTCACAATGGGCCATCTGATTGAGTCTTCCCGGCGGTCACGTTGGGCCATCTGATTGAGTCTTCCCGGCGGTCACGTTGGGCCATCTGATTGAGTCTTCCCGGCGGTCACGTTGGGCCGTCTGATTGAGTCTTCCCGGCGGTCACAATGGGCAGCTCAGTAACAGACTGATTGGTCGTATAATTTTAAAATACGTACATCCCAAGTGTCCCTATTGAAAAGGGACAGTCCTAATTTTGTACCCTAATCCCCCTGTACCTCTTTTGTCCTCTATTGTCCTTTTTTTCTTTGTTAAGACCCTACTAATCGATCTGCCAATACTGCAGAGCTTTGATAAGATAATCAATACAAGTATCAGAAAATGAGGTGTTGAGAAAGGCAAAGTTCGGTTTCCTCATTCTAGGTCATATATCACAAATAGACGTTATCCTGTAACTGTACAAGAATTGCAAGATGGGAAGTAGCTGCCCCTCCATTGCCCATTCTCGCTGGATTTCAAACCAAAACACAAAGTTTATGTGAACATGTTAAAGCCCCTTCATCAGCCATGTGCTGTACACACGACACATGTTCCCCGTTTACTGTAGCAATGCCATTTCCAGTGTTGATGTGATGAAGACACATTTACACACATTTAGGCATTTCTTTGCACGTTGGATTAACTCCTTCCAGCCCTTCTTCTATCCTGTGCATTGTGTACAGACAATAGAAAGACTTGAAATGAATTCCTTCCCGGCAATAAAACTATAAACTAAGCCCAAAGGACAGCAGTGAGATGGATGTGAACCCAGCTCATAAAGACCCCAGTAGCCCAACGCTTCCAAATACCAGGGAGCCTCCCCATTGAACCTGTTACGTGATGCGGAACGCACGTGGTTATGGGATTTTACAGTAAAACGCGTTGTTTTCACACAAAAACTAGTTGTAAAACCACAGAATGCAGGAACGCAGCAGGGCTTTAGACTGAATGCAGTTTGGACATAATAAAGTTGGGGTCTGCGGTGACATATGAAAGAGGGAACTTTTCCAAGTCGGCTACGGTGGTACGGTTAAAATTCCTTCTTTCATGAATAAACCCTATAGCGGCGTTTTTTACTGAGCAGCCAATGGAGTCCTGCATCAAGTGAGTGAGGTTCTAACAGTGGCGCTATCACCGTGGAACCCCGTGGAATGTTCCCTCTGTTGGTTTCGTCTTTAGAACTTGAATTGAAAGATTTTTCTACTATCGTGACAGGAACAGTCGTGATTTTGTTAAAGGCACAGAGCCAAATATAGGTAGACTCCCCCCTAACACAGAGCCTGATACAGAGTGGGGGCTCTGACAATTTCATACAGGGATTCTGTGTAACTGTAGAAGCACTATGGTGGGCTTAGGTGTTTTCTGCTCTATATCTCTTTAAAATTCCCATAGCCGCAAAGAAAACAACCTCAAATGGGCTTGATACATAATCATGACATCACAATTGCCCTGCAGACTGTTCTACTTTTTGATTTCGGGATCAGAATTGCTCTTTATGTGGACATTAATTGGAGGGCAGGATAAATGTGTAAACTGCCCAGGGCTCTAAGTAACGTTGACCAGCTCAGTGGCCCATAAAGTTTTGTAAGGGGCTAAATTTGGTAGTTAAGAGTTACCCCTAGGGTTGCCACCTGGCTGGTAATTTACTGGCTGGCCGGTAAAAAATTGGCATCAGACCAATGTTAAAGTCTACGGAGACCGTACCAAGGCCGGTATTTTTTTGGAAGCAAAGTTGGCAAGCCTAGTTACCCCTCCCATGACTCACTATAATCTCCATGCAGCACAAAGAAAGTCTATCGCATCTCGTTACCTAGATCAAGACAAAGAAAACTAAACAGCAGCCAAGCAGAGAGACTTCCTCAGTAAGGGTAAAAACCCTTCTTCAGTCCAAAGAGGAGGACAGAGCACTCGGTATTAATGCAATGTTGCAATTGTGTAATAATCCAGTGGATAGGCTTTCCCTGTAATACTTCTTGTTTGTTTTGGCAACTGTCCTTTCATAGTTTCTTCTTCAGATAATCTAAGATCTCAGCTAAGTATTTTACCAGCTATGCACTTACAAGCCACTTAATGCAGAGAAGCCCAGGATGCCATGTGCATCTTACAAGGAAGTCATCGTCAGCGGCTTTAATGTAACTCACCCGTCTAAGCTTATAAGAAGGGGGTTTTAGTAGATGGAGAAGCAGCTTTGCGTCTGTTGTGAGATGAGTTTATCTCTATGTTTGCTTCCAGGGTGTGGGGTTTGTGTAGCCGATTAGTAAATACCTCTGATTTCTAAAAACAGGTCTGTGGAGTAGTTGAGTTGGGTGGAGGACCCCCCCCCCCCCCCCCCCCTTTAATACCATACACCCAAAATGAAGTTATCAGAGTTGGGTACCTGCATCACCATACATGCAAGCCTATATAAAATGCACAGTCCGGGGCTGCAAAAATACAAAGATTGAAGACTGGTCTACGGTTTGTTGGTTTGGGAGTATGTCCCTACATAAAAACGTGTTCTGGTCACTTTAAATCAGAGGTCACGGCTTCGACATGTTGGTCGAAACGTTGCCGCTTGGTATATATTAAAGAATCTCACTAATGGAGGACAGAGCTCTTGTTTTATTTCATCTTTAATTCACAGGTGACACTACTGCAGCTGGAGTAGAGATCAATCCCCATCATGCTCAGCCGGGCAGGATAAAAGCATTTAAGATTACAACACTGTTGTTTATCAATTGAAAATAGTTTGTTTGTTTTTTTGCAAAAAGAAAGAGGCCTTTAGCCATCCAGCTAATCTGTCCTACTTGTACTTTGAGATGATACTGCAGTCTCTGGATTGATCCTTAACTGGTTAACTCCAATTCCTTCGGGTTTCAGTAAAATATACTCATATTATTAGTGCAGTGATGGCTCACTTTAGCAATGCCGAGGTCAGCCTCAAGGCTCATAGGACATGTAGTTCCCAAATCATCTGCAGTGCCAAGGTTAGCCATCACTGATTTTGCATGATTTGTAGGGGACACAAAGTGGCAGGAAGACTTCCCATCCCTTGTAACATGTGGGGGCAGCAAGCCAGCTATGCAAGGTTGTGTTTTCAATCAGACCCCCGAGATTAAATGGGGCAGGGAGGGGGGCAAATATGTGAGGAGCTATATAAAGGGTGTAATAATAACTTATTAACCCTACAGCGACCCAGACACACTAACCACTAGTGTGTAACACAGTACCAAAAGCCCAAATAAACAAACCAACCGCATCTCAACCGGTATATACACCACAATGTGTAATAAAACAAGATTTTATAGAACAAAACGAGCAGATTGCTCACAATCTTTATGACATCTCATTAAAAGATTTTACACTAAAATGTTCCCATTGATTTCTTCTAATGGTATCAGGATATCATACCTAGTATTACAGATAAGTGCCCGCTCCCTGACTCGCTGCACCCTTATCACCTGTGCTACCTAGCAATCCCTATTCAGTGCGTATGGGCATCCGGCTGTCTGCGCCAGGGCCCCAATCAATCAAGCCACCGCGCCAGCTAATCACCCGACCTGCGATTGATCAAACATTTTCCATGGCGCTTGGCCAGACCAAGGCCAATAAATTACATTTAAACAATGCAGAGCAAACAGCAGAGAGGGAGGAGGCCGTTCAGCCGTGCTCCCCCCACCCCACAAATATCTTCTACTTAACATCCAATGGGTTCTGACTGTGACACAGACATTTTGCTTCTTTGATTAACACCATAGCTGCCAACTTTCCTGGATTTACGGACACAGTCCTTAGATTTAACAACAACATACAGGCATTGTGCTTCTATGGCAGTTGTCAAAAAGTTTTTAGCCGTGACTGTTAACTGATTAGACTTTCACGAGGGCAGTGATATCTGTATAATCTGGTCTGTTATTTATCTGATATCAGTATGGAGTATGCGTCATTCAAGTGACTTGTGTTTGTACAATTTTGAAGGATTAGGATCAAGTCTTTTTTCTGGCCATTTCCTGGGACAGAGAGGAATCCAACAGTCTGGTCCAAAGAGCTTGCAATCTGTCTCAGATTCCACTGACTTTCCCAAGGATCTTGAAATCTGTGTCTGGTCTCACAGTCTGCACTAAAAAGCTTGAATTCTGTTACACAGTGCACTGTCTGCTCCAAAGAGCTTGCAATTGGTTTTAAATTCCTCTGTCTACTCCAAAGAGATTGTAATTTGTCTCAGATCACACAATCTGCCCTAAAGAGCTTACAATCCTTGTAAAATCCTACTGTCTGCTCCAAAGAGCTTGCAATCCTTGTAGAATCCTACTGTCTGCTCCAAAGAGCTTGCAATCCTTGTAAAATCCTACAGTCTGCTCCAAAGAGCTTGCAATCCTTGTAAAATCCTACTGTCTGCTCCAAAGAGCTTGCAATCATTTTTTAAATCGCACTGTCTGCTCCAAAGAGCTTACAATTCATTATACAGACGGCCACTCAGCATAATGGTTCCCAATGTTCTATTTTTCCACTTTAAATACAGAAGTCATTTTAACACTTTCATTGCTCACCAAAGGGTGTATTCAATAAAGAGATCATTGCAGAGAACCGAGATGGGAATTTCACACTTCAGGCCAAAGTAGCCGAGCTGGAAAAATTCTCCCATTCAGCTGCACGGGAGAATTTTTCCAACTCGGCTACTTTGGCCTAAAGGTTGAAATTCCCCTGTCAGTTCCCTCTTCAATGAGAAGACCCTCGAGCGGGTGTTTTGGGTCAGCGGATACCTACCCCCTTGGGTACCTGTCCAGCTCATGGAGGACGGTGTGATCGCAGTATTCAAACACTAAATGCAGCTTTCTCTTCCGTCTGAAAACCTCGAGCAGATTTACCAGGTTCAGATGCTTCAATTGCTGCATGAAAAACAGACAGATTAATAGAGATTAATAACATTGTGCACAGGGCCGCCAGCAGGGGGCGTGGGGGGCAGCGGTACAGACCAGCGGCACGCTGTGACAAGTGCACCAGCCGGAGAGAGGCCTTGACATGGAGTGAGAGCCTCCTACAAATTAGACCAGAGAGACTTAAACTTGTCCTCATCTGTATATCACGTGGTGTCGTTAGGGAACCATACCAGGAGTTCTACATATTCTATGGTACAGCCATAGAGATCTACGGAAAACAATCAACAAACGTTTGAGCCAGCAGGAGATGCTTTATTAGTCACGCTTCCCTGGTTCCTGGGATTGGTCAATCCTGATATAAAATGGACATTCCTCCAGGGGGCAGGCAAGGGACCTTCAATGTCTATGAACCACATCTGTCTACCCTTGCAATCTGTCTTAGACCCCCACTGTCTGCTCCAAAGAGCTGGCAATCAGTCTTAGACCCCCACTGCCTGCTCCAAAGAGCTGGCAATCAGTCTTAGACCCCCACTGTCTGCTCCAAAGAGCTGGCAATCAGTCTTAGACCCCACTGCCTGTTCCAAAGAGCTGGCAATCTGTCTTAGACCACACTGACTGCTCCAAAGAGCTGGCATTCTGTCTTAGACCCCACTGCCTGCTCCAAAGAGCTGGCATTCTGTCTTAGACCCCACTGCCTGCTCCAAAGAGCTGGCATTCTGTCTTAGACCCCACTGCCTACTCCAAAGAGCTTGCAATCTGTCTTAATCCCGCTGCCCTCGCCAAAGAACTTGCAATCTGTCTTAGAACTCACTGCCTGCTCCAAAGATCTTGCAGTGTGTCTTAGATCCCACTGCCTGCTCCAAAGAGCTTGCAATCTGTCCTTAACTCCACTGCCTGCTCCAAGGAGCTAGCAGCCTGTCTTAGATCCCACAATGGGCTCTAAAGAGCTTGCAATCTGTCTTATGCTTTACTGCCAGACCGGTGAGGATCTGTTTGTTTGTATAAATAAATACACACACACATGGATACATACATGTCAGCAGTGTTCCCTGCGTGGACATCTCAGCTCATACCATGTCACAGAGACAAAGGTACAAAGCTAATTCCCAACTGATCAAAACACAAAGAGTTTGCTTTAAAGGTGAGCCAATCCTTACTGTGCACACAAATAGGATATCACTACATCTCTGCAAATGTACCACTCTCAGGCTTTGTTGGCTACAAACCAGCGTTCATTCAATATTTGCCCTTTTCGCCAAATTGCAAAGGGAGTATTTATATTTAAAGAAACAGCGGCTTAGCTACACAAACATATTTGTTAGCTGGGCCCTGGCACTCCGCTGATGAACAAACAGTTTGTTACTATTTACTAAGAGTGTGAAGCATGCCTCCACATGCAAAACCAACACTGATAAAAGTCGTCAAGCATTCAGCGTTGCCATATGTTGGCTTGGGAGGAAGGGACAGAAAAATACAGAACATGTAGAGCGGAATTTACAAGCCTTATAACAGGGACGGCCAGGAATGGACTATAAAAGCCTGATTCCAGGGCCTCCGTGGAAATGCTGGGAAGGGACTAATTAATCAGCCAGTTGTTTTCAAACCATCTATAAATGAATCCCAGTGCGACACGGAAAGTTTAATGTCAGAGACCACGTTATTCCTTGCCTGCAGTGGAAAAAAACCCTAATTAAATATAAACAAAGACTACATTTTTCCATGCCTTAACCTCACACTTCTGACTTGCGTCATTTTATATATTTAGATATATATTTTTTTTCCAATTCATAATTATAGCAGAGCATTTTATCATGTATCCTATCAAGGCTGTTAACGTGACTTATAGTGTTTTGTATAAATAAAATCGTGGCCATAGCACATTGGAGTGCCATTATAGCCCTGTCCGTCAACGCATAAGGCTAATTCGAGGGTTAGCATTGAAAAATGCGTCAGTTCTGCACTTCTTGCATGCTTCCACGCCAGCTCAACCTACTCTACTGTTCAAAAGTTTGGGGTCACCTATAAATGTGCTTGTTTTCCATGCATCAAATGATTTGCAAAAGGAGATACAGTCAAGACGTTGGCAAGATAACAAATAATGATTTAGATTCTGAGATTCTGTTTTACTGGTTCTTTAATCAGCACAACAGTTTGCAACTCTTTACTATATATATATTTATATAATTAAAAACCAGGCATTTTCAGCTACAATAGTCAATTAAAACAGTGTTATTTTAATGGACTAAATTTGCTTTTATTTCACCAAACTTTTGTGTATGTGTGTGTGTATTTAGTATACAGTGTGTATTTAGTATACAGTGTGTATTTAGTATACTAAATTGATATACTAATTATACCAAATAGCATAGTTTAATATTATATAATTGTATATATTTAGTGCACAGCTGAACACTGTTGTGCTGATAAAATAACCAAACTGTCCTAAAGAATCTAAAATCATTATTTCTATTTTTTTTTTTCATTTACTTTTTATTTAACTCATTCTTGGAAAGAAAATAGGAAATGCACATAGTGAGCGAAACATTCCCGACGGAACATTCTCAGTAAGCAACAAAAGATCAGCCCATGGTAATATTATATACAGTGACAACATATATTATAACATATAAACACAAAACCCCAAAATGTAAATTTAAATTACATAACAATGTAACAATGTAACATAATTAGACTAACAAAACAAAAAAACACCTTTATACCCTCCTCCACTAGTTCTAACCTTGTCAATGTCTTGACTATATTTCTTATTCAATAAACCATATCTGAAAAGTGTTGGACGACATCTGTTAAACTCTGCATGGCTGAGGCAATGTACCACACACAAAAGGTCAGGGTATGTTAAAAAAAACATACACAGTTGCCCATGTACATAAGACACAGTGATTGTGCCTTTTTTAACATTCATGTGCAAGCTGATTAGACCTAAACCCTATGTCCCACTTCTAAATGATTCTGTAAGGCGGGAGCAGGAGATTCGAAATCACAGATCTCCTTTCTCGCTCGTTGATTTGGCTTGGCTCCTACGCGGGTTTGGGATTATGACATCATGTCAGACCAGAGAGATTGGTGACTGAGAAGTGAGGTGGAGGTTAGATTAACATTACTAAGTATACATTGTCCAGGGCCAAGCTTGATGAGGTCCTCCGACATGATGAACAGGACTGGCCTTGGCATAATGCTTTTGTGAAATCTTAACAATGCATTATGCAGGGGCCAACGGAGATCTTCTAACAGGAGAAACTCCCCAGCTTTGTCTCTGCCCAACATATAGTGAAGTCAGCGAGATGGAACCTCATCACGGTGTAAATTCTTACAGAGTTGGCCATTTGGAAGTCGAGCGGTCAGATAATGCCAGGATCTTTGGTATTTTATTTACTCATTTCTAAAATATTTAGTTGAATTTAAGTCAATACACTAAGAGACTAAATAGCACCACCCCAAACCCCTGCTGCGCCAGGAATTAGACGCACCACCCTTGCTGCATCCTCCGACCTTTCCATGGTTGGTTGTGTCGTTGGTTGGTCACTTCCAGCATACATGGGACATTCCGTGACATAGCTACTAGTCCCATAGCCTCTGTCTTGCAGTGGGCTCTGGTAGGAAAGGGTTAACGAGCTGGCTCCAGCGAGTGTGCCTGCTGCATGGTTTTTGGGTTGGCGCGGTAGCCTGATTTAATTAAATATTTACTCGTAACTTTCAGGCCTTGAAGATTGAGTTTCTCCTGAGATAATGCTGGCGTTTTGTTCTTCTGTAAAGCTATGAATGGATTTCCTCAAGGAAAAGGAAGATTGGAGTGGAACAGAGACTTGTTTACAGCGGTCACCCCTGCGAAAAACTATACTCATCGGAATGACCTTTATACTACGTTATTCTATTGGGAATGACCTTTATACTACGTTATTCTATTGGGAATGACCTTTATACTACGTTATTCTATTGGGAATGACCTTTATACTACGTTATTCTATTGGGAATGACCTTTATACTACGTTATTCTATTGGGAATGACCTTTATACTACGTTATTCTATTGGGAATGACCTTTATACTACGTTATTCTATTGGGAATGACCTTTATACTACGTTATTCTATTGGGAATGACCTTTATACTACTTTATTCTATTGGGAAAGACCTTTATACTACGTTATTCTATTGGGAATGACCTTTATACTACGTTATTCTATTGGGAATGCCCTTTATACTACTTTATTCTATTGGGAATGACCTTTATACTACGTTATTCTATTGGGAATGACCTTTATACTACGTTATTCTATTGGGAATGACCTTTATACTACTTTATTCTATTTGGAAAGACCTTTATACTACGTTATTCTATTGGGAATGACCTTTATACTACGTTATTCTATTGGGAATGACCTTTATACTACGTTATTCTATTGGGAATGACCTTTATACTACGTTATTCTATTGGGAATGACCTTTATACTTCGTTATTCTATTGGGAATGACCTTTATACTACGTTATTCTATTGGGAATGACCTTTATACTACGTTATTCTATTCGGAATGACCTTTATACTACGTTATTCTATTCGGAATGACCTTTATACTATGTTATTCTATTCATTTTTTCTATTTTTTTTTTTCATTTACTTTTTATTTAACTCATTCTTGGAAAGAAAATAGGAAATGCACATAGTGAGTGAAACATTTCCGACGGAACATTCGCAGTAAACAACAAAAGATCAACCCATGGTAATATTATATACAGTGACAACATATATTATAATATATAAACACAAAACCCAAAAATTTAAATTTAAATTACATAACAATGTAACATAATTAGACTACTCCAAAAAAAAGCAAAAAAACACCTTTATACCCTCCTCCACTAGTTCTAACCTTGTCAATGTCTTGACTATATTTCTTATTCAATAAACCATATCTGAAAAGTGTTGGACGACATCTGTTAAACTCTGCATGGCTGAGGCAATGTACCACACACAAAAGGTCAGGGTATGTTAAAAAAAACATACACAGTCGCCAATGTACATAAGACACAGTGATTCTAATATTTCAGAGAATTACATCAAATGAGGTGGAACTATACATGGTAATGAAGAGATAATGTGTAATTTATACAACTGGTCCCTTTAGACAATGGGTGTGCTATGCCTTTTATTAATGGGTCCATTACTTGGATACTGGTTCCATTTTTATTGGCTTGAATAGTTGTACGTCTAATAAAAAAGGCAGCTGTCTTTTTAAAAATGACTAGTAAAATGGCGCCTTATAAACCAACCAATAAACTGTTGCAGGATATTTGAAAAGCGTGTAGTAAAAAACAAAGCTTCTGATTGGCTACAATGATGTGAACATTGCCCAGCAGCCAATAGGAAGACTCTGGCATCATGAAATGGAGAATGTAGTGGGGGTATCATGAAATGGAGAGTGTGGTGGGGGTATCATGAGTGTAGAGGGGGTATTATATAATGCAGATTGGGTATAATGAAATGTAGAATGTGGTGGGGGTATCATAAAATGTAGAATATGGTGGGGGTATCATGAAATGGAGAGTGTGGTGGGGGTATCATGAAATGGAGAGTGTGGAGGGGGTATCATGAAATGGAGAGTGTGGAGGGGGTATCATGAAATGGAGAGTGTGGTGGGGGTATCATGAAATGGAGAGTGTAGAGGGGGTATCATAAAAATGGAGAGTGTGGTGGGGGTATCATGAAATGGAGAGTGTGGTGGGGGTATCATGAAATGGAGAGTGTGGTGGGGGTATCATGAAATGGAGAGTGTGGTGGGGGTATCATGAAATGGAGAGTGTGGTGGGGGTATCATGAAATGGAGAGTGTAGAGGGGGTATCATGACATGGAGAGTGTAGAGGGGGTATCATGACATGGAGAGTGTAGAGGGGGTATCATGACATGGAGAGTGTGGTGGGGTATCATGAAATGGGGAGTGTAGAGGGGGTATCATGACATGGAGAGTGTAGAGGGGGTATCATGACATGGAGAGTGTAGAGGGGGTATCATGACATGGAGAGTGTAGAGGGGGTATCATGACATGGAGAGTGTAGAGGGGGTATCATGACATGGAGAGTGTAGAGGGGGTATCATGACATGGAGAGTGTAGAGGGGGTATCATGACATGGAGAGTGTGGTGGGGGTATCATGACATGGAGAGTGTAGAGGGGGTATCATGACATGGAGAGTGTAGAGGGGGTATCATGACATGGAGAGTGTAGAGGGGGTATCATGACATGGAGAGTGTAGAGGGGGTATCATGACATGGAGAGTGTAGAGGGGGTATCATGACATGGAGAGTGTAGAGGGGGTATCATGACATGGAGAGTGTAGAGGGGGTATCATGACATGGAGAGTGTAGAGGGGGTATCATGACATGGAGAGTGTAGAGGGGGTATCATGACATGGAGAGTGTAGAGGGGGTATCATGACATGGAGAGTGTAGAGGGGGTATCATGACATGGATATGGGGATATCACAGATAATGTCAGTCTACAGAAGTAAACACTTGTCAGATACCTTCAGCATGCGGATTTCACGCAACGCTATCTTCTTAATTATAGGATCATCTTCCGACTCTAGGAACTTCTTAATTGCCACAATCTGCCCTGTGTCCCTATTCCTGCATTTAAAGACCACTCCGTAGGAACCTTCCCCAATCTTCCCAATCTTCTCATACTTCTCCATAATCCTTCTAACGTCTGCTTTCAGCTCGCTGGCGTCCAAGACAAATACTGTCCAGCTGAGTCTGGTGCATGTAATGCAGGTCGTGAGGTCGATCAGGTTCTTTGGACAATAAATTCCTAAATTCAGGAAAAAAAAGAGTCCAGTTAGAGTATGAGATGCATTCAACGCCCGACTCACAGACAGACACAAACACCACATAAGACAGTAACTTATGGAGCCTGCGGTATTCAGACGTTCAAATAAGATGGCAAAAAGCAATTAACAACACAAGGGGGGGGGGGGGGGGAATCTTATGGAAGGGTTAAAGTAGGAAAAAGAAAAGATAGGAGACTCAGCACACCGTTTAAGGGAGTTTAATCCACCAAAAAATAACAACGTTTCAGCCCAGCTTTTTTCAAGTCTTGAGGAAATATAGATTCAGATTTGGGTTATGTACAGCGTACAGGGAAGGTGTCTGTACGAGGACAAACATGTTTGTGACTGTTCCTTAATGAATCAATGGCTACCCCTTCCTACATATAAAGAGAAATTCAGGGTCAAAGTTCTAAAAGTCAAACAGTCACCACAGTAACCAATGGAATGTTCCTGCTGACAGACTTAGAACTCTGCCCCAAAATGGCTCTTTCCAATAGCTCCATGAAAGAGCCAAAATAACCACAGCCTTTTAACCCAAACATTAAAATCTGCGGACAGTGTGGTTTCCAAAACATTTGTAAATTTTATTAAAAATCTTTGATTTGCGCTGATAAATGAGATGATAAAGTACATGCACGGATAGCACATGCACGGATAGTACATGCACGGAACAATTTAATTGCAACAAAAAAAAAAAGACAGTGTGCATCAAATAAACAACACAAAACTATAAAATACAAATGTGTTGTGGCTGAGTTCAGGCCTTTATGAATATCAGTCCACGGTAAGTAAACAGCAGAAGTGGCCAGTTCCTGTGTGAAATCCCTGCCATTAATGTAAATACTGTTGCATGGTGGGAATTGTGAGGTAAAAGCAGGCCTTGGCTCGCCAGTGATATCCCTTTCTCTGGGTTACTGGCTCGCTTTCCAAGTGTGAAGTTGAGGTGTAATTTAATGCTTGAGAACAAACAGAGGCCGCAGAACTCATGCAAACTGCAGACCGTCAGACTCCACGCGCTGACATTGGAGGCTCTTGTCTGTGGTGAAACGATACGGGCTTCGTTTGCTGTCTGTGGTTCTTGTTTCATCTCTTACTTTCTTCTTTTCCTCACGTTTGGAGGGATACCATTAGTCACTGCAGTCCCCTCACTGCATGGAGTCTCCTCCACTCTCAAGTGTCTGAATCCGTTCATTTATACAGGGGAATCAAATATTCAAACTGTGAAGTGACGTGCCTGACATACATCCAAAACAGTATTTATTTAAGGTTAGGGTAACGTATATGTACAGGAGTGTTTATGTAGGGTCATGTGAATGCTAAGCAGTGTTTATATGAGCCAATGAAACGTTTAGAAACATAGAGGGGCGCGTACTAAAAAAACGCAATTATATTATATGTGCAAAACTATTTTTCACTTTGCTCCTATTGTAATGTACTAAGCATTTAACACTCCAAAATACGAACAAATTGCAAATAAAAATGGGCATAATTGTGAATAAAAACAGGCAATTTTGCGAATATTTGTTCTACCTCTTTTGATAGCGCTCGCTAAAAGCTGGTGTCATTTTCACACGCAAAAAAGAATTATTTTTCACAAAAATATTTGCAAAACTCTTTAGCAATGCGCAAATCTAATCCTAATTTATTAGCGCAAACGGAAAAATGCACGCGAAATAAAAATGAACGGAAGGGACGCAAATCAGGAGAGAAAAATACAAAATGTTACGAATAGTCGCACATTGCTCCTTACTCATGTTTTTCCCACTGCGCTTGTTCAGTACATGACCCCCACAGTGTCTATATAGGGCCAGTGCAACACGTATGTCAGATCGTTTTTTTTTATATAGGACCAAATGAACATGTCTATCAAATAAGATTATTATAGGCCAACAAAACATGTATAAATATAGTGTCTATATAGGGCCAGTGCAACATGTATGTAAAATAGTGTGTATAAAAGGACCAGATTAATAGTGTTAATATAGTGCCAGCATAATATATATATATTATATATGCATGGGTAATACAATAAAAAATGTGTTAATATATAGTTAGGGAGATGTTACAATAATATAATAATATTTGTATTTAAAGTAGATTAATCAGATGCTGATCAGACTGCAACTAATGGTGGTTATACAGTATATATTTCTTTTTTTAATCCAACATTCAGACAGACAGACCTTATATTATTAAATATATTCAACACTGAGGAGCACGAATGAAAACAATTTATACAATGTATTAATTGACATTGAGCACAAAAAGTATAACATCTGGCATGGTTCCCTAACGCTTACGGGACCACACCAGGTGCCCTACACATTCTTATTTAAACCAAGCTAGGTAATCCCTAAATACTGGATGGTTGGGGGGGGATCATTGAGGACAGGTGAGGGGGATAAATAAATACTTGATTTCTTGCATTATTAACATCAGGGGGTCCTAGGAGGTCGCTTGTTATATATTTACTCCCCCCAGAAGTTACCTTGCCATCATCTCTATACTTTGATATAACACTGTTTGGTGTATTTTTGTAATTGTAGCTACTGGGGATTTAATACACATTTGGAGGAATTCACTATAACTGACCTGACTCACAAACGGCAAATTAATTCCTGAATGTTTGCAGCTCATCCTCTCCCTCCACTTCTAGAGAACAAACGCCATAATTATTAAATAAAACCTTGTATCACGATTTGCCCAGGCTGCAGAATATATATATATATATATATATTATATATTATTAAGTGATATCGAACCACACAATATCTTTCACTCCCAAAACATATATATATTTTGTTACCACTGTGCTACCATGTATAGAATCATGCGTCTAACCCCATGCATCTGGCCAGTGTAACAGAACAATTGCAAACCAAATAAATAACCTCAGACATCTGCCAAGAAACTATTTCTTAAATCAGGTTTTGGCCACAATCACTCAGTACTGGTGTCTACAGTTCATGTCTTCAGGATTGCAATTATAATGCAAAAGGAGCGATGGTCAAGCTTATTATTGGGCACTGATGGGATTCTGCAAGGTAGAAACAGCTAACAAATAGCTCAGACCTCTCAAAAAAATAAATAAATAAGGGGCGTTTCCAAAAGTGCTCACAGACCAACAATTATTATATTAAACCACTTGCAATGCATTAAATGGAGGTTATTAAACACAGGTTAATGATTTGCAAATCACTCCAGGCAAATAACATTACAGACAAGGTCATATCATTATTTACAAAATCCTTACACATATATTACAAAGAGTTTCATGTATTGGATTAAAAAGTCAACATAAAGTTTTTTTTTTATTTACCTTTATTATAGACAGATTTTTTTTACTACCGTAGTCCATGATTTTGTGCAATATATCATCACACACTTCATTATAGAAAGGTTACGTAATACAGAGTGATATATACTAAAAACAAAAGATACCGTATAATAACAGTGTTGTAACATTATACTGAAGCCATAATCAACATCAATAATACATATCAAAATATATTAATTTACAAAACGGAGGAATCTTTCGCTACAGATAGAGGATGTAATATTAGGAAACAAAAATATATTTTTTAGAAAAAAACTAGGAGACATTGATGGGGGATTTATAGGACATATAGCCTGATGGATTTGGGGGTGATGTCAGTTTTTGCTGGGGTGGTGGGAGTCAAAGTTGGGATGTAGAATGTCAGACATTTCTAATAGAGAAAATATAGTGGTGGGATCACTAGGAAATTAATATAAACAACAGATATTTGTTTATAGCAATCAAAATGAGATTATAAATGGCAGATACACTATACAATGCAGTAAAAATGTTACATTTTTATTAAATATTAAAAATCCAGAGGTAAGTGAAGACACATTTTTACCCAGCCCCCATTTTTAGTATACATTGCCATGAATTTAAATACCTTCCTAATAATGATTGTTTAAATATATTATAGTTTGAAATAAGAGTTCTATAATCCAATATACTGATCGAACAATAGTCTTATATTGAGAAAAGAAAAACAAATACCATTGTTTATGTTATTTTAAAAAAGAGAACAGCTTTGTAAAAATGCAAAGAAATCCGGATTGTAAACACACTAGTTTTATAGTAAAACTGTGAAAAATATGGCATATTAGTGAGATTAGATTGACAGCAGGTCCAGACTAACATGGGCACAGTGTGATCTGTACCTAGAATAATAAATACACACAAATAATAACAAAAAAGTGTAAGAAAAGGACAGATCAAGTAATAGTATTATTATTTCTGAGATGGATCCCAGAGAGATGCTGGATATTGCAGAATGCATTTAAATGAAAGCTGTGTTGTGATAAGGGGATTATATGATTAGACAATGCACTGTTATGGGTGGTATTATTATTAGTAATATTAGTATTATTGCTTTGAGCACTGACCTGGTGCAAGTAGCAGCCCACAGACTCAGTAGATCCTCTGCACCTCGCAGGCAGCAGCTGACTGAGCTCTGGGTGCACTGGGCAGAGCAAGGAGCCTGGGCTGGGTCACCTTGGCAACCCCTTGCCCGCCCCTGACACAGATAGCCAATCAGCGTTCGTTTTTATTATACTGCTTTTATTCTAAGGATCCATTGGCTCCTGGGCAATTTCTCGTGTGTGCTGTGAAAGTCAGCTCTCTGTTATTGCCACGAACAGCTTATTGTTTTGCAGATCGTTCTATATGTCCCTTTGGGTATAGTTCTATCATGATATACTAAAATATAATAATAATGTGTTCCTTTATAAAAAATAAAAAATAAATTCTCTAAAGGTTTTTGTTTAGTTTTTGATTTACTCCAGATTCTGTGGACCGTCAGACAGACAGATATTGCAAAGCCTTAAGAGACCATGAAGGTCCTCATGACTTACTCACAGATTCAAATACCCTTAGATCCTGCCTGTGTAACAGTTCACTGATAATAAGGATGTCGGTGATTTAGTCAGCAATACTCCAAAAATGTATACTTCTATATTGGGCTTGAACCATACATTTTATACCAGAATTAAATGTATTGACTAAAATAGCAGCACTAACATAGAAGAGCCAAGAGTGTCTCTAAAGCAGTCATGTGGCAGAATTAATTGCCACCATGACTGGGTTCTTCTTGTGCTCCTTTGATTTGATATTCTCTCCAAATGTATTTTACTGAGAGCTGCTTTGGGTTGTACAGGACTGTTCAGTACAACTCTGTATTTGTTCATTAATCTATGTAGGTTAATATTGATCATGTACATGATTCCTTGGTGTGTGGCCCCTGGGTATAGCATTAGAAATCCTCATCTTGTTTACAGCTAGGCTTCAGGAAATGCCTCTAATGAGCTGAGATGCACTTCCCCCTGGAGATCCAAACCAGCTAATCAAGAAATCATTTATTTCTCCTGATCTGGTCCCCTAGCTCTGCTCCCATTGCTTTCGGGAAACAGTAATGGAAAAGAGAAGAAGATGATGTTTGTGAGATTCTGCAGCCAGATTTACTGCTGGGAAACAACATGCATGGCTGGGGATTAAATGCATGGCTGGGGATTAAATGCATGGCCGGGGATTAAATGCATGGCCGGGGATTAAATGCATGGCTGGGAAATTACATGCTGGCCGGGGATTAAATGCATGGCTGGGAAATTACATGCATGGCCGGGGATTAAATGCATGGCTGGCAAATTACATGCATGGCCGGGGATTAAATGCATGGCTGGGGATTACATGCATGGCTGAGAAATTACATGCATGGCCGAGGATTAAATGCATGGCCGGGGATTACATGCTTGGCTGGGAAATTACATGTTTGGCTGGGAAATTACATGTATGGGTGGGGATCAATGTATGTATGTAGTGTATTTGTCTCCTTTAACTGAGGATACAGCTGCCTAGGAGGATTGTTTTAGTATCAATATTGGTGAGCAGAGGAGGGCTGGATACTTTTTACGGGGGACCCAAGCTATAACTTCATTAGCCCACTCATTATGGCCGTGAAGGTAGAGAGACAGGGGAACTCTCACATATGTGTATATTTTTGGGGTATGCGACAAACTATGGAGCATACCTGACCTTGGTGCTTTTTTGTCCCAAGCTGTTGATCCCAGCCAGAGCCTCATCTGAGGAAGATTGCTGCCTACGGATCGAGGCAATTAGAAATGAAAAGTAGTGCAACCCAGAGTCAGGTTAGAGCGCAGCTTAGGGGGCAATCTCCCTATTTACCCCTTGCCAGTCCTCCCCTGTTGGTGAGAAGTGCTACTGATCTGGGCACTCAATGTCTACTTGAAAGAGTCCAATTGACAGATTTGATGGATGCTGACCACCTGTGACCTCTCAATGTGTCATGATTCACATCACCTAGAGGCAAAGTTGCAACTCAAGGGATGATCCTTGTTAGGTGATAGAGGGTTTACAGGTGGGCCAACTGGTACATTTTACAGAGTGCCTTTCCTGGATCTTAGATTATTAGGTCAGTGTCTGGTTATTATAATAAAAAAGTAGTTAAATATCCAGGGTATGACTGTATCACAGAGATCCACAGTAATGGGCCAGAGTATCTGCAGCTATTCATTGCTAGTACAACAGTGCCCCCCTGTGTCCAACAGTGTAATAACCGCTTATAAAATATCAAACTGGAGAAGGGTAAGGGAGGTTATGAGTAGAGTTGAGCGGACGCCTGGATGTTCGGGTTTGGCTGAACTTCGAAAAAATGTCTGGGTCCGTGCTCGAACTTGACCTCGAACATGAACCCCATTGAAGTCAATGGGGACATGAACTTTTGGCCACTAAAATGCCTCTAAAAAAGTCCTGGAAAGGGCTAGAGGGCTGCAAAATGAAATAAAGTGTGGGTAAGAGTAGGACAAGTGCCCTGCAAACAAATATGGATAGGGAAATAACTTAAAATAACATAAAATACATACAAATTACAAATACAGCTGAGCCATAAAATAGCACTAGATGGAATCTTTGATTTTAGCTTTGGAAGAACATAAATCTAAATCCAAAGCATGGCTGCCAGGAGGATCAACAGAATTATCCATTTGAGAGAGGGTTGGAGTGCAGGATATTCTCTTTCAGTTTATACTAAGTGACCCATAGGTTGAGGAGGCGGTGACCACGGCGGTGGAAGCGGCGCTGGAGGAGGAGGAGGAGGAGGAGGAGCAGGTAGCCAACACTGTTTTTTATTTGTTTTTGGTTTTTTAAATTGGGGTAGCCCCCAAAATATTGGGACATATAACAACAGAAAATAAAGAATAAGTGAACTTGAGTAGAACAATGACTGGGTGAGGCCGGTATAAATGTCTATTCAGCACAAGGTACAGAGAAGTCTGGTGGGATCCATGCCTTGTTCATCTTAATAAACGTGAGCTTGTCCATGTTGGCTGTGGACATGTGGCTGCTCTTGTCTGTGATAACGCCCCCTGCCGTGCTAAACACACGTTCAGACAATACACTGGCTGCAGGGCAGGCCAGCACCTCCAAGGCATAAAGGGCAAGCTCAGGCCATGTGCCCAATTTGGAGACCCAGAAGTTGAATGGGTCAGACCCATCAGTCAGTACGTGTAGGCCTGTGCATACGTACTGTTCCACCATGTTGCTGAAATGCTGCCTCCTGCTAAGACGTTGCGCCAAACTACTATCTGCCTCAGGCCCAGCCGACACTACATTTGCCCAGTGTGCAGTTAGGGAGATATAGCGTCCCTGCCCGTGCTTACTGGTCCACGTATCTGTGGTTATGTGGACCTTGCCACAGGTGGCGTTGCGCAGTGCACACCTGATTTTGTCTGCCAATTGCTTGTGCAGGAAAGGGATGGCTCGCCGGGAAAAGTAGTGGCGGCTGGGAACCACGTACTGTAGGACAGCCACCGCCATCAGGTTTTTAAAACTGTCCGTCTCCAACAGACGGAATGACAGCATTTCAAAGGCCAGGAATTTGGAAATGCTGGCATTCAGGGCCAGTGTTCGCGGGTGGGTAGGGCCATACTTCCTCTTTCTCTTCAGTGTTTGGGAGATGGACAGCTGAACGCTTCCATGGGACAGTGTGGAGATGCTTGGGGACGGTGGCAGACATTGTGGCGTTGCTACCACTTCCTCTATTTGCCACTGTGACTCCAGAGCTGGAGGAAGAGGCCAAGACAGCAGCAGAAAAGGAAGCAGGAGGAGCCTGAGACCTTTCTTGGGTTTTGAAATGCTTACTCCGCTGCAGCTCGTGCTTTGCATGTAGATGTCTGGTCATGCAGGTTGTGCTCAGGTTTATGCCTCGCTTCAGGTTCTGATTGCACAGCTTGCAAACCACTCGTGTCTTGTCGTCAGCACATTGTCTAAAGAACTGCCATGCCAGGGAACTCCTTGGAGCTGGCTTTGGTGTGCTCGGCCCTTGGGTGCGGTGGGCAGTAGCAGGCGTACTGTCTAGGGGACGGCCGCTATGGTTTTGCACTCTGCTCCCTCTTATGCTGCGCTGGTGCCTCTTTGCGACCAACGCCTCTTCCTCCAAACTGGACACATCACTCGCATGACCTTGATTCCATGTGGGGTCTAGGACCTCATCAGGCAACAATGTAACCGCCAATAGTCAACAATTTTTATTTGTATTTTTTTTGTTTATTGGACTGCAAGAAATGCACCGCAAGACGTAAATGTACTATTCGGTTTATAGAATACATGTAATGCTATTGGCTTTCTATAAACCGAAATAGAGTCCCCATTCATAAGAAATTCTTATCAATGGGGACTATTTTGGTTTATAGAAAGCCAATAGCATTACATACAATGTAATTGCCGAACCCCAAAACGAAAATACAGTGGAATGTCCGTGTTCGGGGTCCAAAAAACTTAATGTTCGGTACGAACCAGAACAGTGCGGTTCAGGTTCGCTCAACACTAGTTATGATACATTATATTTGATAAATAAATAACACAGACTACTGCATGGAAGAAAAGGTTCTTTGATGGTTTTTTACACAATGAAATCAATGAGCAGTAACCATTCACTAAATAACAGTCCAATATATTATACCGAGCCCTGAGTCAGACCCCATTATACTATGTTACTAAATAACACAGTCCAATATATTATACTGAGCCCTGAGTAAGCCCCCATTATACTATGTTACTAAATAACACAGTCCAATATATTATACTGAGCCCTGAGTCAGCCCCCATTATACTATGTTACTAAATAACACAGTCCAATATATTATACTGAGCCCTGAGTAAGCCCCCATTATACTATGTTACTAAATAACACAGTCCAATATATTATACCGAGCCCTGAGTCAGCCCCCATTATACTATGTTACTAAATAACACAGTCCAATATATTATACTGAGCCCTGAGTAAGCCCCCATTATACTATGTTACTAAATAACACAGTCCAATATATTATACCGAGCCCTGAGTCAGCCCCCATTATACTATGTTACTAAATAACACAGTCCAATATATTATACTGAGCCCTGAGTAAGCCCCCATTATACTATGTTACTAAATAACACAGTCCAATATATTATACTGAGCCCCGAGTCAGCCCCCATTATACTATGTCCCTAAATAACACAGTCCAATATATTATACCAAGCCCTGAGTCAGCCCCCATTATACTGTTACTAAATAACACAGTCCAATATATTATACCGAGCCCTGAGTCAGCCCCCATTATACTATGTTACTAAATAACACAGTCCAATATATTATACCGAGCCCTGAGTCAGCCCCCCATTATACTATGTTACTAAATAACACAGTCCAATATATTATACTGAGCCCTGAGTCAGCCCCCATTATACTATGTTACTAAATAACACAGTCCAATATATTATACCGAGCCCTGAGTCAGCCCCCCATTATACTATGTCCCTAAATAACACAGTCCAATATATTATACTGAGCCCTGAGTCAGCCCCCATTATACTATGTTACTAAATAACACAGTCCAATATATTATACTGAGCCCTGAGTCAGCCCCCATTATACTATGTTACTAAATAACACAGTCCAATATATTATACTGAGCCCTGAGTCAGCCCCCATTATACTATGTTACTAAATAACACAGTCCAATATATTATACTGAGCCCTGAGTCAGCCCCCATTATACTATGTTACTAAATAACACAGTCCAATATATTATACCAAGCCCTGAGTCAGCCCCCATTATACTATGTTACTAAATAACACAGTCCAATATATTATACCAAGCCCTGAGTCAGCCCCCATTATACTATGTTACTAAATAACACAGTCCAATATATTATACCGAGCCCTGAGTCAGCCCCCATTATACTATGTTACTAAATAACACAGTCCAATATATTATACTGAGCCCTGAGTCAGCCCCCATTATACTATGTTACTAAATAACACAGTCCAATATATTATACTGAGCCCTGAGTCAGCCCCCATTATACTATGTTACTAAATAACACAGTCCAATATATTATACCAATCCCTGAGTCAGCCCCCATTATACTATGTTACTAAATAACAGTCCAATATATTATACTGAGCCCTGAGTCAGCCCCCATTATACTATGTTACTAAATAACACAGTCCAATATATTATACTGAGCCCTGAGTCAGCCCCCATTATACTATGTTACTAAATAACACAGTCCAATATATTATACCAAGCCCTGAGTCAGCCCCCATTATACTATGTTACTAAATAACACAGTCCAATATATTATACCAAGCCCTGAGTCAGCCCCCATTATACTATGTTACTAAATAACACAGTCCAATATATTATACTGAGCCCTGAGTCAGCCCCCATTATACTATGTTACTAAATAACACAGTCCAATATATTATACTGAGCCCTGAGTCAGCCCCCATTATACTATGTTACTAAATAACACAGTCCAATATATTATACTGAGCCCCGAGTCAGACCCCATTATACTATGTTACTAAATAACACAGTCCAATATATTATACTGAGCCCTGAGTCAGCCCCCCATTATACTATGTTACTAAATAACACAGTCCAATATATTATACCGAGCCCTGAGTCAGCCCCCATTATACTATGTTACTAAATAACACAGTCCAATATATTATACCGAGCCCTGAGTCAGACCCCATTATACTATGTTACTAAATAACACAGCTACTAAATCAAAGCAAAGAGTTAAGGAACCTTAAAAAAAAAAAGAAAAAAATAATATATAAATATATATATATATATATATAGGATTAAGGAGAGAATATTACTGAATTTCCACATTTTTTGCAGAGATTTTTGAAGCACATCGGTCACTAGATGTCTTCTTCTGTATATAACCTTTACTGCATTAATATTATGTGTATATATCTATTTCTTTCATTTACATATTAAGGTAGTCCTTGGGACAATTGATATTTTTGTAGATTTCGGAGAGAATATTTACGTTTCTTATAATAAAATATTGTTCTCTTTCAATGGTCTTGAACCAATTCTGGCTGTTGCCATAAATGTAAGTGGGTGCGTCAGGCTCTAGACTTTTACTACTAGTGTTTAAAAATCAGTCGACAAACATTTGAAGACAACCATTTTATTGTGTACAAAGCAAAGACAGCAAGTTTAGTTCTTGTATCCTCGGCTTGCTCTTCGCCCTCTGGCACGTTCAAACTTTCTACCCTTAGAGCGAATGTAGGGTCTAAAAGAAAGAGAAAACGAGTTAGATAGTGAAGTACATATATTTACAAACACAGACAACCGTAGCATGATCAATTAACCACCAAAAGGACCTAAAGCTGGACCTTTGTACTATAAATTATACGGACTATTCAGTCAAACTGAAACCGAGTCCCATCCACACTTCTGGATAGCTCCAGTGCAACCTGGGTATAACTGTATAAAACGTGAAACTACTAGACCACTGTATATACACCAACTGCACAGTAACATGGTATATTTGGTGGCCATGTATTGGCTATATCTATAAAAGTGTTATATGGGGAGGGAAGTTCCTTATCAGACTGCATTTTACAGTCCCATATTCTTTAAAAAGCTGCAGGGGGGGGGGGGGGGGTATTTTGTTACTAGGCTGAATCCCAAGTGGTTTTTGAAACTTAAGAGGTAATAAAAAACACCAGTTACAATATCTTTGGAGACTCTGGAAAACCAGATTAAAAAGCAGCTTTCAACACATTGATTGTAAACTTACTTGGTGTGACTGTGTGGAGTACCAGGTGCTTTGCCAAAGTGTCTGTACACCTCACGAGCTTTACGAGGTCCTAATAAGAAACAAAGCATTGCAAAAATATCATCACCTGCAAATAACCATGATTGGCCCTGTATCACTGCGCTATGCTAGCTTACAGTGTACTTTAGTTGCAAGAAACATGCATTTGTATGATGTAGAGGTCATTACAGCAGACCCCTCATCCACATGCACAAGGTATTTTTGATCATCGTTGGGTTAAAACAATTGAAGTTTACGCCATCTTGAAAATGGCACCAAAGCTTTCTTCTTAGTTACTGTAGCCAAACACATTATATATATTTATCTGTATAAGTGATTTCTTTAGAGGTCATTTTCATCATTTCACAATTTACTACAAAAAAAAACAAAAAAAAATAAAATAAAAAAACACTGACCTGAAAAATCTGTTACTGTTACAAAGGGTAAAAACAACCCGATCTAAATATTTCTAAACTCAGGACAAAATTTTGATTTTTTTTTTCCAATCTTGCAGAGCAGCATTAGGTTATAATCAGACCATTGCTGAGCACGAGCTGCACTGAGGAGTGAGTGTGACACACAGACCTGACGCGGCTTGTGACTGCCGTCTTTCCAGGATGGGGACGGACTGGCACACAGGGCAGAAGTGCGATCCACCAAAAGAGAGCTGGCGACCCAGTTGGGGAAATGCTGTCCTAATGAATTCCCTGCAATGGTCTCATGAATAAAGCCCTACATTCGTATAATCTGCCATCAGTAAGTGAAGGGGCTGCTTGGTGATTTTTACCATCAGTGAGACATCTGCACAACAACTAGAAACTGGCACATGTGGAGCTAGCGACTGTCCCAGAATACGTATTCTGAACACCCAACAACTATATCAAAGCAATTTCACAAAGTGATCGGGGCCGGGGGCAGCATCCGTGTGATGGGGTTAGGCAGCGCTCTGTTAAATGAAAGTAGTAATTACCTGACAACAGAACAGTGTTCTGGCCTTTAGGGGCAGCAAGAGCCAGCTGATCAAATGTCATGATCTGTCCTCCAGCCTTCAGGATGCGACTACGTGCGCCGCTGGACACCTTGAGAGCGCAAACCTGAAGAGAAATAGGAAAGATTCAGTGAGAATTGACAACCTTAATATCACATCTAAGGGTCTAGTATCAATGTCTGTATGTGAACACGTTGGACGTTTTATGCCGTCCTACATTTAACAGCTCATCGCAGCCCCCCACAATTAACTGTGTGTGGATCCAGCTGCAAGTCCCCGCTGGCAGATTAGGCCACTGAGAGGCCTCAGTGACACAAAATGTGACCAACGCTCAAAGTGAGTGTCTGCAGTGTCCCTGCAGGACGGCAGACTCTCCTGACAGTAACCGCTCATCGTGGCTCCCCAGTGTCAGATGAGACAGACATTCAATTTTAGAGTTTGCTACATTTTCGGAAGCTCTGCGTGACTGAACTCCCGGGTTCAGCCATACCTCGGCGACGTCACACCAGGATGTGAGCAGAGACCCTGATCAGGTCCCCGTTTGTATTTTCCTGGCTCCCAGGAGCACAAAGATGCCGGCTTGGTCGTTAAGGCGCAAAGGAGTTACTGTACATTTTATGACCGATTAGATGAGTACAAAGATTTTCTTACAGTCTTCAGTGTGTTTGAAAAACCAACCGGACATTACATGATTTAAGTGAAAGGAAGCCACACAAGTGTTTAGGTTTCACCTCACCTTCAGTTTGGGAATATCATGGATTCTGACGTCATCTGTGACACATCCCACCAATACTGCCGTCTTGCTTTCACGGCCAGACAGCTTCATCTTGCGAATCTTTCAGGATGGAAAGAAGTTCAATTACGAATAAGAATCTCAACGCATCGTTATTAAAGACCTGTAACTTGCTCTTACAGAACAGTGTGTTTGTAGTAAACGTCTCCACTAATATGTATGGCCCTCGTTCAGTCTGACTGGAGACCTATTCTGAAGTGAAATGAGCCGCTAATGTTCAGTGAATCCTATAGATATCGGTCTTGATAACTTAATCACAAATCATATCTTACAGGGTGACTTCCCTGTGTTCGCCACACTTCCAAGTTAGAAATTCAGCACAAACTACTGCACATTATAAATGAAAACAGTCGCCACGTATAACTTACTCACTATACAACTGAAGATAAGTTTAAAGATTATCTATAGTTGAAAACAAAACCAATACATCAACCAGCAGTATAAGGTTACTGGTTACTGAGGTTAATACAGAGAACACTGCACATTCTTCTTCCAGATCACCTACCAAACGAGACAGAGACAGGGGGGGCCTGTTTGTGCGGCTCATGAAGAGACGTCTCAGCACCACTTTGTTGAAGTTGGAGTTGGTACGCCGGGCCAAGAAGCGGTAAAGCTGAAGGAGAGAAAAAAAAAAAAAAAAGTTAATTACACAAAATGTTAAAAAATAAATAAAAAAAACGCATGTAAAAACAAAAATCATTAGGAATACAAAACTACTGACCTTAACCAGAAGCCTCAAATAGATATCCTGGCTCTTGGGTTCCTTCCTCCGCACCTTGCGGTCCTTGTTGTGACGGATATCTACTCCCTACATGAAATGAAAATGGAGATTACACACTGTTTCTAATTAAGTTAAATGGGAAAAAAACAAAAAAAAAACCAGACACAATTAAAGCAGGGAGATAAAACACTGATGTACCAATGAATTACATTGTATCTACAGCAATATGGGGGGGGGGGGGGGGGGGATTTTAATACAGCTGAATTGTTTATCACACATCCATCTTCACACAAGAACACAAATAAGAAGCAGGAAGTTATTTAAAGACCCCATTAACCAACATGATTTAAAACAGCTAGAAAAGTTGTATTCACAGATAATTTGCATATCAAAACAGCAAGGGGTGAGGGTATAAAACTAATGGGTCTCTGGTAGCCTTGCAATGACTTTCAACCAGCTTTATTTATCAAATCAACAACATTTTCCATATCAGCCTTTGAAACACATGTCACATATCCTAACAAGTCCCCATGGTCAAAACAGAATCCAGTCACTCATCCTAGTTAAACAGTAATCTGGCTGAGGACCATATGCAGATCCACAATTCATCACAGATTTCCCTTTAATAAGATCACATCACCCCACCCCCCACCAAAAAAATCCAAAATGCCCCCCCCCCCCCCCCCCACCAAAAAGGTAATAAAACTAAAAGGAATCAAAACTATAACAGCCTGCACTGTAAGCAAAATAGGGATTATAGTTGGTCTATGGAAGAGATCACTCAGGAGCTTGTGCAAGAATCAAAAAAGCCATCTGTACACAGAGCAAATTCAGGACTTGTTTTTGATCTTTGAGCAAATGACTAGTTGGCAGTAGTTGTACCTAGAGTAGAAGCACATTGTCTATATGCATGCCGAGTATACAGGCTGCAGATCCCACAGTACTTATTACTAATACACTAGACATGATGTGCACATTGCAGGGCCAACAGGACAGATCGGGCCCAAAACTAGAAGGGGGAGAGAGTTACATAGTTCCCAGTTTAAACGATACTGGTCTTGTCTTCCTTCCCAATATTGGCCCCAGCGGACGCCCCACACGCAGGCGATGCCAGACGTGACTTGTTAATAGGTGGCGGAAAGAGAAGCAAACGGGATGGAAACGGATTGCAAGAAAACGAAATCCCTCACCATGATGGCGGCTGTAGCAGCGGCAGCTCCTCGGACCGGAAAGGAAGGAGGTTGGCTCGCCGCGAAGGCTTATGGGAACGCAAAGGAACCGGAAGTAGAATAGGACAGGTATCGGGTGCTTTAGGCAGCAACTGGGACAGTAGTCACGTACTGGCCACGCCCCCTGCCCTTTTACCCGGCAAATGAGCAGTTATTGGCTACGGAGCCCAATGTCTGTCCTACCATTGGCTGGCAGAGCTTGCTCTCTCTCGCCTGATTGGTTGGAGAGCCAGGAAGCATACCATGATTGACTGACACAAGTTAGGAAACTGTACCCGGGGAAGTTGAGGGATGTAAGGGCTTAACTGTGTGAGGGGGGGGGGGGGGGGGGGGGGGGGGGTGGGCGGGCTTCTGCCACAGGTAATCCTCAGGGACCCTACCATTACTGCAACATGAGAGAATGCAGGGGCAATAACCTGATCATACCCCCAGCCAGGGGCAATAACCTGATCATACCCCCAGCCAGGGGCAATAACCTGATCATACCCCCTGCCAGGGGCAATAACCTGATCACACCCCCAGCCAGGGGCAATAACCTGATCACACCCCCTGCCAGGGGCAATAACCTGATCACACCCCCTGCCAGGGGCAATAACCTGATCATACCCCCTGCCAGGGGCAATAACCTGATCATACCCCCAGCCAGGGGCAATAACCTGATCACACCCCCTGCCAGGGGCAATAACCTGATCACACCCCCAGCCAGGGGCAATAACCTGATCACACCCCCTGCCAGGGGCAATAACCTGATCACACCCCCTGCCAGGGGCAATAACCTGATCATACCCCCTGCCAGGGGCAATAACCTGATCATACCCCCAGCCAGGGGCAATAACCTGATCACACCCCCTGCCAGGGGCAATAACCTGATCATACCCCCAGCCAGGGGCAATAACCTGATCACACCCCCTGCCAGGGGCAATAACCTGATCACACCCCCTGCCAGGGGCAATAACCTGATCATACCCCCTGCCAGGGGCAATAACCTGATCAACCCCCCTGCCAGGGGCAATAACCTGATCATACCCCTGCCAGGGGCAATAACCTGATCATACCCCCTGCCAGGGGCAATAACCTGATCATACCCCCTCCTCCAGGGGCAATAACCTGATCATACCCCTGCCAGGGCAATAACCTGATCAACCCCCTCTGCCAGGGGCAATAACCTGATCATACCCCCTCCTCCAGGGGCAATAACCTGATCATACCCCCAGCCAGGCGCAATAACCTGATCAACCCCCCCCCAGCCAGGGGCAATAACCTGATCAACCCCTTCTGCCAGGGACAATAACCTGATCATACCCCCAGCCAGGGACAATAACCTGATCATACCCCCAGCCAGGGGCAATAACCTGATCATACCCCCTGCCTGGGGCAATAACCTGATCATACCCTGTGCCTGGGGCAATAACCTGATCATACCCTGTGCCTGGGGCAATAACCAGATCATACCCCGTGCCTGGGGCAATAACCAGATCATACCTCTTGTCGGGGGCCATAACCTTCTCATACCACATGCCAGGGGCAATAATCTGATCATACCCCGTCCTGGGGGAAATAATCTGATCATACCCATTGTTGTGAGCAATAACCTGATCTAATATTTGAAATTCCAATCTAAATTCCCTGTTATCCTCTCTTTATTGAGTAGACTTTTATATGTTTTAAATACATGTGTAGAGTCTCCTGTCTATGACATCACCTGGAGTTTGATATGTACATTTTGTTATGTTGAAAATCAGTTATTTTGCAAAATCAATTCACAAGTGATGTCAGGAGTCACCACAGACACAAGTAAAACACACGTTTCTTTTAGTAAACTTACAAACAAATGCATAAAATAACACAATGTATAGATCATTTTTCTGATTTCTTTATTCTACACGTTCACAGTACAAGTAATGTTTAGCTTGACAGAGACCTTTTAAAGGTATTCATTCACCTTCACCTTGTACTGGGAATGCAGAGAATAGTAGATGATATATTTGTTGTTTTGGAAGATTTGCAAGCAAATACACAGATAAAGAGAACAAGGTGTATTAAATGTGATTATCACCTGCAACTGTGTCTTTCCCTCCTGCTGACAGGGAGAAGAGGTGCGCTGTAAATATGCACTTATATGCGCCGGGCTTTTTGTAGACCGTTTGTCACAGGCCAGCGGGGGCAGCTCCGAACCACGGATTGTTCCTTTTCGAGGGGACTACTTGGTGCTAAAGCCAGAAAAATGCTTGTTAAAGGCAACATCTACCCGGTAGGTTCTTCCCTGGAGGATGGCATGCTATTATATATATTATGTCAAGAAAGACCATTCATTTCTGTGTAAATGGAACAAGCAATCAGTCAGCAACAGCTCTTTGACACACTGGTTTAATGAGTCAGCTAGTCTGACTCATCTGTTTAAAACAACTGCAGAATGAGAGCCATAAAATAAGATCTTGCTCTTGTTTTTAGCAAAAGGAGATGGATAAATGGGGGGTTGGAGAACATTGCTCTATAAAGATATATATCATTTTATAAATGATCTACCATATTAAAAAAGGACATAAATCAGAAAAAGATTACACAGGTAAGAGAAGTTCAGAATAAAATAAACCAAATACCATTTGATAAGATATATATGAAAAAATGGATACATAAGAATGATTGGTCTCCGGAGGATAATGCACCAGCCTTTATAACCTCCCACTTATTATCTCTAAAAAGAAGGTAGAAGAACATTTTAATAAAACACCTATCCTGAAATGAGCGAAATAATTCTCTGCTGCTCATCTCGTGTGTTTGGACTGAATTACTGCGAAAGCTGCTCATGTTCCTTAAGGGTTGCTCCATTGCTTGTGATCTGATTCATTTTCTAATAATTTTTTTGATAGTATATCAGTGTAGCTGGATCCTTTGTGTGCTCCTCCTACCTTTGTATTGTATGTTGATCCAGATCCCAGCAGTAATGTACTGTATTCTTTTTTACAGACCTATCAAATAAAGATTTTATAACTACTTTCCTGTTGGGTGATATTCTTTATTATGCTTCAATTTATTTCTCGTTTTGATCACACATTCACTCCACTTTATTTAATTAATCTACTACACTATTATTGTGTTTATTGTATTTATTCCAGCCTTTCTACACCATCCCGTTTTTTTGTCCTTCGTCTTGGCCGAGAGACTTGGAGGGGTGATGGCCCGTCCGGACCTGATAGGTTTGATTCCAAATTCTGTTTGGACAGATGAATCGCCAATGTTATAGGGGGTCTCTCGTGGAATCGTCGGTCAGGGTGGTGAGAATAGACTTGTGTTCCAACTGGTTCAGCCATAAGAACAAGGAGGTCCTCTGTCCCCTATTTTGTACATCCTTTCAATGGGGCTCCTCGCTGTAAACATTAGACATAACACCAGAATTAAAGGTCTTCTTGTAAACGAGGAAGAAAAAAAAAAATCTGCCTGCATGGAGACTATGTTATGATTAATTCACTTAGAACACTAATGGAGGAGATACAAGCTTATAGTCAAATGTGGAACTATTAGCCGAATATCTGTTGATGAATTCGGAGATGTGCTATACGAGAGGAGTTTCAGCTCGACTGTACAAAAAGGGAATTCAGCTATCTGGGGATTAGTATTACATCTGACATAGGTAGACCTATGGAATAAATAATTTAAAGCTACTGAAGCAAACCATTAAGCTTCTTAAAGAATGGCAGCACAAGTCAATCTCATTTTGGTGGAAGAATTAACATTCTTAGGTTCTATATACTCCCTAAGTGGGTCTATCTTAGGATGGTTCCACTTAACAATTCCCCCCAGCTGGCTGGATATGGTGCAGTAGAGCATTGGGAACTTAGCCTGGAAGGGGAAAAAAGCATGGAAAGATGTCAGATGGGGGCCTACTAGGATTCTCAATTGTTCACCAGTATCGGGATTCTTCTGATCTGTTTTATGTTTATAATATGCAGCTGATGGAATCACAAGAGCAGGCATGGTACAAACCAGAGGCTGAATCTATTAAATGTGGCGGTTCAGCTTCACCTTATTGGAATAGCGATAGTCATGAGGCTATGTGGACAATAAGAAATCTCAACAAATGTAGCAGGAACTAGCTGGGCAAGAGAGAGGTAGCACGACATGGCCACACCAGTCAAAATGACCCACAAAGACCTCCAAAGATCCTCCACATAGAAGATACCTAATATTTATAATGAGGCCAGTAAGACCTGAGCACAGCACCCCAACCCCTAGTGGGCACCTACGGGCAAGCATGGCGAGTCAGTTGAATGAAATACATACAAAAATGATTATTTAAACAGCACCCCACCGGTGCTGGCATATGTCATATAGAGCACCAGTGGAGTGACCAAAATTCACACCATGCAATACATAAATTCAGTGTGCAACTATACAACATATTATCTTAACATATTTATTTATATTTTTAAATAGTTTTTAAAAATTAGATTATTAAAAAAAATTAAAAAAATTGCTGATTTAGTGTCAATATATGGCCATATTTTGCTTAGCCCACCAATATGCCAAAGTACTCCAAACTTGGTGAGTCCTATCTCTATATCTTACTTACATGAAACTGCGTCTCTCTGACAATCTGTCTTAAACTAGAATTTATACAATTTCAATGGACCCCATATTTAGAGCTCCTGCGAGTGGGTGGGTTGCACACCCAGAAGCTGGTCAGGCTTTATATATACATACAAAAATTATTATTTGGACAGCACCCCAGAACCAGCATATGGTTGTATGAAAAACACTGCAAATTTCTGTACATGGAGGCAAAAGCACTGCAAAGTAACGTCGGCATTGGAAGCATCCGAGAGGCGGTTGAGCCTGCTGACCTCCATGGACATATGGTTAAAGTACTCACCCAACTGCACTGGATTGCCAACTTCCAGGATCACATGCTGCTGGACACCTCACATGCAAGCACTACAGACACCTCAGCTGGCATCATGCAAAATCATTCTCAAGTTGCCCTCCACTGCAGTCAAGATGGCTCCACTGCAGTCAAGATGACTCTACTGCGGTCAAGATGGCTCCACTGCAGTCAAGATGGCTATACTGAATATTTCAAGGAAAAGATGACACTTTCGAAGGAGCCGACATAAAGATTTTTCGATGATCTGCCTCCATCGACATTGATGTGGAGAAACTCGTTGGCCACCCTCACCGCACATCTGAGAATGGCAGAGGTGAAATACTGCTGGGGCGCAGCCTGTACCCTGTTGATCCAAATAGATGATAAAATACTGGTGGAAAATATGGATGATGAACCTGGGGTCCTGGATGTCTTGGGGTTACCACCGTTGCAGCTGCAGTCACAATTTACCATTTTTTATTGAATAACATGGCTCCTCTGGAAGTGCCCTATACTTGTAGCCCCCAGGGCACGATCACCTCGCGATAGCCCCACCCCCACCCAAGTGGGAGAGTCACACACCGTGGCAGTCTTGTTGTGTGCAGAGGCTATACTAAAGACTTAGCAAGCCTATGGCGTTGAGCTGATTACATTAAATAATATCAGACACAATATAAATCCAAGTGTTCTAAAATGGGAAAGAGATCTCCAGGTCTCCACCAGTGTGATTGATGGAATGGAATTAGGCAATGAGGGTCAATGACAAGAGTCCACAATCTGACACTGGTAGAACCATTTTATGAAGTCGCAAGCAGATGGTACATGGTCCCTAGGAGAATAGCTCTTATGTCCCCTAACAATCTAAACCTATGTTTGGATTGTGGGAGTGCTTTCTATCCTGAAGATCTCATGTTATAGGGTTTAAAGGTTCTGGATTTCTAGGAACTGAGGAAACAGACGTTCGAATTGCTGAACAAAGATTGTGAACTGATACAAGACGGAGCAAGGAGACTGCCGAAGAGACAAACGAACGCCGGACATACCATCGCCTACGAGCTTCAAACCCCAGAGTTACCGAAAGCGAGGAGCAGCGACAAGAATCTAAATCCCGGAGGGTAAAGCTAGTTTTTATATAAGTTTTGTAATTACTTCCCTGACGTGTAGTGACATCACATTCACAGTGCTGCCGCCACTGCAAGGGATTCTGGGTAGGCATAGGCAAATCCAGTCAACTATGATCACCTTTTGCCTCTTAATCCATTTTAAACATGGACCCCTTGGAGCATATGCACGCTGTACAGGACAGCCTTTACACACAGCTCAGGACAGTGGGGCAAAAAGCCAGATAACTGGGTCACTGCTTGAGGCTTGGAATAGGACATGAAGACAGACTCAAAACGTTAACAATGCACATACACACAGAAACAGAGAATACCTGTAGAAGCTCACGGGAAGGCTGCAGAAACTGAGCATAAACGGGCAGGGTTGCACATTTATACAAAGCACAGAAACTATCAACAGAAACAAAACCTGGAATGGGACAGAATGACAGACAGAAAGGAGAACCAGCAATGGATCAGAGCCGAGAACAAAGGATACTGGGTGCAAGAGCAGGGTCGAACTAAGACAGGGAACAGGGCTGGAAACTCAGAGACAGAACAGGGCAGAATACTATGACAAGGGATCACACATTTAAAGGACTCAGGACATGTGCAAAAGCCACTCTGGGGGCAACTGTGAAGGGTGTCACTGAACAGGAAAACAAGCAAACAGGAATAAACATAAATAACAAAAAAGAAAGCAAAGCAAAAAGAATATTGAAAAGCCTGGATACAGCTGGGATGTCAGGAAAAAGATGAATCACTAGGAGCGCTTGTCCCAGAGGAGCGCCTCCATCCACGCTGAACAAAATGGGGATTTTTATTGCCACACCGGCTAAACCTTTCGAAAAAACCCTCCCCTAGACAGCATGAGCCGCAGACAGCGCAAAAAGGGAGAAAGCCCCCATACCAAAACAGCCAGATATTCGCAAACTCCTGGTTAGGCCACAACCGCTCACTCTGGAAGCAGCTCGCGTTGACACGAATCTCAATAATGACTCCTCCTCAATGTCGGGCCGAGGATGTCCTACTTCAGCCCACTCCGCTTCAGCCTGCTCTGAAGATTCGCTCTGCCCTTTCTATACGTACCCTCGGATGCTCGGTATCTATCCCACGGCCTGTCCAGCATCAGAGTGAAGCGTAGGTCATTATCAGTTGCTCACCTGTGGACCTCTGACTTAAAGATTAAAGATTATACATTGGATTTACTTCTAAATATGTTTATTGGTACTTTCCCTGTGATTGTAACGTGTATAATATAAAACGAAAATGATCCGTTTCTGATACTAAACCAAAAAAAGCTCAAACATCGAAGCAGCAAGGGGACCAGCCTTACGCGTTTCGCACTCAGGAATTAATTACAGACTCTTATGTAATCAATGATCACATGTTATTGTAGTGCCAGAAACACAGGTTTTATATGTTTTTTTCCCCCCACCAAACTGCTGCCACCCCATGCGCTCACGGTCCAATGTTTAAATACTGGGGTGTCTCCAGATTTGTGGCTCAGCCCCGCAGTAACCCTTCATGTGCCACACTATTCTCTGGATTTACAGGTATTTCCCTTTGCTTCGCTAACTTCCAAGCCTGAGGCCAAATAGTGCATCACTGGATCTGGTAAATAGCTGGAGGGAGCTAGCACTGCATCTAACCCAACCTCTGTTTTTGGTAATTCCCCATTTAATATGAAAAGTGGAATTTCCATTCATAAAATGGAGGAGGGAGGGGGGGGGGGGGGGGGGGACAGGACAGGTGCCCTATATTAACCACAGAATAACAGAAGAGGGCGCTACACTCCTCAAAATGTATTAGATCTGAGCTAACATACTGACTGTATGAGATCTTAAACCTTCATTCTCTTTTATATTACAATAAAAAACAACATAAAAAAAGGGCTTACTGATATACACAGACGGGATTTAACTCATGAAAAACTATACAGAATTCTACTCCAAAATAAGTTGGCCAGTCCTGTCTAATCAAACATTTCACCAAAATAACAATACACATGGCAATACAAACAAAAAAACTCATAAAAGCAATTTGTGCAGAACGCGAGGCCCGACGCAGACACTGTACAAACTGACTAGAAAAAAGAGAGAACTGCAGGGAATTGAGATGGGAATTCTAAACTTAAGGCCAAAGAAGCCGAGTTGGAGAAGTTATCTCATTCAGCTGCATTACTGCCTAGTGCTTCTCCTTCCCTAGCAGCTGTTCAAGAGGGTCTTTCTGAATTTACAGTGGGGGAGGAGAGAGGGGGGACAAGTGCCCCCTCCCCCCCCATCTGGACGCCCATGAGCGGGGCATAAACTATAATAATTATAAATATATGTATAGTATGTATTTATTGCACATATGCAACAAATATAAGCTACAAATGTATCACACAGACCTTTTTATCTGTCATATGGCTCAACAGATCTCTCCATAATGTTACTTTACAGCTTTGTGTAATTGTTGAGGGCCTGTAATATTCCTGATAACTAACACATGTTGGAAATGCTAAAGTCAGTCTTTTCCCAACATGTTCTGAAGCCTTTACCACCAGCAGTTTGTTATGTTCTTCGGCTGCCTTAAGTCTCGATTGCTGAAACCCTGGTAAGTGGTTAATCTAGGAAACATCACCTTTATTTGGATATGGATGAAAAAGCTCTGAAAAGCATCAAAACCCTGTTTCTGAAAGGTACTATGAAGCCCCCCAAAACTAATGTAATAACCAGGAGACAGCACAGGCACGTGGTAAAACACAACATGAGAATAATATGTGTTTAATGTGTCTGTAATGGTCTCCAGTTGATGACATCATCTTGCGGCTTGATATGCAAATGACACATTTCCTATTATAAGTAATTTATTTATTTATTTCTCTACTTTCAGGGGTCCGAGCGCAGGCTCTGGATACAGACGGGAATCTTGTGGATGACTTTGTGTTTGAAGGAGGTTCTGGTGACATTGCAAGCCGAATACTACACGTGAGGAATGCCCCTTCACCCGCTGCCACCTCCTCTCTCGCCATCGCGGAGGTGATTGCTTCTGAAGCTGAGGAACAGTTTGGACTCTGAATGTTCTTAGCGGTGCCTCCCATTGCCGGCCAGGAGCTCAGTAACTTTCCTAAAGGTTCTTTTGATGCTTGAGTTGTGTTTTACATACGTCACAGGATTTGCTGGGATTATGTAGGTGACTTTGTGTTAGCAGTAACTTCTTGTCTCCACCAATCTCTCCATTATCAGCGGAAGAAATGTTTTATTTAAGTTGATATTTGCAATGACTGTAAAATCATCACCGGCCTCAGCCTCAGTTGCAAATTCCAAATAAATCATCGATGGATCCAGCCTCGGGGGAGGTGCAGAAGATTTAAGATAACGATTAAATATGATGGATATGATTGTATTTTCTTCTGTCTGGAACTTTCCCATACCAATTAAAGAATAATTGTTATTTAAAACAGATCTCACATGTCAAGATTCTCAAGGTGTTGACTTGGCCTCCAGATTCCCCAGATCTCAATCCAATCGAGTATCTGTCGGATGTGCTGGACAAACAAGTCCGACCCAAGGACATAAAGGATCTGCTGCTAACGTCTTGGTGCCAGTTACCCCAGCACACCTTCAGAGGTCTAGTGGAGTCCATGCCTCGACTGGTCAGGGCTGTTTTGGCATCAAAAGGAGACCTACACAATATTAGACAGGCTGTTCGTTGTATATAAATATATAATGTTATGACTGATCGGTGTATATATATAATGTTATGGCTGATCGGTGTATATATATAATGTTATGGCTGATCGGTGTATATATATAATGTTATGGCTGATCGGTGTATATATATAATGTTATGGCTGATCGGTGTATATATATAATGTTATGGCTGATTGGTGTATATATATAAGGTTATGGCTGATTGGTGTATATATATAATGTTATGGCTGATCGGTGTATATATATAATGTTATGGCTGATCGGTGTATATATATAAGGTTATGGCTGATCTGTGTATATATATAATGTTATGGCTGATCGGTGTATATATATAATGTTATGGCTGATCGGTGTTTATATATAATGTTATGGCTGATCGGTGTATATATATAAGGTTATGGCTGATCAGTGTATATATATATAATGTTATGGCTGATCGGTGTATATATATAATGTTATGGCTGATCAGTGTATATATATAATGTTATGGCTGATTGGTGTATATATATAATGTTATGACTGATCGGTGTATATATATAATGTTATGGCTGATCGTGTATATATAAAAGGTTATGGCTGATCGGTGTATATATATAATGTTATGGCTGATCGGTGTATATATATAATGTTATGGCTGATCGGTGTATATATAATGTTATGGCTGATCAGTGTATATATATAATGTTATGGCTGATCGGTGTATATATAAGGTTATGGCTGATCAGTGTATATATATAATGTTATGGCTGATCAGTGTATATATATATAATGTTATGGCTGATCGGTGTATATATATAATGTTATGGCTGATCAGTGTATATATATAATGTTATGGCTGATCGGTGTATATATATAAGGTTATGGCTGATCGGTGTATATATATAATGTTATAGCTGATCGGTGTATATATAATGTTATGGCTGATCGGTGTATATATATAAGGTTATGGCTGATCGGTGTATATATAATGTTATGGCTGATCAGTGTATATATATAATGTTATGGCTGATCGGTGTATATATAAGGTTATGGCTGATCGGTGTATATATATAATGTTATGGCTGATCGGTGTATATATAAGGTTATGGCTGATCGGTGTATATATATAAGGTTATGGCTGATCGGTGTATATATAATGTTATGGCTGATCAGTGTATATATATAAGGTTATGGCTGATCGGTGTATATATAAGGTTATGGCTGATCAGTGTATATATATAATGTTATGGCTGATCAGTGTATATATATAATGTTATGGCTGATCGGTGTATATAACTGCCATAACAGATATGAATACAGCTGTCGTCTCTAAATGGTGATCTCAGCCTTGTGCATGCTAAGTATTGTGGGATCCTGACATGACCATTCGGGGGCAGGTTAACGCACATACATCCATTTTGGTACTAATTCTGGTGGAGGCAGCAGGCGTAAGCTTCATGTAAGTGTACCTTTGAATCTCTGCATGTGTTGGAGATCTAGCCAGGGGATAAATTAATGAAATGTTTTTAATATACCGGAAGCTGTCCATGGCATCCACAGGATTTGGCCGGGTGCTTTTATTTTGGGATGTCTTTGTTGCTATGCTGTAATATAATTCTGGAGTCTGCTTCGTCCTGCATGATGAAGAGCTGGACATCTTGCTATAACTGAGACCACCATAGAGAGGACTGCAAGACTGTTTATTAACAATTCTATGGCCTTTTCTGTAGGACAGGACACCAGCAAGACCCCTCCAGCTCTTTATAGTATGGGCAAACAGTCACATATAAATAACACGATCGTCGCTTTAAGAACTAAGGGTCTACTCAATAAAGAGAGAATTACAGCGAATTCAGATGGGAATTTCAAACTTTAGGCCAAAGTTGCAGAGCTGGAAAAATTCTCCAGTGCGGCTGAATGGGAGACATTTGTCCAGCTCGGCAACTTTGGCCTTAAGTTTGAAATTCACATCTCAATTGCCTGCAATTCTCTCTTTAGTGAGTAGACTCTGTGCCGCTGTTGGTAAATATGCTACGTGGGTTCTATAAAGACCAGACTGTGATAACCACATGGCAGTTTTATAGTCGTTAAGTCATAATTTATGTCCTGTAGGGATTGGTGCTGACCACTTCATCATAATGCCACGTTAGTTATGACACAGTGTATATTCTTCAGCCGACGATTAGTGTCTGAGTATGCAGGGTTAGGGGTTATATAGTGGATCAATCAGCAGGAATATTCCATTTGTTTCCATGCCGACTGCTCCAGATAAAGGACCTTTCCCCTCCGTGACAACATCTGTGTGACTTTATCCAGCACAATGTCCAGAATCTTCATGACTTTTTGATGGTCCAGTACAATCTGCAGTAATCTCTTTCCTTCCCTAAACTATAAATACAAGTTCTATTCTGAGCAATGTCATGGTTCAAATTCTGCTGCTGATACAATTCCCCCCGTGATTTCGGATTTTCCTTATTGAATGCAGAGTTTATATGGTGAGCGCTGTAAAGGTTGTAATAATAACAGATATAAAGGTCTATATAGTGTGATTTCCAACATGAAATAAAGGAATATTTTTAGATGCACTTGGATTAATGCAGCAATTTGGTTCAGTTGTGATGTAATTAATGAAAGTACAGGAGTCCGCAGCCTCCTCCTGGCCCATGCATGGTCCGCAGCCTCCTCCTGGCCCACGCATGCTCCGCAGCCTCCTCCTGGCCCACGCATGGTCCGCAGCCTCCTCCAGGCCCACGCATGGTCCGCAGCCTCCTCCTTGTCCATGCATGGTCCGCAGCCTCCTCCTGGCCCATGCATGGTCCGCAGCCTCCTCCAGGCCCAAGCATGGTCCGCAGCCTCCTCCAGGCCCATGCATGGTCCGCAGCCTCCTCCTGGCCCATGCATGGTCCGCAGCCTCCTCCAGGCCCATGCATGGTCCGCAGCCTCCTCCAGGCCCATGCATGGTCCGCAGCCTCCTCCTGGCCCATGCATGGTCCGCAGCCTCCTCCTGGCCCATGCATGGTCCGCAGCCTCCTCCAGGCCCATGCATGGTCCGCAGCCTCCTCCAGGCCCATGCATGGTCCGCAGCCTCCTCCAGGCCCATGCATGGTCCGCAGCCTCCTCCAGGCCCATGCATGGTCCGCAGCCTCCTCCTGGCCCACGCATGGTAACTGCAGATTCATTGAATTAAACATATATAGTGGGCATCCCGTGGACCTCTATGGGCTTCTAGGAGATGCTCAGGATGAAACCACGTTGCTAATCTTTTGACAAAACAATGCAGGGATGAATAATGACATCTCTTGGGTCCGGTGGCAGGCAAGATGGAAGCAGAGGCTTGATTCTTGCCTGGTCCAGTCTTTCCCATCAACCAAGGGACATTTCTCAGAAAGAAATGAGTTGTAGGAATTCTGATACCCCATGAAGTGATTGGTTCAGGCTCTAACCAGAGGGGAACAGGGGCAGAGGCCTGTCTTAAACAACTGATTTAAATTACAGGAGTTTACAGTTCTGTTACCATAATAGTCTTGTTACTGGGATTGCCAAATTAAATGATTTACTTTAACTCCTGCTACCTTCAGATGTCTTCCATCATTCGCTGGTCACTACCAGAAATGGGTCTAGTTTCCTGGCTAGTTGGCGTGGCTATATCAGAGCATTAATGATGGTGGGGTGTCTGAGGCACGAAAATATTAGCTATATAAGTATCTGCAGGTATTTGCCCTACTGGCCTCCATTATTAACCAGAGTACATCGTCACGCACTAGACGTATTAGATCATATCAGCCCAGCATGCCGCAGCTTGGCGGTGCATGGATAGGAGTCGTTCTCTGCCACAAAGAGGCAACCACTAACAGCTTCCTCAACACCACTGATCACTAAGGATGAGACCACAAGGACCAGTATTGAGAATATGACCTCTCATCCAGCTGAGCACCCCAGGAAGGGGTCTATCTGATTTCATTTTTTCTGCAAAATAACTGTTCTGAAACTGACACTTTGTATCTGCTTCTGATCTTGAACCTACACCATCCATAGGTGACTAGTAAGAGCCTGTACAAGTCCAGAGCCTCAACCCCAGCAGATGGGCACACAGCAACTAGTCAAGGACATCATGTGGCCCTCATACTCATAGCAAGGTTCTTAGGTTATTATTGAGAACCATCCATTTTCCTGGTTATCGCTTCCTTCCTAATTCTCTCTGCCTACCATCTAACAATCCTCCATAATCCTTGTGGCTTTTTACCCTTCCTCTCATTATTATTATTATTCTTCTTTATTCGTCAGCATTGCCCCCTGTTCACCTATCAGCCTCACAGTGGGTTCTATATAAAGTGTCTTTCTGGGGTAAGGTTCTAATTGAGGATCAGTCGCCATGGAAACCATTAGAACGTTCCTCCACGTTTCGAATTCTGCCCCAGATGATCTCTTTCTAGTGATCTTGTTCATACTATGATCACCTCCTCTTTATCATCAGCTCCCCCAAATCTTGGCCACACAGTGTCCCTTCCACTTATCCTTAGAACCCACTTGTCCCAGCTAAGGATGCTCCTTCTTCATTCTAATGCCCCACACATTGATCCCATGTTGCCCCAATCCTTTGTTTCTTCTAGTTTTGCCCCACACATTGATCCCATATTTCCCCAATCCTTTGATTCTTCTAGTTTTGCCCCACACATTGATCCCATGTTGCCCCAATCCTTTGTTTCTTCTAGTTTTGCCCCACACATTGATCCCATATTTCCCCAATCCTCTGATTCTTCTAGTTTTGCCCCACACATTGATCCCATGTTGCCCCAAACCTTTGATTCTTCTAGTTTTGCCCCACACATTGATCCCATGTTGCCCCAATCCTTTGATTCTTCTAGTTTTGCCCCACACGTTGATCCCATGTTGCCCCAATCCTTTGATTCTTCTAGTTTTGCCCCACACATTGATCCCATGTTGCCCCACACATTGATTGTTCTAGTTTTGCCCCACACATTGATCCCATGTTGCCCCACACATTGATTGTTCTAGTTTTGCCCCACACATTGATCCCATGTTGCCCTACACATTGATCCCATGTTGCCCCAATCCTTTGATTCTTCTAGTATTGCCCCACACATTGATCCCATGTTGCCCCAATCCTTTGATTGTTCTAGTATTGCCCCACACATTGATCCCATGTTGCCCCAATCCTTTGATTGTTCTAGTTTTGCCCCACACATTGATCCCATATTGCCCCACACATTGATTGTTCTAGTTTTGCCCCACACATTGATCCCATGTTGCCCCACACATTGATTGTTCTAGTTTTGCCCCACACATTGATTCCATGTTGCCCCACACATTGATCCCATGTTGCCCCAATCCTTTGATTCTTCTAGTATTGCCCCACACATTGATCCCATGTTGCCCCAATCCTTTGATTGTTCTAGTTTTGCCCCACACATTGATCCCATGTTGCCTCACACATTGATCCCATGTTGCCCTACACATTGATCCCATGTTGCCTCACACATTGATCCCATGTTGCCCCACACATTGATCCCATGTTGCCCCCACACATTGATCCCATGTTGCCCTACACATTGATCCCATGTTGCCTCACACATTGATCCCATGTTGCCCCACACATTGATCCCATGTTGCCCCCACACATTGATCCCATGTTGCCCCACACATTGATCCCATGTTGCCTCACACATTGATCCCATGTTGCCCCACACATTGATCCCATGTTGCCTCACACATTGATCCCATGTTGCCCTACACATTGATCCCATGTTGCCCCACACATTGATCCCATGTTGCCTCACACATTGATCCCATGTTGCCCCACACATTGATCCCATGTTGCCTCACACATTGATCCCATGTTGCCTCACACATTGATCCCATGTTGCCCCACACATTGATCCCATGTTGCCCCCACACATTGATCCCATGTTGCCCCTACACATTGATCCCATGTTGCCCCAGATGACGTGTGTGGGTACCCTCTGTCCCCCCCTCTCTCAGCTCCTCCCTGTGCCTCCTCCCCGGGCCGGGCATGCTCTGTGTGCAGGGCAGGGGCTGACATTTCAGGACAGTCTCCCAGCCGGATCACAACAAGCAGCGGCCTCTAACCCCCATCACCCTCAGCCTGGACATGAAGGGGGCCAGGAGCAGCAGCCAGCCGGGACCCTGGGGGTGACGGGTGGCAGTGAGGCCTGTGCAGCCCCGGGCTGGGGTAGGAAGTCAGCCCAGGGCCCCTGGAGCCCCCGCGGCCTGGAATATGCAGCAACCGCCGCAAAACTACGACTTCTTCAGCGAGGAGAATGGCGTGAAATGGAGGGGAGTCTTCGTCCCGGCACTGAGGAAGGTGGGTGCGGGGGGCAAGAGGGAGAGTACCAGGGCACCTGGGGTATCAGGAGAGGGGAGGAGACGTGGGGTATCAGGAGAGGGGAGGAGGAGTGGGGTATCAGGACAGGGGAGGTAGGAGGAGACGTGGGGTATCAGGACAGGGGAGGAGGAGTGGGGTATCAGGGGAGGGGAGGGAGGAGGAGTGGGGTATCAGGACAGGGGAGGTAGGAGGAGACGGGGGTATCAGGAGAGGGGAGGGAGGAGGAGTGGGGTATCAGGAGGGAGGAGGAGTGGGGTATCAGGATAGGGGAGGTAGGAGGAGACGGGGGTATCAGGAGAGGGGAGGGAGGAGGAGTGGGGTATCAGGAGGGAGGAGGAGTGGGGTATCAGGACAGGGGAGGGAGAAGGAGACGGGGGGTATCAGGAGAGGGGAGGGAGGAGGAGACGTGGGGTATCAGGAGAGGGGAGGGATGAGGAGATGTGGGGTATCAGGAGAGGGGAGGGAGGAGGAGACGGGGGGTATCAGGAGAGGGGAGGGAGGAGGAGACGGGGGGTATCAGGAGAGGGGAGGGAGGAGGAGGAGTGGGGTATCAGGAGAGGGGAGGGAGGAGGAGGAGTGGGGTATCAGGAAAGGGGAGGGAGGAGGAGACGTGGGGTATCAGGGGAGGGAGGAGGAGACGGGGGGTATCAGGAGAGGGGAGGGAGGAGGAGGAGTAGGGTATCAGGAGAGGGGAGGGAGGAGGAGGAGTAGGGTATCAGGAGAGGGGAGGGAGGAGGAGGAGTGGGGTATCAGGAAAGGGGAGGGAGGAGGAGACGTGGGGTATCAGTAGAGGGGAGGGAGGAGGAGTGGGGTATCAGGGGAGGGAGGAGGAGACGTGGGGTATCAGGAGGGGGGAGGGAGGAGGAGACGTGGGGTATCAGGAGAGGGGAGGGAGAAGGAGACGTGGGGTATCAGGAGAGGGGAGGGAGGAGGAGACGTGGGGTATCAGGAGAGGGGAGGGAGAAGGAGACGTGGGGTATCAGGAGAGGGGAGGGAGGAGGAGTGGGGTAATGGGAGATGTTTTAGAGAGAGATGTCAAGGAGTGGGTGACGCTTGGTAGTTTTTGAGGATGTGGGGTACATATTGTCATGGTGATAATGCATGACACATGGAAAGGATATCAATGTATGTGGAACATGTAAAAAGGGTGTCTTTGGACATAAGAATGTGGAATATTTACAGACTGATATTGGGGGGATGTCAGGAGATGGGGCATACACAGATTGGTATGTGGAGCATGTAAGGGAGCAGAACGACTGCTGTTTTATTCAGAGAGCCTTATACAAAGCCACATTACTAATACACAGTTATCTCTTTTATGTAAAGGCCCCCTGAGTAAAGTGGTGATATGGTCATTATGGGATAATAGAAATAAAGGAAACCAGAGGTTTCAGGACTACTGTCTCGGTGGAAAGGTACTGCAACCACGAGAAGTGGTACATAGCTGTGTGATGGGGAGAACACAAAGGGGCAGTGTGACAGTGTGGTGCTGTAGTTGAAGTGGTGTCTTGACATGCTGGGAGCGTAGCACCCCTGTAAGGTGATTGAAATGTGTTTATTGGCTGTCATGAACCAGTGTCTCAAAGGAATACAATAATCACATGACAACGTGGCCTAGTAGGCCGAGGATGGTAATGTTGTCGCTAAGGACACCCTTGGCATTGCTTTCTGATATAGCACACGATTCCTACAAATCTTTGGTAAATCTGTTTCCAATCCTGTTGCCATGGGAAAGCTGCAGTTTTTGCACAGGGGTGGCTCAAGGTAACACAAGATTGCTTCATGCAGGTGGCCTATTGCCAGACCTACTGTACTGTCCCTTTAAAAACAAGTGTCTATATCTCTAAATCTTCCCCTTTAATTTGGCAGTAATTGACTGTCAGCTCCTAGGTCCTACTGTGAGCAAGAGACACAGTACCTCTATTTTGGCAGTGGTGCATAAATCCATAGTCCCACTCTAGTGTGGAGGGTCCTTGTGCTCTTTATTGGGGGGGAGGAATGACGCGTTTCGCACTGGCTAACACTGATATGCTTTAGTCTTCGTGAAACACGTCAAGTGTTTCTGCAATGCCCTAATTGTCTGTTTATTTTTGCTCTAAAATAAGTAATTTATTACTTGGAGTGCTGCTATATCAGGGCTTGACAAATTTAATTTTATTCTAGGAGCCAGCAAAAATTTTTAGGAGCCAGACAATCACGCAAACATACACGCAATTTATAAACACACACACACCAACCTACGTCACATATACACCCCACACACACCAACCCACGTCACATATACACCCCATACACCAACCCACGTCACATATACACCCCACACACCAACCCACTTCACATATACACATATATACCTCCCTTCACATATACACCTCCCCCCCACACCTCACATATATACCCCCCTTCACATATACACCTCCCCCCACACATATATACCCCCCCTTCACATATACATCCCTCCCCCCTTCACATATACACCTCCCCCCACACTTCACACATATATACCCCCCCTTCACATATACACCTCCCCCCACACTTCACATATACACCTCCCCCCACACTTCACACATATATACCCCCCCTTCACATATACAGCCCCCCCACACTTCACACATATATACCCCCCCTTCACATATACAGCCCCCCCACACTTCACACATATATATCCCCCTTCACATATACAGCCCCCCCACACTTCACATATATACCCCCCTTCACATATACACCTCCCCCCCACACTTCACATATACATCTCCCCCACACTTCACATATACATCCCTCCCCCCCACTTCACATATACATCCCTCCCCCCCACTTCACATATACAACTCAAACATATAAGTTTTTTTTTCTCTTCATAACTTCTGAGTGCTGGGTGTCGTCTCTTGACAACACAGCACTTAGCCGAAAGAGCCATGAAGATCGGCTGCGGCATGAATGTTCCCCCTCCCTGCTGCCTTACCTCATTGCTGGGGAGGGGGAACATTCGTGCCGCAGCCGATCCTCATGGCTCTTTCGGCTGAACACTCACACACGTGTTGCGCGAGGGGGCGGAGCTTGCTGTCTGTCCCCTCGCGCTGCAAAAGACGGATGGCAGCGGCAAGGGGAACGGCACCCGGGCGCCAGGCTCCATTTCCAGGTCGCCATGGCGACCTGGCGCCCGGGGTTTGTCGAGCCCTGTGCTATATATATATATATATTGCCCCGTGGAGTGCAGTAACTAATAATCAGTTCATGGTATAATTATTTCTGGGATATACCATGGGAATTTGGACATTTCGGGTAGTCTTAGCATCCTTTCACTTAGGAACATCCATTATAAAAAATAATAAAACAGACTAATTGACTATCTTTGGCCTCGTGTAAAACATGTGCTACATGACAATGAGAAAAGCAAACGTGTGCGATACATTGTATAAGATATACATATATCATTTATAAAGACCTGAAGATTGTACGTAGTCACTCCGCCATCAAAACATTGCATATACACTGTGAATGTATAGAATAAACAAATAATTAGAAGAAACGTCAGTGATGGAAAAGGAACTGAATTTTTTTTTTCAGGCCCAGTATTTGTCAGTTCGTCCCAGTAAGTTATAGGTAGACCTCTTGCATAACCTATAACTGTAAAAGCACAGATTACACTGAGTAAAAGGTATTGAGTTGGCCAAGCTTGTGGCCCTTCCGCTAGAGTTCCCATCATGGACAGACTGAATGTTAGCAGTCCATCATTACAGAAAGTTAAAAGGACTATAATTTATTATAAGCATTATCTTCAATGCCCCTATTAGCCCCTTTTTATTTAGCTGTTCCCATAATACATTTGTGAAATGAAGGCTGCAGACCGTTGTATGGTATTTTACAAATTACAGATCACAAAGGGGGTGACAAAGGGGGTCACCTTAGTGACCGTGGGTATACATTGCTCTGATTTCTTCCTTGGTTCCCCAGGGACTATTGAGGTGGCAGGTGATTGGGCAGTACCCATTCATCAGTCATGATCTAACTGAGGTCTGTGGTGTTCCTGACTAGCTGTGCTGCTCACTGCATAATGCTGACTATATATATGTATAAAGTAATGACCATATTGTCCTATGTATTAGACATTACTACATGCTATAGAACAATGTATCTCCAGTGCCAGTATGTTGCTGCCCTATAGGGTCCATGATCCCAAATTTAGGATTATGAAGGTCTACCAGTGGAAAACCAATGGAATTTAGCTGTTTTCTATATATTGCTTATATCTTGTTGGACATAACCCTAAGTCCTTTAGAATCGCTCTTTGCAGGTAATCCCCTCTATGATATATACTAGTATACTAACTGCTAATATTATTGTCATTAGAGAACCCCCGATGGTGGAAAGTTCCAGTCCTCCGCGGGTCGTTAAAAATACTTACGCGCAAACCTGTATAAAGAGTTACTGTGTTATTCGTTACCATGGCGATTGCACCACCTTTTTCACACCATTCTTTTTCACTCATAACCTCCAAAAAGGTTTCCAGTTAAGGATTAAATTCAAATCGACCCCAATGACGTATTTTTTGCGCCTTCGCAGTTCAGCGCCCGGCCTGCCCTTGAGGCAGTGATTTCTCCCCCCCTGTGATTCCAGCGTAGAGTTGATTTTCTTATTGTTTGTGTTTCCAGATTGTATCTTGATTGCTTTATTTATATATTTTGGCCGAATGTTCATCTGATGTTGTTTGCACACTATTTATTTTTTTTCCAGTGCTTTTCACGTCACTATCTTGGTATTTTTTATAACACGTGGACTGAAGCCAGAGACTTGCAAAGAGCAGCAGATTGTTACGCTGTGTTATGCGCCTGCTGTATACAAATAAAAGCTCAGTGTTTGGCATTGTTCGTACCATCCACATCTTTAGCGCTAGGGGACAAAAGAGTGGCATTTTTTTACTACACCTCTGAAATATGGTGCATGCTTGTTTTTTATTTATATATTTTTTTCCCCAGCTGCCAAGCCACAAAGAAAACTGCTATTAACAAATCACATATGGCTGAAGTATAGCTAGGGCCAGCTGTTGGACTACGATTCCCATGATGCAGCCAGCCTTCGCGCGGAATGTGCCATCACACCAAGAAGACCGGGTAGGCTGGCTGAGCACCTTGGACATTGTGGTTCAACAGCAGCAGACTGGTCTCTCCTTTGATGATAAATCCTAAAATTGGTGAGCTCTCAGGGGATAGGGGGCCTTTTGATCAAACACTGTCCCCAAAATGATAGTGCTGCTCACACATTTTTTTTTTCTGGAGACTGTAGGGCTGTTTGTGAAGATCAATAATGGGGCAGAGTTCTGGAGCCATCAGCCTGAACACTCCATTGGTATCCATGTTTACTGCTCCACTTTTAGAGCTTTGCCCCAGAATTGCTCTTTATGCATTCTTTCTCAAACTTAGACACAGCAACCTATATCCAACTGCCTTCCCAGCATGCTCTCCTCTTACATAGACCCATAAATGACAGTTGGATAATAGTTTCAAGCGCGCTGACTGCCCTGGGATAGCAACTCGAATAAAAGGGGCATGTATATTTGATTCTCTCACACACAATCCCCAGAGAGTTCTATAGTTTCATTTGCGTTCCTTGCAAAGAGTGACAGGAATATTTGGATGCTGTACACTCTGTCCATGTGATTTTTTTTTTTTTAAAGGGGAGCTAAACTTTCTTTTTCACTTGTACTTCTAATATAGAATGGATGACATGAGTATGAGGCTAAACTGGCAGGTACGTTTGATGATTACCATGATTCCACAGGAAGCAGGCAGACGTCTGGTCGGCGACCGGCTCTCGCTACTAGTGCAGAGAGAGACCCTGGTTATTGCATGGGATCAGCAGAGAGTTCCCAGGAAAATGCAGACCCTAATCAGTCGAGCGGGCTGAGCCCCCTTGTGAATGTGTGCACTGATGCTGTGTGTGTTCCAGCCTCAGCTGCGAGGACCCTGATCAGATAAGAGGGGAAGGTCCTGTAGTGATTGGCTGTGCATGTGCTCCAGGCTCCAGTACGACTGGGTCTCAATGTAAACATGCATGTATCTATTAGAATACATATCAGATTTACTTGGTAAATGCGGGTCAGGCAAACAAGGGTTAAACAAAAAAATTATCCTTTAAAGACACACTCTGCAGTCTGGAGGAAAATTGGAACAAATGCATATTAAAGGGACAGTCTAGTCCCCAAACTCACTTTGGTGCAAGATGAAGATCACTGCTTGTATAGTGCACAGGCTTTTATCTCTGTGTGATTTGATACAGGTATTCTGTATAAATCACATTTTTAATATTTGACTCAAGCCCTCCCCCAGTGATTACTCTTCATGTTTACTGCAGGTGCAGCAGCACTGATTATATAGACACTGAGGATATAAAGTTTTATTTTATTTAGTCACTTTCTGTGCTCTTGGAATAGAATACATTGTGTGGACTGGAATAGACTTGCTCTTGTTCACAGTAGGATCTCTTAACAGGGCAACACATTGTCTGATGACATCACCAGAGAGACAGGAAATGCCATTCATTTACTCAGCTAGTGTGGGCAGTCCTGGTTTCTTGCAAACTGCTGTAATTTCACTATTGTGGAATGAACTGATTAATGGGACACAGAGCTGTAGACTGTCCCCTGCATTGGCTATTTACAGAGAATAATCAAAAATTGACTGTAACTTTTAATGAGTATCCAGGATTTCTATATTTCAGTTTTAGTTTGCCTGGGGACAATGTTTCCAAAGCACATGTTTTCTGTCTTTCAAACTGTATTATGAAACATCAAAGAAATGCAGGGAATCGAGGCCAAAGTAGAGGAGTTGGAAAAATTCTCCCCAATCGGCTACTTTGGCCTTAAGTTTGAAATTATATTTCCAAATCCCTGCAATTCTCTCTGAGTAGACCCTTAAATAGTGTAGATTAGAAACCGAGATTCAGCCCTGTCTATTAGCTGCTGTGGGATTATTGAGTTCAGACCGAAAACTGCTTTTCAAGCAATATACTTTACCTGCCTCTCCTACTAAATCATGGCATTGAAAAGGAACAAGCTGTATTTTATGTGTCTCATTAGATAAATGCATACTCTGCTGGGGGCGCCTTCAGTTCAATGGGATCCATTTTATTATTGTTACATTTAAAGCAATATACATTTAGGTATTTACAATATTCATCGTAAATTTGAAAACCGATTCTGCAGTCTCAGAAATACAGCAAAACTCCCTACACGCCAGTAATAAAAACAATTAAAAACAATAATTTTGACCTAAACATTTGCTAGTATGCTGAATAGATCAAAGTAATTCATCAGTTTGGTACCTACTAGATGAGGTATAAGTTGGTGCTTATTGTTTGTTTGGTTTCTGGACTCCTGGGTCTGAGAAATTCAACTAGATCTACTTTACGCCTTGTATGTATATTATCTTATATGTTATGTACATATCACAACAATCTGCATCACTACAACATTTCATGTTCTCTTATGATCATATAATGCCCCCAAAGGACCCCAGAAAGGTGCTGATCCCTTATCCGAATTGACCCACATCCGGAAAAAAATAATTCTTTGTGATTTTGGGTCATTTCTGTTTTTGGATCTTCGGGTAAGGGATACTCAACCTGTATCTACATTGACCCACACATAAAGAAACTGTATCCAGACTTATTTCTATTTTATATGTTTAACTAGATATTATCTGATATTTTTTTAGATAGTTCTCAACAGCAATACATGTCATGGTATTTTGTCTGTAATCTCTTATTGTAAACAGAATTTATTAAATAATATATATAATAATGACAAAAAAAAGTGTTTTATTTGAAAATATACTGCAAATGTTTTGTGCATTTTCACTCTTTATAGTTGTTTTATTTTTTACTCTATTATGTACACACATAATGACATTATTTTGAAAAGTAGAGATCTCCTGGAATTTTGCTTGGTTTGTTGTTATATTTTTTTCCTTGTGCTAAATTCCGGCCGGGTTTTTCCAAACAGATTGTGATGGTTTTTATATTTCTTTGTCCACTTACAGTATTTTTTGCACAGAGAAATCCAAACAGTCCAGAATGTATCTCCGGCTATAGATTTCCGAAATACTCTACAAGTAATGCGTTTGCCAAGTTCTTTTGAACTTATATGATCATAACCAAATGGAAATAGGGAATGGGGGCAAACAGCCAGTACTGACTCTATGGTGGTCTAAACTGGCACAGATATATTGACCCTATGTGTCCACTGAATACCTAAAAACTAGTGATATAAGCAGGCAGCTTCCACTGTAGAAAGAAAATGAAACAAAAACCACTAAAGTTTATGGACACTTGAATTATTTACAGTATGTGTATATGCAACTACTCCGAAACAAAGGGTCGTCATGTACTAACCAAGTGCAGTGAGTTAAAAAGTAGGTAAAACATGAGTAAGGAGCAGTTTGCGACTTTTTGGAACATTCTGCACTTGTTTTGCCTGATTTGCGCCTCTTCCGTTTATTTTTATTTAGCGTGCATTTTTCCGGTCGCGCTAATGAATTGCGATTATATTTGCACAAGCTAAAGAGCTTTGCGAATATTTTGTGAAAAATAATTCTTATTTGCGTGTGAAAAATTACACCAGCTTTTAGCGAGAGCTATCAAAAGAGGTAGAAAAAATGTTGTTATTCGCAATTTGCTCGGATGTATTATCGGAGTGTTAAATGTTTAGTACATTGCAATAGGAGCAAAGCGCAAAAATAGTTTTGCACATAAAATATAGTTGCGTTTTTTTAGGACATGCCCCTCTTGGTGTATAACACAAAAAAAGGCTCCTAGTGACATATTAATCTAATATTGACAGCGCAACAGTGTAACAATAAGTGCTAAGTGTATAAACACTGAGTAGATATAAATATGCTTATCATTATATGAAAAAAAATCCCCAACAGTTTGTGGAATAAAGAATGTACTTCATTCAATAATCCAAAGTTCCACAATTACAATTTATATAGTGCAACATAAATCAAAATCTCACATCTGCAGTCTGATTGATCCAAGATCTGATAGGAAATGGTAATATTCTAGTGCCTCACCTGCTAGGTTATCAAATCTTTCTGTGAGCAGACCGTTTTCCATTTTTAGTTGGTATTCTATTTGTCTTTTCACTATTGTCCACGTCGGTACCTCTTCATTTCTCCAGTTTCTCGCTACGGCCATTTTGGCTGCTATAAGTAGATGTTATGCTAAATAGCTTCTAATCTTGGCCAATTTAGGTGTAAAAGAAAAAATCTTAAACTTACATTTTAGATCAGTTATTTCAAGCTGTTTTGAAACTCAGATCAGTTCTGATATAGCTGTTTTTCTAACCTGACAGGTTATTCTAAATATGAAATCTTCGTCTGGCTGCAAGTATTAAATATTATAACTACCAGCAAGAATGAGACTTTGCATTTAAACATCATGGCTTAAATCAAGTCCTGCAACTAGTGATTTAAATAAAATCCACCCAGCCTAGGAGTATAGATCGGTTGTACTGGGAGGCATTGCTTGCAGGTACAGGTATCACTATTGACGATGTGATGTGAAGACACACGGGTGTTCCTTTAACGAAAAAAGCCACCGCACTATACTCGTCCTGTACTGGAAGTCCCTGCAAATAACACTGCAGTCCTTCGGGAAACGATTATGTTGTGATTTTGCAGCTCTCCCCGCTTCCTAGAGACAAGCCACCCCACGCGTTTCGTTTCACAAAGACTTCATCAGGAGTCTTGCAAACGTACAATTTAGCAATGATGTGCTAAACACGTCAAGTGAGCCAGTTACCGAGTTGTCTGACTGCGGTCTCGTCATGCAACAAGGGAGACGTGCAAATTTAATTGAATTGTTGAACCTTTATTGGTGGCTGCAGTGGAGGTTAAACACCAAACATAGACATTTACCCTGGGGTGGCAAGAAGGGTTCTGCATGTTATCTAATTTTATTACAAGAGAATCCTATGGAATATTTCTTTATTTTCCCTTGTACAGCGAGCAACCCAGCAACTTCTTAGACCAGGGCTTGACAAATCTTTGTAGAGGTTCAGGAGCCAGTCTAATTATGCTTAGGAGCCAGGAAAGTGTTACTGGTGGTATAGTGTTCTAAGGAAAACATTAGGAGCCAGCGGTAGGGATTTTAGGAGCCTTGGTTCCCTCCCACCCTGGATTTGTCAAGTCCTGCTTTTGGCATCTTATTCAGCAGAGGGTTCCTCTGTTAGTGCATTGCCCCCTTGCCATTCAGGAGATTTCCCTTCTCTGCTGTTAAACAAGTTTGTCTTTGGTTTCTTACCCTGACCTGTAGTGTGTTTGTGGATTTTGCTCATTGTTTTGCTGTTGCCACATTGTCAGAGCTGCTGCTTTGTTACAGAGAGCTGTGCAGTAATGTGGCTGGACTGGAGCCAGACACTCATTAGCTGCCTTGTGCATCTGTCTCACTCTCTGTTGCACGGCTAATTGTCTGTCTGACGTTCAGCATCTTGCTGTGCATATGGTGAGCTTTATTATTTGGCTCCCTTGTGCGCTTGTGTGTATCAACCCGGCTCTTTACTGTAAAATGTCTGCTTCCTCAAAGTGCTGTGAAAGTGCACTGCAGCCACCGACCCTCGGCTCGGCTTACAGGCTACCCTTGGCCTCTAGAAACCCCAACCTAGTGTCGGTGATGACAAACCCACTGTGCCTTTACCTGCAGACTTTAACGTAGACTCTAAATGTTTGAACTGTGTTACTTCATAGAATGGGTGCAGGTAGTAGCCTTACAGCAGAAGTGGTAGAGATTAACGCAGCAAAGGAATGTAAGACAAGGGTAGTCTGCCCAATCTTCTCAATACTTTCATTAATTCCTAGCCTTATCTTATATCTAGGATAGTCTTATACCTATCCCACGCATGCTTAAACTCCTTCACTGTATAAACCTCTACCACTTCTACTGGAAGACTATTCCATCCATCCACTACCCTCTCAGTAATGTAATACTTTCATTAGTCCCTGGCCTTATCTTATATCTAGGATAGCCTTATACCTATCCCATGCATGCTTAAACTCCTTCACTGTATTAACCTCTACCACTTCTACTGGAAGACTATTCCATGCATCCACTACCCTCTCAGTAAAGTAATACTTTCATTAGTCCCTGGCCTTATCTTTTATCTAGGATAGCCTTATACCTATCCCATGCATGCTAAAACTCCTTCACTGTATTAACCTCTACCACTTCTACTGGAAGACTATTCCATACATCCACTACCCTCTCAGTAATGTAATACTTTCATTAGTCCCTGGCCTTATCTTATATCTAGGATAGCCTTATACCTATTCCATGCATGCTTAAACTCCTTCACTGTATTAATCTCTACCACTTCTACTGGAAGACTATTCCATACATCCACTACCCTCTCAGTAATGTAATACTTTCATTAGTCCCTGGCCTTATCTTATATCTAGGATAGCCTTATACCTATCCCACGCATGCTTAAACTCCTTCACTGTATTAACCTCTACCACTTCTACTGGAAGACTATTCCATGCATCCACTACCCTCTCAGTAATGTAATACTTTCATTAGTCCCTGGCCTTATCTTATATCTAGGATAGCCTTATACCTATCCCATGCATGCTTAAACTCCTTCACTGTATTAACCTCTACCACTTCTACTGGAAGACTATTCCATTCACCCACTACCCTCTCAGTAATGTAATACTTTCATTAGTCCCTGGCCTTATCTTATATCTAGGATAGCCTTATACCTATCCCACGCATGCTTAAACTCCTTCACTGTATTAACCTCTACCACTTCTACTGGAAGACTATTCCATGCACCCACTACCCTCTCAGTAATGTAATACTTTCATTAGTCCCTGGCCTTATCTTATATCTAGGATAGCCTTATACCTATCCCATGCATGCTTAAACTCCTTCACTGTATTAACCTCTACCACTTCTACTGGAAGACTATACCATGCATCCACTACCCTCTCAGTAAAGTAATACTTTCTGATATTACATTAAATCGTTGCCCCTCTAATTTAAGACTATGTCCTCTTATTGTGGAAGTTTTTCTTCTTTTAAATATACTCTCTTCCTTTACTGTGTTGATTCCCTTTATGTATATAAATGTTTCTATCATATCCCCCCTGTTACGTCTTTCCTCCAAGCTATACATGTTAAGATGCTTTAACCTTTCCTGGTAAGTTTTATCCTTCAACCCATGAACCAGTTTAGTAGCCCTTCTCTGAACTCTCTCCAGAGTATCTATATCCTTCTGGAGATACGGTCTCCAGTACTGCGTACAATACTCCAAGAGGGGTCTCACCAGCGCTCTGTACAATACTCCAAGTGAGGTCTCATCAGTGCTCTGTATAATGGCATGTTATTTATACTGCTAATATATTTTATTAATCCCTTATACTGTATTCTTGGGACGGGCAGAGAAGCTGGTCATTATTAAGCAGTTGATGTGGTATGGGAGCAGACACTCCTTGTTCTGGTAAGTATGTGTACCAGGCACTGTGCTTTTTAAATACTGGTTCTGCCTGTTCCTCGACTGTTAGAAACCTGGAAACTTTATATATTAGATATCAATGCCCAAGGCAAAAGGCATGGTACTTCCCCAGGCCATAACAGGAAGATCTCTTACTGTCCCAGCACATGCTTTGTACAAGCCCCATGCAGAAGTGATGAGAAGGTAGAGCAAAGGGTGACTGCTCCATACCGCCTATCCCCATCCAAATCCGGGACCCCCCCGTGTTCCAGTTACACCCGTTTTACAATCTGCTACCCCAAATGGTTTTGTTATTCTTTTTTACTTTTTATATATAGCCACAGGGCAAGTTTGAGAGGTTGAGAGACTCCATGTTATGTAGATTTGGGGGGGAGATTGTTTTGTTGTTGTTGAGTAGATTGTCTGTGTGTTAATCTCTCACCAAGTATGTTGCAATCTGTGGGGTTTATTTATATTCCGTTGGTTCCCATGATGACTGCACTACTCTTAGAACCTTGACCCAGAAAATAATCGACTTTTCCAAATATGTTCCTATGTGCACAGGCATGCTATTATTGTCTCCCAATCTAATCATATATATATATATATCTTTTTTTATTTCCCCAGGTCCAGCAGCAGGTACACCCCACTCTCCTGGCTAAAGAAGATTCCTTGTACTATATAGAGGAGCTAATCCTCCAGCTCCTGAACAAACTATGCATTGCACAGCCAAGGACTGTTCAAGATGTGGAGGTAAGATCTGCCAGTATCCTCCATGTGTGTTAGTTCAAAAAAAGAATACTAAAGTGAGAAAAATAAATATAAAAAAATGGGAAAACACACAAATTTCCCATCCATGTTCCAAACACAGATCATCTCCCTGCTAAGGATCATTGATATGCGGAAGGGAATGGAGAAGGGAATGGCAAACTAGAAAAACTTCTCCCATTCAGCTGCACTTCAAATTCTGCTATTATAACCTTAAGTTTGCAATTCCCTCTTTCATGAATAAAAGACTCTCTGTGTGTGATTGCTATCCCTGTCCTTGTATAGGACCAGTTCTGTCCACCTTACAGCTATTACCGGTGGCAGGAAGTGTTATTTATTTGTTTTTTAAATAGAAGTAAACATGTTAATAATGGAGAGCAGCTGCCACAAACAATAACTCCTTCCCAGCCGGGGGTCACGATTAAAATCTTCACATTTGATTCAATTTAAAACGTAAAAACAGGTCCAGCTTTGGATATGAGAGTAGATATTACAGCGTATTGTGCCTGACGCATTGGGCACTTAGACCTAGTTCTAGATACTCTCCTCTTATAATCACTAGATGGGTCCGAGCTAGCTTCTACTCTTGCTTTTTCTTGCTTTCTCTACATTCTTGCTTTCTGTACATCTACATTAGACAATGCCATGTATATTAAAAAGTACAAGCCATTTTATCACCGTACTAGGCCAACTGTAGTTTTCACTTGTGTGTGTATATAAGTATATAACACCCCAAAACTTTAATAATAAATTGTATAGTATATATGTTTGTATTCTTGTTCCAGTGACTCTAATACTAGGTAACTTCCCTCTCATGCCTGACAAATTCCACAAATATTAACCAGCAAAAAAGGAAGTTATTCAGACCCTTTCTGTATCCAATGAAAAACCGAGAGCAGAATGCTTTGGGCGGTGATACAATGTAATCCACCTCAACCCTGTCATACAATGTAATCCACCTCAACCCTGTCATACAATGTAATCCACCTTAACCCTGTCATACAATGTAATCCACCTCAACCCTGTCATACAATGTAATCCACCTTAACCCTGTCATACAAAGTAATCCACCCTAACCCTGTCATACAAAGTAATCCACCTCAACCCTGTCATACAATGTAATCCACCTCAACCCTGTCATACAATGTAATCCACCTTAACCCTGTCATACAAAGTAATCCACCCTAACCCTGTCATACAAAGTAATCCACCTCAACCCTGTCATACAATGTAATCCACCTCAACCCTGTCATACAATGTAATCCACCTTAACCCTGTCATACAATGTAATCCACCTCAACCCTGTCATACAATGTAATCCACCTTAACCCTGTCATACAAAGTAATCCACCTTAACCCTGTCATACAATGTAATCCACCTTAACCCTGTCATACAAAGTAATCCACCTTAACCCTGTCATACAATGTAATCCACCCTAACCCAGTCATACAATGTAATCCACCTTAACCCTGTCATACAATGTAATCCACCTTAACCCTGTCATACAATGTAATCCACCTTAACCCTGTCATACAATGTAATCCACCTTAACCCTGTCATACAAAGTAATCCACCCTAACCCTGTCATACAAAGTAATCCACCCTAACCCAGTCATACAAAGTAATCCACCTTAACCCTGTCATACAAAGTAATCCACCTTAACCCTGTCATACAATGTAATCCACCTTAACCCTGTCATACAAAGTAATCCACCTTAACCCTGTCATACAATGTAATCCACCTTAACCCTGTCATACAAAGTAATCCACCTTAACCCTGTCATACAAAGTAATCCACCCTAACCCTATCATACAAAGTAATCCACCTTAACCCTGTCATACAAAGTAATCCACCCTAACCCAGTCATACAAAGTAATCCACCCTAACCCTGCCATACAAAGTAAGCCACCCTAACCCTGTCATACAAAGTAATCCACCTTAACCCTGTCATACAAAGTAATCCACCTTAACCCTGTCATACAAAGTAATCCACCTTAACCCTGTCATACAAAGTAATCCACCTTAACCCTATCATACAAAGTAATCCACCTTAACCCTGTCATACAAAGTAATCCACCCTAACCCAGTCATACAAAGTAATCCACCCTAACCCTGCCATACAAAGTAATCCACCCTAACCCTGTCATACAAAGTAATCCACCTTAACCCTGTCATACAAAGTAATCCACCCTAACCCAGTCATACAAAGTAATCCACCCTAACCCTGTCATACAAAGTAATCCACCCTAACCCTATCATACAAAGTAATCCACCTTAACCCTGTCATACAAAGTAATCCACCCTAACCCAGTCATACAAAGTAATCCACCCTAACCCTGCCATACAAAGTAATCCACCCTAACCCTGTCATACAAAGTAATCCACCTTAACCCTGTCATACAAAGTAATCCACCCTAACCCAGTCATACAAAGTAATCCACCCTAACCCTGTCATACAAAGTAATCCACCTTAACCCTGTCATACAAAGTAATCCACCTTAACCCTGTCATACAAAGTAATCCACCCTAACCCTGTCATACAAAGTAATCCATCTTGACCCTGTCATACAAAGTAATCCACCTTAACCCTGTCATACAAAGTAATCCACCCTAACCCTGTCATACAAAGTAATCCACCCTAACCCTGTCATACAAAGTAATCCACCTTAACCCTGTCATACAAAGTAATCCACCTTGACCCTGTCATACAAAGTAATCCACCTTGACCCTGTCATACAAAGTAATCTACCTTGACCCTGTCATACAAAGTAATCTACCTTAACCCTGTCATACAAAGTAATCCACCTTGACCCTGTCATACAAAGTAATCCACCCTAACCCTGTCATACAAAGTAATCCACCTTAACCCTGTCATACAAAGTAATCCACCTTAACCCTTTCATACAAATTAATCCACCCTAACCCTGTCATACAAAGTAATCCACCCTAACCCTGTCATACAAAGTAATCCACCTTAACCCTGTCATACAAAGTAATCCACCTTAACCCTGTCATACAAAGTAATCCACCCTAACCCTGTCATACAAAGTAATCCACCCTAACCCTGTCATACAAAGTAATCCACCCTGACCCTGTCATACAAAGTAATCCACCCTAACCCTGTCATACAAAGTAATCCACCCTAACCCTGTCATACAAAGTAATCCACCCTAACCCTTTCATACAAAGTAATCCACCCTAACCCAGTCATACAAAGTAATCCACCCTAACCCTGTCATACAAAGTAATCCACCCTAACCCTGTCATACAAAGTAATCCACCCTAACCCTGTCATACAAAGTAATCCACCCTAACCCTGTCATACAAAGTAATCCACCCTGACCCTGTCATACAAAGTAATCCACCCTAACCCTGTCATACAAAGTAATCCACCCTAACCCAGTCATACAAAGTAATCCACCCTAACCCTTTCATACAAAGTAATCCACCCTAACCCAGTCATACAAAGTAATCCACCCTAACCCTGTCATACAAAGTAATCCACCCTAACCCTTTCATACAAAGTAATCCACCCTAACCCAGTCATACAAAGTAATCCACCCTAACCCTGTCATACAAAGTAATCCACCCTAACCCAGTCATACAAAGTAATCCACCTTAACCCTGTCATACAAAGTAATCCACCCTAACCCAGTCATACAAAGTAATCCACCCTAACCCAGTCATACAAAGTAATCCACCCTAACCCTGTCATACAAAGTAATCCACCCTAACCCTTTCATACAAAGTAATCCACCCTAACCCTGTCATACAAAGTAATCCACCCTAACCCTTTCATACAAAGTAATCCACCCTAACCCTGTCATACAAAGTAATCCACCCTAACCCTTTCATACAAAGTAATCCACCCTAACCCAGTCATACAAAGTAATCCACCCTAACCCTTTCATACAAAGTAATCCACCCTAACCCAGTCATACAAAGTAATCCACCCTAACCCAGTCATACAAAGTAATCCACCCTAACCCTTTCATACAAAGTAATCCACCCTGACCCTGTCATACAAAGTAATCCACCTTAATGTTTCTGGTTACTGCCCCTGGAGAGGCCTCTGGTCCCCCCCTTTAGCCCATATATTGCTGGACTTTACAAAGCATATTCCTTTGTTATGTGAGAAGTTATTCTTATATATATATATATATATTTTTGTTTGTTTGCATAGGAGAGGGTCCAAAAAACATTTCCACATCCCATCGATAAATGGGCAATTGCTGATGCTCAGTCTGCTATAGAGAAGCGAAAGAGACGAAACCCGTTACTGCTGCCTGTTGATAAGATACACCCCTCCCTTAAGGTATTATGTTGTTACCTCCCTTCACTGATACAGTCTGTATTATGATGTCTTCTTACCGCAGGAATCGATGAGGCGTGCCAGTCCTGCAGATAGTGATGCCTCATTCAGTACCAAGGTCCAGCAGAGCTGGTGGGGGTCTGTGTGTGGGTAACGATTTGGGAGTGTACAGGGTGCCTAACCTCAATTCACCCACCACTGACGGACCCCTGTAGCTTATAGTGATGCTGCATGGGGCTGAACACAAAACTAACGAGGCCAGGAAAATGTCTTACATTCTTTTTCCTTGTTTTATTGTTTTTTTCCCCCCCAGACTACGTGACATTGGCACCTTTGCCCAGTGATGGCTAACCTCGGCGCTGCATGATGCTCAGTCAGCATCCTAGCTCACTTCGTTGTTGCTGACTGAGCACCGAAGTAGATCCCTAACATCTGCGGAGCCAAAGATAGCCCTCACTGGCCTATACTCTGCTCCTTTTCTCTGTATCATGGAGATTGTGCTTACTTACCAGGAAAGGTTACAGCATCTTAACATGTATAGCTTGGAGGAAAGACGTAACAGGGGGGATATGATAGAAACATTTATATACATAAAGGGAATCAACACAGTAAGGGAGGAGAGTATATTTAAAAGAAGAAAAACTACCACAACTAGAGGACATAGTCTTAAATTAGAGGGGCAACGATTTAAATGTAATATCAGGAAGTATTACTTTACTGAGAGGGTAGTGGATGTATGGAATAGTCTTCCAGTAGAAGTGGTAGAGGTTAATACAGTGAAGGATTTTAAGCATGCGTGGGATAGACACAAGGCTATCCTAGATATAAGACCGGGAACGAGGAACTAATAAAAGTACTCAAAAAAAAAAAAAAAAATTGGGCAGACTAGATGGATCTGCCGACACATTCTATGTTTCTATGTTTCTTACTTGCTGGTAATGCAAATCTCTGTCCAGCAGTGACTGTCTTGCAACGTACAAGAGTGGAAAAGAACGTATAGCGGCTAAACCACAGGGGCAAAAATAAAGGTATAGAAAGCTATTAATGGATGTCATTATTTCTCTCTGTAGGAAGTGCTGGGCTACAAGGTGGATTACAATGTGTCTCTGTACATTGTGGCCGTCCTGGAGTACATCTCCGCTGATATTCTCAAGCTGGCTGGAAACTACGTGTTCAATATCCGACACTTCGAGATCTCCCAGCAGGACATTAAAGTATCCATGTGTGCTGATAAGGTACACGCTCCGCTGATTTATATCTATTCTTTGTGCTATAGAACGTGTAGATCAAAATAAAAGGGATAATGAAAAGGTCTCTATACAAGTGTTTAGTAAATGAACTGCTGGATGGTTTCTGATTATCCCAAGAGAACGATTTCACGATACTATCAAATATTGTCCTCCAGTTTACAGGGTGTGTTGTACGTGTTTTTAGTAGATGTCAGATTATACTTATATTAAAACACATTCTAGTTCTGTAGTTTTGCGTTGAAAATAATTTCACCGGGGCTTCTGAATTCAGTGACCATGGGAGGTGTGGCCCTCTGTAGCAGTTTCCATGCTTCCCTCTGAGAAAGTGCTGTGGTTGGCCATTACTGCGTAATAAGCCTCTCTCTTTTGATCTCTGCTCGTTCAAGTGCTTGGCATGCAGGGGGGGAAGAGGGTTTGGTTTCAGCCCGCTCTGTGATATAACAAGGGAGAAGGCTTGGGGAGATGGGCAGGACTGGGTAACCCCCCTCCCTTTTTGCTTTACACCATGCAGCACACGGCAATATATTTTCCCAAACACTTGTCAGTGGAGCTGTCTCATTAAAGTCCGACTGTTACTTCGGCCCTTGTAGGACTTGCTCGATGTATCCCTTATTAAGCAGTTGTGTTTTTTCGAGTTTAGCTGAACCCGTCTGAGGTGATGGGAAAGGAGCCAGCATTACGAAAAGGCTTTAATGGCTTGCTTTTGTAAACATGGCTCGGGTTTCATTGTATAATCTTGCTCATTAGACCCCGTTGGCTCGGACACAACCTGTCCGGCTTTCTCGTGAGGTGCTGTAAAGGTATCGCAGAACGCACAGGAGGATTATACAGGGCTGGATTTTAGATCCCGTGCTCCCATAGCCAGACTACAGGGGCCTCTCTCTATCTTCTGAGAGCAGGTCATAGATAAAATTGAAAGGCGTTTGCCCAACCTGGCAAAAACCTTGATCAAAATAGTTTGGGTTTGACAAACGTAGGCAGGACTTATTCTAAGTGGGCGGGGCTAAAACCAGGCTCCACCCCCTGCGTCGGACAGCTTTGCCTTGGCTGCCTATTGCAAAAGGTCGGCCCCTTGTGTGAAATGATATTAGGACGTGTCCGCGGCTGACGAGCGTCTCTCGCTCTGCGTTCTTCTTGGTCTAGGTCCTGATGGATATGTTTGACCAGGATGATGACATTGGACTGGTCGCTCTCTGCGATGAGGAACCGGCCACCTCTGGAGAACTGAATTACTACGAGCTGGTCCGGACCGAGCTCGCCGGCGAGCGGCAGTACCTGCGCGAGCTGAATCTCATCATCAAAGTCTTCCGGGAAGCCTTCCTTTCCAACAAGAAGCTGTTCACACCTTTAGTGAGTTCCTTTTTCCAGTGGATTATATAGATTATATAGATATTTTTTTCTACAAATCGTTTTAATGAACTACCCGAAGCCATGGTGTATCACCAGTGATTTCCTTTTCCTGTGTTTTGAGTTAAAGCCTTATTCCCAGCGAGTAACATGTCTTTATCCCCTTTGCTCTCTTTCCAGGACATTGACATGATCTTCAGTAATATTCTGGACATCCACGAACTGACCGTAAAGCTTTTGGGTTTGGTAGAGGATGCAGTGGAAATGACCGATGAGAGTAACCCGCATCCTCTGGTGGGAAGCTGCTTCGAGGATCTAGCCGAAGTAATCTTTTGGAGCTCTTAATGCAAACTAAGGGATCAAAGATGGAGTAAAATGTTCTGTACATTGTGTCGCAGAGTTGAAAGTAAATGCAGAAATTGAGACATATAAGTTTTAAATATGTCTGTGGCGTCTTCTGCTTATGACATCACCTGTGACTTGATGATGTGCAAATATACTGAATTCCCACGGGTGATGTCATAAGCAGGAGGCTACACCCACACACACACATTTAAAACATAACTTTTTTAATTGATAAATTGCTTCCAATCATATTTCATAATTTATTCTCTACATTTACAGTAGGGGTAATATTTAGATTGCCAGCTACTTTAAGTACATATGTTAATTTTTTTTATTTATCTCGGTGTAAATATGTGTCTTTGTGTGTAGTGTATAAAAAACAAATGCCTACTTTAATATTAATAATTATATTTATATATATATCTTCCTATGATATACAGTTACTGAGATATTCAAGTTTTTTTTTATTGCCGCATTTCCTTGTACTGTGAAAGCTTCAATTGGCAGCTGTGCTTTGAAAAGAGAGTCTTAGATTGACAATGTTTGATGATGACCTTTCAATGTGTCAAAATTATCACCTGGGGGTGCATTTGATTTTTTTCTTGACATTGTATTTTTCTTTAAGCAAAAGGTATTGAGACCTTTCAGCATGGATCTGCAAGCTAAACTTTGTTTTTTGTTTTTTAAATGGAGCCTATCATAAGAATTAAGTGATTTAAATAAAAAGTGAAAGTCTCAGGAAGGGTAGATCATAGAAACTTTCAAAAAGGCATTTCATGCTTCATTTTAATGTGCTCCTTTAAAAAAAAAATGAACTGCATTTTTTAAAAATTATATTCAGGGAGTGATTTAAACAGCTACGCCCCATCAGTTTAAAAAAAAGAAGAGAATTTTACATTTCACCACTGATAAGATATGGAAGTCACTCCCCGTTGTCCATTACTGATCTACATGTTTGTTTGGGTGTAGGAGCAGGCCTTCGATCCGTATGAAACCTTGTCCCAGGACATTCTCGCCAACCAATTCCAGGAACTCTTTAATAACCTGGTCTCTAAGCCTGCTGTCACTTTGTATTTTCAGGTGAGTTTTTATTTTATTTTTTCACACGAGCGGGTCACCCCGCCAGATTGAGCTCTAGTTCATTTTCGCTCAATGGCAACGCGCTTTATAGATCATGAGCCGATGTACTGTAGAGCGGGTTTAACTCTGTGATATGTTATTCTTATAAATATGATATATTGATGTATAACATACCTTTAGAATTGGCAGGTTAAAGGACAAACATGAAGGGTTAGCCGTGCTATATGGTTATAATCGTGTGGTTATATTATTCTGACAAGTCGATTCAACCAAAATTAATTATCTCCACCATTTCTCCTCTTAGTAAACATGCACATGGATGTTTTTTGGGGCACATGGATGTTTGTGGGGCACATGGATGTTTTTGGGGGCTCTTATAATATTTGTGTGTATAGACTAATATCTGTGAATTGGAGGCCAACCCAATCACAGTCTAACCCCTGGGGATAAGTTTTACAGAGTAACCGTCGCCTCTCAAATGTTTAGGAAGGTTGGAGAGGCGCAGAATGTAATGTGGGAAAGAAATAAACACATACAATAGTGTAATACGTTCCAGTCTAACTAGTTCTTAGTGAACACAATGAAAATTATATTAATATGTGTGTTTTATACAATCACACGAAGAATAATTGGCTCTGTGTGCCAATGATGTGGACAACTCTTCAGAAGATTTCCAGAAAATAGACTTTACTCTATAGAAAAGAATCTCAACATAGCGCAGTACTGCAATAAACAAGGCACCTGATGTTGGTATAACACTTACAGGAATCCAGTAGCTAACAGGGGTTACAAATGTATAGTCCTTATAGAAGTCCCACAAAGAGTCCAAAAAAGACCAGTAGTACTGCACTAAAATAGTAGCGCGTTTCGCGGCGTAAACTGTAGTTCAGCTTCCTCAGGAGATTAATTAATAAAGGCCATAAATAATCCCACCAAATAACTCCACATATAGATTTCAAATGTTAACATGTTGTAATCCACCCGTTTTGTTATTTTATATCGTTTGTTTATATATAAAAATTAATGAATATTCTAACTGCACCTCACAAACACTAATATATATATATATAAATATATTATAAATGCTGCTCCCTCTCCTAGTGAATGGGTTACAGAATAAATAGACAAAATAGAGATCAAAAGTAATGTGCTCCTCTTTTTTTGGGTCACGTTAGGCTCATGCAATGGGGGAGAAGCGGAGGATTAAACCCAACATAAATAAGTCTGACTGCAAAAGCTCATGGAGTATGTGTAAGGATAGCGCCCCTTGCTCAATTCATAGGTTATAGTGATTTGCGTGGATTATTATTGAATACCACGACATACATACCAAGTTAACCGAGTATTTGTTATAAAATGACTGTATGAGTTAGGTATATTTACTCGCGGCTAAATAATGCTTTGTATTTATTCATGCCCCCCGTCCCCCCTTCCTACCCTTTTGTATTTTATTACTATCATGCGTTTGTCACTGCTCTGTTAGCGGTGGTTGGATGTAAGTGTGTTGGACTGGTTTAGTGCGCTATTTAAAGAGGTTTCTGATTGGTATGCCTATGATTAATCGCTAATTCAAGCCCGAAACGCGTCGGGATGCAGTCCTGCACGGTCTGTGGGGTTTCACCGGATGGTGAATAAATGCAAATAACTGAATTGATGCAGATTTTATGAACCTTTACCTTGGGAGGCTTGCCTCTTCCCTATTTGAGCCATTCCTCTTTAATCCCTGGGTTTCAGTCGGTCGATGTGTCTGTATACGAGATGTTCTGTATTCGGGATTAACCCTCTGTGGGAGGGTTTCAGTGGGTCGATGTGTCTGTATACGAGATGTTCTGTATTCGGGATTAACCCTCTGCGGGAGGGTTTCAGTCGATCGATGTGTCTGTATACGAGATGTTCTGTATTCGGGATTAACCCTCTGCGGGAGGGTTTCAGTCGGTCGATGTGTCTGTATACGAGATGTTCTGTATTCGGGATTAACCCTCTGCGGGAGGATTTCAGTCGGTCAATGTGTCTGTATACGAGATGTTCTGTATTCGGGATTAACCCTCTGCAGGAGGGTTTCAGTGGGTCGATGTGTCTGTATACGAGATGTTCTGTATTCGGGATTAACCCTCTGCGGGAGGGTTTCAGTCGGTCGATGTGTCTGTATACGAGATGTTCTGTATTCGGGATTAACCCTCTGCAGGAAGGTTTCAGTCGGTCGATGTGTCTGTATACGAGATGTTCTGTATTCGGGATTAATCCTCTGCGGGAGGGTTTCAGTCGGTCGATGTGTCTGTATACGAGATGTTCTGTATTCGGGATTAACCCTCTGCGGGAGGGTTTCAGTGGGTCGATGTGTCTGTATACGAGATGTTCTGTATTTGGGATTAACCCTCTGCGGGAAGGTTTCAGCCGGTCGATGTGTCTGTATATGAGATGTTCTGTATTCGGGATTAACCCTCTGCGGGAGGGTTTCAGTGGGTCGATGTGTCTGTATACGAGATGTTCCTTATTCGGGATTAACCCTCTGCGGGAGGGTTTCAGTGGGTCGATGTGTCTGTATACGAGATGTTCTGTATTCGGGATTAACCCTCTGCGGGAGGGTTTCAGTGGGTCGATGTGTCTGTATACGCGATGTTCTGTATTCGGGATTAACCCTCTGCGGGAGGGTTTCAGTGGGTCGATGTGTCTGTATACGAGATGTTCTGTATTCGGGATTAACCCTCTGCGGGAGGGTTTCAGTCGGTCGATGTGTCTGTATACGAGATGTTCTGTATTCGGGATTAACCCTCTGCGGGAGGGTTTCAGTCGGTCGATGTGTCTGTATACGAGATGTTCTGTATTCGGGATTAACCCTCTGCGGGAGGGTTTCAGTCGGTCGATGTTCTGTATTCGGGATTAACCCTCTGCGGGAGGGTTTCAGTGGGTCGATGTGTCTGTATACGAGATGTTCTGTATTCGGGATTAACCCTCTGCGGGAGGGTTTCAGTGGGTCGATGTGTCTGTATACGAGATGTTCTGTATTCGGGATTAACCCTCTGCGGGAGGGTTTCAGTGGGTCGATGTGTCTGTATACGAGATGTTCTATATTCGGGATTAACCCTCTGCGGGAGGGTTTCAGTGGGTCGATGTGTCTGTATACGAGATGTTCTGTATTCGGGATTAACCCTCTGCGGGAGGGTTTCAGTGGGTCGATGTGTCTGTATACGAGATGTTCTGTATTCGGGATTAACCCTCTGCGGGAGGGTTTCAGTGGGTCGATGTGTCTGTATACGAGATGTTCTGTATTCGGGATTAACCCTCTGCGGGAGGGTTTCAGTGGGTCGATGTGTCTGTATACGAGATGTTCTGTATTCGGGATTAACCCTCTGCGGGAGGGTTTCAGTGGGTCGATGTGTCTGTATACGAGATGTTCTGTATTCGGGATTAACCCTCTGCGGGAGGGTTTCAGTGGGTCGATGTGTCTGTATACAAGATGTTCTGTATTCGGGATTAACCCTCTGCGGGAGGGTTTCAGTCGGTCGATGTGTCTGTATACGAGATGTTCTGTATTCGGGATTAACCCTCTGTGGGAGGGTTTCAGTCGGTCGATGTGTCTGTATACGAGATGTTCTGTATTCGGGATTAACCCTCTGCGGGAGGGTTTCAGTCGGTCGATGTGTCTGTATACGAGATGTTCTGTATTCGGGATTAACCCTCTGCGGGAGGGTTTCAGTCGGTCGATGTGTCTGTATACGAGATGTTCTGTATTCGGGATTAACCCTCTGCGGGAGGGTTTCAGTCGGTCGATGTTCTGTATTCGGGATTAACCCTCTGCGGGAGGGTTTCAGTGGGTCGATGTGTCTGTATACGAGATGTTCTGTATTCGGGATTAACCCTCTGCGGGAGGGTTTCAGTGGGTCGATGTGTCTGTATACGAGATGTTCTGTATTCGGGATTAACCCTCTGCGGGAGGGTTTCAGTGGGTCGATGTGTCTGTATACGAGATGTTCTATATTCGGGATTAACCCTCTGCGGGAGGGTTTCAGTGGGTCGATGTGTCTGTATACGAGATGTTCTGTATTCGGGATTAACCCTCTGCGGGAGGGTTTCAGTGGGTCGATGTGTCTGTATACGAGATGTTCTGTATTCGGGATTAACCCTCTGCGGGAGGGTTTCAGTGGGTCGATGTGTCTGTATACGAGATGTTCTGTATTCGGGATTAACCCTCTGCGGGAGGGTTTCAGTGGGTCGATGTGTCTGTATACGAGATGTTCTGTATTCGGGATTAACCCTCTGCGGGAGGGTTTCAGTGGGTCGATGTGTCTGTATACGAGATGTTCTGTATTCGGGATTAACCCTCTGCGGGAGGGTTTCAGTGGGTCGATGTGTCTGTATACAAGATGTTCTGTATTCGGGATTAACCCTCTGCGGGAGGGTTTCAGTCGGTCGATGTGTCTGTATACGAGATGTTCTGTATTCGGGATTAACCCTCTGTGGGAGGGTTTCAGTCGGTCGATGTGTCTGTATACGAGATGTTCTGTATTCGGGATTAACCCTCTGCGGGAGGGTTTCAGTCGGTCGATGTGTCTGTATACGAGATGTTCTGTATTCGAGATTAACCCTCTGCGATGGCTTTCCTCCCCCCCGTCCTCAGTCAGCAGAGACTCATTGATTGAGTGTCTCAGGGAGCAGGTATTAACATGATAGCATGAGCGGATCTTCGTCAGGCTACTGCTGGGAAATAACGTGGCTTTCCTTTCTAGTCCATCTGTGAGTAATTAGGAAATTCCTGCTCCTCTGACTCTTCTATCACGTTGAAGCTGGGTCGCTCTCTAACTCCTTTAACTCTCTCATTGTAAAATTAACTCTCCAAAACCAGATTTGTCTGTCTTTTTTTTTTGCCGGTATGTACAAACCTTTGTAGGTTTAGATGGCCCACAACTATCCAAGAGATACAGTTAATTCATTTGGAGCCGTTTTTATAGGGTTATGTTCCTTTAAACAGGTAGGGAAAAGTTGGCAAAAAAAAGCTTATTTTAAAAAAAGCTTAAATTATCCATCATCTGTCTGCCTTGTATAATATTCATTACCCAAATTGTTATTGTCCAAGGCTTTGTTTGTTTTGCATTTTTTTTGTTTGTTTTTTTAATCGGTTTTAAATGACTGCAGCATATCTGTGTTTCTGTATGATTTGGGGAATGTCTGCAGTATTGCATTGAACCTATACGTGGGTAGTACAGCTTCCAGAATAAACAGATGCAGGGACCAAAAAAAAGGGTCGAATGACATAACTTTGTGTGATTTTTCTTGAGAGCAGTAACACTAGACCCCCCCAAAAAAGCTGGCTACAATTATAATTAACCAGTCAAAACCCCTCACCCTGGGTGCTTGAAGGGGATGTAGGACCTACTCATAGTCCAATTGATACTTTCACTAAAAGAAGAAAAATCGCCAACCAATTGTAATGTGAAAAGAGGCCGAACATCCGTATATAATATGTTTTACTCCTGACCCTGGAGACACAAATAGAGACTACAGGGCCAAACGTACACCTTGCATTAAGGGGTATGCCATACAAACGGCCCATACAAGTGACACATACATTTTTTTTATTTATTTTTTTACAATAACTTGCAACTTTACTTGTGGTTCCAGACTTCATGGATGTTTGACAGTCTAATCCGGGGGGGTGTAAAGTTCTATAAGTCACCCCCATGCAATGTTACTGCCGATTTGTTCTATTCTTTGTACCTCACCCCAGATTTGCTCAGACTGGCTCACCCTGCTTACTAGCACAATATGTATAACAAACAACCCGTTGTGTTTTTGTCTCGTCCCCCCCAGTCCATAGCAGAAGGATTTAAGGAAGCTGTGCGCTACGTCCTCCCTCGCCTGATGCTTGTTCCTGTTTACCATTGTCTTCATTACTTTGAGTTATTAGAGGTAAGGGGGTGTCTGGATTATCCTCTTTCTATACCCCACAGGCTGGGAAATGTTTTGTGGTTTGTGGACCATTGTGGACCAACATAATGTTGCAATTCGGGGAGCTTACTGAGGTCGATTACGGTGATAGTGAAATAAGCATGCATATTTCACCTAGAGTTCTTTGTTGGCCCTAAATGTTCGCCTGAACAGCTGCTCTGTTAAAATGATGCCCAAATCCGTGTTCTAATAGACTTTTATATTGGCGCAGACTCGTCAGATTCTTTTATTTTATTAATTTGTTTTTATTGATTTTTCTTTTTTCCTTTTCATTGGAAAACATAATACAGCCTGTATTTTTAGGTTAAGGGGCTTGGGTTAGACCAGTGAAGGAGTTCGCTATTAATGCATGGGATAGGCATAAGACTGTTAAGGAGTATTCACGAAGTTGGACTAGGTGGGCCAAATGGGTTTTATCTGCCGACGCAGTCTGTGATGGTGCATGTTTTTGAGGCAAGTGCCACCCCCCACCCCTGTGCTAGTTCACCCAGATGAGCACCTTCCTAACGGGACATGCCTGAACCTAAACATCAGTCTTTTGTTTGTAATTTAGCAATTACAGGAGTGCAGTGAAGACCAGGAGGACAGAGAGTGTTTGAAACAAGCCATTACAGCCCTACTCAATTTGCGTTGCAGCATGGAACGTATTTACAACAAACACTCCCCCCGACGCAGGCCTGGGTAAGAGGGGTAAGATGGGGTGTTGTAGTCCGTAGTGTGAACTGTACACAGGATAGATGGTTCCCTGTACACCAACCGTTTCTCCTGTCTTGCAGTGAACATACCTGGCGCCTCTACAACAGTCAAATGCGCAGCAAGCACCTGGCCATCAAGAAAATGAACGAGATCCAGAAAAACATTGATGGGTGGGAAGGCAAAGACATTGGGCAGTGCTGTAACGAGTTCATCATGGAGGGGTCGTTAACCAGGGTGGGGGCCAAGCACGAGCGCCACATTTTCCTATTCGACGGGCTGATGATCAGCTGCAAAATGAATCACGGGCCATCCCGAATCCCTGGCTACAACAACGCGGAGTACCGGCTGAAGGAGAAGTTCATCATGCGGAAGGTGCACGTCCGCGACAAGGAGGACACGTGCGACTGCAAGCACGCCTTCGAGCTGGAGTCCAAAGACGAGAACAGCATCGTGTTCGCTGCCAAAACGTCGGAGGAGAAAACCAACTGGATGGCGGCTTTGATATCCCTGCAGTACCGCAGCACGCTAGACCGGATGCTAGACTCTGTCCTGATCAAGGAGGAGAACGAGCAGCCGCTGCGGCTGCCCAGCCCGGACGTTTATTGCTTCGTGGAGGAGGACTCGGAGGAAAACATAGTTTTCGAGGACAGTGTGCAGAATAGAAGTGCGATCCCCATCATTAAAGGGGGAACCGTAGTGAAGCTGATCGAGAGACTCACGTACCATATGTACGCAGGTACGTTAGGTTTCCTTTATAAAGGACCATTGTGGGGGCAAAGGTCTCGCCGTTGAGCAGTCACCATGGAGACCAGTGGGCTGTTGATGGGTTCCACTTTTAGAACTGGGCAGCTCACCTGTATAAGTATCGCCCAGTGCACTGCTTCTGCGTGGGACAAGCTTATTGCCCAGTTAACCCAAGAGCAGTATTCACTAGCTTCTTAAAGGACAATTGTAGTTTTAAAATGAAGTTGTGTGTATTTAAAGGATTGCATCAAGTGTAGGCATTTTATATATAAATGCTTTAATGAAAGAATACTAATAAAGCACCTTATTGAGCCATCTTTACTCCATATAGCTCTCTCGGGGGCAGACATGTTGTTTTTGAATCTTTGGTCAGATCTTTGTTCATCTGACCCAAGGTTAGTGAAGATCTGACCCAAGACGCTAACCAACATGTCTGCCCCCTGAGAGAACGATATGGAGTAAAGATTCTAACCAACATGTCTGCCCCCTGAGAGAACTATATGGAGTAAAGATTCTAACCAACATGTCTGCCCCCTGAGAGAACTATATGGAGTAAAGATTCTAACCAACAGGTCTGCCCCCTGAGAGAACGATATGGAGTAAAGATTCTAACCAACATGTCTGCCCCCTGAGAGAACGATATGGAGTAAAGATTCTAACCAACATGTCTGCCCCCTGAGAGAACTATATGGAGTAAAGATTCTAACCAACATGTCTGCCCCCTGTGAGAGCTATATGGAGTAAAGATTCTAACCAACATGTCTGCCCCCTGAGAGAACTATATGGAGTAAAGATTCTAACCAACATGTCTGCCCCCTGAGAGAACGATATGGAGTAAAGATTCTAACCAACATGTCTGCCCCCTGAGAGAACGATATGGAGTAAAGATTCTAACCAACATGTCTGCCCCCTGAGAGAACTATATGGAGTAAAGATTCTAACCAACATGTCTGCCCCCTGAGAGAACAATATGGAGTAAAGATTCTAACCAACATGTCTGCCCCCTGAGAGAGCTATATGGAGTAAAGATTCTAACCAACATGTCTGCCCCCTGAGAGAACTATATGGAGTAAAGATTCTAACCAACATGTCTGCCCCTGAGAGAACTATATGGAGTAAAGATTCTAACCAACATGTCTGCCCCCTGAGAGAACGATATGGAGTAAAGATTCTAACCAACATGTCTGCCCCCTGAGAGAACTATATGGAGTAAAGATTCTAACCAACATGTCTGCCCCCTGAGAGAGCTATATGGAGTAAAGATTCTAACCAACATGTCTGCCCCCCGAGAGAACTATATGGAGTAAAGATTCTAACCAACATATCTGCCCCCTGAGAGAACGATATGGAGTAAAGATTCTAACCAACATGTCTGCTCCCTGAGAGAGCTATATGGAGTAAAGATTCTAACCAACATGTCTGCCCCCTGAGAGAACTATATGGAGTAAAGATTCTAACCAACATGTCTGCCCCTGAGAGAACTATATGGAGTAAAGATTCTAACCAACATGTCTGCCCCCTGAGAGAACGATATGGAGTAAAGATTCTAACCAACATGTCTGCCCCCTGAGAGAACTATATGGAGTAAAGATTCTAACCAACATGTCTGCCCCCTGAGAGAGCTATATGGAGTAAAGATTCTAACCAACATGTCTGCCCCCCGAGAGAACTATATGGAGTAAAGATTCTAACCAACATATCTGCCCCCTGAGAGAACGATATGGAGTAAAGATTCTAACCAACATGTCTGCTCCCTGAGAGAGCTATATGGAGTAAAGATTCTAACCAACATGTCTGCCCCCTGAGAGAACTATATGGAGTAAAGATTCTAACCAACATGTCTGCCCCTGAGAGAACTATATGGAGTAAAGATTCTAACCAACATGTCTGCCCCCTGAGAGAACTATATGGAGTAAAGATTCTAACCAACATGTCTGCCCCCGAGAACGATAGGGAGTAAAGTAGACCCAATAATGAACTTTATTTGTATTCTTTCATTAAATATTATGTTTATAAATCATTTACACTTTATACAATTTTTCAAATAAACATAAGTTAATGTGTTGCTACATTTGTCCTTTAACGTTAAGCTGTAGTGATTCTTGTAATAACAGTGGCTGCTCAGTTTGTTCATGATTGTCCTGTGTTGAGTTTTCACTCATTTTAGTTGTTTTTTCCTGCATTTGAGCTACATGTTGATACTCCCAGTGCCTTTTGGATTAAATTCGGTATTATGTAAGGTAGCTAGGAACTCCAATCAAGGTTTAGTTCCTCCATTAGCCCTAGTAACGTTTCCCCGCCATGTTTATAAGCGTTTTACTGCTTGTATTGCGCTTCAATCACTGTCATTGTAATTTGCGTTTCTTTTGTAGATCCTAACTTTGTGCGCACATTCCTGACTACCTACCGCTCCTTTTGCAAACCCCAGGAATTACTAAGCCTCCTGATCGAAAGGTAAGGCATGTCTTTTTGTTAAAAAAGGACTAAAGGAAAAATGTTTTTTTTTTTTTATCAAATCCCCCGGGGCGCAGGGATGGGGGAATGAGACCTGGTACCCAGATGTTGCCATCTACATGGTGACGCCCACCACTGGGACCAGTTAGTTTTTTTCCTTCCCACTGGAGCGTGGTGCATCGTGACCAAGTTAGCGCTAGCTGCACACACTGCCAGCTCTGCCCCGCGTGCATTGCTCTTTAAAAGCAGAGCGTTGGGGGTCACATGACATCGCGGCACCCAGGAGGACGACAAGATGGTCTGTGCTGGGCAGTCCAGGCTGGAATAGTAGTCGCTTTACCCAGGGCTCGACAAACCCCGGGCAGCAGGTCACCATGGCGACCAGGAAATCAGACCCGGGTATCGTGAGCCCGCGTGGTGCCCCTGGCAATGGGATCGCGTTTTTTTTCTTTATTCCCGCAGCGGTGCGCGAGGGAGCAGAGTGAGTGCACAGACTTCCAGCTCTGCCCCCTCGTGCGCTGCATTATAGCGCTGATCACCAGGGAGCATAGCAGGGAAGCTGCTCTGTGCCACCGAGCTGCAACGGAAACTGCCCCCCCCTCCCCTGCATTGAGGTGTAATAGCAGGGAGGTGGGGACAGGTATAAATGTGTCTGCCTGGATGTGTTTTGTGTGTATTTATGTGTCTGCCTGGATGTGTTTTGTGTGTGTGTATGTGACTGACTGGATGTGTGTGTGTGTGTGTGTGTGTGTGTGTGTGTGTATGTATGTGACTGACCGGATATGTGTGTGTGTGTATATATATGTGACTGACTGGATGTATATGTGTGTATATATATATATATATGTGACTGACTGGATGTATATATGTGTGTGTATATATATATATATATATATGTGACTGACTGGATGTGTGTGTATGTATGTGACTGACCGGATATGTGTGTGTGTATATATATGTGACTGGCTGGATGTATATGTGTGTATATATATATATATATATATATATATATATATATATATATATGTGACTGACTGGATGTGTATGTGTGTATATATGTGACTGACTGGATGTGTATGTGTGTGTGTGTGTGTGTATGTATGTGACTGACCGGATATGTGTGTGTGTATATATATGTGACTGACTGGATGTGTATGTGTGTATATATGTGACTGACTGGATGTGTATGTGTATATATATATATATATATATATATATATGTGACTGACTGGATGTGTATGTGTGTGTATGTATGTGACTGACCGGATATGTGTGTGTGTATATATATGTGACTGACTGGATGTGTATGTGTGTATATATGTGACTGACTGGATGTGTATGTGTATATATATATATATATATATATATGTGACTGACTGGATGTGTATGTGTGTGTATGTATGTGACTGACCGGATATGTATGTGTGTGTATATATATATGTGACTGACTGGATGTGTATGTGTGTGTATGTATGTGACTGACCGGATATGTATGTGTGTGTATATATATGTGACTGACTGGATGTGTATGTGTGTATATATATGTGACTGACTGGATGTGTATGTGTGTAGCAGGTTTCGCTCTCAGAAGTGGAGGGTGCACGGAGATGACTTTCACCCTAGTCCTCCAAATCAGAATAAAGTATCCTTTATTCTGTATGTATATGTGACACAATATGTGTCTGTGTGACTGCGTGTTTGTGTTTATGTGCCGTTGTCTGGCTCCTAAAACTCAGATAAATTTGTCAAGCCCTGGCTTTACCTGCAACGAGTTCAAGCAGCAGGAAGGGAAACATTGAATGATGTTGTCTGGCTCCTAGATAAAAAAAAAAAGTTTTGCTGGCTCCTGAAACTGAATTAAATACTTTTTTGTGAAAATAATTTCCATCCCTGATGATTACACTTTTCTCGTAGGATTTTCTTACTCCAGCATTTAGTCAGTGCTAATAAAAAAGGCAGAAAAAGTATCCGCAGACATTCCCGTTTCTATTCGTAACCTGCTTATATTTACTATTTGAGTGTTAAATGTTTAGTACATTGCAATAGGAGCAAAGAGCAAAAATAGTTTTGCACATCAAATATATGCCTGTTTTTTAGTACAACTGATGTAAAAGGGCGTGCTAGGAAAGGTTTTAATATGCATTGACACATGGTTTTCTTTTACTTGCCTAATAAATATATTAATAGATATCTTTTATTTTTTTTTAAAGCATTTTCCTTCTTGCAGTCTGATACCATGATGCTTCTACAGGGTCTAGGACACTTCTTCGTGGCTGATTCACTGCAGACAGTTCAGCGCGGCAGTTTGAACGGTGAACTGTCAGCGGTGACGATGAACGCGGCAATGTGAGCGCTGACAGTTCAGCGCTGAACTGTCAGCGCTTACAAACGTACACCCCCAAATAAATTAACCCTCCCTAATAAATGAAACCGCCCAAAAGTGACCCCCCCCAGACCCTAATACTAAAATTAACCCCTATTCAACATTAATTATACTCACCTTTAATAATGAAATGTCCCGCGATGAACTGGCCATCGCGCGAGAGGAGATGGTGAAGCGCGTGCATTAATGCAGCCACGATGAACTGTCCAATCCCCGCTGCTACAAGCTGTGAGCAAAGCTTAATCGACAGCAATAGTTTTTTCTGGACACTTAAGCATGCACAATCTTGATTGATACTGTAACAGCGACTTACATAGTTTTAGTACATATAGTTTATTTTAATTAAACTAAACCCTAGTGCTTCAGACATGTCCTAAATCCCTTTCCCTGATTTTTTTTTTTCAGGTTTGAAATACCGGATCCTGAGCCGACCGAAGCAGACCGAATGGCGATTGAGAAGGGAGAACAGCCAATCAGCACCAACCTTAAACGATTTCGAAAGGAATATGTTCAGCCAGTGCAACTCAGGTTGGTTATAATGGACTCTGGCCATTAATCTCCAGCCATACCTCAGCGCTTTCAGATTGCGGGAAAAAAAATAATATAGTGGGTTATTTTTTTTTAACTCGTCACCTTTAGGCTTAGGTTTGAAATGTTCTTGTCAATTCCCTGTAATTCAATCTTTTAGAAATAAAGCTGAAAATGTTCTGGTTCATGATTGCTGAAAATGTATAGGTAAGTTGTTTGTTCCAGCACAATAGACCAGTTTCAGAGATACGTATCGGGGGAAGTTCTTTTATAGAACAAATTCTAAGGTTTTAATTCCTCTTTAAACCTTTGTTACTAGTCTTTGAGAGTTGAATGATGTGATTAAAATGACACTGGATGTCAGTGCCAGATGATAAGTTAATATCTGGCCTACACCGAAATGCTGTAAAGAACAAATCTCGCTGGACACATTGATATCTACAAGGTCAGGTCTTTGGGCAGACAAAGTGTGAAATGTGAAAGCACGAGGCCAGCCCCGAACCGGTGGAGCTGATTAGCAATCCCAAGGTCAGGAACAAGCTGGAGCCAGAGGGACGAGTTAAATAAACAAAAAGCCGGACACCTGAATAGAGTCCGCCGCCAATAACATTTGTTATACAATTGCTCCAACATGTATAACTCAGATATCCCTTGTTCGATTGAGTGTGTGAAAGTCACTGCACTGCCCTTTCAGCACCTACTGTAAACTGCTTCCGGCCGGCTGTGCTGACACATTGCCTTCTCTTTTTGCAGGGTATTAAATGTTTTCCGGCACTGGGTTGAACATCACTTTTATGATTTTGAACGAGACTTTGAGCTGCTTGAGAGACTAGAGACGTTTATTTCCAGTGTTAGAGGTGAGAATCGTCCTGTCAGCCACCATATTTCCGAAATAACCCACGACACAAACATATTACTGAATACCCCACCACGCACCCATATTCCTGAATAACCCACCACACAACCATATTACTGAATAACCCACCACACAACCATATTACTGAATAACCCACCACAAACCCATATTACTGAATAACCCACCACGCACCCATATTACTGAATAACCCACCACGCACCCATATTACTGAATACCCCACCACACACCCATATTCCTGAATACCCCACCACACACCCATATTACTGAATAACCCACCACACACCCATATTACTGAATAACCCACCACGCACCCATATTACTGAATACCCCACCACGCACCCATATTACTGAATAACCCACCACGCACCCATATTCCTGAATACCCCACCACAAACCCATATTACTGAATACCCCACCACGCACCCATATTACTGAATACCCCACCACACACCCATATTCCTGAATACCCCACCACAAACCCATATTACTGAATACCCCACCTTGCACCCATATTACTGAATAACCCACCACGCACCCATATTACTGAATAACCCACCACACACCCATATTCCTGAATACCCCACCACAAACCCATATTACTGAATACCCCACCACACACCCATATTACTGAATACCCCACCACACACCCATATTACTGAATAACCCACCACGCACCCATATTCCTGAATACCCCACCACAAACCCATATTACTGAATACCCCACCACACACCCATATTACTGAATAACCCACCACGCACCCATATTCCTGAATACCCCACCACGCACCCATATTACTGAATACCCCACCACACACCCATATTCCTGAATACCCCACCACAAACCCATATTACTGAATACCCCACCACGCACCCATATTACTGAATACCCCACCACACACCCATATTCCTGAATACCCCACCACAAACCCATATTACTGAATACCCCACCTTGCACCCATATTACTGAATAACCCACCACGCACCCATATTACTGAATAACCCACCACACACCCATATTACTGAATAACCCACCACACACCCATATTACTGAATAACCCACCACACAACCATATTACTGAATAACCCACCACACAACCATATTACTGAAGAACCCACCATGCACCCATATTGCTGAATACCCCACCACAAACCCATATTACTGAATACCCCACCACGCACCCATATTACTGAATAACCCACCACGCACCCATATTCCTGAATACCCCACCACAAACCCATATTACTGAATACCCCACCACACACCCATATTACTGAATAACCCACCACGCACCCATATTCCTGAATACCCCACCACAAACCCATATTCCTGAATACCCCACCACAAACCCATATTACTGAATACCCCACCACACACCCATATTACTGAATAACCCACCACGCACCCATATTCCTGAATACCCCACCACAAACCCATATTACTGAATACCCCACCTTGCACCCATATTACTGAATAACCCACCACGCACCCATATTACTGAATAACCCACCACACAACCATATTACTGAAGAACCCACCATGCACCCATATTGCTGAATACCCCACCACGCACCCATATTGCCGAATAACCCACCACGCACCCATATTGCTGAATACCCCACCACGCACCCATATTGCCGAATAACCAACCATGCACCCATATTACTGAATAACCAAATAATGCATCCATATTGCTGAATACCCCACCATGCACCCATATTGCTGAATACCCACCACGCACCCATATTGCTGAATACCCACCACACACCCATATTACTGAATAACCCACCACACACCCATATTACTGAATAACCCACCACACACCCATATTACTGAATAACCCACCACGCACCCATATTACTGAATAACCCACCACGCACCCATATTACTGAATAACCCACCACGCACCCATATTACTGAATAACCCACCACACACCCATATTACTGAATAACCCACCACACACCCATATTACTGAATAACCCACCACACACCCATATTACTGAATAACCCACCACACACCCATATTACTGAATAACCCACCACACACCCATATTACTGAATAACCCACCACACACCCATATTACTGAATAACCCACCACACACCCATATTGCTGAATAACCCACCACGCACCCATATTGCTGAATAACCCACCACACACCCATATTACTGAATAACCCACCACACACCCATATTACTGAATAACCCACCACACACCCATATTGCTGAATAACCCACCACGCACCCATATTGCTGAATACCCCACCACACACCCATATTACTGAATAACCCACCACACACCCATATTACTGAATAACCCACCACACACCCATATTACTGAATAACCCACCACGCACCCATATTGCTGAATACCCCACCACGCACCCATATTGCTGAATACCCCACCTTGCACCCATATTACTGAATAACCCACCACGCACCCATATTACTGAATAACCCACCACACAACCATATTACTGAAGAACCCACCATGCACCCATATTGCTGAATACCCCACCACGCACCCATATTGCCGAATAACCCACCACGCACCCATATTGCTGAATACCCCACCACGCACCCATATTGCCGAATAACCAACCATGCACCCATATTACTGAATAACCAAATAATGCATCCATATTGCTGAATACCCCACCATGCACCCATATTGCTGAATACCCACCACGCACCCATATTGCTGAATACCCACCACACACCCATATTACTGAATAACCCACCACACACCCATATTACTGAATAACCCACCACACACCCATATTACTGAATAACCCACCACGCACCCATATTACTGAATAACCCACCACGCACCCATATTACTGAATAACCCACCACGCACCCATATTACTGAATAACCCACCACACACCCATATTACTGAATAACCCACCACACACCCATATTACTGAATAACCCACCACACACCCATATTACTGAATAACCCACCACACACCCATATTACTGAATAACCCACCACACACCCATATTACTGAATAACCCACCACACACCCATATTACTGAATAACCCACCACACACCCATATTGCTGAATAACCCACCACGCACCCATATTGCTGAATAACCCACCACACACCCATATTACTGAATAACCCACCACACACCCATATTACTGAATAACCCACCACACACCCATATTACTGAATAACCCACCACACACCCATATTGCTGAATAACCCACCACGCACCCATATTGCTGAATACCCCACCACACACCCATATTACTGAATAACCCACCACACACCCATATTACTGAATAACCCACCACACACCCATATTACTGAATAACCCACCACGCACCCATATTGCTGAATACCCCACCACGCACCCATATTGCTGAATACCCCACCACGCACCCATATTGCTGAATACCAAACCACGCACCCATATTGCCGAATAACCAACCATGCACCCATATTACTGAATAACCAAATAATGCACCCATATTGCTGAATACCCCACCATGCACCCATATTGCTGAATACCCCACCACGCACCCATATTACTGAATAACCCACCACACACCCATATTACTGAATAACCCACCACGCACCCATATTGCTGAATAACCCACCACGCACCCATATTGCTGAATAACCCACCACGCACGCATATTGCCGGTACAGGGAATTTGGTCTAGGAAATCCTAAGGATTCTCTTTACGCCCAAAAAAGGCCGGAATCCTGCAAAATTCAGCACAAAACCCCCCAGAATTTCAGACATTTCAAATCACTAGTTTCAAACTGGTGATTTCAAAGTAAAAGTAGTGAGTAATAAAGTACAAACTATTCTAAATAAAAAATTAATAAAATAAAAATGCTTACTATATTATTATATTGTAATATGTTATATATTATAAATATATATATAACATTAAATAATGATTTAAGAACAAATGTAAACTTTTTTTTAACTTAAATTTACTTGGTTATACAAAAGTTGTATATAAATAAAAAGTTTTTTTTTTTTACCATAGACCTAAACTACAGACAGCCCCTTCCCCTTCACTGGGTCGCCAAGGTTTTGTCTTGATAAGTTTTTTTGTGTGTTTTCTTTCTTTTGTTTTTTCTTCTTTTTCTTTGTTGATATTGTTGATATTTTTGGATATATTGAGAGCACCTGTCTAGAAAAGACGCTCTGCGCTGTGTAGAATGATTTGTTATGTCTTTATAACAATATGCTTTGTTTAAGCAACGTCAACATTGATCTTTGTTATGTATAGATATTGATTCTTAAATTTGCAATATGTTTCTGATACTTTCATAAATAAATTTAAAAAAAATGAATCAACCTGAACGGTTTTTATATGGAAAGGAGAGTCTGACATTCCTGTAAATGTTTTGAGGTTTGATTTTTATATGTATGTGTATATATATTTATCTTTATATAATGCTGCAAAAAAACTCTGACATGAAATCAAAGCTTCTTAGTGTAACTATAATTTTAGTCTTGGTTAGGGACCGGATGATAATATACCAACTGTTACTCTTTATAAGTTATAGCATTTGATTTATTGTAGCAATAAAAATAAATACTGGAAACATTTCAGGTCATTTAGGCAAAGTTCTCCCATTAGGTTCTACGGGAGGGGCTATTTCTGTGATAGCAGAGGCCCTCCCCTCTATGGCGAGGACACCGATTCGGGGTCAGATTGGTGATCTCTGAGTAGCTTGAATTTATGGGTCATTCGGATCACAGATTCGATCCAGTGGGGTACAAAACTCTCTTTCTCTCTAAAATTCGGAGGTATGCGATTAGACCCTTTAATTTGGCCCTGCATATATTCTTCTTTAAGAGTTTTAATAATTGTTTTAGTAATTTAAAAAAACTTGACTTGTTTCTTTTTCCTAGGAAAGTCCATGAAAAAATGGGTAGAATCTATAGCCAAGATCATCCGACGGAAGAAACAGGCGCAGGCGAACGGCGTCTGTCACAACATCACCTTTGAGAGCCCCCCTCCCCCTATCGAGTGGTACATTAGCCGGGCCGGCCACATGGACACCTTTGACCTCATGACTCTCCATCCTATAGAGATAGCACGGCAGCTGACCCTGATAGAGTCTGATCTGTACAGGTAGGAGTGGTTGTTACAGTCAACACTGTACAAAGTAAAGCGTAACAAAAATATCTATTGGGAGAATTGCAAGCCGAGTGTTTTTAAATGTGTCCCCAGTGTATGACAATTCCTGGTGGTGTGATATGCAAATCAACTCTTATCACATGGGAAATGTGAATATCAGTCCACATGGTGACATCATAAACAGGAAACACCACAAACACAATTAAAAACACACATTTCTCTTAGTTAATGCATTTGTTGGCAACCCTGCTAGCACAAGGTATAGACAATCTTTTTTAATTCTGTACATTTCGAGTAATGTGTGGGTAACCTGGAGCCTTTAATCGCCGCAAGTCCTTTAAAATGCTGGGTCTGTTTATTTTTTTGTTTTTTTTTAAACAATGCATGATAAGCAATAGTGGGGTAAAGAAATCCCTCCACCTGAAATTCAGTGTGTAGCAGAGGCATTATAAAAGACAAAGCTACACACACCCAACAATTTCACAGAAACCACACATTCACAGTGCTGCCACCACTGCAAGGGATTCTGGGTAGGCATATGCAAACCCGGTGCTGGGCCAACTCTGCTCTCCTTAGAGGAGGAACTCACCAGGTTTTTCCTGGCACAATTTTCAGTCCGTGAGATGAAATATTCATCTCAAGGAACCTGTTACTTAATAGACCTTTTTATGTGTTATTTTTTTGGGAATGTTTTTTGGAGAAAGATTTGTCTTTTTTTGTCCGCTGAGTTCATTCGTTCAGCATCTCTGTTGATGTGCTGTCATCATGCTGTGCTTGGTTATATTCCAGAATTCACAGCTCTTGTGTTGGGTCTCTTGTAGGGCTGTTCAGCCTTCGGAACTGGTGGGCAGTGTCTGGACCAAGGAAGACAAAGAGCTGAACTCTCCCAACTTACTGAAGATGATCCGCCATACCACCAACCTCACACTGTGGTTTGAAAAGTGTGTTTTGACTTGTCAGAATAAACATTTGTACCGTTCAAAAGTTTGGGGTCAGTTAGGAGTTTCCTTGTTTTCCATGAAAACATACATCAAATGATTTGCGAAATGAGTAGGAAACACAGTCAGGATGTTGACGTTTAAAATGATAAACTTGGATTAGGTAACACAACGTGCCATCAAAACACAGGAGTGATGCTGCTGATAATGATCCTCTGTCCATTGGAATCCTGGAATGATGCTATTGATAATGATCCTCTGTCCATTGGAACACAGGAGTGATGTTGCTGATAATGGGCTTCTGTCCATTGGAACACAGGAGTGATGCTGCTGTTAATGAACCTCTGTCCATTGGAACACAGGTATGATGCTGCTGATAATGGGCCTCTGTTCATTGGAACCCAGGAGTGATGCTGCTGATAATGGGCCTCTGTCCATTGGAACACAGGAGTGATGCTGCTGATAATGGGTCTCTGTCCATTGGAACACAGGAGCGATGCTGCTGATAATGGGCCTCTGTCCATTGGAACACAGGAGTGATGCTGCTGATAATGGGCCTCTGTCCATTGGAACCCAGAAGTGATGTTGCTGATAATGGGCCTCTCTCCATTGGAACACAGGAGTGCTGCTGCTGATAATGGGCCTCTGTCCATTGGAACACAGGAGCGATGCTGCTGATAATGGGCCTCTGTCCATTGGAACACAGGAGCGATGCTGCTGACAATGGGCCTCTGTCTATTGGAACACAGGAGTGATGCTGCTGATAATGGGCCTCTGTCCATTGGAACACAGGAGTGATGCTGCTGATAATGGGCCTCTGTCCATTGGAACACAGGAACGATGCTGCGGATAATGGGTCTCTGTCCATTGGAACACAGGAGTGATGCTGCTGATAATGGGCCTCTGTCCATTGGAACACAGGAACGATTCTCCGGATAATGGGCCTCTGTCCATTGGAACACAGGAGTGATGCTGCTGATAATGGGCCTCTGTCCATTGGAACACAGGAACGATGCTGCTGATAATGGGCCTCTGTCCATTGGAACACAGGAGTGATGCTGCTGATAATGGGCCTCTGTAAATATTCCAGTAAAAATCAGCCATTTCCAGTTAATAGTTTACAACATTAGCACTGTCTACACTGTATTTCTGGTCCGTTTGATGCTATTTTAATGGACAAAATTTGCATTTCTTTCAAAAATAAGAACATTTCTAAGAGACCCCAAACTTTTGAACACTAGTGTATCTTTTTCAGTTTCATGAATGCAAATTGGAACAGCTCACGGAAAAAGTGAAATGGGTCAGGACCAGCGATATTGGGGAAATTGACCGGGATTGTCCTGTGTCAATTCCGACTTGTTAGATGACTATTATCTAAATGGTTTGTCCAATCTCTTTTGACTAGGAAGGACTGAACATGATTCGGAGGTGCAGGATGGGAGAGATTTAATACAATAGACTCGAGGGGATTTTGAAGTTATACAAAGTTCCAATAGTGGAAGCTAGCGGAGAGATCTGAGTATCATGTAGCACAGACCTCTGTTTCCAGCCCGTATTCTGAGTGCACAGGCTCTGAAGGCTGAATCAGACATAACACAGCATCTCGGAGCTATGCGAGGCAGATCTCTGAAACCAGATGAATACATTTTAATGAAAGCCTCCCAGTATCTTTACCTATGTATAGTGTCAGGTTTCTGATTTGTTAATTTTTTTTTAATTAAAATTTAAATGAAGACAAATGATGGCTCGTTTTAAATGTCTCCCAGCTGGAGCTTTGCATTAGCAGTGAGGTGAGAATTATTGTGTGTTTGTGTCTTTGTTGCAGGTGTCTTGTAGAGGCTGAAAATTTTGAGGAAAGAGTGGCCGTGTTCAGTCGCATCATCGAAATCCTGCAGGTCTTCCAAGACCTAAACAATTTTAATGGCGTCCTGGAGGTAGTCAGCGCAGTGAATTCCGTGCCTGTTTACAGGTTGGATCACACCTTCGAGGTTAGTCTGTTTGTACCTAGCGCTACCTAAATTGTTGGTGCTATATAAACACATGTTAATGTAATGTAACAGTTGGGTAATATGTGTTGAAAAACTGGCATAAAAAATCCAATAGAAACTGCGTTTCACTCTGATCAGTACTTCTTTCTAGACACTGTGAAATTGATTGTTCTGGTATTTTGCATTATTATGGATATGGGGGTTAATACGAGATGCTGATGGTAAATGCTCTGACTCCCCCCTCCCCCCCCCCTCCCCCAGGCATTGCAGGAAAGGAAGAAGAAAATACTGGATGAGGCGGTGGAGCTAAGTCAGGATCACTTTAAAAAGTATCTGGTCAAACTGAAGTCAATCAACCCACCTTGCGTGCCTTTCTTTGGTAAGTGGAGTCTACATGTGGAACAGGAAATGTTAAACAACAAAAAAACATAAACTGTGTAGAAGGTCACATCATACAGGAGCCAGTAAATAAATGTACCTGACAATGCTTAGGGTGACGTGCAGCACAAACAGCGTCCTCGCCTGTAGACAAATAGTAAGGAATAGAGAGTTCAGCAAGCAAGTATGCGCACCTTTTCGACCCTTTTTCAGTAAATCCAAAAGAAATCCAAAACTGGAGTGTTGTATAAAGCCATAAAAAGCAAAGTTTATTGATAGAAGATTAAAATCATAGTTGGAGAGATGCAATCTCACGCGTTTCGCCACACGGCTTAATCATAGACCTAGCATCTCTCCAACTATGATTTTAATCTTCTATCAATAAACTTTGCTTTTTATGGCTTTATACAACACTCCAGTTTTGGATTTCTTTTGGATTTACTGAAAAAGGGTCGAAAAGTTGCGCATACTTGCTTGCTGAACTCTCTATTCCGAACAGGAAATGTTCTTATGTAATAATCACACCCCCCTGAGGTCACATGACCATCCTGGCACATCATCAAAAACAAGGCTCTCCTGAAGGATGCAAGGGTTAAAACACTGTCCTTTATGTTCTGTTATAAATGTATGTCCATCCAGTTTGTAGGTCAAGATGTTCCGTGTAATGCATCAGCTTCTCATTCATTATCCTATTACACGACGCGTTTCACACCATTTGGTGTATGTCTGTTGTTGTTTTGTTTTTTAGGTATTTACCTGACAAATATTCTAAAGACTGAAGAAGGAAACCCAGACTTTCTGAAGAGAGTGGGGAAGGAACTTATTAACTTCAGTAAGCGAAGGAAAGTAGCAGAAATCACAGGGGAAATCCAACAGTACCAAAACCAGCCTTACTGTTTGCGGGTGGAGGCAGAGATCCGGGTGAGAGCCTGTCTGTACAGTCTGTTAGACTCTCTGACCCGTCTTTCTCGGCTACTGTGCCTTTTAAAGTACCAGTAACACACCCACGTCTCACTACAGTCTACGGGACTTGACACGGGAATTTCAAGCGTTAAGAACAAAGTAACCGAATTGGAAAAATTCGCCCATTTAGCTGCATTGGAGAATTTCTCCAACTCGGCTACATTGGTCTATAATTTGAAATTCCCTTCTCAATTCCCTGCCATTCTGCGTTTATTGAATAGTCACTGAGTTTCCTGGTTACTCTTAATGTTGAAGATCGTATAGGGTTATTAATGACACAATAGTTGTTCCGCCAATCCCCATTCTGACACCAAGTAATTGCGTGACAGTACGTCGGCCTTTCCTCGGCCGTGACTTTTAGGGTCGCAGTCAAATCCATCTTGTATAATGTCTTTTTGTTTTTTTCTTTTCCCTTCCAGAGGTTCTTTGAGAATCTGAACCCAATGGGAAACATGGCAGAGAAAGAGTTTACCGATTATCTCTTTAATAAGTCACTTGAGATCGAGCCACGAAGCTGCAAACAGCCACCAAGATTTGTACGTTTATTCCCATCTTGCTCGTTTAATTGATTAGCGCCCCAGTGTTGCTTTTCAACATAAGTATATGTGTTTGTTGATTTATTTTCAATTTTAGCCAAGAAAAACAACATTCTCCCTGAAGTCGCCGGGCATCAGACCTAATAGCGGAAGACATCTGTCCTCCTCTGGTTCCATGCGGGGTCATCCGACACCTCTGGAGAGGGAGCCTTATAAGATCAGCTTCAGCAGGATCACTGAATCGGAGCATGAATCCACCACATCGCCCCCCATCTCCCCTAACACCCCATCCACCCCACCTGTGTCCGGCTCTTCTGAACTCAGTGTTTTCTTAGATCTTGACCTCAACAGTTCTTACGGTATGTAGGGAACATGTTACACATAGACCCTGACTCCTGTCCCAGTCTGTAAAGGTTACTCATTCTGATAAGTCCTCAACCATTAGTCATCCCTCTGACTTTGAAAGAAGCTTTCTGTGTTTACTGAATGATATTGTGTATTTATTGTACACGGGTGCGTTCTTTTGGACCTCGTAACCCCAATTTCTTTAACCCCCTAACTTCCTTGCAATTCAGATCAGTCCTAGTCTTAAATTAGAGGGGCAAAGATGTAAAGGTAATGTCAGGAAGTATTACTTTACTGAGAGGGTAGTGGATGCATGGAATAGTCTTCCAGTAGAAGTGGTAGAGGTTAATACAGTGAAGGAGTTTAAGCATGCATGGGATAGGTATAAGGCTATTCTAGATATAAGATAAGGCCAGGGACTAATGAAAGTATTACTTTACTGAGAGGGTAGTGGATGTATGGAATAGTCTTCCAGTAGAAGTGGTAGAGGTTAATACAGTGAAGGAGTTTAAGCATGCATGGGATAGGTATAAGGCTATTCTAGATATAAGATAAGGCCAGGGACTAATGAAAGTATTACTTTACTGAGAGGGTAGTGGATGCATGGAATAGTCTTCCAGTAGAAGTGGTAGAGGTTAATACAGTGAAGGAGTTTAAGCATGCATGGGATAGGTATAAGGCTATCCTAGATATAAGATAAGGCCAGGGACTAATGAAAGGATTACTATACTGAGAGGGTAGTGGATGTATGGAATAGTCTTCCAGTAGAAGTGGTAGAGGTTAATACAGTGAAGGAGTTTAAGCATGCATGGGATAGGTATAAGGCCATCCTAGATATAAGATAAGGCCAGGGACTAATGAAAGGATTACTATACTGAGAGGGTAGTGGGTGCATGGAATAGTCTTCCAGTAGAAGTGGTAGAGGTTAATACAGTGAAGGCGTTTAAGCATGCGTGGGATAGGTATAAGGCTATCCTAGATATAAGATAAGGTCAGGGACTAATGATAGTATTACATTACTGAGAGGGTAGTGGATGTATGGAATAGTCTTCCAGTAGGAGTGGTAGAGGTTAATACAGTGAAGGAGTTTAAGCATGCATGGGATAGGTATAAGGCTATCCTAGATATAAGATAAGGCCAGGGACTAATGAAAGTATTACATTACTGAGAGGGTAGTGGATGTATGGAATAGTCTTCCAGTAGAAGTGGTAGAGGTTAATACAGTGAAGGAGTTTAAGCATGCGTGGGATAGGTATAAGGCTATCCTAGATATAAGGCCAGGGACTAATGAAAGTATTACATTACTGAGAGGGTAGTGGATGCATGGAATAGTCTTCCAGTAGAAGTGGTAGAGGTTAATACAGTGAAGGGGTTTAAGCATGCATGGGATAGGTATAAGGCTATCCTAGATATAAGATAAGGCCAGGGACTAATGAAAGTATTACATTACTGAGAGGGTAGTGGATGCATGGAATAGTCTTCCAGTAGAAGTGGTAGAGGTTAATACAGTGAAGGAGTTTAAGCATGCATGGGATAGGTATAAGGCTATCCTAGATATAAGATAAGGCCAGGGACTAATGAAAGGATTACTATACTGAGAGGGTAGTGGATGTATGGAATAGTCTTCCAGTAGAAGTGGTAGAGGTTAATACAGTGAAGGAGTTTAAGCATGCATGGGATAGGTATAAGGCCATCCTAGATATAAGATAAGGCCAGGGACTAATGAAAGGATTACTATACTGAGAGGGTAGTGGGTGCATGGAATAGTCTTCCAGTAGAAGTGGTAGAGGTTAATACAGTGAAGGCGTTTAAGCATGCGTGGGATAGGTATAAGGCTATCCTAGATATAAGATAAGGTCAGGGACTAATGATAGTATTACATTACTGAGAGGGTAGTGGATGTATGGAATAGTCTTCCAGTAGGAGTGGTAGAGGTTAATACAGTGAAGGAGTTTAAGCATGCATGGGATAGGTATAAGGCTATCCTAGATATAAGATAAGGCCAGGGACTAATGAAAGTATTACATTACTGAGAGGGTAGTGGATGTATGGAATAGTCTTCCAGTAGAAGTGGTAGAGGTTAATACAGTGAAGGAGTTTAAGCATGCGTGGGATAGGTATAAGGCTATCCTAGATATAAGGCCAGGGACTAATGAAAGTATTACATTACTGAGAGGGTAGTGGATGCATGGAATAGTCTTCCAGTAGAAGTGGTAGAGGTTAATACAGTGAAGGGGTTTAAGCATGCGCGGGATAGGTATAAGGCTATCCTAGATATAAGATAAGGCCAGGGACTAATGAAAGTATTACATTACTGAGAGGGTAGTGGATGTATGGAATAGTCTTCCAGTAGAAGTGGTAGAGGTTAATACAGTGAAGGAGTTTAAGCATGCGTGGGATAGGTATAAGGCTATCCTAGATATAAGATAAGGCCAGGGACTAATGAAAGTATTACATTACTGAGAGGGTAGTGGATGCATGGAATAGTCTTCCAGTAGAAGTGGTAGAGGTTAATACAGTGAAGGGGTTTAAGCATGCATGGGATAGGTATAAGGCTATCCTAGATATAAGATAAGGCCAGGGACTAATGAAAGTATTACATTACTGAGAGGGTAGTGGATGTATGGAATAGTCTTCCAGTAGAAGTGGTAGAGGTTAATACAGTGAAGGAGTTTAAGCATGCATGGGATAGGTATAAGGCTATCCTAGATATAAGATAAGGCCAGGGACTAATGAAAGTATTACTTTACTGAGAGGGTAGTGGATGTATGGAATAGTCTTCCAGTAGAAGTGGTAGAGGTTAATACAGTGAAGGAGTTTAAGCATGCGTGGGATAGGTATAAGGCTATCCTAGATATAAGATAAGACCAGGGACTAATGAAAGTATTACATTACTGAGAGGGTAGTGGATGTATGGAATAGTCTTCCAGTAGAATTGGTAGAGGTTAATACAGTGAAGGAGTTTAAGCATGCATGGGATAGGTATAAGGCTATCCTATATATAAGATAAGGCCAGGGACTAATGATAGTATAACATTACTGAGAGGGTAGTGGATGTATGGAATAGTCTTCCAGTAGAAGTGGTAGAGGTTAATATAGTGAAGGAGTTTAAGCATGCATGGGATAGGTATAAGGCTATCCTAGATATAAGATAAGGTCAGGGACTAATGAAAGTATTACATTACTGAGAGGGTAGTGGATGTATGGAATAGTCTTCCAGTAGAAGTGGTAGAGGTTAATACAGTGAAGAAGTTTAAGCATGCGTGGGATAGGTATAAGGCTATCCTAGATATAAGATAAGGTCAGGGACTAATGAAAGTATTACATTACTGAGAGGGTAGTGGATGCATGGAATAGTCTTCCAGTAGAAGTGGTAGAGGTTAATACAGTGAAGGAGTTTAAGCATGCGTGGGATAGGTATAAGGCTATCCTAGATATAAGATAAGGCCAGGGACTAATGAAAGTATTACTTTACTGAGAGGGTAGTGGGTGCATGGAATAGTCTTCCAGTAGAAGTGGTAGAGGTTAATACAGTGAAGGAGTTTAAGCATGCATGGGATAGGTATAAGGCTATCCTAGATATAAGATAAGGCCAGGGACTAATGAAAGTATTACATTACTGAGAGGGTAGTGGATGTATGGAATAGTCTTCCAGTAGAAGTGGTAGAGGTTAATACAGTGAAGGAGTTTAAGCATGCGTGGGATAGGTATAAGGCTATCCTAGATATAAGATAAGGTCAGGGACTAATGACAGTATTACTTTACTGAGAGGGTAGTGGATGTATGGAATAGTCTTCCAGTAGAAGTGGTAGAGGTTAATACAGTGAAGGAGTTTAAGCATGCATGGGATAGGTATAAGGCTATCCTAGATATAAGATAAGGTCAGGGACTAATGAAAGTATTACATTACTGAGAGGGTGGTGGATGTATGGAATAGTCTTCCAGTAGAAGTGGTAGAGGTTAATACAGTGAAGGAGTTTAAGCATGCGTGGGATAGGTATAAGGCTATCCTAGATATAAGATAAGGCCAGGGACTAATGAAAGTATTACTTTACTGAGAGGGTAGTGGGTGCATGGAATAGTCTTCCAGTAGAAGTGGTAGAGGTTAATACAGTGAAGGAGTTTAAGCATGCATGGGATAGGTATAAGGCTATCCTAGATATAAGATAAGGCCAGGGACTAATGAAAGTATTACATTACTGAGAGGGTAGTGGATGTATGGAATAGTCTTCCAGTAGAAGTGGTAGAGGTTAATACAGTGAAGGAGTTTAAGCATGCGTGGGATAGGTATAAGGCTATCCTAGATATAAGATAAGGTCAGGGACTAATGACAGTATTACTTTACTGAGAGGGTAGTGGATGTATGGAATAGTCTTCCAGTAGAAGTGGTAGAGGTTAATACAGTGAAGGAGTTTAAGCATGCGTGGGATAGGTATAAGGCTATCCTAGATATAAGATAAGGGCAGGGACTAATGAAAGTATTACTTTACTGAGAGGGTAGTGGATGTATGGAATAGTCTTCCAGTAGAAGTGGTAGAGGTTAATACAGTGATGGAGTTTAAGCATGCATGGGATAGGTATAAGGCTATCCTAGATATAAGATAAGGCCAGGGACTAATGAAAGTATTACTTTACTGAGAGGGTAGTGGATGTATGGAATAGTCTTCCAGTAGAAGTGGTAGAGGTTAATACAGTGATGGAGTTTAAGCATGCATGGGATAGGTATAAGGCTATCCTAGATATAAGATAAGGCCAGGGACTAATGAAAGTATTACATTACTGAGAGGGTAGTGGATGTATGGAATAGTCTTCCAGTAGAAGTGGTAGAGGTTAATACAGTGAAGGAGTTTAAGCATGCGTGGGATAGGTATAAGGCTATCCTAGATATAAGATAAGGCCAGGGACTAATGAAAGTATTACATTACTGAGAGGGTAGTGGATGTATGGAATAGTCTTCCAGTAGGAGTGGTATAGGTTAATACAGTGAAGGAGTTTAAGCATGCATGGGATAGGTATAAGGCTATCCTAGATATAAGATAAGGCCAGGGACTAATGAAAGTATTACATTACTGAGAGGGTAGTGGATGTATGGAATAGTCTTCCAGTAGGAGTGGTATAGGTTAATACAGTGAAGGAGTTTAAGCATGCGTGGATAGGCTCAAGGCTATCCTAGATATAAGATAAGGTCAGGGACTAATGAAAGTATTACATTACTGAGAGGGTAGTGGATGTATGGAATAGTCTTCCAGTAGGAGTGGTATAGGTTAATACAGTGAAGGAGTTTAAGCATGCATGGGATAGGTATAAGGCTATCCTAGATATAAGATAAGGTCAGGGACTAATGAAAGTATTACATTACTGAGAGGGTAGTGGATGCATGGAATAGTCTTCCAGTAGAAGTGGTAAAGGTTAATACAATGAAGGAGTTTAAGCATGCATGGGATAGGTATAAGGCTATCCTAGATATAAGATAAGGCCAGGGACTAATGAAAGTATTACTTTACTGAGAGGGTAGTGGATGCATGGAATAGTCTTCCAGTAGAAGTGGTAGAGGTTAATACAGTGAAGGAGTTTAAGCATGCATGGGATAGGTATAAGGCTATCCTAGATATAAGATAAGGCCAGGGACTAATGAAAGTATTACATTACTGAGAGGGTATTGGATGCATGGAATAGTCTTCCAGTAGAAGTGGTAGAGGTTAATACAGTGAAGGAGTTTAAGCATGCATGGAATAGGTATAAGGCTATCCTAGATATAAGATAAGGCCAGGGACTAATGAATGTATCACATTACTGAGAGGGTAGTGGGTGCATGGAATAGTCTTCCAGTAGAAGTGGTAGAGGTTAATACAGTGAAGGAGTTTAAGCATGCGTGGATAGGCTCAAGGCTATCCTAGACATAAGTTAGGGAACAGGGGACTAATAAAAGTATTTAGAACATTTGACAGACTAGATAGACTGAATGGTCTGCCGACACATTCTATGGGACTGCAGATGTTTGTGAACTACATATCCCATGATTCTCAGGGATGACCTAACCTCTGCAGTGTCGGGGCTAGCTGTCACTCTCCTAGATGTTTCCAATGAAGAAGGTGCTGTTGCATGGGATACTTGAATATACTGCTGTGTTATGTCCCCCCACAGCGCCCATACTTACCTGTAACATGAATTAAAGGAATTACCGTAGGCAAGAAACAAATACGTTCTGTTTGATTGAAAGAGTACCCCAAGTGTAGGTGTTTTAAATCGAAATGCTTTAACAAAAGAATACAGGGAAAGTATCTTATTGAACCTTCTTTGCTGTCTATGGGACAAATTTATAAAGGCAAAACAGGTGCAATTTAAAAAAAAAAGTGCTATATTTGGCGCAAACTGCCATAACTTTCCTTTGGTTTACATGGATACTACTACTGTTTTAGCACTTTCTCCTGAAATACCACCTATTTTGTCTTGATAAATACAGCCCTATAGCTCTAGCAGCGGGGCGGACATGTTGTTTAGAATCTTGGGGATTTATTCACCTTGGATAATTGGAAGATTCCAAAGCAACATGTCTGCTCCCTGTTAGAGCCATATGGTGCAAGCAGGGCACCCTTTACATTAACCCTTTCAGAATGAATGGCAACCCACACATCATCAAAACCTCTACCATAGTAATCCTGATAAAATGAAATATGTGAATCTCTGTATCTTCTTCGCAGGTAGCAACAGTATTTTCGCCCCTGTGCTTTTGCCAAATTCCAGTAAGTAGATTTCGTTAATCTCTTTATCTCCTCATTTTACTTCATAAACAGTCCAAGATGGGAAAACTGTAATAACCCCGTAGAAATAAAAGTTCTGTTTAAGTGAAAGATTTAATCAGATGTAGGCATTTTGAATAGAATTGCTTTATTGAAAGAATACAAACAAAGCACCGTATTGACCCTCTCTGCTTGTATAGCTCTATCTGGGGGCAGACATCTTGTGTCAGATGGGTTAGATCTTCCTTCATCTGACCCAAGATTCTAAACAACATGGCTGCTCCCTGAGAGAGCTAAACAAGCAGAGAGGTCTCAGTAAGGTGCTTTATTTATATTCTTTCACCCATTAGTGCATGTTAGATGCTGTCCTGAATTACAGGTGTTTAGATGACAAACGGCGTAGAATGGCCTTACTTTAACAGCTCATTGTGGCCCATCGTGATGAGTTGAGGCAGTCTTACATTCGAGGTTCGTCTTATAATCAGACATAAAAATAGAGGTCTGACTATTAGACTGGGATCCAGGTCCCCCGCAGAGCTGCAGGCGGGGACCTGGATATTTCATGTGAATATTAACAAAAAAACTTTTTTTTTAGGTTAGTCTTATATTCAGACCTTTTCTTTATTTCCCAAGTGAATATCCAAAGTTTGGGGGGTCATCTTATAATCAGGGTCGTCTTATATTTGAGCAGATACAGTAAATGTGCAGCACACACTGCAGAGAAGAATATTAATGCAAGTGAGAAAGAGTAATAAAGAGTCCAGTGAAATCATCCTTCCGATAATAAATATATTGTGGGGATCTGTGCATGGGTGGGTTTCTTACAGAGCCAGTCCATGCACAACTGTCTGTTATATTAGGCTTGGAAGATGCTAATTAATCATTGTCTGTAGGTCAGTCCCTCATCGGCATTTTGTCTGTCTTTCCCAGAGTCCTTTTTCAGTTCTTGTGGCAGTCTGCACAGGTTAAGTGAGGAGCTGCTGGTTCCACCTCCGCTGCCTCCCCGCAAGAAGTTGGATTCTGATACGTTCAGCCTTTCGGTAGGTACCTTATCCTGCTCACTAACCTGAGTCCATCTGGTGTTTATATTATTTGGGCTCAGTATACCTGTATGATGCACACCTATCATGTACCACAAAACCTACATGGACCTGCACAGAGCTGGTACTTGCATGCCCCAAATGTTAAATTGTTCCTCCTGTAAACTGCTGTACCTTTAAATTACATGCTGGAGTTGGGCTAAAAAGTAATAATGTAAAATAATAATAACAAACATCAAACTGGGCAAAGTTCTAAAAATGGAAGAATCAGGAAAATTCCATTTCATTCCCATAGTTATTACTCCACTTTTAGAACTTTGTCCAGGGATTGACCTTTATCACTAATCCCCAGTATTTGTGAGTGGCAGGACGGTAGATGTTTCTAGGCCAAAAGCATCCACGTTTTATCCAAATTAACTCCACTACTGTTTTATACGTTCCTGTTGATATACAGTCAATTTGCATTTATTGTTGATTGCATCAGGCAAGTTCCAGGTCGGATGATGAACCACCAGCCATTCCTCCCAGATTACCTCCACCTCCAAAGATTCAACCTCGAGTTCCTGCTTTTACTGGGCCTTTTGATGGACCTTTGTATAGCCCCCCGCCTCCTCCACCCAGAGACCCGCTTCCTGACACCCCTCCACCTGTACCACAGCGGCCTCCGGAACACTTCATAAACTGTCCCCTGAACCTGCAGCCACCACCGCTCGGACGCCTACATCGGGAGCAGGAATGGTTCAGGGAGTCTTGTACGGCCCCAAGCTCCCCCAACACTCCTCCCAGCACTCCGTCGCCCAGAGTACTGCGCCGCTGCTGCGGCCTCAGCGCCAGTCACAACCATCTCGCTCACAACCCAGCTCCCCCTGTCCCTCCCCGGCAAAACTCCAGTCTCCAGCTACCAAAACTGCCACCAAAGACTTACAAAAGGGAATTCTCCCAGCCGCCTTTGCACAGACTCTCTTTGTTGGAAAATTCGGACACTCTGCAATGACTATAGCGAGAGCAGTCCGTAACACTGGATAGGGATCAACAGATTTTTCTTTCCTTTTTTCCCCCCTCTTTCATATTTTTGTAATTTATTTGGATATTAAGGCACTGTATTTTACCTTTTTTTTTTATTTTTTTTTTTTTAAATCTGCACAGCCTACCAAACAGGCTGTGGTTAGGTTTCATAGTAAGGCTCTTACACTAAAGTGCTACTGATCAAAAAAAAAAATAGAAGACGCAGGGGGAGGAGACTGTTCCTGACACACTACGGCCTTTAAACACTACAACAGCGTGTAACTGCCTCAGGTGAAACACAACAAAAAAGGAATTGCCTTGTTTAAGACACTGCGCTGTCCATTCCTACAGTACAGAAGCGTTCCAGGTGTTTGTTTGTTTTTGTATGTTTGTTTTGTGTTTATGTTGTTGTATTTCTCTCTGTTTTGCACTATAGCATTTAAAAGACAAATTCACTTGGACACCAGTTAAATGCACTAAGACAGACACTGTAATTTAGAGGAAGAAGTGCATTTACTTTCATTTTTGGGGGTTTTCGTTTGCAAGATTTGATTTATTTTTTTATGGTTTTTTTTTTTGTAATTTAAGCACTAGTGGCCTTTTTTCAGAAGCAGTAAGATGGAGAGTGCTGTCATTGGATGTTTTTTTTTTGTCCCGTCCCCCTCTAAGGATCTTAAGAATCATCATTTGAATTATTCTGTTCTTTACTAAAAGAAAACCCTATGCTCACCTATAGCGGTGGGGTTTGGGAGATTACGAACGCCTTCCTTTTGTGGAGGGCTTAGAAAGACAATGATATCGGCTGATTTCTTTTACACTCTGTACCCCCTGAAGAAGACAAGTAAACGGTTAAAAGTGCGTTACCTGTTCGTTTGCCTGGAAGCACTTCCTAAAAACCAATTCCTTCTTGTGGACATCAAGAGATTAGTATTCAGCATGCAAATTATTCAGCCGTGCCTTTTTTTATTAATATTATTTTACTTTTTTTTTTAAAACAATAAAAGCCAGGTTTTGCTTGAATACTTACCTACGATTCCATGGCTCCAAGACCATGATTGTACCAATTTTGCTGAGAAACGTGTGTGAACTGTTTCAGTGCCGGGAAAAAAGCAGAGGGAACGGAACGTTTTATTCTGATGGAGCTGTCGGCCGGTAATAATAGATCATTTGCGAGGCAAGCTGCCTTTTTATTTGTAGGCATCGGGGTGGGGAAACCGTTATTTTTAAATTTTTTTGCATTTGATGCAACCATTCCTAAAGATCAAATCCTAGTTCATGTTGTCCCTTTCAGTCGTTCCAGGACAGGTTATAATAAAATCACTGAATTCGTTATTTGTTTTGTGGCCTAGACAGAATGGCACCAAGCTAAATCAGGAGAAACATTCAGACAAGTTATAAAACCAGGTTTGTTTTTTTCTACAAAAGAACATGTTACTTTGTTGCACCACTAAAAGCTGTTTTTTTGTTTGTTTTTTCCCTTAAAATGTGTGATTTAATGAATGTGCAGATTCCTGTTACGATTTCTGCAAAGCTTATGTTTGCATCGGATGTGTTTGTCTTATGTCAATCTGTAGAAAGTTCCTAATATTGCAGGATGTTGTTCAGATGGGTGAAGTTGAGATTACTTTTTTTTTTTTTTTTAAAGTTGTGTTTTGCATTGTTAAAATGTGTATATCCCTCATTATTTGCAGGGAAGCAGCTTGCTAAACACTGTCCAGAAATCATGCTTGCCCAAAGTCAGCCATACTCAAACTGCAAAGTATCCAGATGGGTTTCCCCCCCTCTTGTTCTCAAAGATAGAGACGTAAACATTGTACCTGTGATGGCTGCAGAAAGGTAACCAGCCGACGAAGGGTCCAAAATCAGGGTGATGCAAAGTAAAACCTTCTTTATTTGTTCTTTAAAGGACAACTGTTGGCATAAAATGAAGTTATGTTTAATGTAATTAGAAATTCTTTAATGAATGTATTCAATTAACTGTTTAGAGCCCTTTTCGTCTGTGTATCTCCATCAGTGGGCTGCCATGTTTAGAATGTTGGTTCAGATGGAGGTAGATTTGACCCAAGATGTCTGCCCCCTGATAGAGCTATACAAGCAAATATGGCTCGATTAAGTACTTTATTTGTATTCCTTTATTAACCCCTTTGTGACGCATGGTGCTTGCGTCCCAAACGACGCAAGCACCAAAACGTCATGATTTGTTCCTGGCCACCGATCACAAGGTGATCGGTAGCCAGGAACACTCTGGCAGAGACCCGATCAGGGTCTTAATAGACCCTGTGGGTACCTGCCAAAATATCGCGAGACCTCCGGATGTCACGGAGGCGTGCCCGAACCCGGAAGTTCGGGCACAGCGCGATTTAGCAAAATGTAGCCGGTGCTCGCTTTGAGTACCGGCTACATTTTCCTTGTCAGACTGAGGCCACTCAAAGTGGCCTCATCTGACAGGTGGGATCCCGCTGTAAGTGCCTGCAGCGGGATCCGAAAACAGCTCATCGCGGGGAGCCGCGATGAGCTGTTTAGTACAGGACGTACTATGCCGTCCTAACGACTTTAAGGCACTTACAGGATGGCATAGTACGTCCTAACGTCACAAAGGGGTTAAAGCATTTCTATTTAAAATTCCTACAATTGATAAAATTGTTCAAGTTTAAACAGGACTTGATTTTGCATCTTACCAAACCTGATTTTAGACTCTGCCCCCGTCTGTTACCTTTTATGACCACTGTCCTCTCCCTTGGTGCATTTCCATTATTTGGATTATAAAGCCATCACTGACCTCTTTGATTTACCCCTAGAGAGAACCTGGATGGTTACTGCCCTATCAAAGTTTTTTTTAAGCAACATCTCTCCTAAACCTAAGCTCCTGGCTGCCTGAGGGTGATTTGAGTTTTACCTCCAAGTAGGGGTTGGGGCCTGGTTGTCAAAGTAAGGTAAATTAACATATCAGATTGTTTATAATTGTGTTATAGAGAGTATTAGTGCTAAAATGAGTAACAATCCCTAGTAACTCTCTGATTTAGTGACATCAGTGTCTGAATATGTTCAACTTTCATTATGAGATCCCAGGGTAACAACCAAACTGATTATCAATACGGGAGATATATACGGAGATGAGACAAACACTGTATTTCACCAGCATAACTATATATATTGTGCGGGGACAACCCTGGTAAGTTTCCCCTGCTAGAAGAACAGAGTTTTGCCCTTCTGCTTGGATTGTACAAATGTAACAACATGTTAACCTAAATATTGTTTTTTTTTCTGTGCAGGTAGAGCATAAAAAATGACTGATAATGATCTATACATTGTATTAGCAAAACTGCAAGCAAATCCCTAAATTAGGAGAAAAATGTGTTTTAAATGTGTGTGTGTGGAGTGTCCTGCTTATGACATCACCTGTGGCACGGTATGCAAATTCACTTTTTTAATGGGAAATGTCACAGGGCCTTGCCACGGGAGACTCTACAGATACATCCTAATTTAGGCATTTGTTTGCAGTTTTGCTAATACAATGTATAGATCATTTCAATCATTTGTTTATGCTCTACACGCACAGTAAAAGCAATGTTCAGGTGATACCGTCCCTTGTGTTTGGAGAGAGCGATTAATGTTAATGCTGGTGTGCATTCTTGGTCATCAGAGGGCGCCACAGTCAGGGATACGGATGAGCAGTGCACTGACATTCTCTTTGAGATCATGTATCACACAAAGTGCAAAAACCTACTTCTCAGGCTCAATTCTACAGACTACATGCAAATGGTGGCTTCAATTATTGTTTTGTTTCCCCCCATCTGAGACTCTGATGACATATGACGGGGGTGGGTGATGTCACACTACTTGTAGGATTCAAGCAGTGTTAGTACAAGGTGACACATGTTACTTCCTGTCAGTGGCCATTTACTGTGCTTTGTACCAGTGTTCTTAACAGTTGTAATAAATCACTTTAGTCTTACTGAGGTTTATTGTCTTTATCAAGAATTTAAAATAACCGTGAAAATCATGAAATGATTCATCCAGATGAAGGAGACGGCTTCTATTTTGCAGTACAGACCCCTCTGGACCGATGCTTCTAGTAACTAGTCCGAGTCTGTGGACTAAGGTGACTACATTATATTTCTGAGCAGTTGCAGATAATTTACCCCTCTATGAACAGACCTGAGTAGTTATAGAAAATTAACCCCCCTATAAGCAGACCAGAGCAGTTACAGAAAATCAACCCCTCTATTAGCAGACCTGAGCAGTTACAGAAAATGAACCCCTCTATTAGCAGACCTGAGCAGTTACAGAGAATTAACCCCCCTATAAGCAGACCAGAGCAGTTACAGAAAATGAACCCCTCTATAAGCAGACCAGAGCAGTTACAGAGAATTAACCCCCCTATAAGCAGACCAGAGCAGTTACAGAAAATGAACCCCTCTATTAGCAGACCTGAGCAGTTACAGAAAATGAACCCCTCTATAAGCAGACCAGAGCAGTTACAGAGAATTAACCCCCCTATAAGCAGACCAGAGCAGTTACAGAAAATGAACCCCTCTATAAGCAGACCAGAGCAGTTACAGAGAATTAACCCCCCTATAAGCAGACCAGAGCAGTTACAGAAAATTAACCCCTCTCTGAGCAGACCTGAGCAGTTTCAGAGAATTAACCCCTCTATGAGCAGACCTGAGTAGTTTCATAGAATGAAACCCTCTCTGAGCAGACCTGAGCAGTTTCAGAGAATTAACCCCTCTATGAGCAGACCTGAGTAGTTTCATAGAATTAACCCCTCTATGAGCAGACCTGAGCAGTTGAAGAGAATTAACCCCTCTATGAGCAGACCTGAGTAGTTTCATAGAATTAACCCCTCTATGAGCAGACCTGAGTAGTTGAAGAGAATTAACCCCTCTATGAGCAGACCTGAGCAGTTGCAGAGAATTAACCCCTCTATGAGCAGACCTGAGCAGTTTCATAGAATTAACCCCTCTATGAGCAGACCTGAGCAGTTGAAGAGAATTAACCCCTCTATGAGCAGACCTGAGCAGTTGAAGAGAATTAACCCCTCTATGAGCAGACCTGAGCAGTTTCATAGAATTAACCCCTCTATGAGCAGACCTGAGCAGTTGAAGAGAATTAACCCCTCTATGAGCATACCTGAGCAGTTGAAGAGAATTAACCCCTCTATGAGCAGACCAGAGCAGTTACAGAAAATTAACCCCTCTATGAGCAGTTGCAGAGAATTAACCCTTCCATTTAAGACGGTGCCCTCCTGTTGTTGTAGTTTTTCTTCTTTTAACCCCTTGGTGACGTTAGGAAGTTCTATGCCATCCTATTTTTAGAGGTCCTATGGAGACGCTATGGGCGGCGTGGAATGTCCTGCGTTTAACAGCCGTGGTGAGCTGCGCTCAGGTCCTGCGGTGGTCTATATCCTTATTATCGGGAGATGTTGCAGGACTACATTTCCCATACTCCTCTGCCAGCCTCTGAGCTGATGGAGCATTATGGGAGATGTATTTCATGGGCAGCTGGGGGGCCACAGGTTGCCCACCTCTACCCTAGGTGACCAGCTGGACAGCCACATAATGCTCAGCTATTCCACAAAGCCATTGGGGATTTAATGTTAATCAAGGGATTTGAAGTTGGGTTGGGGGGTCAAATTGGTTATTCCTGTTGCTGAGTCAGATGCACATACAATCAGTGACTGCGCATGCGCAGTGTGAGTGCCTGGAGCCGCGCATGCGCAGTGTGAGCGAGTGCCTGGAGCCGCGCATGCGCAGTGTGAGCGAGTGCCTGGAGCCGCGCATGCGCAGTGTGAGTGCCTGGAGCCGCGCATGCGCAGTGTGAGCGAGTGCCTGGAGCCGCGCGTGCGCAGTGAGATCCGCTGCGTGTCATGGCGGATGATTCGGATGGCATGTTCGTCAGGCAGCTGGAGCGTGGGGATGGCACGGTCCTGGGGATCCGCCAGCTAAGCTCCGGGGATGTGGGCTGCGTGGTGTGGGATGCCGCTATTGTCCTGGCCAAGTTCCTGGAGACCGAGGAATATAACGGCCCCGGGGGCCACAAGCTGCGTGGAGCCTCCGTGCTGGAGATCGGAGCCGGGACAGGCATAGTGGGGATCATGGCAGCCAGCCTGGGGTGAGAGAGAGAGAGCAGCCAGCCTGGGGTGAGAGAGAGAGAGAGCAGCCAGCCTGGGGTGAGAGAGAGCAGCCAGCCTGGGGGTGAGAGAGAGAGAGAGAGCAGCCAGCCTGGGGTGAGAGAGAGAGAGAGAGAGCGCAGCCAGCCTGGGGGTGAGAGAGAGAGAGAGCAGCCAACCTGGGGGTGAGAGAGAGAGAGAGCAGCCAGCCTGGGGTGAGAGAGAGAGAGCAGCCAGCCTGGGGTGAGAGAGAGAGAGCAGCCAGCCTGGGGTGAGAGAGAGAGAGAGAGCAGCCAGCCTGGGGTGAGAGAGAGCAGCCAGCCTGGGGGTGAGAGAGAGCAGCCAGCCTGGGGGTGAGAGAGAGAGAGAGCAGCCAGCCTGGGGGTGAGAGAGAGAGAGAGCAGCCAGCCTGGGGGTGAGAGAGAGAGAGAGCAGCCAGCCTGGGGGTGAGAGAGAGAGAGAGCAGCCAGCCTGGGGGTGAGAGAGAGAGAGAGCAGCCAGCCTGGGGTGAGAGAGAGAGAGCAGCCAGCCTGGGGTGAGAGAGAGAGAGCAGCCAGCCTGGGGTGAGAGAGAGAGAGCAGCCAGCCTGGGGTGAGAGAGAGAGAGAGCAGCCAGCCTGGGGTGAGAGAGAGAGAGAGCAGCCAGCCTGGGGTGAGAGAGAGCAGCCAGCCTGGGGGTGAGAGAGAGAGAGAGCAGCCAGCCTGGGGGTGAGAGAGAGAGAGAGCAGCCAGCCTGGGGTGAGAGAGAGAGAGCAGCCAGCCTGGGGGTGAGAGAGAGAGAGCAGCCAGCCTGGGGGTGAGAGAGAGAGAGAGAGAGAGAGAGAGAGAGAGAGAGAGAGAGAGAGAGAGAGCAGCCAGCCTGGGGTGAGAGAGAGAGAGAGAGCAGCCAGCCTGGGGGTGAGAGAGAGAGAGAGAGAGAGAGAGCAGCCAGCCTGGGGTGAGAGAGAGAGAGAGAGCAGCCAGCCTGGGGGTGAGAGAGAGAGAGAGAGAGAGAGAGCAGCCAGCCTGGGGGTGAGAGAGAGAGAGAGAGAGAGAGAGAGCAGCCAGCCTGGGGGTGAGAGAGAGAGAGAGAGAGAGAGAGCAGCCAGCCTGGGGTGAGAGAGCAGCCAGCCTGGGGTGAGAGAGAGAGAGCAGCCAGCCTGGGGTGAGAGAGAGAGAGAGCAGCCAGCCTGGGGGTGAGAGAGAGCAGCCAGCCTGGGGTGAGAGAGAGCAGCCAGCCTGGGGTGAGAGAGAGCAGCCAGCCTGGGGTGAGAGAGAGCAGCCAGCCTGGGGTGAGAGAGAGCAGCCAGCCTGGGGTGAGAGAGAGCAGCCAGCCTGGGGGTGAGAGAGAGAGAGCAGCCAGCCTGGGGGTGAGAGAGAGCAGCCAGCCTGGGGTGAGAGAGCAGCCAGCCTGGGGTGAGAGAGAGAGCAGCCAGCCTGGGGTGAGAGAGAGAGCAGCCAGCCTGGGGTGAGAGAGAGAGCAGCCAGCCTGGGGTGAGAGAGAGAGCAGCCAGCCTGGGGTGAGAGAGAGAGCAGCCAGCCTGGGGGTGAGAGAGAGCAGCCAGCCTGGGGTGAGAGAGAGCAGCCAGCCTGGGGTGAGAGAGAGCAGCCAGCCTGGGGTGAGAGAGAGCAGCCAGCCTGGGGTGAGAGAGAGCAGCCAGCCTGGGGGTGAGAGAGAGCAGCCAGCCTGGGGTGAGAGAGAGCAGCCAGCCTGGGGTGAGAGAGAGCAGCCAGCCTGGGGTGAGAGAGAGCAGCCAGCCTGGGGTGAGAGAGCAGCCAGCCTGGGGTGAGAGAGCAGCCAGCCTGGGGTGAGAGAGCAGCCAGCCTGGGGTGAGAGAGCAGCCAGCCTGGGGTGAGAGAGAGAGAGCAGCCAGCCTGGGGTGAGAGAGAGAGAGCAGCCAGCCTGGGGTGAGAGAGAGAGAGCAGCCAGCCTGGGGTGAGAGAGAGAGAGCAGCCAGCCTGGGGTGAGAGAGAGAGAGCAGCCAGCCTGGGGGTGAGAGAGAGCAGCCAGCCTGGGGTGAGAGAGAGCAGCCAGCCTGGGGTGAGAGAGAGAGCAGCCAGCCTGGGGTGAGAGAGAGAGAGCAGCCAGCCTGGGGTGAGAGAGAGCAGCCAGCCTGGGGTGAGAGAGAGCAGCCAGCCTGGGGTGAGAGAGAGCAGCCAGCCTGGGGTGAGAGAGAGCAGCCAGCCTGGGGTGAGAGAGAGCAGCCAGCCTGGGGGTGAGAGAGAGCAGCCAGCCTGGGGGTGAGAGAGAGCAGCCAGCCTGGGGGTGAGAGAGAGAGAGCAGCCAGCCTGGGGTGAGAGAGAGCAGCCAGCCTGGGGTGAGAGAGAGCAGCCAGCCTGGGGTGAGAGAGAGCAGCCAGCCTGGGGTGAGAGAGAGCAGCCAGCCTGGGGTGAGAGAGAGCAGCCAGCCTGGGGTGAGAGAGAGCAGCCAGCCTGGGGTGAGAGAGAGCAGCCAGCCTGGGGTGAGAGAGAGCAGCCAGCCTGGGGTGAGAGAGAGCAGCCAGCCTGGGGTGAGAGAGCAGCCAGCCTGGGGTGAGAGAGCAGCCAGCCTGGGGTGAGAGAGAGAGAGCAGCCAGCCTGGGGTGAGAGAGAGAGAGCAGCCAGCCTGGGGTGAGAGAGAGAGAGCAGCCAGCCTGGGGTGAGAGAGAGAGAGCAGCCAGCCTGGGGTGAGAGAGAGAGAGCAGCCAGCCTGGGGTGAGAGAGAGAGAGCAGCCAGCCTGGGGTGAGAGAGAGAGAGCAGCCAGCCTGGGGGTGAGAGAGAGCAGCCAGCCTGGGGTGAGAGAGAGCAGCCAGCCTGGGGTGAGAGAGAGAGCAGCCAGCCTGGGGTGAGAGAGAGAGAGCAGCCAGCCTGGGGTGAGAGAGAGAGAGCAGCCAGCCTGGGGTGAGAGAGCAGCCAGCCTGGGGTGAGAGAGCAGCCAGCCTGGGGGTGAGAGAGAGAGCAGCCAGCCTGGGGGTGAGAGAGAGAGCAGCCAGCCTGGGGGTGAGAGAGAGAGCAGCCAGCCTGGGGGTGAGAGAGAGAGCAGCCAGCCTGGGGGTGAGAGAGAGAGAGCAGCCAGCCTGGGGGTGAGAGAGAGAGAGAGAGAGCAGCCAGCCTGGGGGTGAGAGAGAGAGAGAGAGCAGCCAGCCTGGGGGTGAGAGAGAGAGAGAGAGCAGCCAGCCTGGGGGTGAGAGAGAGAGAGAGAGCAGCCAGCCTGGGGGTGAGAGAGAGAGCAGCCAGCCTGGGGGTGAGAGAGCGAGCAGCCAGCCTGGGGGTGAGAGAGCGAGCAGCCAGCCTGGGGGTGAGAGAGAGAGCAGCCAGCCTGGGGGTGAGAGAGCAGCCAGCCTGGGGTGAGAGAGAGAGAGCAGCCAGCCTGGGGTGAGAGAGAGAGAGAGAGAGCAGCCAGCCTGGGGGTGAGAGAGAGAGAGAGAGCAGCCAGCCTGGGGGTGAGAGAGAGCAGCCAGCCTGGGGGTGAGAGAGAGCAGCCAGCCTGGGGGTGAGAGAGAGAGAGCAGCCAGCCTGGGGGTGAGAGAGAGAGAGAGAGAGAGCAGCCAGCCTGGGGGTGAGAGAGAGAGAGAGAGAGAGAGCAGCCAGCCTGGGGGTGTGAGAGAGAGAGCAGCCAGCCTGGGGGTGTGAGAGAGAGAGCAGCCAGCCTGGGGGTGTGAGAGAGAGAGAGCAGCCAGCCTGGGGGTGAGAGAGAGAGAGAGAGCGCAGCCAGCCTGGGGGTGAGAGAGAGAGAGCGCAGCCAGCCTGGGGGTGAGAGAGAGAGAGCGCAGCCAGCCTGGGGGTGAGAGAGAGAGAGAGAGAGAGCAGCCAACCTGGGGGTGAGAGAGAGAGAGAGAGCAGCCAGCCTGGGGGTGAGAGAGAGAAGCCAGCCTGGGGTGAGAGAGAGAGAGAGAGCAGCCAGCCTGGGGGTGAGAGAGAGAGAGAGCAGTCAGCCTGGGGGTGAGAGAGAGCAGCCAGCCTGGGGGTGAGAGAGAGCAGCCAGCCTGGGGGTGAGAGAGAGCAGCCAGCCTGGGGGTGAGAGAGAGCAGCCAGCCTGGGGGTGAGAGAGAGCAGCCAGCCTGGGGGTGAGAGAGAGAGAGCAGCCAGCCTGGGGGTGAGAGAGAGAGAGAGAGAGAGAGCAGCCAGCCTGGGGGTGAGAGAGAGAGAGAGCAGCCAGCCTGGGGGTGTGAGAGAGAGAGCAGCCAGCCTGGGGGTGTGAGAGAGAGAGAGCAGCCAGCCTGGGGGTGAGAGAGAGAGAGAGCGCAGCCAGCCTGGGGGTGAGAGAGAGAGAGCGCAGCCAGCCTGGGGGTGAGAGAGAGAGAGCGCAGCCAGCCTGGGGGTGAGAGAGAGAGAGAGAGCAGCCAACCTGGGGGTGAGAGAGAGAGAGAGAGAGCAGCCAGCCTGGGGGTGAGAGAGAGAGAGAGAGAGAGCAGCCAGCCTGGGGGTGAGAGAGAGAGAGAGAGCAGCCAGCCTGGGGGTGAGAGAGAGAGAGAGAGCAGCCAGCCTGGGGGTGAGAGAGAGAGAGAGAGAGAGCAGCCAGCCTGGGGGTGAGAGAGAGAGAGAGAGCAGCCAGCCTGGGGGTGATAGAGTGAGAGAGAGCAGCCAGCCTGGGGGTGAGAGAGAGAGCAGCCAGCCTGGGGGTGAGAGAGAGAGAGCAGCCAGCCTGGGGGTGAGAGAGAGAGAGAGAGCAGCCAGCCTGGGGGTGAGAGAGAGAGAGAGCAGCCTGCCTGGGGTGAGAGAGAGAGAGAGCAGCCAGCCTGGGGGTGAGAGAGAGAGAGAGAGAGAGAGAGCAGCCTGCCTGGGGGTGAGAGAGAGAGAGAGAGCAGCCTGCCTGGGGGTGAGAGAGAGAGAGAGAGAGAGAGAGAGCAGCCTGCCTGGGGGTGAGAGAGAGAGCAGCCAGCCTGGGGGTGTATCTGCCTTGGCTCCTTGGGTTGTCACTTCTCATCCAAAGCTACTTTAACCATTGCTATCAGTTTGCACATTGTACATACCAGATTTGAGGGAAACTGTTGGCAAAAAAATATATTATATTGAAATGTAAGATTGTATCAAGTGAAGGCATTTTATATAGAAATGCTATAATGAAAAAATATAAAGTACCTTATTGAGCCCCCATTGCTCCTTATAGCTCTATCAGGAGAGGGGGGCATGTCAGATCTTCAGGCCAGCCTCCTGATAGAGCTATACACAGAGGACTCAGTAAAGGTACTTTATTGATATTAAATCATTTCTATTTAAAACATCTACGGTTGATGCCATCTTTCATTTAAATATCAGTTATTTATTTTAAAACACTTGTCCTTTGTCTGGTATGTATAATATGCCAAACTAGTAGCTTTGGATGAGAGATAGAGAGCTGCACATTGTGCGTTTGTCTCTGACAGGATTGTGCATAACATACTTTGGATAAGAGAGACCCAACCTGCGCGTCATTAATGTTATATTGATTTGCTCCAGGGCACATGTCACGTTAACAGACCTTGAAGAAACACAGGATTTGATGAAACGAAACATTGACAACAACATGCAAATTATGATGGGTTCCTGCAGAGCGAAGGTACTAAAATGGTTTGTATTTCGGTGCTTTCCAGCTCCTCTCTGTATTGCACTGTATTTGTGTTACTATAGTAAGTCATTTGTTCTTATTTCAGGGGTGAAGATGTCACAGAGTTTCTCCCACCTCCTGATTACATCTTGATGGCTGATTGCATCTATTATGAAGAGGTGTGGTTATTTACTTATCAGATGTTTGGTTTATCATGTAACTGATAAGACAGGAATGTATCACGCTGTTGGTTCCTTGTAGTTATTTTCTCCCAGTTCGTGAGAAGATCCCCATTTATTCCATGTTGTTTCCTGTGTCTCCCCCGTTTTCTCACATACTGGAATAAAATATCTATATCTACTTGAAGGACAACTGGCAGCAATACGTTCTGTCTAATTAACAGATTGCATATTACATCGAAATGCTTTAATTTCAGATTACAAGTAAAATACCTTACTGAGCGCTCTTTGCCCTGTATAGCTGGATCAGTAGCAGCCATCTTCAGTCAGATGTAGCCCTATAATCAGGCCTTGTGTGGTGCGGACAGGCTGGTCATAAAGATACATTTTTTTTGCAGTAAACACAAATCCCAGCGTTGAAGTGGTTAATAGAGGAGCCAAAATCTAAATGCTGATCTCTCTGTTTTTTTTAATACAGTCCTTGTGTCCGTTGCTTAAGACCCTGAAGGACCTCTCCGGGGGGCAGACCTGCATATTGTGCTGTTTTGAGCAAAGAACCACAGGCAAGAATCCTGAAATTGAAAGGATGTTTTTTGAGGTGAGATCCCCAACACAAATAATGTTTGTTCAGTTTATCTGAGAAGCAAGATGTTTCAGATCGGTCTCTTCCCTGACACCCACCCTTACACAATCCACTTACCATGCCAGTCGTAATGTCAGGAACGTCCCCATGTTGCTTCTGCCCAGGTCGCTGTTTTTTTCCAGATTCGAAAACTGATCGGACTGGTTTAAAACAGATCATTTTTACCCAATTTCTCTAAACTGAAAAACGTTTAGCATTTTGCAAAGAAGAGCACGCATTCCTCGATCCTCATCTCTGTTTGAACCGAGTATTTCCTAACCCCGCCTTGTTTCCGGCTCTTATAGATGTTGAAATCAGACTTTGATTATGAGGAAGTTCCGCTAGATCGACACGATGTGGAATACCGCAGTGAAGATATTCACATCTTGAGAGTACGCAAGAAACAATAGGTGAGAACGCAGATGTGTTACGGATTTGAACTTGTGTTCATGTGTCCACACGTGTGATGTAATGCCATGATATATGCATGCTTTCTAAACACAGAGCAATACTAGTATAGACAGTATAATACAGTGTGCCAAACTGCAGCCTTCATCTCTCCCAATACTCTACCAGCTTAGAGAGGGGCAGGGAATCTGGGAAATGTAGTTCTCCAGCAGTGCCAGAGTTGCAGTGTGATGCCCATGGCCTAGAGCAGGGCAGGCAAAAGAAGAGTATGGGAAATGTAGTCCTGCAACATCTGGAGGGCCACAGGTTCCCCACTCCCTGGTCTAGAGGAAAAAAAACTTTCCACGCACTGTGGCAGAGTGTTCATCATCACATGCGCTGTGCTTCTCCCTGGGATGACTTCACAGAGCTGCAGCTCTCCAGTGGTTTTATGTACTGTACCTTTAAATGGTTAATGTGAGGTGTTCCTAATTGTCATTACCTTTATTTTGTCTAAGGTCCATACAGAGGGTCTTGGAGCAATCATTCTCAGGACACAGGACCAGTTAAATCCATGTGATTATTCCCTCCTCTCCAGACTTATCCTGATGGTCTGTATGGAGATTGCCTTACTGGTCTGGCACCTTTCTCTTAGGTCATGTCTTAGGGCAGAGTATGGCCACACGTGGATGCTCCATCAAGATGTCTCATCTCCTCTGTAATTATGTCCATTAACCCTTTATAAGGAGTGGTGTCGAGCTGGACATAAGATACATTCTGTACTGAGAGGCCACCTTCCTGCTTCTGTGCCAAGCATGGGCATCCCAGGCCACGGAAAACCACAAGAGAGGGAAACAGAGTAACCTTGCCACACTCGCTGGTAATAAATCACATCCAGCACGTGTCTATTAGTGCCTATCACCCTCTGCCATACCACGCTTGGGCAGAACTGATATCAACATGTACATTGTGTTTTTTAGACTAAAAAGGCTCCTTGTGTTTATTATGTTTCAAGCTGCTTTTATTTAACATTTATTTCTTTCATTTTTTTTGTAACGCCGTGTTGAAAGATTTCACGTCTTGTACAAGAAAACTGTCAACCAATGAAAGAGCTGCCTGTCTCGAACTGACCTTCCTACTGCATTCAAAGGGTTAAAATGTATTGTTCGCTCCCGATGCTGTTCCTTGATGTGATTGGTTCCCGGGGAAGCTGCTCAGGCTCCCTGCACCCAATTAGTAAAGTGCTTCATGTGTACAGAGTCTGGGTCCCTTGCAGGGATTACAATGACAGGCCCAAGATCTCGCTAGACTTCCACCTTAATGCAGACATTACAGTAAGATCCGCTGTCCCTGGCGACTCTGTGTTATACAAGGAAGCTCGATCTAACGTATAGCATTATACATTTACATACAAGCGCTGCGTCCTGCTGGCTGAGAGGTTTTATTTCATTTTTTTTTATACATTTTCATTGTCTGAAAAATGATTTCTTTGAAACGCAGACAGATTTCTCTGAGACATATTTGTATTGTAACTGAGTCCCCATTTTACATTAATGGGACTGTATCACCCACACTGTGGAGTCTCCTGCTGATGACATCACCTGTGGCACTGTATGCAAATTACACATTTCCCATTGAAAAGCAGTTCATTTGCATATCAAGCCCCAGGTGATGTCATAAGCAGGGGACACAGACACATTTTTCTCCTAGTTTAGACATTTGCTGCAGTTTTGCTAACACAATGTATAGATCATTTTCAGTCATTTTTATGCTCTACATGCACAGTAAATACAATATCCAGGAATTTCAAAATGAAGGCCCAAGTTGCAGAGTTAGACAACATTAATCGCTATGGGAGAATATAATATATAACTCGGCTACTTTGGCCTTAAGTTTAAATTCCTTAAATCTCTCATTAACGAATAAAACATTTCATGTCACCATTTTAACTATACATTGTACAGGGACAAACCTAGTGAGCTTCCCCTGCCAAGCAAACTCCCCAGGATGATGCACAATGTTAAGCTCCATTTCATCCCCTCCATGTGCTGCTTGTGATATGTTAACCTACCTAATGGGCCTCCTATAACGACACCTTTTATACAATCCATTCACAAGTATAATTAACGTCAGCTTTAATAGAAGCATCAAGAATCCTACAGAGTAATCAAATTCCACTTCAGGATCTGGCAGATCCCTTAAATCTCTCAGGATCACTCTTGATCACCGGGTTATTGTTCCATTTGTTGGGAATATTCCCCTGGGATTATCTTTGAATGTATAACTGCGATACACACCCTTTCCTTCCTACACAAAGTGTATAATAACACACTAGCTGTACATTTTATGCTCCTGGTCCCTTTAACACACTCAAGTCCTTACTGACAAATGGACACCGAAGGCTATAATGGAAATACATCTTAAAGGGACTCTGCCAAGCTAATCATCGCTTATCTTGTGAATATAGAGCATAAAGCATGATCTATAGTGTGGAAACAAATGCATACAATCAGAGAACAATCTGTTTTCAATGTGTGTGTTAAGTCTCCTGTTTATCATTCATATGTGTCCTGTATGCAAATTACTGATTTTCAATGGGAAATGTGGTATTTGCATATTAAGCCACAAGGTGATGTCATAAGCAAGAGACACATTTAAAATACATTTTTATCTTTATGCATTTGGGGCGGAGGGTCTAATCGTGAACCAATCAGCAGGAACATTGCAGTGGCGTCCATACATACAGCCATTATTAATGAGATCTGCATGTAAAGCAATATGTCTGCTCTCGCCAGCCTTTTAGTGGAATTGTTTGCTCTTTGTATATCAGAAAATTAAACTTATTTACCTGGCACATCTATTTCTTGTAATATTGAATGTTTCAGTTATAGGGACCATCCAGCAGGGGGCAGTGCTGCACTAGAGACACTGGAGGTTTTGTCCTATGATGTACAGCTGCTGGAATTTAAATCTTACTTTATTATCTATGGTAATAGATCATGGAATGATTGCATTGCCCAAGCTGTTTTATTTAATTCATCCAAATCTGTCCAATCTTATTTTAAACAATAGTACTCATGTGTCCTTTCGATTATAGCAATGAAAGGCCTTTTTCTAGTAATGTTTTTTATTTATTTTTATCGGTCGTTAATTTTGGTTTTATTCCCCTCGGGATCATACTGCAGGATTTAGCAATGAAACAAGCAAAGCATAGAAGGATGAGGAAGACTCTGGTCATTTAATTCTCCAAATCATGGCTTCTAAAATCCCTACTGCGGCTCCGTATTAATTGTTTTATATAGCACAATAGAAGTACCATTTCCCTGGCTCCTAAATACAGCTAGCCTGTCTAATAAATACAGCGAGCCTGGCTCCTAAATACAGCTAGCCTGGCTCTTAAATACAGCGAGCCTGGCTCCTAAATACAGCGAGCCTGGCTAATAAATACAGCGAGCCTGGCTCCTAAATACAGCGAGCCTGGCTCCTAAATACAGCGAGCCTGGCTCCTAAATACAGCTAGCCTGGCTCCTAAATACAGCTAGCCTGGCTCCTAAATACAGCTAGCCTGGCTAATAAATACAGCTAGCCTGGCTAATAAATACAGCTAGCCTGGCTAATAAATACAGCTAGCCTGTCTAATAAATACAGCTAGCCTGGCTCCTAAATACAGCTAGCCTGTCTAATAAATACAGCTAGCCTGGCTCTTAAATACAGCTAGCCTGGCTCCTAAATACAGCTAGCCTGGCTCCTAAATACAGCTAGCCTGGCTAATAAATACAGCTAGCCTGGCTAATAAATACAGCTAGCCTGGCTAATAAATACAGCTAGCCTGGCTCCTAAATACAGCTAGCCTGGCTAATAAATACAGCTAGCCTGGCTAATAAATACAGCTAGCCTGGCTCCTAAATACAGCTAGCCTGGCTAATAAATACAGCTAGCCTGGCTCCTAAATACAGCTAGCCTGGCTAATAAATACAGCTAGCCTGTCTAATAAATACAGTTAGCCTGGCTAATAAATACAGCTAGCCTGGCTAATAAATACAGCTAGCCTGGCTCCTAAATACAGCTAGCCTGTCTAATAAATACAGCTAGCCTGGCTCCTAAATACAGTTAGCCTGGCTAATAAATACAGCTAGCCTGGCTAATAAATACAGCTAGCCTGGCTCCTAAATACAGCTAGCCTGGCTAATAAATACAGTTAGCCTGTCTAATAAATACAGCTAGCCTGGCTCCTAAATACAGCTAGCCTGGCTAATAAATACAGTTAGCCTGTCTAATAAATACAGCTATCCTGTCAAATAATAATAATACCGAACGGTGGTCATAATATTTCTGTACTGTTCTCCAACCATGATCAAAAGAGTAAAACATTGGAGTAAAAAGAGTAATTATTTGCTGTCTAGAAGGGCCTGTAGCCCATAATCCTTAGTCCCCCCGTCCCCCCGCTGTGCTGTATACAGCATCTATCTCTAATCCAGTGTACAGAGCTGTGCGTCACTACGCTTTCTCAAATGGGTGGATCTTCATCAATGTTTAAATAATTACGAGGTGTAAATGTTATTTTATCAGTGGAATGATACACAGGCCTACCAGGCATGGCCGCACAGTGGCACTATCAGAATGTTAATGTTAATCATTAACTCGCCAAAGCACACATTCTAACAGCCAATCAGCTTGCAGCTCTAGTGGGTCGGTCACTAACGTTTGACTTTGGAGGTTGACTTTCATTTTGAGACTAAGTCCAATTTGGCCAATACTGGGGAAGAGCCAAACTCGGGAGCTGAATTAGTCTCAAGTGGAAAGTCCACTTCCATAAAAGTAAATAGAGAATGAGAACGACGGTCATTTGAGAATATAGCAGGGGGACTCAACCTTCGACTTCATTCATGAAGAAGGGAATTGACAAAGGAATCTCAAACCTAAGGCCAAAGTAGCCGAGTTGGTAACTTTCTCCAATTCAACTGAATTGGATTATTTTTTTACCAACTCGGCTACTTTGACCTTCCGCAAGTCTCTTGTCAATTCCCTCTTTCAGGAGGATGGTAATTTGTTGGCACGCAATCATAACACATGTATTAAACTGGGTCTGGAATTGTGAACCAAACCAAAATGGCAGGTACGGTCCAGAACTGCAAGAAGTTATAGAGGATAAGATGATCTTCCAATTGATAGCTCCGCCCCCTTTGTGACATCATGAATTACATTAAAATTAAACCATTATTGTAGACACTCATTTGCATATGAGACTGCGCTATGATGTCACAGAGAGGGCACAGCTATCACAGTCTATATCATACAGTGTCTATTTAAATCAGTACTTTTTATTTATATTTACCCCACTGCCATTCTAGCAAAACAAACAATGGCACACTTGTAGATCAGTTCTCTTTATTACAGAGAGTGTGATTGATACAGAATACATCCTTTTAAGATGTTTTGAGTTTACAATTAGACAGATCTGCAGCATAAATAGTGACTTTAGACTGTCTGATAAATACACACTAATGCAATGATCCTCCACATAGTCTTTATTATAGTCATCCCAGTTAATACATGAGATCGACTGCTCTTCCAAACCCCTTGGCTCAGCATGGGGAGGTGTGTGGGGTGTGTGTGTGTGGGGTGGGGTGGGGGGAGTAATGCGGTACAGGGTCTGCCAGGACAACACAATGCCAGGGGAAGACAAAAGAGGGCACGAGAGCCCTATAATACAATCACTGTGGTGCTGAACTTGCAGGTCTCATTGTTCTCTCGTATCTGGACTATTGAGTGGTGCAGCTCACTGTGAATGGATAACCTGCCTTGTTTTAGATCAATTCATTGTTCTTTTGGGTTAATATTTCTTAAATTGGTGATTTTTAATTTTTTGATCTATATGTTATAGGGCATGTGTCCCAAAGTGACTCCAAACCTTCCCTCCACCTGTCATGCCGTGGTATCCCACTTTTCTAGGAGCTATGATTGGGCAGTGTCTCTGAGTATATCACGTGGGGTCTAACTGACTAGTTTGAAATCCGTGGTTTTTCGTGCCACCGATGTGATCCGAACACGTTCAGAGACACCATTTCGTTGCCCCTCCTAGATGTAAATAACTATTTCTTCACAATATTTTGTAGTGGTTTTTTTTTTTAAAATAAATTATTTTAAACGCCATTAAAAACTTGTTATAACAAAATCTCTGCAACTGATACCTGTGACCTGCATTATAAAGGGATCTTGCATTATATCAAACCATTCTCCTGTGCTAACGGCCGAGCGCTTCAGCATTTACACACATATACTCAATAAAGAGACAACTACAGGGAACTGAGACGGGAATTTCAAACTTAAGGTCAAAGTAGCCGAGTTGGAGAATATTTCCTGCAATTCTCTTTTTATTGGATATTGCATTAACATCTATGATAAAGCACCAACAATTAGCATAGCGCTAGGTACAGTGCATAGAGGGGGACTAAATACTGAGTGAGAAGACAGAGTGATACAGGAGGTAGAGAGCCCTGCTCACACAGCTTACGATCTAGAGGAACAGACTGATACAGGAGGTAGAGAGCCCTGCTCGCAGAGCTTACAATCTAGAGGAACAGACTGATACATGAGGCAGAGAGCCCTGCTCACAGAGCTTACAATCTAGAGGAACAGACTGATACATGAGGCAGAGAGCCCTGCTCACAGAGCTTACAATCTAGAGGGACAGACTGATACATGAGGTAGAGAGCCCTGCTCACAAGCTTACAATCTAGAGGAACAGACTGATACATGAGGTGGAGAGCCCTGCTCGCAGAGCTTACAGTCTAGAGGAACAGACTGATACATGAGGTAGAGAGCCCTGCTCACAAGCTTACAATCTAGTGGGACAGACTGGTACATGAGGTAGAGAGCCCTGCTCTTACAATCTAGAGGAACAGACTGATACATGAGGTAGAGAGCCCTGCTCGCAGAGCTTACAATCTAGAGGAACAGACTGATACATGAGGTGGAGAGCCCTGCTCGCAGAGCTTACAGTCTAGAGGAACAGACTGATACATGAGGTAGAGAGCCCTGCTCGCAGAGCTTACAATCTAGAGGAACAGACTGATACATGAGTAGATTTAGTAATTCCTAAATACTCTGCTCTAGGATATGAGATGTAGCCAGTAATTATAGCACTAAATGATCCATGTAATGAGCTTTCTTCCTGCTGCAATATCCTTTCTAAGGAGCTAAAATAAGGTTATTTAATGTTAGTTTATCGTGTATTGTCTGAAACTCTTTACTGGAATTCTATATAGATTGTGTACGGGCCTCAGATGTTTAGCATAGTCCTGAGGTTTTGCCCAGTGTAACCCCAATGAGTCATTCAGCACTGTGACCCTGAAGATTTTAAATGGACAGTCTAGTCCCCAAACTCCCTTTGGTGCAAGATGAAGATCACTGCTTGTATAATGCACAGGCTTTTATCCCTGTGTGATTTGATGCAGGCATTCTGTAAAAAATGTAACACAAGCCCTCCCCCAGTGATTACTCTGCATGTTTACTGCAGGTGCGGCAGCACTGATTATATAGACAGGGGATATAAAGTTTTGTTTAATTTAGTATCATTCCTAGTGCTGGCTGAGGCTTCTACAGTTCACCTTATCATTCCTAGTGCTGGCTGAGGGTTCTACAGTTCACCTTTTCATTCCTAGTGCCGTCTGAGGGTTCTACAGTTCACCTTATCATTCATTGTGCTGGCTGAGGGTTCTATAGTTCACCTTATCATTCCTAGTGCTGGCTGAGGCTTCTACAGTTCACCTTATCATTCAAAGTGCTGGCTGAGTGTTCTACAGTTCACCTTATCATTCATAGTGCTGGCTGAGGGTTCTACAGATCACCTTATCATTCCTAGTGCCGGCTGAGGGTTCTACAGATCACCTTATCATTCCTAGTGCCGGCTGAGGGTTCTACAGATCACCTTATCGTTCCTAGTGCTGGCTGAGGGTTCTACAGTTCACCTTATCATTCCTAGTGCCGGCTGAGGGTTCTACAGATCACCTTATCATTCCTAGTGCCAGCTGAGGCTTCTACAGATCACCTTATCATTCATAGTGCTGGCTGAGGGTTCTAGAGATCACCTTATCATTCCTAGTACCGGCTGAAGGTTCGACAGATCACCTTTTCATTCCTAGTGCCAGCTGAGGCTTCTACAGATCAACTTATCATTCATAGTGCTGGCTGAGGGTTCTACAGATCACCTTATCATTCCTAGTGCCGGCTGAGGGTTCTACAGATCACCTTTTCATTCCTAGTGCCAGCTGTGGGTTCTATAGATCACCTTATCATTCCAGTGCTGGCTGAGAATTCCACAGTTCACCTTATCATTCCTAGTGCCGGCTGAGGGTTCTACAGTTCACCTTATCATTCATAGTACTGGCTGAGTGAGGGTTCTGCAATAAGTCTGCCTCTAGGAATGCCAGTATTTTAGTGTGAACGTTTCTATCAATGTATTTAAGCTAAATAATAGTAAATAATCGGTACTCACACAGGATGTGAGAAGCAGGGCTGGCACGCCGCAGGAAGTGGCAGGCTTACTTAATGTGTTATGTGCGGGGTGTAAGGCCTTATCTCACATACTTGAGAGTGGCACAGTGGGTACTGACCCTGAATCACATGGGGCACACAATCTGCGCGGCCAATTCACGCAATTAACCCTTTCAGCCCCCCAGCATGTGCCTGGCTTTTTCTGTCACCACGTTTGCAGGCAATTTAATCCCGTATATCACAGACCCCCGAGAACTCACTCAACCCAATTTTGAATACTTTAAGGACATTTTAAGAAATTGCGTTTTTCCAAACAAATCTCGTCAAATCTGTAGCACTGAACCTGGAGGAAGCCCCCCAAAAATACAGTCACTTTATTGCCGCTGAGCGGTAAAATACACTATTTGGTTGTAAAAATCCCCCCCAAAATCTCAATATACTCAATTTACATAAAATCAGAATGAGAAACAAGCTTGAATATATATATAAAAAGACACAAAATAGTGCAATATTGGTTATTCTTCGATAATAAAGCTTTAATAAATCTGTAAAATATAATTAGAGGCACATATAGGCATGACCACAAAGGACATGGATAGGGGGTTCCCTGCTAGAATTGGGCATACAAGATTAAAAACATAAAAAGCAGATAAAAACAAATGTCCCCTTGGTCATGAATAGGTCGAAGAACTCATGACTGGACCAGCGTGGCAGATGGCACACAGTAGAATAACAGATGGAGGAGAAGGTGCCAGACTTTCTACGCATTTCGCCAGAGCACAGTTCTCGGCTTCCATTCATGTGGATGTTACTATGACATGTACCACCTACCTAAGCATTGTTACAGACCATGTACACCCTTTCATGGAAACAGTATTCCCTGATGGCATTGGCCTCTTTCAGCAGAATAATGCTCCCTGCCACAAAGCAGAAATGGTTCAGGAATGGTTTGAGGAACGCAACAACGAGTTCAAGGTGTTGACTTGGCCTCCAACTTCCCCAGATCTCAATCCAATCGAGCATCTATGGGATGTGCTGGACAAACAAGTCCGATCCATGGAGACCTCACCTCACAACTTACAGGACTTAAAGGATCTGCTGCTAACGTCTTGGTGCCAGTTACACCAGCACACCTTCAGAGGTCTAGTGGAGACCATGCCTCGATGGGTCAGGGCTGTTTTGGCATCAAAAGGTCATAATGTTATGGCTGATCGGTGTAAATATTCTAAATAGAGAACACCTGACACGTTTAAAGACAGTATTAATTCTGGGACAAACCCGAATCTGTTAACAACTATGGGTGGGTTTTCTGTAGCCCATTCATAAGCGCTGTAGCCAATAAAAAAAAAGGTGATTGTGTAATTTTATCTATTAAAAACAAACAAATGTTGTTCTGTTCAGGTAACCAAGCATCACTCAGAACACTTGCTGGTATATTAAGTACAGGTAATTAAATATGTATCCCCACAAGGTCCTGCCCCCGAGGATTCAGCTGTAGTATATAAATGGGTCTCTCTCATTAGCAGAATCATTGATAGAAGACGTTCCCAGTCGGGGAATAGTGTACACTTGATATGTCCGGATTAGTGTCATGTGTGATCTTTGAACCATGGCACCTGGGAAATCAGTGATCAAGTCAGATAACTGAAGAATGGTGATAGCTGTACCCAAAGGGTGATCAAAAATACAAGCATCATGGGAATTGTAGTCAGTAGGAGCGGGAGTGCTAGAGATGGCCTACTATTGTTGTATATGTAAAATGGTCTTTACATTTCACACATGCTGCTATTAAATAAAATACAAATGAGCGTTTAATCTATATGAGCAGAGATTAAAGCCACCTTGCCGTATGTTGTACAAAGCAAACGCCCGCTACACATTACTACGTCATAGACCATACTGACAGTAACAGCCCCCCATGAAGAGCTACAGGGACTTGCAGTGGGATCCCCAGTGTCAGACGTGGCCAAGGTGAGCATCTGCTACATTTCGTCGATGTGATCGTGGCCAGGAGAACAAAGAAGCTGGTTTTGCACTTTGGTCGTTAAGGACCAATGAACCATCCAGCGCCAATGGGTTAAGAAGCAAAAGGTGATCATTGTTGAGCGGGTTTGCATGTGCCGACCCAGAATCCCTTGCAGTGGTGGTATCACTGTGAATGTGTGGTTTCTGGGGGACAAGCAGGGCGTCTGGCTTGTTGGGTGTGTGTAGATTTGTGTTTGATAATGACTCTGCTCAGGCGGAGGGTTTTTCTAGCACCATTACCCCACTGTTTCTCAAATGATCTGTTAATTGTTAAAATAATTAAAAAAAATAGCAAGGAACGCTCTGGGACTGAATATCGCCCCCATTCTTCCAAGATGGTGCTCAACATAAAATAGCGTGTCTATCCTTGAACACCTTCAGAAAATACATAAAATGTGAAACCAGAGCACTGTTTCTTTAAATATATAGACCAACAAATATAAAATTGTGCTCCGTGTAACCTTATAAACCCAAATATATGAGAGAGTACAGTGTTTTGTTTGGAGGAAGGGAGGGAGACAGAACTGTGAGGAATCGGCTTTATCTTTGGGTTTAACTCTTGAACATGCGCACAAACTGAGCAGTAACATTCTCCTAAACAAGTCCATTATATGGAGTCCGATGCCTACAAGAAGCTGTGCACCAGGGAAGCCAGGGGATGTGGGGGGAGTGTCGCTCTATGCTGACTCTGTAAATCTTGGCAGGGATGAACATGACTTTTAAGAAAATTGGAAAAGATATCCCAAGAGAAAGAAGCCCGCCGCAGGTGAGGATATCTGTTTTTTGCAGTCTTAGACTGGATTGCTGATTGCCATTTCTTATTTTTTTCCTATAGTAACCTGTGTGCAAGCAGCAACAGAAGAGAAACAGCTTGATTTTCAGCCCCCCCCCCCCCCGAATATCTGCTACAGATGTGTTAACACACTTTGTCATGACGAAAGGCGTGAGTAATTGTGAGTAATTGTGACAGGAAGTAAAGGAGTGGCATCCTGGCTCCAAGCCACACCGCCGTGCAAAAACACAAGAGCAGGAGAGTATCTGCATTACAGCTTCCTCTCACCCCACCACACATTCAGACACAGAACAATGGCCAATTAAACAGAAGCACAGGTTGTCACAGAGTATCCAGAAAAACCAGTAAGGTGTAAAACTTTCACCAATAAAAACAAAACAAAAAAATGGCTCACTGAAAAGGCCACCTGTTACACCCCCTGGGCACTGAAAAGGGTTGCACTCTAATCTCTCTTAATGGACTGGGGCTGCAGCACTATTCACATTTAAATGCCCCAGTCTATACATTTTAATTACATTTATTAGAATTTTAAAAATAAATAATGAACAAGTCCAGGGCAGGGACTGGGCAGTGAGAGGATGGGGCCGTGTGTGTCAGTGGAGGAGTACAACCGAGTGACAGGAATGTTAAGTAACCGAGGGTTTCATGGCTAGTAACAAGATGCTACAGTATGACTTACTCATCAGCATCCGATGAGGAGGAGGATGATATACTGGGCAACTGTCCATTCATGTCGGTATCAACTTTAACCTCACCAGACTGACCTCCAACCACAAACTACAGGTGGGAGATAAAGTGTGATTATAACAGGCTACCTATGGCGTATAAGTATTTTAAATACACTTATCTTTTCTTCACCACCTCCTCGGACAGGTTATTCCCACCAACTGTGTTAATAGCATCCACAGTCTGCTGCAGGAGTTCATAATGGCGCATGTTGGGTCGACCCTATAGTGACCCCATATGTAAATCAAGGCCAGAACTAAGTGTAATGTGGACCAACTACATGCACATGGTGTAATTTCTCCAAACTCTGGTTGTGTAAATCTGCGACATGTAGCAATGTGATCAGTATGTCTAGATCACAAATAGCGTGACATGCTCACATTGATTTATTTTATGTAATGAATGACTCCCTTGTTCCTGATTAAGAAATCCGATGGTTTATAACTATCTAACATATCCTAAAATCTCAATCGCCATGGGGTAATTTAATGTCTCACATCCCTACAAATAGAATTTGGTACTAAGCAGAGTGACCCCTTCGGAGAATAGGTATCTGAGATTTCAACCTACCTGCTGAGGTAGCTGGGTGGGGCACATATTTAAAGCCACAAAATATTTAAAGTAATTATGTCATTTAGACAAGAGGGAGAAAAAGCTAAGGCATACCTCCCAACAAGCCCCACCAGTGACACAGGACGCCCGAGGGCATGTCAACACAACTGTGCCGACACAGAGTACATTCTCCTCCGTCCCAAAGAACAGGGACACCCAAGAATGATGTAGGGGATAGCAGTTACGAATCAAGGCTGAACCTAGGGTTGCAAAAAAATAAATAAATAATTATATATATTTTGAACACAGTAACACTGGCATTTTAATAGCAAAATAATACTGGCATATTAATGGTAAAATAATACTGGCATATTAATCGGAAGAATAATACTAGCATACTAATGGACAAATTAGCTGTGGCATATTAATGGTAAAATAATATTGGCATATTATCAGAAAATTGGCTGTGGCATATTAATGGCAAAATAATACTGGCATATTATTGACATTGCATTTGTGTGTACATGAGCCTGCATATGTATGTGACACTGAAAGAGCAGGGATGGAGCAGGGATGGAGCATGACCCTTGCATGCAATGTGAGCTTTGATAGATGCTCTCTGTACTGAGCTAGGTGATCCCTGGGTGTGCCTGCTGGACAAAACCAGTGACCATAATATTCAAGAGAAATGTGCTCCCTGACCTTTAATGATTAAATCCCTCACATGCTGTTAGCAAACCAAACACTCGGGGTCTCAAGCAATTACTCAGGGTTAAACAGCAAGTCTCAAATTACTTTGTTGTAAGGCTGGAGCCAGAGGCCAAGTGTGAGGGAGAGATGTGGGGATGTGTAAATACAAAGGAGATTCATTTTTCGCCTGTGCTCTTGACTCGCGGCCTGTCTGCATCAGGATGCATCTTTTGCATCAGTATCTATGCCATAGGGTAAAACTCAAATATGTCCGCTCCAAGAGATCGGGGATGGGCAAAATGTCTGTGGCAATGTCTGAGAAGGCACTATGCAACACCATTAAATTGACCACCACAGACCCCAGTAAACACCCATCATAAACAGGATCAAGCCACTCCCTGCGACAGTTGCATACCCCCCGACTGTTCCGCTAGGGGATTTGCACATGCACAGTAGACACTTAATGCCTCCTACCTCACCGGTGGGGCAGGTTGGGAGATATGCACCTGCCAGCCACTGGGGGATCAAGTCAGCATCCCAAAATGCTTAGCGTGCTGCCAACATGGGGGATGTTGAAATGACGATTTGGGGTGGATGAAAGGTTCACTGTAATGGGGAATTGTCATGATGCACCTGTGGACCTCTGTGAAAATGGTGGCTTTGCACACTGGGAGTCCTCATTCACCTGGATGGGAAGAGCAGAGGATTTTCCAGCCCTGATCACCATTTTATTCCCGGGACATTTTCCATATGTGTGGCTGAATAAAATGGTGATATATCGGTGATATTCCCCCCCTACTGCCAAGGGAGCTACAACATCTTGGTTTCTAGAGGATTTAAATTGTGGTAAAAAATAGAAATTGATTTATGGCTTTTGATTTTTAATGAAAGTGTTAATTTGCATGATTAATTTATTTATTGCGCCTGCTGTATACTATATACTATATATATATATATACACTATACTATAGTGATGTGTCATGAACTCAGTCCACATCTGATTTTATCTGAAAGCAGACATATTCTTTCGACAGAAGCTGCTATAAATTAGCTTCATTTTAATTTTGAAATACTTGACAAAGTGAGTTTATTGTTTTAAATAACATATTTGGATGGCCTCCCTCCTCAGTTACTTCCCATAGTTTGTAATTGTTTGTGTAATTAAATGTATTCTTGTAAAGCTGGGGAGGGGGGTTACTGAACCTGACACAAAAAAGTCAGCCTTTGAAAAACAGGAAACAAACTATGGTCCTGGCAGCAAATGGTCACGGGTCATATTCAAGGTAGTTAGCAAAGTAGTAAAAGGTTCAGATCTCTTAAAAAAATAATTTGCTTTGGAGTCCGGGATGCACTCACATACTGCACCTTACTGTGATACACTCACATACTGCACATTACTGTGATACACTCACATACTGCACCTTACTGTGATACACTCACATACTGCACATTACTGTGATACACTCACATACTGCACATTACTGTGATACACTCACACACTGCACATTACTGTGATACACTCACACACTGCACATTACTGTGATACACTCACACACTGCACATTACTGTGATACACTCACAAACTGCACTTTACTGTGATACACTCACATACTGCACATTACTGTGATACACTCACATACTGCACATTACTGTGATACACTCACATACTGCATATTACTGTGATACACTCACATACTGCACCTTACTGTGATACACTCACATACTGCACATTACTGTGATACACTCACAAACTGCACTTTACTGTGATAAACTCACACACTGCACATTACTGTGATACACTCACAAACTGCACTTTACTGTGATACACTCACACACTGCACATTACTGTGATACACTCACACACTGCCCATTACTGTGATACACTCACACACTGCCCATTACTGTGATACACTCACACACTGCACATTACTGTGATACACTCATACACTGCACATTACTGTGATACACTCACACACTGCACATTACTGTGAGTTTTATTGCTGTGGAGTCTGTGATACACTCACACACTGCACATTACTGTGAGTTTTATTTCTGTGGAGTCTGTGATACACTCACACACTGCACATTATTATGATTATTATTGCTGTGGAGTCTGTAATACACTCATACACCGCACATTACTGTGAGTTTTATTGCTGTGGAGTCTGTGATACACTCACACACCGCACATTACTGTGAGTTTTATTGCTGTGGAGTCTGTGATACACTCACACACCGCACATTACTGTGAGTTTTATTGCTGTGGAGTCTGTGATACACTCATACACTGCACATTACTGTGAGTTTTATTGCTGTGGAGTCTGTGATACACTCACACACTGCACATTACTGTGAGTTTTATTGCTGTGGAGTCTGTGATACACTCACACACTGCACATTACTGTGAGTATTATTGCTGTGGAGTCTGTGATACACTCACACACTGCACATTACTGTGAGTTTTATTGCTGTGGAGTCTGTGATACACTCACACACAACATTACAGTGAGTTTTATTGCTGTGGAGCTGTGGGATATACTCTCACAAACACACACTGCACATTATTATGATTATTATTGCTGTGGAGTCTGTGATACACTCACACACTGCACATTACTGTGAGTTTTATTGCTGTGGAGTCTGTGATACACTCACACACTGCACATTATTGTGAGTTTTATTGCTGTGGAGCCTGTGATACACTCACACACTGCACACTACTGTGAGTTTTATTGCTGTGGAGTCTGTGATACACTCACACACTGCACATTACTGTGAGTATTATTGCTGTGGAGTCTGTGATACACTCACACACTGCACATTACTGTGAGTTTTATTGCTGTGGAGTCTGTGATACACTCACACACAACATTACAGTGAGTTTTATTGCTGTGGAGCTGTGGGATATACTCTCACAAACACACACTGCACATTATTATGATTATTATTGCTGTGGAGTCTGTGATACACTCACACACCGCACATTACTGTGAGTTTTATTGCTGTGGAGTCTGTGATACACTCACACACTGCACATTATTGTGAGTTTTATTGCTGTGGAGCCTGTGATACACTCACACACTGCACACTACTGTGAGTTTTATTGCTGTGGAGTCTGTAATACACTCATACACCGCACATTACTGTGAGTTTTATTGCTGTGGAGTCTGTGATACACTCACACACCGCACATTACTGTGAGTTTTATTGCTGTGGAGTCTGTGATACACTCACACACCGCACATTACTGTGAGTTTTATTGCTGTGGAGTCTGTGATACACTCACACACTGCACATTACTGTGAGTTTTATTGCTGTGGAGTCTGTGATACACTCACACACTGCACATTACTGTGAGTTTTATTGCTGTGGAGTCTGTGATACACTCACACACTGCACATTATTGTGAGTTTTATTGCTGTGGAGCCTGTGATACACTCACACACTGCACACTACTGTGAGTTTTATTGCTGTGGAGTCTGTGATACACTCACACACTGCACATTACTGTGAGTATTATTGCTGTGGAGTCTGTGATACACTCACACACTGCACATTACTGTGAGTTTTATTGCTGTGGAGTCTGTGATACACTCACACACAACATTACTGTGAGTTTTATTGCTGTGGAGCTGTGGGATATACTCTCACAAACACACACTGCACATTATTATGATTATTATTGCTGTGGAGTCTGTGATACACTCACACACCGCACATTACTGTGAGTTTTATTGCTGTGGAGTCTGTGATACACTCACACACTGCACATTATTGTGAGTTTTATTGCTGTGGAGCCTGTGATACACTCACACACTGCACACTACTGTGAGTTTTATTGCTGTGGAGTCTGTGATACACTCACACACTGCACATTACTGTGAGTATTATTGCTGTGGAGTCTGTGATACACTCACACACTGCACATTACTGTGAGTTTTATTGCTGTGGAGTCTGTGATACACTCACACACTGCACATTATTGTGAGTTTTATTGCTGTGGAGCCTGTGATACACTCACACACTGCACACTACTGTGAGTTTTATTGCTGTGGAGTCTGTGATACACTCACACACTGCACATTACTGTGAGTATTATTGCTGTGGAGTCTGTGATACACTCACACACTGCACATTACTGTGAGTGTTATTGCTGTGGAGTCTGTGATACACTCACACACTGCACATTATTGTGAGTTTTATTGCTGTGGAGTCTGTGATACACTCACACACTGCACATTACTGTGAGTTTTATTGCTGTGGAGTCTGTGATACACTCACACACTGCACATTATTGTGAGTTTTATTGCTGTGGAGCCTGTGATACACTCACACACTGCACATTACTGTGAGTTTTATTGCTGTGGAGTCTGTGATACACTCACACACTGCACATTACTGTGAGTATTATTGCTGTGGAGTCTGTGATACACTCACACACTGCACATTACTGTGAGTATTATTGCTGTGGAGTCTGTGATACACTCACACACTGCACATTACTGTGAGTGTTATTGCTGTGGAGTCTGTGATACACTCACACACTGCACATTGCTGTGAGTTTTATTGCTGTGGAGTCTGTGATACACTCACACACTGCACATTACTGTGAGTTTTATTGCTGTGGAGTCTGTGATACACTCACACACTGCACATTACTGTGAGTTTTATTGCTGTGGAGTCTGTGATACACTCACACACTGCACATTATTGTGAGTTTTATTGCTGTGGAGCCTGTGATACACTCACACACTGCACATTACTGTGAGTTTTATTGCTGTGGAGTCTGTGATACACTCACACACTGCACATTACTGTGAGTATTATTGCTGTGGAGTCTGTGATACACTCACACACTGCACATTACTGTGAGTATTATTGCTGTGGAGTCTGTGATACACTCACACACTGCACATTACTGTGAGTGTTATTGCTGTGGAGTCTGTGATACACTCACACACTGCACATTTCTGTGAGTTTTATTGCTGTGGAGTCTGTGATACACTCACACACTGCACATTACTGTGAGTTTTATTGCTGTGGAGCTGTGGGATATACTCTCTCACACACACACACTGCACATTATTATGATTATTATTGCTGTGGAGCTCTGGATGCCATATAAACAAATGAACTATTGATCCAAAAGGGGGAGCCTTCCTCACCTTTGGATCCACTGTGTCTAAAATGGTCCTGTTACCTGCTATTTGTAGCTTTTGGTTGCCCTCTGGCAAATGATCAATACATTAACTGTCAGACTTTAAGGGGATGTAATCATAAAGGGTTAAAATCAATTTATTTCTATTTTTTAAAACTTCCTTGCTCAGCCTGGAGCCAAACTACTGGCTACACCCCTTCTCCATCCAGATTTCTTCTCTTACAGATGAGTCAGAGCTGTGATCTGACACAGTAGCTGCTGAGCTAATTCTCACCCCAGCAAATTAACAGAAATAACCCTGGATTTGGATGTGCTGGAAAAAGCTTACAGAACTATAGAAATCTTCTGAGTGCAGGAAATGACTTCTCTAAATTATTATTATTATGCTAGAGGGACTCTGTGAACCGAAACACTGTTTATAATGTATTATAGAATAATAACAATTATCTATCCATTGTGTTAGCAGAATGACAAGCAAATGCAAGAAAGAAGTCTCCGGCTTATGACATCACCTTGTGGCTTCACATGAAACTGACACATTTCCCAAGCAGTTCATTTGCATTTCAAGCCACCAGGTGATGTCATAAGCCGGAGACTCCACAGACACATATAAAACATATATTTATCTCATGCATTTCTGCTAACAATTGTGCTACATCTCTTCGATGCTGATAACATTTTGTGATACCCTAGGACTTCTCAAAAAAGCCCCCGAAATAAGATAAAGTGGCACAAAGTATACTATATGTCAGTCGGCCGACTTCCATGTTGGGCCGAAATCCAGACAGAAAATCCCCATCCCATCTTTGTATCCTTTATTTAATAGATACTTTTAATAGATTGCTCCACGTTCTTCTCCTGTGAGATTTACCTTCAAGCTATTAAGCATAGATAGAAAACAAACGACCAATCAAAAAAGGGGCACAGGTGAATGCTGGGAAGTGTTTTGCTCACAACGGATAAGGCAATAAATGTAAATGAATATATGTTTAAAAAAAAACCTGTGAATTGTTTTCAAAATAAAAGCTTACATATCCTACATTACTGCTCAAAATTTGGGGGTTGCTTAATATAAAAAATATACATAACTCCTGTGTTCCAGTGGACAGAGGCCCATTATCAGCATCACTCCTGTGTTCCAGCGGACAGAGGCCCATTATCAGCAGCATCACTCCCGTGTTCCAATGGACAGAGGCCCATTATCAGCAGCATCACTCCCGTTTTCCAATGGACAGAGGCCCATTATCAGCAGCATCACTCCTGTGTTTCAATGGACAGAGGCTCATTATCAGCAGGATCACTCCCGTGTTCCAATGGACAGAGGCCCATTATCAGCAGCATCACTCCCGTGTTCCAATGGACAGAGGCCCTTTATCAGCAGCATCACTCCTGTGTTTCAATGGACAGAGGCCCATAATCAGCAGCATCACTCCTGTGTTCCAATGGACATAGGCCCATTATCAGCAGCATCGCTCCCGTGTTTCAATGGACAGAGGATCATTATCAGCAGCATCACTCCTGTGTTCCAATGTCAGATTGTGTTTCCTAATCCAAGTTTATCATTTCGAAGGTCAACATGTTTATTTCCTATTCATTGTAAAACTCATGTGGTCTATGTGTCCACAGAAAACAAGGAAATTCCTAAAATATCCCAAACTTTTGAACTGTAGTGTGTATAATATATATAGTAATATATTAGTGAGTCTATTCTGGGGGAAGTGTATAATTTACACCTATGAGATGAGTCAGACACAGTCAGACCACTTACCCAGTTTTAGTGGGTTTAGTTTACCATCACATACCTGCTATTTTTGGAGATCATAGACTTGATCCAATGTATTTAGTTTTTATGATTGATTTGTAAGCTATTCATAGGATACTCCAGGCATCAAACAGACTGACCCATGTGGCATAGTACAGGATTCCTAGCGTTCCAATGCATGCAGGTCATCTTTGGGAATTTATTTCAAGTTCCTCTGCTCTAGTGCTCTTTTGTTTACAGCTTTTATATGAATTAAGGTGAGGGGAACATCCAACCTCACTGACTTAATTATACATTGCACAGGGGGCTAACCTGGTGAGTTCCTCCTGCTAGAAGAACAGACCTGGCCTGCATAATGCATTATCCATGTCCAGCCGAGCTCTTCTAGCAGGAGAAGCTCATCAAGTCTGGCCCTGCACAATGAATAGATGAGTCAGTGAGATGAAATGTTACATTTACCGGCAACTCACAGTTAATAATTCCACCCATCAAAAAATAAATAAAACGAACTGTACCCCTTTAAGAAAACTTAACACAGCACAAAGGGATGTTTGATATATACAGCTTCAAATTAAATATGAAAAAAACCCTCCAAGGCCTCGGAAGTGGCGATATACTTTGTTTGAGCCAAGTGTTTACAAGAGTTGAAGGTGTATTTATGGAAAGCACATATTATAAACTAGGCCTCGTCACATAATATATACCATGAAAAGGACTTAGCGTATGTTCAAGGATTAACCCTATGAGCCTAAAAAAGTGGGGAGAAAGTTATGGACAGAGGCTTTGATTTGGCACCAAAGAGGTTAATCTCAAATCCAATGTTTTCTTTTGTCTAGTGAGAGTTTTGGTTGTCCCCCCCCCCCCATGTCAGAGGCGCCTTTCTAGCAGTCACACAGGACAAAACATCCCAGAACTGCTGTATATACTCTACAGAGAGAGAATTGAGATGGGAATTTCAAACTTTAGGCCAAAGTAGCTGAGTTGGAAAAATTCTCCAATGCAGCTGAATTAAGTGCGAAAGTCGTAAATAAAACGCAAAAGTAGTGAATAAAGTTGATGATTAAGCGTTGCAAGACGCGAAACGCGTAAAGTGTTTTGCTGTATCCATTTCTTTTTCGTGTGCACTTTACACCTGTATTAAATGTACCGTTTTTGCACTGGATTTAGGAGTGCCGGTGTACGTAGGTTTTAGGAGATTGTCACGGGGCCAATCATGGGGCAGCTGTAAGAAGTATTAGATGACTTGTAGCATGTGGGTGTAATTAATGAATTAGAACCCACCGACATGTTACATACTGTGTCACCATCGCAGCCAAGTAAAGGAAGGTGGTCAGCATTGTCCAGACCCCTGTGCCAACATATCACACGCTACATATCAGACCACACGGACTAGCTGTTTTTTTTAGCATGCATTTCTAATGCCCTCAGAAAGAGAAGCTCTAGCGGCCACTGCCCTCTTCCTAGGTATGGACATCAGCTGTAGTCCCAGGATTACCTGTGCACCATGCACTGCTCAGAGAGAAATACAAACACAACATGAAATCATGGCCTATTAATATAGATAATACAAAGCTAACTCAATGTGATATCTACAGATGGGCTGAATCACTCTGATGCTCCCCTTCCGTTTTTACATTTATTTTTCTGTGTAAATACTGCTTCGGATTAACAAACAAAAGCATCAAAAAGTGATTAAAACAAAAATCTACAAAGTTGCAGCTGTTGGACATATTAAAAGATATTCAGCATCGTCCTGCCAGTAACAAGGCCTTTTCAAAGCTAAGTTATTAACTCCTTCATTTGAGCAAGGCTGGGGCTCCCCTGGCACAGTCTGACCCTTGTGTACCAGCTAGGCCAGCGATGCAAAAATGGCGTTAGACCATATAGGTGCATACAGCGCTCTGTGAGGGGTAGGGCATCACTAACGGAAAGTAACAGTCTCCTCTGTGATTGGAAAACACTTTTTCAATGAAACTGGTTGTTGCGTAAACATCATATCTTGGATCTGTGAGGTTATTTGTTGGCCCAAAGCCAGATAAGTGTATTGTATACAGCAGAAACTCACTGATGCCCTTAACCTGTAGATGGGAATACCAAAGCCTCATCCCTGGCTGTGTATTGTATTCACATACTGATACAGCCATGTGTTTCCTACGGCTATCCTGATGACGCTTACACCTCATAGCCGAATGCTCTACCGCTCAGTGTTTAGGGACTTATGGAACCTGGACTGTGACATGGGTACAACATGGCCGCGGGAGCCATGCACGCTCTAAGAGGGGTCTCTCTCCACTTTTTTTTTACTTCCTGCAGGTACCCTTTTGTTCAAAAAAATACCGGCCTTGGCACTGCCTCCATATACTTAACTTTGGGGTCAAGCCAAGGTTTTACCAGCCTGCCCTATCTGGAGGAGAGCCTGGCATCTGAAATACCTCTCTGAGCTTTCTTACAGTGATAGAAGTGTATTCCTTGCTGTATTCTCTAGCGATCATTTTGTGCTCTCCTGATACCAACCCAGCAATTGCCCCCTGTCCTACCTTCTAACATGGCTAATTGAGCTGGCGCTGCACCAGTTTTCACTTCTAAATGCCCCAGAGCGTAGCAGTTTCTCTACCAATCTCTAAACCTTATCAGTTATCATACCTGTCTGTCTGTGACCCTCTCTGATGATAATGGGGGGTTGAGGGGGGGGGGGGGGGGGGTGTCTGTTGAAGTGGCTCCATAGGCTACTATTTTGTTTTTTTTCCCTCCCCTGCACAGTGGCCTGTTTCCCCAAAGGAAAAAGGAAAGAAAAAAAGATCTTACCAAAAAATGTTTTTTTAAAAAGAGCATTTTTTTTATCTGTTGAGAGACACTGTGCATTTGGTAAACTGATATCTAGTGTATCATGAGGCAGATAATGATAATCAGATGGCAAGCTCTGGGGGAAGCAGCTTTAGCCAGATGTGCTTTGGTGTATGAATCATGCTAAGAGACGTGTGCACCGTGTGACTGTCGTACAGATCTGGTTCAGTGGGATGAGAGGATGGGATTTATTACTTTCTTGTGTCTTGGATCCAGCTGGCTTTCATTCCTATGGTGTGTTAAGTTATGCTCCAATCCCCCCTGGTCCATTCAGAGCTGTCCCACATAGGATATGCTGGGGATTACTTATCACTGCAAGTATACAGCATGGGAATATAGTAACTGTGCTACATGAACAGTGGGGCTGAGCCCCAGGGACCCCTTTTATCAAATAGTGCTACCTTTAAAGACTACTGTTTCCCAAAAAATGTATTATGTTAAATTAACAGGTTATATTAAGTGTAAGCATTTTAAATAGAAAAGCTCAGGATTGTTACTTTGTATCAGTGTATGACAGAAGCTCCACAGCAATAAAACTCCCAATACAGCTAGTTTAAACTGTAGTAAATGTGTTTTATGTTCATTTGTGTTTATAAAATACCTAATTCTTGTTCTAAATGACTTATCAAATCACATATATAGTTATCAACTAGCCGGAAAGTTGCTGTAAAAGTTCCAGTAAAGCCCCGCCGACAGCCGCAGCTACAGCCACGCCCACAACAATAAACGTGTCCGTATTATAACATTTGAAACGTAGAGAGGTATGGGTGCGAGATGATTGGTTCTGTAATTCTGCAGCATCTGGGGGTCTGCAGCAAGACACCTAGGGCATAGAGCTGGGGGGCCGCAGTAAGACACCTAGGGCATAGAGCTGGGGGGCCGCAGTATGACACCTAGGACATAGAGCTGGGGGGCCGCAGTAAGACATCTAGGGCATAGAGCTTACAGACAAAACACAAGGTTACTGCTTAGTGATTTTTTTGTGTTTTTAAAGTTTACACCATGTTTTCTACTCTGAGCAGATGAGGCCACAGTCAGGGTATAATGTGAAGATTCAGTCTGCAGCAAATCAGATCCGGGAAGGACTGTCTGTATAGTTAATGGGATGCTTGGAAAGCATTATGTTCTCAGATTAGTACAGTTAGCAGAAACCAGTTAAGGGATACTCAACAGTCCTTGAATTATAGCAACATACCTAACAGCGATCCCCCTACATCATGCTCTCTTTATGTCTCCACTGCAGAGCTCCCATCAGTATAATAACCAAGTCACAGACCGTGGTACAGTATAGATCCCATATGTTTAGTTAACCAGACAGTGACGAGGTAGAATCTAACTCTTCAATCAGCATATAGTTAGCCAGACACAGATGGGTTAGAGCAGATCTTCAATCAGCATATAGTTAGCCAGACACAGATGGGTTAGAGCAGATCTTCAATCAGCATATAGTTAGCCAGACACAGATGGGTTAGAGCAGATCTTCAATCAGCATATAGTTAGCCAGACACAGATGGGTTAGAGCAGATCTTCAATCAGCATATAGTTAGCCAGACACAGAGGTCGTTCCTATCAGAATATTGTTAATTAGACATATTACCGAACTTGTGTAATATATTTCAAATACTCACTTTTTGCCCAAACCACTGACAAAAACAGCTATTAACAGGTCAGGAAGTCGCCAAATGTTAATTACTGGCCTGCCCATAGCTGTGCCTTGAACCACTCTGCCGAAAACAAATTTGACCATTTAAAATTTTGGGAGACTATGAATTCACCTTGAGTCGCCCCCTCGGGATGTCCAGGGAAATGTAATTATAAGATAGTTCCCCATAGTGACTATGCTGGGGATTGCCACTCTCCTCATGCTCATCCAGCCTCCAGCTGTGCTTTAGGCTAGGGGTGGATAACCTGCGGCCCTCCAGCTGCTGATGAACTACATCTCCCATAATGCTTTTCAGAGGAGTATGGGAAATGTAGTCCTGCAACATCTGCATGTTCCTTTGCTTTAGGCAGTCTGTGGAGTGTGACACTATAATGACCTCTGTGGTCCCCAGTATTGTGTCACAGCTACTGAAACTCATCTACAGATCAGCGAGGCCCATGGAGTCTGCAGGTGTATCCTGTTCATTGTCTGACAAAATGATGTCATGTTTAGAAGTTACAGAATCTCAGATCTTTTAACCAGAGGCCAAATGTGCTCAGCAAATACTACCCCAAAATGGGGACTTTCACCCAGCATGTTGTACATGGGTTTAATTAATATACTTATTATGCTTTTTGATAGGTTTATGGAGCCTTGTGAACGAATGGAGAGTGTGTAATTTGCATACTGTGCCACGGGTGAAACAGGAGACTCTACAGACACATTTAGAACATATTTTTCTTTTAATTGCTGCATTTGTTTGCAGTTCTGCTAACACAATATATAGATAATGTTTAAAAATAGCCCCATAGCACTATCCCTCCTCCACCAAACGTTGCAGTTGGCACAATGCAGTCAGGCAGGTAATATTCCATCAGCCCTGAGGGACACAACTGTCCTCTTCCTCACTATGACCCCTATAATGCTCAGACAGCCAAGCAGAAGTCAGAGATTTCCTGTAACTGGAAGCCACCTTAAATTACATTGTTTGTGGAGATACATTTTTTTTATTTTATGATAGACAGATAAATAAATAAAAAATCAGCTGTAAAAATGACTTAATCAATATAAACACAAGGAGTGAAATCTGCATTATAAACCAAAATGTATGGTTGAAACTTATTCTGCCTTCAGCAACGGGGAAAAGAGCATTCACAGACTATAAATGATTGTATCTGTCTCTTAATTTCCCTTATTTACAGAAACTCCCCTCGGCCCTGCCTGAACCTAACTGGCCTTCCCCTCAGCCCTGCCTGACCCTAACTTGCCTTCCCTCCGGCCCTTCCTGGCCCTAACTTGCCTTCCCCTCAGCCCTCCCTGATCCTAACTTGCCATCCCTGACCCTAACTTGCCTTCCCCTTGGCCTTGTCTGACCCTAACCTGCCTTCCCCTCGGCCCTGCCTGACGCTTACTTGCCTTCCCTTCAGCCCTCCCTGACCCTAACTTGCCTTCCACTCGGCCCTGTCTGACGCTTACTTGCCTTCCCTTCAGCCCTCCCTGACCCTAACTTGCCTTCCCCTCGGCCCTGCCTGACGCTTCCTTGCCTTCAGCCCTCCCTGACCCTAACTTACCTTCCCCTCGGCCCTGTCTGACCCTAACTTGCCTTCCTGTCACAGTGAGCTCACATGGGACGTCCTGAGAGCGATGATGACACCGATAATGTGTAATAGTGGGTTTGAAATTCCAGCTCAGCCCATGGACTCCATGTGATTCCAAACTTTTCATTGTAAGCAGGATCTAAAATAAGATTCTCATAATTAGTTCTCCAGGGAGGGATCTGCTGACACCCAGTTTATCACGAGAGACACAAGGTACCAGATTAGGGAGCAGATCTATGAAGACATTAAAGATTTAAATGCACTGGATTTAACTGCTTTGTCCCCAAAAAAATATTACATAGAAATATCTTAGAGGCTTTGTATCAACCAAACAATCTTTTATTGTGAATGTAGAGCAACAAATGATAGAACAGAAACATTCAAAAACAAGCATTTTCTCTCAATCTGTTTGCAGTTTTGCTAACACAATGTATAGATCATTTTCAGTCATCTTTGTGGCACACTATGCAAACCAATTACTAAATAAATCGTTTCCAAAGCCGACCCTCTTTCCAGGGCCATGTATGTGTAAAGAGGCAGTATGGAGGCTGAATATCCTCAAAGAATAATCCAATTAATTAGGGTTGAGATCCACCCTCAGCCAGTATGGCAAGCCCTAACGACGTACCATGATTAATTAACAGCGCAGAGACATTTAAAACAGATTTTTCTTTGAACCTGTGTTACTGCTGCAATTCTGCTTTTGTATCAGTCATTTTTAATGCTCTGTGGTTAGGTAGTAAACACTATTTTGGTGAGTCTGTGAGTCAGGTAGCTGTGTGTCAGAGCTGGGTGGAGTACAGCTCTTTATTAGACGTGCCACTCCCCCCCAGTAATCTTAGTGGGGTCTCCGCTCTAAACCTACACTCAAAGAGACACAATGCCTGTGTGCACCCCAATTATCAGCCTTCAAGGGATACACCCCAGTAAGGTGTTACTTACTCCACTGTAGTAGGTGCAATAATTGACTAATATGGAATAACTGAAATTTTTTTAGCCACTCATTCCTTAACCATAGCTGTCAACATTTCAAATGGCCACAGGGGGACACGTTTTCTATGGACGGGGAATTTTAAGGTGACTTTATGGCCAATGAAGAGCTATTTATGAAATTTGGTAATCCATTTAGAATAAGAATAATAGATTTTATTTAAGAAAACTAATATATAAATACATTTACTGCATTTTATACACACTATATGATGAGCTGTATTACTGTGGGGCTCTGTGACACACTCACACACATTTAATATTCTGAGCTCCTAGAAAATAGAGAGACCAGAGGAGGAAAAAGAGGGATTTAGGGGACAAATAGGAACTCTCCCTCCTAATTAGAGACACTTGGAAGGCATACCTCACTCTGCTGGGACACACAGATATATTGACACCTTAAATCACCAAAACATTGCTGTAAACATAAATCTAGAGAATAAAAAAATGACTGAAAATGATCTACACATTGTGTGAGCAAAATTGCAAGAAAATGTCTAAATTAGGAGACAAATGTGTTTTAAATGTGTCTGTGGAGTCCTCTGCTTATGACATCACCTGTGGCACGGTATGCAAATTACACATTTCCCATTGAAAAGCAGTTCATTTGCATATCAGGTCACAGGTGATGTCATAAGCAATTGACTCCAGACACATAAAGTATAGATCATTTTCAATCATCCTCTACATGCACAGTCAAAACATTGTTTAGGTGATACAGTGCCCTTAAGGCTGACCTGGGAACTGTACCTGCTTGTGAACTACAAATCCCATATTGCTCAGGCAGTAATAAAGCACCTGCCATGCCAAGTTAGAGTGCGATGGCAGCCACTGCTCTAGACGCAGAGAATGCCCAGCACCGTGCATACTAGGCAGACTCTAGGAGGATATACCACATTATCTGTTCTGTTCAGGTCCCAAAAAAATAATATAAAGGGCAAAATGAGCACTGTACACAACCCTGAAACATGCATACATTTAATCAGCTTCCCTTAATAACATTCTAGTCTGGTCACCCAACCCCAGGAGCAGCCAGACGATAGCTGCATACCTCGCCAGGCACACCAAGGGTTAAGAGAAGAAGCTGTGCTCCCAATAAATCTCTGTGTGTACTTGGTATTTAATAATAGGCTGTGTCTTATCCTTTTGTGACTCAATCGTTGGGTACAGTATTGATTAATGTGTGCAGGCTGAAGCATCTCCCATGTAAGCAGCATTACCATCTCCCTGAGGAGAATCTGAGGGTTATAGATGACTTGTATTGACTTGTGGTTACACTGCGTGGGGTGTGTGACTTGAGATGATTCGTGGCAGGGCATGGAGAACTCAAAGAGCACTAGAAGGGCAGCGGTGGGGGCATGGGGGGGGGGGGGGGTAATCTTGGTAAAGCAGGGGATCAGGGCTGTAGTGGGTCAGTACCAGACAGGCACATCAACACATGCTTTTTTTGGCCCAGGATGGAATCGGTTTATCAATCTTACTAAGAGAGATGAATCTGATTGTTTGGCGAGACAGGTATTGGCACACCGGGTCGCTTGGGTGGGTTTCATTGATCTGACACGGATTCGTCAGCTGATTTGGCCGAATTTGCTTTGTCTGAAAGTGTCTCAATCAGAGACGGTGAGAAAGCACAGTAAGATTCTTGGAGCGGTCGCTTCTAACGTTTGGTAAATGCACAAGTTCGATGAAGAGGAATTAATTTGGATTTGCTGCCCACCTGGCGATGGCGTGAATGAGGGACTCATTACCCACCGAAGTAATACCCTTCACCAACGCCATTTGCCCGCTGATTATGTAAGCACAGCGCATTGACAGTTTTCTGTGTTCTACGTTCCCAGTGTAGCAATTATTTCAGGAGACAAAGGTGTTCTAACTGCGGCACCGACAAGCATCCAGCCACGATTCCCGCTCCTCCGGAAGATGCCAATTATAGTCTGTACCCTCGGCGAGAAGGAAGAGGTTTGCTTATTTTTTTTGCACAGTTCAGCAGTATTCTGCACCTGCTGTGCACATCTCTCCCTAACGCTGGGTACGCTGGGCCCCATCCCGAATTGGGAAACTAGAGCACAATGAAAGAGGCATCAAAAACATAATAATAAATAAAAAAAGGTTCGTATCACAAAGTATCAGGATGATAAATGGCCAGCTGTAACACAATGCACAGGATATGTCTTATACTCTTGGTCTATACAATAAAATTCAACACATTTTTGAATTTTGAGACTAAGTCTCACATTCGACCTCCAGAGTTGAATCCTTTACTGTGAGTTACCTGTACCCACAAAGATCCCTTGCAAACCCTTGGTAAAACCCTCTGTGGACATTTGAAATGTTGAGAGGCATGCTATACCGGGCCATGTGTCCTCTCCTCTAAGCCGGCACTGGACTTCTCTTGTCCTGACACCTCTAGGGATTGTTGAAATTTAATCCTCAAACATTACAGCTACACCAGTTTTTCAGGTGATGAGCACTCCCCAAATAAACAATGTCAGAAATCTTACAATTATCGTCCTACTTAAAGGACAACTGTAGGGAAAAAATAACTTGTGTTTAATTGAAAGACATCAGGTGTAGATGGTGTGTACAGAGATGATTTAATGAAGGAATCCAAATAAAGCACCTTATTGAGCCCTTCATATAGCGCTAACAGGAGGCAGACATGTTGGATAGAATGCGGGGTCAGATCTGCAGTAACCTTCATGCAGGTGAATGAAGATCTGCCCCAAGATTCTATACAACATGTCTGCCCCCTGTTAGAGCTATATGAAGCAATGAGTGCTCAATAACGTACATTATTTGTATTGTTTCATTAAAGCATTGCTATGTAAAATGCCTTCACTTGATGCAATCTTTCAACTAAACCCAAGTTAATGTGTTGGTACAGTTGTCCTTTAAGACACTATACTTTACTCTATAACATGAGAAATTAGTTTGATTTGTTTTGTGTGTGTATGCTGTTACTTTGTATTTGTTTGAAAGTTATGCTGTTTGAAGAATGATATAAAAACATAGGTTTGTAATATTTGGAAATTGATAAATGTATTTTATAATATATGTCTAAAACAATTTGATTTAAAAAAATAAGAAAGTAATCGTACAATTCTGGTACTATTTATGGCCCGAGTAGCTGAATTTCACACCCCCTGATATATTAGGGTACTTATATTAGTGTCAAACTTAATATGTATTTATCTGTACATTTTCTTTCCCTGGCTTTTTTTAAGGTCCTCTCTTTCTGTCTGCTGCTTTAAGCTGTAATGCTACTGTTTCTTTAAGATACTTTACTTTCCAAGCTGAAAAGGGAGGAGTGTGGCCGGGTATGTCCTTCTCCACTGCACAATAGAAGCAGTGTCTTGGGGTAAAAAATGGCATTATAAAAGTACAAAAAAAAAAAAACTCTGTGGTTTCAGATCAATAATTCCTTTAAAAGCTGAAAAAAAGCAGAATTTCAGAACCACAATGCTCTGTGCTGCTTTGGGTTTTTTCATGGAGGAAGTTCCAAGTTCCTTTTTAAATTCATACAAAGAAATATATAGAAAATTGTATCAATCATAACCTTAGTTCACATATATTACATATCAAAAAGCAGACTTATATCATTCCTTGTATAATACTTTAAGGAAGGATACATATACATACAATATTAACATCGCCCCCACCTGCCCATCTTTTCCAAGATTACTCCTAGAGTGCTATCAATGTAATATCCATGGATTTATTCTCTGTATGAGAATATTAAACCCAAAGCTCAAGTAGCTGAAACAAAAATCTCCCATTCAGCTGCATCGGATAATTTCTCCAACTCTAACTTCCCTGCATTCTCTCGTTATGGAGAAGGCCCCTTTGGTTGTCTTTATTTTGGATGGGGAGAGGTTATTGGGTTGTTTGCACTGACAGACTCTCGCTCCTGACTGGGATTTTCCACTTGGTCCTTGTGCCATTCCTGTTTTCAGGATGGGGGTTTGATACTAAACAGTCACTCAGTGTTTTAAAACGAGGTCATTTACTTGGAGACCTTGGAAAGTGATTTGTGAGATGTCCTGAAACATCTGTATGACATTGGCGTGGGGCCTGTGTCTCTGGCAGTGGGACATGGGACAATCCGGGTAAATTAATATCTAGGGATTAATACATTGATTCGGTTTTATACGAAGTGCTACATTTATGTCTCAGAAAGGCTGCATTGTGAGTAGGGCTGGCAGTATTTTATATTCAAGCCAGGCAAAGCATTGGTGGCAAAGTCTGTGTATGTACAGAATCTCAGTGGGCCAGTCCTGATTTGGTACACCAGTCCTGCTCTCATGATTTTCATTCCTACACAGCTAGTTCCGATTTTGCATAGGAAGTTCAGAGATCCACAATCCAACCCCAGTCCTATCACTTTGGTAAAATACTAACTGGATGGCAAACAGGGGAAGGATGGCAACTGTTGGCCAGGGAAGCCAAAAACAATTTAGTTAGGCCTTGGTGCCCCTGTTCTTTCAAATTTCTAGAGCAAATTCTACTGCACAGGCGCAGTAGAATTTGCTCATTGGTCACCACAGCGCATGCGCACACAGTTATGGCTGTCAATCAGCCGTAAGTTTGGCAGGAGTGTGCCTGCGCGAGGGACACACACCACCTCACGCCCCCTCCGGATCAGCTGCAGTGACAGGTAAAGTATAAGCGTATTACTGATTATTGTCATTTACTAGCGTAGCAAGCAATTGGTAAAACTTCTATCAGTTCCATGCTACGCTAGTAAGTGGAAGGAAGTAAATTGTCATAAGAACTGGCAACATGCAAAATATTCCTAACATACTTTCAAGCATGAAGTGAAAATTGTAGGAAAAAAAAGTACGAATTTTGGTATATTTTTATTACGTTCTTTGTTTTGTTGTGTGTTAAAAGTTTGCAGATAAATGCTTATGTTTATAAATAAAAAAAGATTTTTAAGTGTGTTGTTTAATTTTGTTGGAGTTAAGCAGTCATCACAGACCAAGCAATGCTATACATCATACCTAAGGAATGTCTTTGTTTTTTAAGGAAAAGCTAATTTTGTCCATTAAAATAGCATCAAATGGACCAGAAATACAGTGTAGACAGTGTTAATGTTGTAAATGATTATTGTAGCTGGAAACAGATGATTTCTAATGGAATATCTACATAGGTGACAGAGGCCCATAATCAGCAGCATCACTCCTGTGTTCCAATAGACAGAGGCCCATTATCAGCAGCATCACTCCTGTGTTCCAATGGACAGAGACCCATTATCAGCAGCATCACTACTGTGTTCCAATGGACAGAGACCCATTATCAGCAGCATCACTCCTGTGTTCCAATGGACAGAGGCCTATTATCAGCAGCATCGCTCCTGTGTTCCAATGGACAGAGACCCATTATCAGCAGCATCGCGCCTGTGTTCCAATGGACAGAGGGCCATTATCAGCAGCATCATACCTGTGTTCCAATGGACAGAAGCCCATTATCAGCAGCATCACTCCTGTGTTCCAATGGACAGAGACCTATTATCAGCAGCATCACTCCTGTGTTCCAATGGACAGAGACCTATTATCAGCAGCATCGCTCCTGTGTTCCAATGGACAGAGACCCATTATCAGCAGCATCGCGCCTGTGTTCCAATGGACAGAGGGCCATTATCAGCAGCATCATACCTGTGTTCCAATGGACAGAAGCCCATTATCAGCAGCATCGCGCCTGTGTTTCAATGGACAGCGGGCCATTATCAGCAGCATCATACCTGTGTTCCAATGGGCAGAGACCCATTATCAGCAGCCTCATTTCTCTGTTCCAATGGTGCATTGTGTTACCTAATCCAAGTTTATCATTTGAAAAGTAAATGTCTTGACTGTATTTCTTATTCATTTTTCTCAAGTCATGTGATGTATATTTTCATGGAAAACCAAGAAATTCCTAAGCGACCCCAAACTTTGGAACGGTAGTGTACATTTAAAAAATAAATCCAGTTTGCTTTCTGGTTACTGAGATTGCTTAGTATATCTCGTGGCTTGCAGAATTGGTCTGTGGTGAGGCGAATGGATTTTATATTCATAGACTGTAGGTTTTAGATGGAGATGTATGATTTGTTTAATTAGCAGTGCACACCGGCCTATTACAGGTCAGGCAGGAAATACTGGTTTCCTCCACGTGGAGGTGACTGTAAGTTGCTAGGGTGGAATGTTTCTATGAAAAGATTGTTGAGTAAATAAAATTATCACTGCCAATGATCCCTGTATCGCTCCATCTCTCCCTCTTCTAAGGAGTATATCAGGGAACTGACCTTTGACCTGCTGCTTGGATAATCTGACCTCTGACCTAAATCTGAAATAACCTGGCTAATTTCTATTTATTGTATGCTTTAATGTATTATTCATTTAAGTGAACCTGTCTTAAAGTATTATACATGCACTTTAAAGAGAAAGGGAAATTCTCAGGGCTGGAGCTGTTAGATAGCCAAGTCCACACCACACCGATTGTTTTAGGATGTGAAGTGAGAGGTGCACATTACGACTTCTTCTGCTACATGTGCTTGGATATACCATAAATCTTTGTGAAAGTTCATAGGAAATCAGTAAACATTATGGGAATTTTGCTGTGACACAGGGGGCACACTGCATCATGTAATGCTTTTGTGCCACGGTAGGAGCACAGCTAAGCTAACAGTTGCTGCTGGGAACAGCTTTTACTTTAAAACATAACTGCCTCAGTGGGGTGTCTATTATAAATCCATGATGGTGCCTCCAATGCGCAAGAAATGTCACTGAGTGCCAGCCTACACACCGACGTTTAAGCAGTGTGTCTGCCAGACATACACAGTTGAATGCAATGCTGCCTGTGCATGGGCAGTATTAATGCTGGGATCCAAAAATGTAATGGGACAGGAACAGGAAAACCCCCCCCCAGCTCCTTTATCCCAAATGTAGGTGAGTGCTAAACTCTCTACTGCCCTGAGAGAGAGAGTAAGCTTCCCTGTTGGGATCAGAGGAGAATCTTTGCACAGATAAAAGAGAAAGTAATGTGCAAACAGGTTAACGAGAAATCCTTTCATCTGCTGTCAATGTTCAGCAATGCCCCTGCCCTCTGTAACAGCTGCACCGATATTAACTCCGGGGTTAATGGGTAACTACAGCCAGTCACATTTTTTTCACAATTTGCTGAGCTTTTCCAATCACGCCCTTCGGATTCTGGAGTTTCGCAGAGGTGACCTGGATGTGTAATACTGAGTCATGCCTCTCATTCCAGTTTGGCCGACCCTGAGGCCTTTAGGCTGTGGTTAGCTCCCATTGCTTACTTATAGATGGCTAAGGATCATGTGAGTTGGAGTCCAACAAAAGCCGAACTTGCACAGCCCTGTTGGGCTGAGGGGAGTTGTACGGCAAAAGTGGCCAAGCCTGCCAGTCTGCTCTGTGCTGTGAGCAGCAGCTGGTGTTGGCCTGTCTGTGTTTTTTTGTCTTGACAGGCAGGGCAAGGTGTGTTTCATTCAATAGTGTTATTATACTCAGAGTCACTGATTGTGAACTCAATAGGTTTCCTTGTAACCCACACCCATTGCAGCCTCATTATGACTGTCTGGGAAAGCCTGGCATCATTCACTCACTGGACTGAGATTTATTTCCTAGTCTAATAAGGACTATGAGGCTGCACGAGGAAGCGACGTAACAACCTGGCCTTGGAAGCTTGCAATCAGACTCTCACTTAGTCTGCAAATGGTTCTAACCCTACTTGATTCCTAGTCTTAGACGTGAATATAGAGGAGAATGTTCTTTTTATAAGCGATGCTTATCTCCGTCAATGGGCACCAGCGGGCCAAAACAATATAGTGGCCGAGGGTGCAACTTCACCAGCCCACACGTATATCAGTGATAAACACACAGGAAATATGTGGAGGTATGCCAATGTGCTTTACCCAGTGTTCACTGGCCTTTTTATTTCCACCCTCTTTTCCAAATGCACAGGGGAGAGAAAGTTGCGAAGGTACAGTCACTGAGGGTCTCTCATCTGTGCATGTATAAGTGGTCTGTGCTAAACATAGATCTGACCTTGGGGCTTCTATCCTACTGATCTCAGCCAAATCAATTATCTGAGGAGAATGGCTCCTAGACAATGAACCTCGGGCTGGGTACATTTAGAAAGGAAATGTGGAGCTACCCATTGACGAGAGGGTGGCTAAGCTGCAATTGCCTCCCCCCCATAGCCCTGCCCTGTGTACCCTTCTAATTAATTAAGGTCTATACATATCTGACAATGAAATCATTGGATATAAAATGGCTGGAGCCGACCTTTACTGAATTATACAACATGTTAACATTGTAATAACATTATTTGCACAAAGTATGAAAACATTTCCATTTACCATTCTCTCCCCTCCGTTCGACCAGACATGAACGACCAATTTCCCCTGTATTTATTTATGTTTTTGTTATTCCTCTGACGCCAGTTTACTTTCCAATGATTTTTCTCAAATTGTTCAGCTGTTTCTAAGTAACCCCAGATAAAACAAACCACGCGGGGGGCTGCTCATCTGGAGATGGAAGCTTTTTTTTTTAATGTTTTTTTTTTCCCCTTAAGAAAAAAAAAAATGCTTTAGTTTGAAATGATGCTACCAATTGGTGAATAGCATTAACGTTAAAGGGTCACTCCAGGCAGCAAACTAACTTTGGATCATCTGTTTAACACGTGCATTATTCTTTGCCTACAAATGCTTTTGCCTACTTGCAAGAGGATGAGTGCAAATGTACATGCAAAAATTAATTCCGGAACTAGCAACTGTCTTTCTGGGTTTTTTTGTGTGTGTTTTGGACAGCAGTCAATGGGGGAGAATGGTTATGATATGTCACTGCAGGGACCACTGATTGGCAACTCTAATTAAATCTCTAAATAAAGCTATTTGAAGCTCATGTTTTAGTGTAGATTTGAAAGACTAAAAGTTGAAAAAACAAAACAAATATACTATGCAGGATTTGAAAGCACTCCTGTAGTATACATCAGCTATAGCCAACCCCATATTATTTATTTATATAGTACATACTGCACTATGCAAACAATTAGAGAAATAAGTGTCCAAAATAATTTCCAGTAGACTCTATATACATTGTAAATAAAATATTCTCTGGATGTAAAATGTTTCTTTTTTTTCCACAATGCTTATACATTCCATTAAACATACACCGTTCATTTTCCGCACTTTGAAAGGTAATGTTTATGGACTGTGCTGTGTTACAGGACTTCGTTATTTCATAAGGAGCCACATCGGAATTCTTGCTCGAAGCCTGTCTACATCAAGAAATGCATTCCTGGGATATCATGTTTGGCTCAGAGACGAGAATAAGAAATGGCAGGAACGTCAGTTATATAATTTCACAAGGATAATATTTAATAATAATCTAGGGCACATTACTGAACTGGATCTGGGTTTCCCCATTTCAGAAATATGTACTGGATAAAAACTGGCACCAAAACAAAAATGACTGTCACTAGTCGCTTTGACGCTGGAATTTAACGAGTTGAGTTGATTGGCTCCTGAACTCCGAGCACCGCAGGGGAGAAGACATGATGCAGAGTGCCCACTGGGTCCAAGGAAAAAAAATCACAGGACTTTCGTTTTTTTTACACAAATTTACGTTAAACTGAAAAAGCTCGTTAACAGATTTTAAATTGATTAGCATGAAATGGGGGAGCTGTGGGCCCTGTATGTGAAGGATAGCATAAAATCTAACTTAATACAAATTAGTGTCAGTTGGGGTTAGGTTAGAATTTGGTAATCCAGTAGGTGGGATTTACAGGCCCACTGGACAAATAGAGGATTTAGATAATCTACTGGTTGAGGAAACAGCGAAAATGATAATTGGGTAATAAATAGCTAAAGTGATCATCGTGGGTGACTTTAATCTTCCCGATGTGAACTGGAAATCCAACATAGCTACAAGCGCCAGGAGTACGCGTATCCTAAACACCCTACTGGGATTATCTCTAAAACAGGTAGCTACAGAATCAATATATAAGCAGGCCATATTAGATTTAGTGTTCACAACTGGAGATTTGGTATCAGATATTACTGTAGGTGAAAGTTTAGGATCTAGTGATCACCAGTCAGTGTGGTTTAACAGAACAGTCACACCACACAAAAACACATGTTTTGGATTAAAAAAAAAACAACTTTCTAAAATTAGATTATGTGTAAAGGAGTCATTATCAGACTGGAGCTGTTTATATGGAGCCTTGGAGAAATTATTTAAAAGTTGCACTGCAAGTGAATCTTTCAATGGATCCAGAATTTAAAAAAAGGGTAACATTAATCTTTGTTGAAGAACAATCCAAACTATACTCCTTTAAGAGAAACAACCGAAAACCACAACCATGCAAACCTCAGAGACCCCAAATACTGTTCTTGGTTTTATCATTGAGATTTCTGTCTAAATGAATCATCTTGTTCAAAGGGCACAAAAGCTCTTTCTAGCCATGCAAGGAGTAACCTCTTGACTGTACTGAACGTGGAGTTATACAGTATCAAAGTGCGGAGTTTCCTTTATTCTAACCTGCGAGGACATGTCCAACAAACCTGTCCCACCGGAAAATCATTTCGTCATTTAGCCATTGTGCCAATGACATTGTGTAGACAGAATTACTAGATATTAGGAATCCATCAAATGTCTACAATAAGAAATAAGTGCCTTGGTCGGTCACATTGTTATTGGCTAATGTACTGTGCCCAAGCAGAGGCGAAGTGTCCGACTAGAACACCGTGGCAAGGTCTGCGAAGGTCCACAGAAAATCATTAAATTGTCCATCAGATGGTCCATTAATGTCCACCATGTGTATGTTGGTACGTTTACGTAGAAACGCTTTCATGTAAGAATACAAGCAAAGTATGTTATTGAGTCCCCTTTTCTCCATCCATCAGGGGGCAGACATGTTTAGAATCTTGGGTCAGAACTTCATTTATCTTCAGTCGGATGAAGGAAGATCTGACACAAGATTCTAAACATGTCTCCTTTTTGGTTAGCGCTATTTGGAGCAAATAAGCTACACTTTTTTTTTGTTTTGTTTCATTTAAAAAGAAAAATCAATATAAACCATGTACACTTAATGCAATCTTTCAGTTAAACATAACATATTTTTTAGAATCAGCTGTCCTTTAAAAACATACTATTTATAATTTCCATTCTCGTCACTCCCCCTTTTTAAAGATCCATCATATTGTGCTGTACAACGGGGCGAGTAATAATGCAGCGAGTGGGGAGGTGACAGATTAAATGGGTATGAACTAATCAGTGTACCTTCTGTAGGAACTGCAGACTCTGGTGCAGTAAGCGTATGCAAAATTGCAAGTATCGTTATCATTTGGGATATTCTGTATGTTGCATTTTTCAAACCCTTTACATTTTTTCCCACTTCCTAGAATTCAGTAAAAACTGGGAGTAAATAAAGAAATATTTGGAATACATTGGATATTTAATAAATGCACACATTCCTATGCATGGAAAGTCAGAGGGGTTGTATATAAGCTAGCGTAATGTGCATGTCCTACTTATTGCTTATTTGGCTGCAAACAAACCGGTGACAACTCAAATACACAAATACAAGCAATACAAATATAAACAAAATGCAGAAAGGTGTGCTCAGAAATATAATAGTCCTCACCATAAGTGAGAACAAGATGTCCTGCTTGGAGGAAGTCTACATATAATGGGCGAAACGCGTTGCCTACATAACACACACAGATCGTTTTTTGCATCATCTTGATGCTGTACTCCTCTCCATTTACTTTCATGATAAGTTGTAAGGCTGTTATTTTAATTGTGAGGTAAAATATGTAACCAAAAAAAAACCCCCCAAAAACCCCAAGCAATTTCTATAGAAATATTTTTATAACCTCGAATATTCACATGTAACACTGAAGGTTCAGTCTATTTTTGAAGTAAAGAGTGAGATATAAACACTTTATCTTGTTGTCTAACCAGAGCGCTGTCCTTTATGATGGATATACATCATTTGGAGCAGTATTAAACACTAATTCTGCTGATTCTGCTAATCAATTGTTATTCTCTACATTCATAGTATAAGTAAAGCATTGGGAGCATGATCATTGTGCAAGCGTCCAAAGATGTCTTTGATATTGCCCATTTCTAGATCTTAATAACTATAAAAGCCCTGACAGATTGAGCAGCCAATGCACTTTGTGGGTCATGTATGAAGGTGGCGCACACGCAGAAAGTTCCGTAGTCTGAGCTGCCTCCGCGGTTCCTTTTGGTTGCGCTGGCGCTCATTGTACTGGCGCTCACTGTACTTGAGCTCATTGTACTGGCGCTCACAGTACTGGCGCTCACAGTACTGGCGCTCATTGTACTGGCGCTCACAGTACTGGCGCTCATTGTACTGGCGCTCACAGTACTGGCGCTCATTGTACTGGCGCTCACTGTACTGGCGCAGCCAATGTATAACATAAATCAGGTGCTGATCAGCGTCGGCCAAAGCCTTTATTTAATGGAGCTGAGACTAAACGTTTTGAATCAGTAGCATGCAATAATCCAGCTTCTGGGCTCCTGGCTGCCACACGCTGCTCCCATAACCCCTTGCGTGCCAGCGGAGCAGCACATAAGACACATTGGCTGTTATTTATAAATGTCGAGTCTGGGGCAAAGTTCTAAAAGTGATGTAATCTGCTCTTGGTTTCTATGGTGACTGTATCATTTCCTAGTTTAAATAACCCCCATTGCTTTGTGAGGCACGTGAATGGTTAACGGACTGTATTGTGGCCTGTGCTTCCTCTTTGCACCCTGTGCACCTGTCACTATTAGTCACCCAGACTCTGAGAGCTGCTCTCACGTCGCTCTTGTAGTTACAAACTCACTCTTCCAGCTGGGAGTGAACGGCCTGGCGATTATCAGCAAGATACGGCATTCCAGCACAGAAACCCATAGGACACACCCAGGAGAAATCCAAGCTCCTGTGTACCAGACAGCTTGGCACAATATGCTGGCATTGGATAAATAAATCCACAGTAATGATACCATAGAGCTGACAGTCACACAGGCCCCCGCTCTGCACAACAGATTTAACATCCAGAGGCAGCCAAATACATAAGGGTGCACTCAATCAAGGAAGCATTGCAGGGACTTGAGACGGGATTTTCAAACTTAAGGCCAAAGCAGCTGAGTTGGAAACATTCTCCCATAGAGCTGCAGAGGAGAATATTATCCTACTTGGCTACTTTGGCCTAAACTTTGAAATTCTCTCTCCATCTGGTAGACCCTTTAATTAAAGGAACCGTCCCCCATTCATTGAGTTTCCTCTGAAAACATTTGCATTGCAGCATGTAGAGGTTAGTGCAAGTAATGCTAGAACCCAATATAAAAACAGGAGAAATGAATGCTCGCAAGAGGCAGACAGTGTAGCCGTCTTCGTAGCCGCACCTGTTCCTGTACACGGTACCCCTAATCTAATCTCACTTCCTAAAATGTGCACATGTTTAAAAGAGGACCTGTGGATGAGCAGGATACTCCAGGCATCAAATCCATGTTGATCTATCTGGTAGTGTTTAACATGTAGATTGTACAGGGGACTTTTCTTTTGCATATAGAAATATAAACATTGCAAGATGAGTGTATAGAGTATGCAGAGGCAGATGTACCTCTGTCCCTGCCTCTATGTTATGTGTTTGTTTTAGGGTAAGGAAGTTGCAGGTAAAAGCCTGCAAACAGTAACAGCTAAATATGCAAAACGTGGAACAATTGTTTTGAAGTCTGTTTTACCTGCTGCTGGTCATTTTTAAAATGTGGGGAGCACATAGATTTATTTATCTAAAATAAATAAATGATTTAATAATGTAAGTAGGGTCTGAGCGCAGGTGGCACGCGGCATCATTTCTCCTTCTATACAGTGGAATGCTGGGAGCAGCCGGCTCGGCTGTGACTGTGTGAGAAGGGTGCCATAGATTCCCCCACCGCACAACGCGTATATTGGCACAGGGTAAATAGTTCATTTAGGGTGCTGTGTTAAATGACCAGGAAGGACACAATGAGATTTATTGTACTTTAGTGTAATAAAGTGATTGATATACTGGCCATTTTAGCAGCAACTTAAATCTTTCTTACGGCTTGTTTGCACAAATCAGTCTGATTTCACCAGATCCACCCCAAATCAGCGTGTTAATTATCAGTATTCATAGTGTGAGAGGGAATGAACGATACAAAACAGAACAAGCAGCACTTTGTACTAAAGAGTTTCTTTATCACCTTTTGTCAGATGATCAGTAGTACAAATGAAATAAGATAACGGCTATTTGACTTGTCTCAAGTTAGTTACCAGCTCTTGCAAGCGACTGGTAGCCACGTGTATACATTTACTGGCGTCCTTCATGCTTATTAGAGTCCGCACCAAGCGTCTTGGGTGAGAATCCAACACCTGGACCACAGCTGGCTGGATACTCACACGACTGCATCATAACCCATTACTTTTCACTTACACGGGAATATATACATTGCTCAGTTCATATCCGAGGTGCGTGCTAGCAGAGCAACCACACAAGGACCAGGCCTTAACTCACAACCATTTGAAAAGTCACAATGCACTTACATCTCAGAGGGGCTTGGTTTTGTCATTTCAATTTTGCTGACATCCGACCCTTTATTCAAACAAGAAAAACTATGATTTAAGGCACTCACCAGGCAGTGAAAGGGTGAAGTAACAAAATACTTTTGGGGTAGATTCCAAAAAAAAAAAAAAGTAAAATAAAAAGCATGGTTAAGAGTAAGTTAGCATTGACTAATAAAGCAAATATGAAAATGAGATGGTTTTTTGTCCAGACTTTTTCTCACAAGCTGGGAAAATGTATAAAATGTTATAAAGGCTTAGAAATACTCTCCTTGTATATCTGGCTTATTTTTTTTTTGAATGTTCTAGATGTGTTTAATATTTGTGAAATGTCCTTGTTTGTAAACTTTTTCTAGCGACCGTCCTGCCTATAACTCAGTTACAATACAGGCAGTTTGTAGGAGAAAAACCTGAAACTGATTTTTTTCTTACCTTACAGGATGCAATACTTACTTAAAAATATTTTAATAGGGAATTCCTGATGCCCGAAAACATCATATAACCTACTTGAGTCACAATAGTGGAATAATGCTAATAAAATTTACTTTTTAGATCCACCTTAAAGTAGGTAAACCCAGGTTTGTTTTAAATTGTAACTGCTATTTCAGCAGAGAGATTATAATGACACACATCAGGTGCAAAGGATATTACAAACTCTGAAACTCTGAAACCAGAGTTTTAATTGTCGGAGTGAGCTATTTTTATAGACACTTGTTAAATATGCACGATCTGAACCAGGAACATAGAAGAGCAAAAATCCGCTGTTAACCACAGGGCCGGAAATGATTTTAAACAAACCTGAGTACGTTCAGTCAGTGTTTGACACACTTTGAGCTGTAGAGTTTAATTGCCGAGTCCAGTAGCATGTTAAAGGTCACACATCACTGCTATGGTAATAGGGGCCAATCTATATAGGTCATTTCTGGGGTAAAGTTCTAAAAAGTGATGTAATCAGCAGGAACACTCCATTGGTTTCCAAAGTGCCTGCACCACAATTTATCTCCATATGTCGTCCCCCCATATCAAATCAATCTCTCATTCTTGGGATTGGGAGATATTACTATGGCCCAACATCCAGAGCATGTTACACCTGCCCAATGTCATGCTAAATGTTCACCTTTGGACCTGACTATCCAGAATGTAAGCTAACCAGTGACCAGGCCTGATAACAGGGTCCAATCTAAAGGATGATGGGGTATAGACGTAGCACAGTTCAGAAATACTTGTAAGCTTTTGGGACATATTTTAGGAACCAGAAAAAAAAAATCCATCCATTTTAAACAATACTAACTCCTTTTTGTAATCACATACTATAAAGAGGTCTCCAAAGTAGCTGTCCCTTGCTTTTTTTGTGTGTAATATTTTATTCATTCAGAATCTGTGATGCTCTTGCATTATCATTTCACTCTGCTCTTTTGTCATAGATACAAAAAAAATCCCAGCTCTAATTTGATAAGTAACGTCAATGCTAGTGATTTTACTTGATAAGCTCTACCACAAATAAAATACAAAATGGAGCCAAAAAAAAAACAAAACAAAAGAGCTGGAAATGGTAGATTTTTTACAGACACCTGGAGGGGTGCGAGTGCTGTATGATCAAATGGTCCAAATATAATGGGTGAAAAAGAAGAAAAAAAAACTTTAAAAAGGTGCAATACCCAAATGTACACCTTTACAGGACAAAAACAAATCTAACCTATTTATGGATTACCTGAGAAACTAGCGTTTGTAACAAGGTCACATACAGGCCTGTTCGGTCATTAACGTGAAAAGACCAGAGATTAGTGCTCACCTTCACCCTGTTAGAGAGCAGCAACCTTTACAACTCAAACAGGACTAAAGTTTGGTTCTCAGAAAATCAAACAAGTATACGTCCCTTGAGCTCCGCTTCATATACAAAATCAGAATTTGATTTCACTGGAAGACTTTTTTTTTAAACCCAATAATAACCAAAGGAAGGGAGACAATTCGAGAACAAGTTGATCCCATTTTTTAAGACAGTCTCAGTTGGTCTCTTGATCTTACCAAAGCACACACTGTAGGAATTGTTCCCAAACATTAAAGAACTTTGCTTTACAAATAAATTACAGAAATAATGTAGGTTTTTTATTTTATTTATAAACGCATATATTTGGACGCCTTTTTTTTTTGTTTGCGCAATATAACCCTTTTAACACAGAATCAGGCAGATGACCAAGCGTCAAATTAGCTTTGCAATTTAAAATGAATTACAAAGTTGTGCTTTATATAAATTGGTTTTTCAAGGTTGCATAATTTTACGTATTGCTACATGTTAAGGGAGATCTCTTTTGTACAAATCGTCTGACCATGGTACAGTCTGTTTTTTGAGATTGCTAAGTTAAAGAGACAGTTTACATTCAGTCTGTTCATGCATGGCCTACAGATAAAAATTTTAAACAGTCCAGACTTTAAAATCAACAATGCCAGATGTGATGCTCAATATTTAGAATTATTTCGTCAGCAACCTTTTGAAAAAAAAAAGGGTTTATCAAATCATTTAAGCCTTGAGTATAAAAACACCATTTCTAAGTAAATTTGTAATATGCTAGAACTCTTATAAATGAAAAATAAACAAATCAGCCTTTGTATAAAAGACAAACTGCGGGGTGATTTTGAAAGAATATAATTTTAACGTTTACTAGTTGAAATAGATCAAGCAACATACCCTGTATGAATTTAAAGAGGCAGAACTGGAAACAAAGTTTAAAATAAAATTTAAAAAAAGCAGAACGGAAAATAAAAAGCGTGTAACCCTCTAACCAAATGCTTATGTTGGGGCCTACAGAGAAAGAAAGCTAGTCACATCTGTAATCTCAATTTTTGTAGTCTCGTTTGATTTATATGTCTGGAAATCTGGGAGATTAGGATCCTACAGCAAAGCAAAAAAAAAAATGATATATATATATATATATTTTAAAGTATTCCAGCCCCATACTTTTTTGTAATTTAAAGTGGTGATCAGAATAATCCTATGATATTGCTTCCGGACCCCTGCCCCCTTTATAATTTCTTCTGAGAAGCAACATCTTAGTTGTGTCCGGATCTTTAATTAGTCATTAAGATTTGTAATTGGATGTTAGCCATGTGAGTCCTTCATAGAGCCCATCTCCACTGGTGGCACAGGACGGCTGAACATACCAATTCCTATCCCTGATTCGGGTCAGACCCAGTTTCTCTTGGATTTCATGGGGTTTCATAGCATCGGGAAGGTCTTGTTTATTGGCAAATATTAGGATGATGGCGTCCCTCATCTCCCTGTCATTGATAATGCGATGAAGCTCCTGTCTGGCTTCGTCGATGCGGTCTCTGTCCGCGCAGTCCACCACAAAAATGAGGCCTTGGGTGCCAGTGTAGTAGTGCCGCCACAGGGGCCGAATCTTGTCCTGGCCCCCCACGTCCCATACGTTGAACTTTACATTTTTGTAAGTCACCGTCTCCACGTTGAAGCCCACGGTTGGGATGGTGGTGACGGACTGGCCGAGTTTCAGCTTGTAGAGGATGGTGGTCTTACCGGCGGCGTCCAGACCCAGCATCAGGATCCTCATCTCCTTGTTGCCAAAGATCTTGGAGAGAACCTTGCCCATGGTGGCGCATTAAATTGGGTTTTATGGAAAATGGGAGAAAGGAGAGAGGCTCAGGTAAACTCCCACTCTTGCCACAGATCAGGTGGGCTGGGAAGAGACTACTGGGAGTTGCAGATGATGTCTCCACTCAAGGAATGGATCTGCCTGAGTGGGATGCCCTCGTTGGGGGGCAATAGAAAGCACAATGAGAGTGTGTGGGGCAGAAATCAGATGTAAGGGTCCCAAGCGTGATGGGGGCTTCTTGTGCCTTGAGCTGGGGGATCTTCTCAGGGTTGGATCCTTGAGTAGGGTGGGCTATGGGGGTGAGCAGGTAAGATGCCCCCTGGTGTCAGGATCCTGGTGCCCTTAGATGAGGCACATGGGAGTCTGAGGTGGGGAAGTCTCTGGCTCAGACCCACCTGCCCCTCAGTAGGGAGTCGGGCTCCGTGTTGCGCCCCCTTAGGCCGTGTCAGTGCTGATCCCCTGTACAGCCGGATATCTCCAAGTCATCGGATTACAAACCCCCCCCTTCCTCGGGTCGTTTCCGGTGCCTGAGCCCAGGCTGCTGACACCCCCCGACCTGCTGCACCGGCAGCGCGAATGAAAGACGAAGAGGAGGAGGAGAGCCGGACAGGGCGCCAGGGACAAGGCTCCGACACCCGCCAGCACCACAGGGAGGGGTCCGCTTCCGAGACACACGCGTCACTAGAGCGAGCCGGTGTGAGCGCAGGTGCCCCGCCCCCTCCCTCCTCCTCCTTCTTCGTGCACGCCCACCAGCGCGTGCGCAAACACACGGCGGCTACAAAGGAACGTCAGGACAGGGCGTGAGGCAGCCGCACGGTCACGTGACGCCGCGCGCGCGCGCCTTCTTGGGAGGCGGTTGGAGGCTCGTGCGCGCGAGACCTCAGTGGTTGCACTGGCCGAGGCGGCTCAGTCAGATCCCTCCGCCTGCCAGTCACTGTCAGTCAGATCCCTCCGCCTGTCAGTTAGATCCCTCTGCCTGTCAGTCACTCAGATCCCTCTGCCTGTCAGTCACTCAGATCCCTCTGCCTGTCAGTCACTCAGATCCCTCCGCCTGTCAGTCACTCAGATCCCTCCGCCTGTCAGTCACTCAGATCCCTCCGCCTGTCAGTCACTCAGATCCCTCTGCCTGTCAGTCACTCAGATCCCTCTGCCTGTCAGTCACTCAGATCCCTCTGCCTGTCAGTCACTCAGATCCCTCCGCCTGTCAGTTAGATCCCTCTGCCTGTCAGTCACTCAGATCCCTCTGCCTGTCAGTCACTCAGATCCCTCTGCCTGTCAGTCACTCAGATCCCTCTGCCTGTCAGTCACTCAGATCCCTCCGCCTGTCAGTCAGATCCCTCTGCCTGTCAGTCACTCAGATCCCTCTGCCTGTCAGTCACTCAGATCCCTCTGCCTGTCAGTCACTCAGATCCCTCCGCCTGTCAGTCACTCAGATCCCTCTGCCTGTCAGTCACTCAGATCCCTCTGCCTGTCAGTCACTCAGATCCCTCTGCCTGTCAGTCACTCAGATCCCTCCGCCTGTCAGTCACTCAGATCCCTCCGCCTGTCAGTCACTCAGATCCCTCTGCCTGTCAGTCACTCAGATCCCTCCGCCTGTCAGTCACTCAGATCCCTCCGCCTGTCAGTCACTCAGATCCCTCTGCCTGTCAGTCACTCAGATCCCTCTGCCTGTCAGTCACTCAGATCCCTCTGCTTGTCAGTCACTCAGATCCCTCTGCCTGTCAGTCACTCAGATCCCTCTGCCTGTCAGTCACTCAGATCCCTCTGCTTGTCAGTCAGATCCCTCTGCCTGTCAGTCACTCAGATCCCTCTGCCTGTCAGTCAGTCAGATCCCTCCGCCTGTCAGTCACTCAGATCCCTCTGCCTGTCAGTCACTCAGATCCCTCTGCCTGTCAGTCACTCAGATCCCTCTGCCTGTCAGTCACTCAGATCCCTCTGCTTGTCAGTCAGATCCCTCTGCCTGTCAGTCACTCAGATCCCTCTGCCTGTCAGTCAGTCAGATCCCTCCGCCTGTCAGTCACTCAGATCCCTCTGCCTGTCAGTCACTCAGATCCCTCTGCTTGTCAGTCACTCAGATCCCTCTGCCTGTCAGTCACTCAGATCCCTCTGCTTGTCAGTCAGATCCCTCTGCTTGTCAGTCAGATCCCTCTGCCTGTCAGTCAATGTCAGCCCTTATATTATCATTATATCTATGGGCTTTATCCTGTAACAATATACACATTATAATAATTACAATCAGTCACAATGACTTGGAAATAATTACTAGTGAAAGGTAGCACTGCAGGCTTTATGGGAATATAATATATATATATAATCATATTTTTTTTTTTTTTTTTTAAAAGTATATATATTTTTATATATATATAAATACATATTTTATTTTCCCTTTAAATGTGATTTCATTTATATATATATATATATATATATATATATATATATATATATATTTCCCTCCACACAAATCCTTCAGTGCCACCTTTCACTAGTATATATAATATACTTACCACCTTGCACTAGTGTGTGTGTATATATATATATATATATATATATATATATATATATATATATATATATATTTAGGAGCTGACCCTCCCCAGAAGTATATTGCTTCTTCAGTAGGGTATTGTCCCCTCTCAGACAATGAATTAAACGAATACATGTTTTTATTTCTTGTAATATATTTATTATAAGTGCAATCCTGCAAGGGGTAACTGGATCTGATGCAAGATCCCTCCTTCCTAAACACTGCCTATAACCAAATAACACAATGCTACTGGCTGGTTTGGAAATATACAAATGCTTTGTGTCAATGGGGAGGGAGTGGTTATAATATTCAGATTTGAGCACAATATATATATATAATATATATATATTGGTTGGTGGTGGTGGAGTGCCATCTAACTGCTGGAGATAAAATAGCAGAGTAAGAAGCAGATCTTGAATCTCTTCAATACACTGCATTTATCCTTCAGTCATATAATATTCTGCAAACCATTTAAAGAATAAAAAGTGGCAAAGTCTGAAAGAATCTTTATATTATTATACTTTTGGTGTATGGATTCACAGTAAGGCTACAGCGACTCTGTTACCTGAACACTGCTATGAATCTAGAGAAATAAATAAAAGTATCTATACATTGTTTTACCAAAATTACAGGCAAAGGCATAAAGTAAGAAGGAATCGCGTTTAAATACATCAGTGGGGGTCTCCTGTGTATCACTTCACGTTAGGGGGCTTCATATGCAAGTTTCCAATTGAAAAGGGGTTCATTTGCATATCAAGCCCATGTGATGTCATAAACATGAGACACCACAGACACATTTAAAACACATGTTTTCTCTTAATCTATACATTTCTTTCAAACACAATGCATAGATCATTATATATATATATATATATATATATATATATATATATTTTATTTTTTATTTCTTACATTCACACTATAGCAATGTTGAGGTGATGGGGTCCCTTTAATAGTCACACTTTATGACACTATATGGAGGCTAAAAGGATATTATTGGTACAGGGCAATTCTGGTGCAAAGTTTTAATACTGTTGTAGTAACCATGGAAACCAATGGTAGGTTAGCTAGGCAGTGTGCCCATTGATGCACAGCAGTGAAGAGTGCCAGCGTGCATGCTGCACTGTATCATTAAATGCCACACACTAATATATACTATGAGTGATTTAACCAGACTGTATCACCATCTAGTTCAGCCTTATTCCTATCCTAAGGATATTGATACTTTGGAGAGAGTTCAGAGAAGGGCTACTAAACTGGTTCATGGGTTGAAGGATAAAACTTACCAGGAAAGGTTAAAGCATCTTAACATGTATAGCTTGGAGGAAAGACGTAACGGGGGATATGATAGAAACATTTATATACATAAAGGGAATTAACACAGTAACGGAGGAGAGGATATTTAAATGAAGGAAGACTACCACAACTAGAGGACATAGTCTTAAATTAGAGGGGCAACCATTTAAATGTAATATCAGGAAGTATTACTTTACTGAGAGGGTAGTGGATGTATGGAATAGCCTGCCAGCAGAAGTGGTAGAGGTTAATACAGTGAAGGAGTTTAAGCATGCGTGGGATAGACACAAGGCTATCCTAGCTATAAGACCGGGAATGGGGGACTAATAAAAGTACTAAAAAAAAAATTGGGCAGACTGGATGGACCGAATGGTTCTTATCTGCCGATACATTCTATGTTTCCACTGTTGATCCAAACTAAGGCTATATACTAACATGCATAGCCCTCTGTGCTCCGGCTCATTATAAAGTATCCTGGACGCTTTTAAAGGCATCTAACGTATTTGCCAGAACCACATCTTCAGGCAGTTGCAGATGATGTCTCCACTCAAGGAATGTATCTGCCTGAGTGTGATGCCCTGGTTGGGGGGCAATAGAAAGCACAATGAGAGTGTGTGGGGCAGAAATCAGATGTAAGGGTCCCAAGCATGGTGGGGGCTTCTTGTGCCTTGAGCTGGGGGGTCTTCTCAGGGTTGGATCCTTGAGTAGGGTGGGCTATGGGGGTGAGCAGGTAAGACGACCCCCTGGTGTCAGGATCCTGGTGCCTTTAGATGAGGCACATGGGAGTCTGAGGTGGGGAAGTCTCTGGCTCAAACCCACCTGCCCCTCAGTAGGGAGTCGGGCTCCGTGTTGCGCCCTGGCCGCTTCTCCAGGCAGTGAATTCCATATCTTTACTGTCCTTACTGTAAAGAATCCCTTCCGCTGTCGTAGACTAAATCTCCTTTCTTCCAGTCTTAGTGGGCGACCTCTTGTACTTTGTACTGTTCTGTTAATGATCAGGTCTTTAGAGAGCCCTATGTATGGGCCCTGTACATATTTATATACCATTATCATATCAGCCATTTCTCTAGCGTGTACAAATACTTTTCTCACCTTTCTTCATAACTTGCAGTAGGATAAATCAGAACATTAAAACTCTTAACAAAGGTTATCATATTATGTTGGCAGCAGGGGGGGCTTGTGAGACCCTTTATCCCTCTTTTTTATCGCCATCTCGTGGCGTTCCAGCACATAATCCAGTACCTTGAATGAGTATTCATTTTCCAGGATGGGAGATGATTTGGGTTTTATATATGTGTCTTCAGAGGCTTCAGATGTATATACATTGATGCACAATTAACTTGTCACGTTTTATTACAAAAATAGCCACGTTCTTACCTCCGCAGACTAAATACATATTTTAATCAGGTTGACAGGCGTTCTGCCAGAACAGAGCACACCTGCCACACAGGGGCACAATGTATTTAGTGTATTTCTGGGGTGTGTGTGCTCCAAACAGACAGAACACAAACCCCTGGAAATACACGAGATACGTCCAAGGGGCCGACGGCAACAGCAAACTCGGCATCAGTCACTCACTTATGCAAACCAAGCTTTCAGAAATCCTCCATTTAGCAAGTTAAAGCATTTCTGACCATCAAAGTAAAACGCGCAGGTTAAATCTTACAAATGCATGTCTGGATACAGGGGTGAAAACTACAGGGGTTATAACAGGGCAGAGAATTCACAGATCATGTCTATATACAGAAAGCTGAGGAGGCTGGTAAATAGACAGGCCGAAGTGGCATAGACTGTAAAAGATAATGGGAGAGAGCAGGGATGCACATAACCATGTAACAAAAGACTAGATAATAATCAAGGATGAGCTCTATAATGATTTGATAATATGCTAAAAAAAACCTCAAATCCACATTAAGACCTTTAGTTCACACTTATACACACAAACACACTCTCACACAGAACACTCTAATACACGTTCACACTAATACACACAAACACACTCTCACACAGAACACTCTAATACACGTTCACACTAATACACACAAACACACTCTCACACAGAACACTCTAATACACGTTCACACTAATACACACACACTCTCACACAGAACACTCTAATACACATTCACGCTAATACACACACACTCTCACACAGAACACTCTAATACACGTTCACGCTACTACACACAGAGCACTAATACATGTTCACACTAATACACACTCTCACACAGAACACTCTAATACACGTTCACACTAATACACACACACTCTCACACAGAACACTCTAATACACGTTCACACTAATACACACACTCTCACACAGAACACTCTAATACACGTTCACACTAATACACACACACTCTCACACAGAACACTCTAATTATTAGAGTGTTCTGTGTGAGAGTGTGTGTGTATTAGTGTGAACATGTATTAGAGTGTTCTGTGTGAGAGTGTGTGTGTATTAGTGTAAACATGTATTAGAGTCTAATACATGTTCACACTAATTCACACTCTCACACAGAACAATCTAATACACGTTCACACTAATACACACAAACACACTCTCACACAGAACACTCACTAATACATCTAACCCTTAACTAGACTTGGGTATTCCTTTTCGGACCAAATTAGTCTCTTTTGTCTGAATTCCCTAACGTTGTTTGACTTCTTCTGAAACGAACTTCAGAGCAATTCCATTTGTCTGATTGCGATTCCCGAAAATGAAGATAATGGTTGAATTTTGTCCGAAAACGATTGCGTTAATGGACAAAATTCTATTAACGCATTTGGACAGTAAATTTGGGTGGCGTCCAAGTCAGAGTCTTACTTGTGCTCCAACAGCAGAGAAATTGGTCAGAGAGACCAAACTCCGGCCGAAATGGACCCACGTTTTATTGTGAAAGAATAAACAACAAACAAACAGATTACGCACAAAATGAAACGAGGAATGAAGAAAAAAGGTTTATTCCACTATCCCTAAGGAATCAGCACCATGGTCACTAATAAGTCATCAAAATAATGATATAAACATACAGAGTAAAGACATTTGTATTAACATAAAAGTATGATTTAGTCATGGATATTAAAAATGTAATTATAGATTGTATAAAACTAGAATGGGGCACGTCCAAAAATAAAGCAAATATATTTATTGTGCAAAGTACTAAAAATGTAACAAAACTGCTAAATGTTACAAATATCTGCAAATTGCTCCATACTCATATTCTACCAATTATTTTCCCCACTCTGTTTGTTTAGTACATGACCCCCCGCCCCCCCAAAGCTTTAACATGTGTGTAAAATGTTTCTATTAATGAGAATTTTGTCAGTATTACACTGATCCGAGAAATTATAAAGCATATTAAAATTTAAGGCAATGTAAAATTGATTGGCATCAAGAGTTGGCTAATGAAAAATGCATTGGGGTTAGTGGTCAGGACTTGCCAGGCATGAATTACCTTGAATTAAACATCTAGTGTTGTAACTACAGCACCGTTACTTTATCATCTATGCCAGATAATTATTTTCTCTCTTTGTCCCTCAAATTGTTCTCTCTTGGGCTTGTACCTGCTCATTCTTGTTAGTCAGTAGGATCTGAATGGATCCTGGCCTTAATGCCACATGGACTCTGCATGGTGTTGTGTCACAAACCTGATGCATCCTTGCTGCAAGCCCAGAGAGTCTACTTCTGCATCCTTCACTAATGTTGCCAACACTAGGTTCCAGAGGTTCCACGTTATAATTGCTATGTCAGGGCTTATATTACTACATCATTTACACTTGGGTGCCACGATTCATCATAATTTTAAGTTACAGACTCTTGTTCCGTGTGTTCCGTGGTCTCAGCCTGCAGATCACTCCATCCAAGGGTCGGAGGGTTCCCGTGTCCAAGATCTTATAGCTTTGTCCTTCGACCAACTCAAAATCAAACCTCTGTACAAGTTTGGCCATCACCACCTTTGCTTCCATCTATTTAAGAAACAACATTTCACACAAAAAAGACTGTATTAATCAAGGCTGTGTCAGGAAACGAAACATCTAGCTTTAGGCTGTCAAATCAAGAAATAGCTCTAATATTTCTAATAGCTATTTCTATGTGTGCCACTTATCTGTCCAAGGCCACCAGGATAGCCAGGGTCTGACCAAGGCCACCAGGATAGCCAGGGTCTGTCCAAGGCCACCAGGATAGCCAGGGTCTGTCCAAGGCCACCAGGATAGACAGGGTCTGTCCAAGGCCACCAGGATAGCCAGGGTCTGTCCAAGGCCACCAGGATAGCCAGGGTCTGTCCAAGGCCACCAGGGATAGAGGTTAATACAGTGAAGGAGTTTAAGCATGCGTGGGATAGGTATAAGGCTATCCTAGATATAAGATAAGGTCAGGGACTAATGAAAGTATTACTTTACTGAGAGGGTAGTGGGTGCATGGAATAGTCTTCCAGTAGAAGTGGTAGAGGTTAATACAGTGAAGGAGTTTAAGCATGCATGGGATAGGTATAAGGCTATCCTAGATATAAGATAAGGTCAGGGACTAATGAAAGTATTACATTACTGAGAGGGTAGTGGATGTATGGAATAGTCTTCCAGTAGAAGTGGTAGAGGTTAATACAGTGAAGGAGTTTAAGCATGCATGGGATAGGTATAAGGCTATCCTAGATATAAGATAAGGTCAGGGACTAATGAAAGTATTACATTACTGAGAGGGTAGTGGATGTATGGAATAGTCTTCCAGTAGAAGTGGTAGAGGTTAATACAGTGAAGGAGTTTTAGCATGCATGGGATAGGTATAAGGCTATCCTAGATATAAGATAAGGCCAGGGACTAATGAGAGTATTACATTACTGAGAGGGTAGTGGATGTATGGAATAGTCTTCCAGTGTAGTGGTAGAGGTTAATACAGCGAAGGAGTTTAAGCATGCATGGGAAAGGTATAAGGCTATCCTAGATATAAGATAAGGTCAGGGGCTAATGGAAGTATTACATTACTGAGAGGGTAGTGGATGTATGGAATAGTCTTCAGGGGAGGGCTGGCAGCCTTAGGCCTGGGGGGCAAATCCAGTCAAGTGGCCCATTGCACCATCGAATCGCCTCCCCATCCACGGCCATCTTTTCCTTGTTTTATAACGAATATTGCCAGGATTTTCCCCCACAATATGCCAGGATTTGCCATTTAATATGCTAGAATTTTCCCTTACAAAATGCCAGGATTATGCCCCTCAGTATGCCAGGATTATGCCCCTCAATATGCCAGGATTATGCCCCTCAATATGCCAGGATTATGACCCTCAATATGCCAGGATTTTCTCCTCAATATGCCAAGATGATGCCCCCTCAATATGCCAGGATTTTCCCCTAAATATGCCAGGATTATGCCCCTCAATATGCCAGGATTATGCCCCTCAATATGCCAGGATTTAGACACCCATTATGCCAGGATTTTCCCCTCAATATGCCAAGATGATGCCCCCTCAAAATGCCAGGATTTCCCCCTCATTATGCCAGGATTATGCCCCTCAATATGCCAGGATTTAGACACCCAATATCCCAAAATTTGGGCACCCCCCTCTACCCACGTTGCACACCTACGACATGACCCATAAACCACGTTGCACACCAGGACATGCCCCATCACCACATTTACATGCCTCCATCACCCCATTACATACACATTTCCAATATTATTTGCCATTAATATTCCCCAGCCAATTTGTCCCATAATATGCCAGTGTTATTCTGCAATTTAATATGACTCAGTAAATTTGCCCAATAATATTCCAAGGTTATCTGCAATTTAATATGCCCCTGCTAATTTGCCCAATATGCCAGTGTTAATTGCCATTTAATATTCCCCAGCCATTTTGCTCAATAATATGCCAGTGTTATTCTGCCATTTAATATTCCCCAGACGATTTGTCCAATAAAATGCCAGTGTTATTCTGCCATTTAATATTCCCCAGCCAATTTGCCCAATAATATGCCAGTCTTATTTGCCATGTAATATTCCCCAGCCAATTTGCCCAATAATATGCCAGTCTTATTTGCCATGTAATATGCCCCAGCCAATTTGCCCAATAATATTCTAGTCTTATTTGCCATGTAATATGCCCCAGCCAATTTGCCCAATAATATGCCAGTCTTATTTGCCATGTAATATGCCCCAGCCAATTTGCCCAATAATATGCCAGTCTTATTTGCCTTGTAATATTCCCCAGCCAATTTGCCCAATAATATGCCAGTCTTATTTGCCATGTAATATGCCCCAGCCAATTTGCCCAATAATATGCCAGTCTTATTTGCCATGTAATATGCCCCAGCCAATTTGCCCAATAATATGCCAGTCTTATTTGCCATGTAATATGCCCCAGCCAATTTGCCCAATAATATGCCAGTCTTATTTGCCATGTAATATGCCCCAGCCAATTTGTCCAATAATATGCCAGTCTTATTTGCCATGTAATAATCCCCAGCCAATTTGCCCAATAATATGCCAGTCTTATTTGCCATGTAATATGCCCCAACCAATTTGCCCAATAATATGCCAGTGTTCCCCCCCCCCCTTACCTTTTTCCCTGGTGGCTAGTGGCAGGACTTCCCTGGTGGCTAGTGGCAGGAGGACTTACCTGGTGGCTAGTGGCAGGACTTCCCTGGTGGCTAGTGGCAGGAGGACTTCCCTGGTGGCAGGCAGCATGGTCCCTCCATGCTGCCTGTTCGGCCTCCCGGCGGTTGTGCCGACAGGTCACGTGATCGGCGCGCGTCTGACGTCAGCGCGCCGGTCACGTGACTGTCGGCACTTCCGTGTCACACTGCACGGGGAGCCGAACAGGCAGCACGGAGGTTTCTCTGTGCTGCCTGTTCGGCTTCCCGTGCAGCTTTGCAGGCAGAGCGGAGGTGAGAGGGGATCTTCCGATCCCTTCTCACCTCAGTCTCTGCCTGCAAGCGCGTTCTTTTTTTGTTTTTTTTTAAAAACACTGGCCCAGCGGCCGTGTTTTCCAAAGCTTAGGGCGGCCTGGGGGGCAATTGCCACCCTGCCCCCCGGCCCAGCCCGCCCCTGATAGTCTTCCAGTAGAAGTGGTAGAGGTTAAGACAGTGAAGGAGTTTAAGCATGCATGGGATAGGTATAAGGCTATCCTAGATATAAGATAAGGCCAGGGACTAATGATAGTATTACATTACTGAGAGGGTAGTGGATGCATGGAATGGTCTTCCAGTAGAGGTTGCAGAGGTTAATACAGTGAAGCAGTTTAAGCATGTATGGGATAGGTATTCAAATAAAAAAAGAATAATATATTTTTTAAGTTAGGCATAAATTGTACAAACTAGATGGGCCACATGATCTGCAGACACATTCTATGTTTCTATTTGTCTCCTAAACGCACAATATATTTTGTGGATCCTGAGCCGTGAGATCTGATGCCTACCTGTGCAAATACCCGTCCGATACAGGATCGTGGACCCAGAGAAAATGGGAAATATGTGAAGTAAGGCCTGTTTGAAAAATAAACATATCACATTCATGTACAAGCATTCTTAAACATATAATAAAATGACATATTGCAGAAAATGGCATTACTTACTTAGGGGCATCTGGGTGGAATCTGTCAGGATTAAAAGTGAGTGGGTCCTCAAAATACTCCTCCATCCTCCCCATGATATAGGAGTTAAACTGAAAGCAGAAAATGAAGGAGTCGCTAATAAATAGATATCTATGCCTGGGCAAATAATGAAGAGACCAGATTTAATGCAGTGGCATTACTTGCAACTAGGTGGCGCTGCTGCGAGCTAAGCACCTTCATAGAGAACAGAAAACGCTATATACACGGCATGTGTTGTATACAGTACCCCACTCTAAAGCGGGTATGGTTAAAGTCCTCTCTCTATAGTCACTGTGCCATATACCGTTTGTAGTTCCAACAGATGGTCGGACACCAGCCGCGAAACTGGACCAGGTTTAAAAAATCAGCACCTACCCACGCACCATTTTCCTTATAAATTAGACAATTAGTGTATTTAAAAAAAATTATTTTCAATCGATTTTTCCGTTTGGTTTATGTCGTGCTCGGGCATGTTTGTCGGACTTGACTGGTGGGTATAGGTTGTAAAAGGGAAGTGATGTCCCCCAGAGCAATGTCACTTCCTGTTTCGACAGAACGTTGATCAACATAACTCGGAGGCAACTTACGCATTTGAGGATCTATGCCCGGACTGCAACTCACAAGCATAAATCTGGCTTTAGAAGAGGAAGGGGGATAATTAACGACTGAGGATGTACACCAGCAGCAAACTATCTTGTGACTACCCCACAACGCCCAAAAAAATGGTTATAAAGTGTTTCCTGCATTTTCTGGCAATCTATACAAGTAAAAAAATGATGTATATATATTATATAGACTTTTTTTTGGCACCAGGCAGAAGGTCTTTTTGTCTTTGGTCTCTCTATAAATCTGGCTTTAAGAAGATAATAAATCCTATAAGGGTCCATCATTGACCCTTCAGCTACCAATAAACTAAAAATTCCCTAATCCCCCAACAGCCTTTAGGAATGACTGAGAATAATGTTAGTTGTAGTCTTGAAACAGTTTGACACCATGGGCCTGATTATAGAGGCAGTGTGGGTCAGATGAATTAGGGAAGGAAAGGGAAGAATGTAGGAGAAAATAAAGTATGATTAAGGAATGTGATCATTTATTACACATTAAATATATTAGTTATTTATCCACCACACCCTTGACAATCACATTACATTAATCCAGTGTTCTAGGAATCCGCTAGCGTTGGGAACATACCATTATGGTCGATTTAGATGGAATCCTCACCCCCTCAATCATGGTTTCCTCCTCCAGCCACCGTGAAGTCCCTGGTGCTGTGGGGTATAACCTCAGGGTCTCCTTCAGAACCTAAGGAGAACATATGAATCGATTATCTGATTGCAGGGCTGGACCAAGACATTGATCTGCCGGGGTCTGACATTCTAATGCTGGACCCCCTTCCTGCACAAATACACACAGGATCACACATATAATCATGCTCACATCACATACATAATCAAGCACACGTTCACACACACACTCTCACACACCATTACACACACACAGTCACACATACTAATACACACACACAGTCACACATACTAATACACACAGTCACACATACTAATACACACACACAGTCACACATACTAATACACACACATAGTCACACATACTAATACACACACACAGTCACACATACTAATACACACACACAGTCACACATACTAATACACACAGTCACACATACTAATACACACACACAGTCACACATACTAATACACACACATAGTCACACATACTAATACACACACACAGTCACACATACTAATACACACACAGTCACACATACTAATACACACAGTCACACATACTAATACACACACAGTCACACATACTAATACACACACATAGTCACACATACTAATACACACACATAGTCACACATACTAATACACACACATAGTCACACATACTAATACACACACATAGTCACACATAATAATACACAAACCCATAGTCACACATACTCGTGCACACACACAACCACACATACTAATACACACACACAGTCACACATACTCGTGCACACAAACATACAAATACACACACAGTCACACATACTCATGCACACACACATACAAATACACACACACAGTCACACATACAAATACACACACAGTCACACATACACACTCAGTCACACATAATCATATACACACACAGTCACAAATACTTGTGAACACAAATACACAGTCCCCCAGAAATGGCCCCAAAATAGACCTCAGTCCACATATAAGTCTAAGGGGAGGACTGGGGCTACCAAGTTGGCATGCAAATCGTCCAAATTTGAGGACCACTGAAACCTCCAAACGATCCAAAAGGGCCCGAAACGCGGAGCTGGATTTTCTTGAAAGATAACCCAGTCAACCCTTATATGTTTTGCAGGGTTTCTCCCTGGGATTGTCTACTTGTTTTGAAGTGGGCGTTGCCAGCACTTTCTGGTGAGCCAATCAAAGATCTCATAGAGATCTCCCAAGGCAAATGTATGTGACATCATGGCCATGTGTGCAATGGATATCCCAGTAGCTCTGATGAGAGCCCTAGTGCTTCCCCATTAAACTTTTTTTTTTTAAAGATTCATCTTAATTAAAACAAAGCAATAGTGATACCTGTGTGAGCGGCTTACATTTAACTAGTGCACTTCTACAGATACGCTACCATTAAAGGCACAGGGCTCCCCCGTACCTGGTTCAAGTATTGCAGTTTTCCGAGGTCATCATAATCTAGATCTCTTTTGGAACCAATGACTTCATCCACTTCAGCCTGGACCCTACCAATAGAGAATAGAAAGGTGGCTGGAACATACCATTAGCAGGGATGGGAGGGGGGGGGGGAGGGACACTAAACACATACATGTTGCAGATTTACATTCAAATCACTCATGTAGCATCTTATTTATAAGCATCCCAGTATAATGAGGAAATCTGCATTTCTAAGTATCCAAAAAATATAAAATGTAAAATCAATTAATTATAGAAGCCGTAAACACCACTAAAAACATAGATTTTAACAAACAATATTTCAATAATTGAAATATTCTTAATTAAGCAAGAAATGTCTGCCTCATTAAAATTGCAGTTCACTTATCAATGAATAGACCCCACTGTGTCTGACACACTGAAGGCTTGAAGTCTGACACACCTGTTACACCTACATACAGAAATAAGCCATGAGTCTTCCCTGCATCCAAACCATCACTCACTTTTCCAATATCTCCGGATGCCGTGCCAGCTCCATCACTGCAAAGGATAACTGGTTAGCTGTGGTTTCTTGACCTAAAAAAAAAAAAAGATCCAAATGAATTCAGAAATCAGAACCACAATCCAATAATCCAAGGTGTCTATAGAGCACTGATGGGGAACCTATGGCACAGGTGCAACAAGTGGCCCTTGGAGACCTCTGGGATGGCACTCAACACATTTTCGTCATAGTTTTCTTCAACTACATGTTTTCATGAAAACTAAAACTAGGACTAAAAAACATTGCAATTTGTGTCAACTGACTGAAATGTGACTATACTGTAAGGGAGGCACCACATCTCCCTAGCAACTTAACACTGTGTAACAGCCTTCTCAGACCTGTTCCCTCCCATCTCCCTAGCAAGTTAACTTAACACTATGTAACAGTCTTCTCAGACCAGTTCCCTCCCATCTCCCTAACAAGTTAACATAACACTATGTAACAGCCTTCTCAGACCTGTTCTCTCCCATCTCCCTAGCAAGTTAACTTAACACTATGTAACAGTCTTCTCAGACCTGTTCCCTCCCATCTCCCTAGCAAGTTAACATAACACTATGTAACAGCCTTCTCAGACCTGTTCTCTCCCATCTCCCTAGCAAGGTAACTTAACACTATGTAACAGCCTTCTCAGACCTGTCCCCTCCCATCTCCCTAGCAAGTTAACATAACACTATGTAACAGCCTTCTCAGACCTGTTCCCTCCCATCTCCCTAGCAAGTTAACTTAACACTGTATAACAGCCTTCTCAGACCTGTTCCCTCCCATCTCCCTAGCAAGTTAACTTAACACTATGTAACAGTCTTCTCAGACCTGTTCCCTCCCATCTCCCTAGTAAGGTAACTTAACACTGTGTAACAGCTTCTCTTACCTGTTCTCTCCCATCTCCCTAGCAAGTTAACTTAACACTATGTAACAGCTTATCAGACCTGTTCTCTCCCATCTCCCTAGTAAGGTAACTTAACACTATGTAACAGCTTCTTAGACCTGTTCCCTCCCATCTCCCTAGCAAGTTAACTTAACACTATGTAACAGCTTATCAGACCTGTTCTCTCCCATCTCCCTAGCAAGATAACTTAACACTATGTAACAGCCTTCTCAGACCTGTTCGATCCCATCTCCCTAGCAAGTTAACTTAATACTGTGTAACAGCCTTCACGGACCTGTTCCCTCCCTAACTGTTGGGAATATAGTCAACTAAAACTAGACTAAAACAATTCAGATCGATAAAATACGACTAAACTAAAACTAAATAAAAATTTGCTGTCAAAAAGAACACTGGGTGAAAAGCGTGTAGTGTATGTGATGTGCATGTAATCTGCTCAATATTATGTAATTTGAATACAAGGGAGATGTGGGGCATACGTGACAAGAAGCAGTACACACTATTGTATTCCTAATATCTCTCCTTTTTTGGGTCCATAACATCTGGAATCTAAATGATTGCAATGGCGTACATAAGATATACATCTAAACATATAAAGGAATTACTTTAATATAATAAGAGCATTCCTATATTTATTTTGTTTTACAGTCGGTGTGGTTAAAGGGATGACACCTCATTCGATGAGCAGCTCTAAGTAAATGTTAATATATTTGTATATAGAGCCAAATACCACTGTTTTTTTCACTTGTTGTCGCAGGTTGTGATAAACATGGAGTAGGAAAGAACAGATCTCCTGCTCCCCCCACTATAGAACCCACAGAAAAGATTGTGTTTATGGCTACAAATGAGCACATAACTCAGGGCAACTGATGCAAACCATTGTCCACTTCTTTATCCTCCTTGTATACAGTATTTTCAGCACTGACATTGTTTCGGGTGTCTGTGGACAGTAAGCCTTACATTGAATTACAATAAGATACAATAGAGGAGATTACACACCAGCAATGAAGAATGTAACAAAGTTGTCGATCAAACTCTCTGGGTCACAATCCTCTTCCAAAGCTATGAAGAAAAGAGTAAAGTATAAAGTATCAGGTCATTTAACGGAGGACTAAACAAAGAACTTCAAAACAATAATCCTGAATCAAATCACACTAAAAAAAAAAATTAAAGGTAACGTACGGAAGGATTTAGACATGGGTAAAAAGGGAGCGAAGGGGAATTCCAATAATATGTTATGGTTTTCGGATTATAGGATTGCCATATGTTGCTCATGTGTTGTTATTGCTGATTAGGGGACTGTTGTATATTCCTTCCTCTTTTGTTTGTGCTGCCCTAGGCAGGCAAAATTCGGGGCACCCCCCCACCCACGTTGCAAACCTACAACATGCCCCATCACCCACGTTGCACACCCACGACATGCCCCATCACCCACGTTGCACACACATTAAATGCCCAATCACCCCATTACATGCCCCATCACCCACGTTGCACAACCATGACATGCCCCATCATCCACGTTGCACACACATTAAATGCCCAATCACCCCATTACATGCCCCATCACCCACGTTGCACACCCACGACATGCCCCATCATCCACGTTGCACACACATTAAATGCCCAATCACCCCATTACATGCCCCATCACCCACGTTGCACAACCACGACATGCCCCATCATGCACGTTGCACACACATTAAATGCCCAATCACTTCATTACATGCCCCATCACCCACGCTGCACACCCACGACTTGCCCCATCATCCACGTTGCATACACATGAAATGCCCAATCACCCCATTACATGACCCATCACCTACATTACATACCCCCACTACGTCCCTTACATGCCACCATCACCCTGATTCATTGGATGGAGCTAAAGCTTGCTGCACGGTGGGGGAGGGAGCGAAAATGTTTGAAGCACCAGAAGTGTGCTTTAACACCCTCTGTCAAAGTGCCGCCCTAGGCGAGTGCCTTGTGGAAGATACACTACTGGTGTAATCCCACAATCCATTAAACTATAAGAGTGGCTGTCGAGCGTGTCTTCCCCCCAAATTATACCATTTAATGTGCAACACACCTGCTCCTTTAAGTATTTGGGTCAGGATATCTATAGGAACCTCCTCTCCCTGATCGATCGCCCTCTGTCTTTCTTCCACACATTTCTTGCCAGTTTCGCGGAGGAGCCTGGCATTTTTCTGGATTTCCCGAATTAACCCTTGCTTTCCTGGAAGGTACTGCTCATAAAGAAAAAAAAAAAAAGGAGACTAGGTTACTGGTGGACTGCCCGTGCATGCAGATGGGACAGACAGGCCCATTAGACCTACCTAGAAGTGTACTGACTTTTGCAAAAGATTACTTTCCATGCAGTTTGTGCCAAGGCCACTTCACTCCATACAATAGGAGGACAAGGCGTCTGTACATTCTTTCTTACATTGACCCCTGAGATCTTTACTAGGTAGACACAATGGGGGCTGTTCACGTACAAGGTGAAATGAACATTTTTATCTCACCATTGTAACTATACATTGTGCAGGTCCAAACCTGCTGAGTTCCCCCCACTAAGCCAGCTCCCCAGGCTACTCCCAGCACAGTTTAGTGAGTAGCCACCCTGTATGGAGGGATACTGAAATAATATTATAATCATCAATTACTCCATTTTTTTTTTGTAATAATAACAAAGTGTTTAGCCAGGTTAGGTACATTTAGATATTCTCTGGTTTACAGATACCAAACATTATACTTATCAGTGTTTTAACTTTCACTCATTTAAGTATTTGTTAGTTTATTGAGTGATTGACTAAGACAAATGCACAGTGAAGGTCAACACTTCTGCTAACAGACTGGAAAGATGGTACTAAGGAGTGATAAATTGTACGACTCGGGTGAGAGAATCCCCTCCAGGGCATATGTCATCTTGTGGGTTGTGTAAATCCTCTCTTAGCTTTAGTACATTGAGAATCGTCATACAGACCTTCACCAGAGGGTTTCTTGTTTCCACCAGACCTCTCATGACTAAAGAGATTGCTTGGGGGAAAGGGGTCTCTTCATCCTCCAGGGAGTTTAATTCCATCCCAAAAGCAACCTGTGGATTATCAGCACTGACATGAGACTGCTGTCATCTATTCATTTATTAATCCATTTCCTAATGAACACAATATGTATTATCTTACATGCTGTTAAAACCCTTCATCTGGCACTTTTCCTAGGCCGGAAGCCAACTGAGGAGCGAAATGCGTTGGAATCATTCCATGAGCAGAGGGTGAGGAATCAGCCCAGGGCAGGCTATTCTCAGACAGGCAGAATGAGCTGCCAGATGGTCTGTCCCCTTGGCTGTATGAGTCTCACTAGAGGGGTCTCCTAGGATATACATATTTATAGTTATCTAAGCATTATTCCTTGGCATTTATTTAAAGCTATACTACTTCAGATTGCTGATGGATATTTTGTTAAGTTCAAGCTCCCTCGGTGGGAGAGTAGATCCAAACCGAGTTGGAGACAGGAAATCTTTGTTGCGTTCTATAATACAAATCATTAAACGGACTCCTAAACCTAAACATGGCTTATACTGTGACTGTAAAAAATAAAAAAAATGATCTATACATCGTGTGAGCAGAATTGCAAGCAAATGCCTAAATTAAGAGAAACATTTTTTTCTGTGTCTGTGGCGTCTTTTGCTTATAACATCACCTGTTTCTTGATATACTGTACAAATGACACATTTCGAATTGATAGTTAGTTAATTTTCATATCAAGAAACAGATGATGTCATAAGCAGGAGACGCCACAGACACAGAAAAAAAAGAAAAATGTTTCTCTTAATTTAACAATTCTCATTTTATGTGCTTGCTTGCAATTCTGCTGACACAACAGGGATTACATCTAAACATTCGCGCAATTCAAAGTGTCGGGACTTTTATAAAAAGGGACAATCACCGGCTGTAATGTATAACGATGATTGCACCTTTTTATACATCCTGATACTTTGCATTGGGGGAGAGGGATCTCTGTGCCTGATTTTTTTATACATAGGCTGTGCTGGCTCAACCCAAATCACCGTATGTGGAGGTGACAGCTCACACTCCCGAAATTTGTCTGCATCTGCTTTATACATTGGCGCACTGGACTGACTGCGCCAGTATTTGGTGCAATCTGCACGTGCGCCGTGTTTATACATTGGCGCACCGGACTGACTGTGCCAGTATTTGGTGCAACCTGCCAGTATTTAAACATGACCCCCAATGTATAGATAATAATATTTGTTCTCTGTATACAAAGTATGGGCACAGCTGACGTTAGTAGAGTCCCATTAAATAGCTAGGGAGCAGAATTACCTTGGCGATTACGTCCAGCGTCACCCGGCTCAGCATATCGTGCATTTTAAACTCTTGCTTGCCGTCTGCTTTCTGCGATAACACTGTCATCAAATCCTCGGCTTTCTCGTTGAAAGGCCCCATCATCTCGATCAAGTAACTGGAAGGGAAACAGTATAAGTTCACAGGAAACCATCTACAGGCAGGTGAGAATCCCAACAAATAATGGGAAAAAAGATACCCAGAATCCTCCAGGGCACTGGAATTAGCGCCCATATGATTCATTGTGAGATACTGGGTGTGTTTGCTTATATGACTTTCTATGCAGCAGTATAACACAATGTTTTAAAATGAGTCACTTCTAATTGTAAAATATCTTTTTACCATTTATCTATTTTAAAATTTTTTTTTACAGGTTTACGGCATAGAAAGATAATACATAGTATGGAGCCCAGGTATCCTTCCTGACGTGAAGGCAGTATTTATAGGCCTTAATAAAGTAAGCAGCAGCCTAGAATGATGGGATTTATAGTCTGCAGCTGCTGGAATAGCAGTTTCCCTGCACCTCATGGCAATGCTTGTAGAAGGACGGTTACTCAGGTAAGGAAGGTGGTTAGGTAAGGATGTGAGGCTAGTTTCATAACAATTGTCTCTGTGAAATGTAGAAATGTTACCAGATTCCAGGGGAGGACTGTCATTTAGTATTGTCATAATGATGTATTTACATAGCCGTGGGACTGGGACTGTAAGGGCCACACTTTGCACACTTATACCTGCTTTGTGCACACTCACCTCCTGTTGAAGGCCGGATCCATCATTCGTCTCTGTTTGTGCCAATGATCATAGTTTCGATCGGTCAGTAAACCTTTTCCCATAAACCTGCAGCAGCCAAGAGAAGTTCCAGGTTACGTTTTCCTCACAGTCACTGGAGTCAGTTTGAGGTAGAAGGATCTGATAATTAGTATGTGAGCAAATGCTAGAAAAAACTGTGTTTTATTCTGGGAATATAAGACCCCATCTACCATCCAGGTGGTCAACATTCCTCAAGCACACTCTCTTATCAAAGTGCCCTACATTTCCAGGAGCTCAAAATGTGTGTTATGTATGAATCCACCAAAGAGCTCCACAGCAATAATACTCACAGTAATGTGCAGTGTGTGAGTGTATCACAGACTCCACAGCAATAAAACTCACAGTAATGTGCAGTGTGTGAGTGTATCACAGACTCCACAGCAATAAAACTCACAGTAATGTGCAGTGTGTGAGTGTATTACAGACTCCACAGCAATAATACTCACAGTAATGTGCAGTGTGTGAGTGTATCACAGACTCCACAGCAATAAAACTCACAGTAATGTGCAGTGTGTGAGTGTATCACAGACTCCACAGCAATAAAACTCACAGTAATGTGCAGTGTGTGAGTGTATCACAGACTCCACAGCAATACACTCACAGTAATGTGCAGTGTGTGAGTGTATCACAGACTCCACAGCAATAAATCTCACAGTAATGGGCAGTGTGTGAGTGTATCGCAGACTCCACAGCAAAAAAACTCACTGTAATGTGCAGTGTGTGAGTGTATCACAGACTCCACAGCAAAAAAACTCACAGTAATGTGCACTGTGTGAGTGTATCAGACTCCACAGCAAAAATAAAAAATCTCACTGTAATGTGCAGTGTGTGAGTGTATCACAGAGCTCCACAGCACTAAAACTCACAGTAATGTGCAATGTGTGTGTATCACAGACTCCACAGCAATAAAACTCACAGTAATGTGTAGTGTGTGAGTGTATCACAGACTCCACAGCAATAAAACTCACAGTAATGTGCAGTGTGTGAGTGTATCACAGAGCTCCACAGCAATAAAACTCACAGTAATGTGCAGTGTGTGAGTGTATCACAGACTCCACAGGAATAAAACTCACAGTAATGTGCAGTGTGTGAGTGTATCACAGAGCTCCACAGCAATAAAACTCACAGTAATGTGCAGTGTGTGAGTGTATCACAGACTCCACAGGAATAAAACTCACAGTAATGTGCAGTGTGTGAGTGTATCACAGTAATGTGCGGCGTGTGAGTGCATCACAGACTCCACAGCAATAAAACTCACAGTAATGTGCAGTGTGTGAGTGTATCACAGAGCTAGACAGCAATAAAACTCACAGTAATGTGCAGTGTGTGAGTGTATCACAGAGCTAGACAGCAATAAAACTCCCAGTAATGTGCAGTGTGTGAGTGTTTCACAGACACCACAGCAATAAATATGACAGTAATGTGCAGTGTGTGAGTGTATCACAGAGCTAGACAGCAATAAAACTCACAGCAATGTACAATGTGTGAGGGTATCACAGACTCCACAGCAATAAAACTCACAGTAATGTGCTGTGTGTGAGTGTATCACAGACTCCACAGCAATAAATATTACAGTAATGTGCAGCCTGTGAGTGTATCACAGACTCCACAGCAATAAAACTCACAGTAATGTGCAGTGTGTGTGAGTGTATCACAGACTCCACAGCAATAAAACTCACAGTAATGTGCAGTGTGTGTGAGTGTATCACAGACTCCACAGCAATAAAACTCACAGTAATGTGCAGTGTGTGTGAGTGTATCACAGACTCCACAGCAATAAAACTCCCAGTAATGTGCAGTGTGTGAGTGTATCACAGGCTCCACAGCAATAATACTCACAGTAATGTGCAGTGTGTGAGTGTATCACAGACTCCACAGCAATAAAACTCCCAGTAATGTGCAGTGTGTGAGTGTATCACAGGCTCCACAGCAATAAAACTCACAGTAATGTGCAGCGTGTGAGTGTATCACAGACTCCACAGCAATAAAACTCCCAGTAATGTGCAGCGTGTGAGTGTATCACAGACTCCACAGCAATAACACTCACAGTAATGTACAGTATGTGAGTGTATCACAGACTCCACAGCAATAAATATGACAGTAATGTGCAGTGTATGAGTGTATCACAGGCTCCACAGCAATAAAACTCCCAGTAATGTGCAATGTGTGAGTGTATCACAGACTCCACAGCAATAAATATGACAGTAATGTGCAATGTGTGAGTGTATTGCAGACTTCAAAGTAATATCACAGCACGCAATCACGGTGATTGTTATAATACAAGATATATAGGGTTAATTAAGATGATTAGATACATCAGGTGTTCGATCATAGCTAATAGAATAGAAACCAGGTGTTTATTGGTTACCTACCTCACCCCAAACAGGCTAGTGATGCGGTCATAGAACACATCCTTAGTGTACTTTGGGGACATCAGGAATTCCTGAAACACAAATATATCAAGCAGTGAGATGCACAGGAATGTACACATGGCAAATCCAAAATTATCACTCACCATGCACCGCGGTGGGTATTTCAGTGCACTGCGTTGGGTATATCAGGGCACTGCGGTGGGTATATCAGTGCACTGTGGTGGGTATATCAGTGCACCACGTTGGGTATATCAGTGCACCACGTTGGGTATATCAGTGCACCGCATTGGGTATATCAGTGCACCGCGTTGGGTATATCAGTGCACTGCGGTGGGTATATCAGTGCACCGCATTGGGTATATCAGTACACCGCATTGGGTATATCAGTGCACCGCATTGGGTATATCAGTGCACCGCGTTGGGTATATCAGTGCACTGCGGTGGGTATATCAGTGCACCGCATTGGGTATATCAGTGCACCGCGTTGGGTATATCAGTGCACTGCGGTGGGTATATCAGTGCACTGCGGTGGGTATATCAGGGCACCGCATTGGGTATATCAGTGCACTGCGGTGGGTATATCAGGGCACCGCATTGGGTATATCAGTGCACCGTAGTGGGTATATCAGTGCACTGTGGTGGGTATATCAGGGCACCGCATTGGGAATATCAGTGCACTGCGGTGGGTATATCAGTGCACCGCAATGGGTATATCAGTGCACCGCGTTGGGTATATCAGGGCAACGCATTGGGTATATCAGTGCACCGCGTTGGGTATATCAGTGCACCACGTTGGGTATATCAGTGCACCACGTTGGGTATATCAGTGCACCGCGATGGGTATATCAGTGCACAGCGGTGGGTATATCAGTGCACCGCATTGGGTATATCAGTGCACCTCGTTGGGTATATCAGTGTACCACATTGGGTATATCAGTGCACCGCTGTGGGTATATCAGTGCACCTCGTTGGGTATATCAGTGTACCACATTGGGTATATCAGTGCACCGCTGTGGGTATATCAGTGCACCGCGTTAGGTATTTCATATTTGCATATTAGGCCACAGGTGATGTCATAAACAGGAGAAAGACACATTTATAGCACATTTCTCTCCTAATTTAGACATTTACTTGCAGTTCTGCTCACACAATGTATAGATCATTTTCAATCTTTTTTATGCTCTACATGCACAGCAAAAACAAACAACCAATCTTCTGGTGATACAGTCCCTTTAGGCAAAATAAGAACATGTTTAGTGAACCAAGGGAAAGGGGCAAAATAAAAAAAAATAAGAAGTGGAGATTAGACAGAATTAGCCATTACTTGATTATTAACTGCTTCAGTGCCCGAAAAAAGAGCAGAAACTGTAAAAACACTTAAAATAGCAATGCCCTCATTTAATAAAAAAAACTACTGTGTGAGTTTGGTCATGTACCTTTACTCCTTCTGGGCTCACGGCCAAGATCATCACATTATGTAATCCGTTAATGCGGATTACAGGACCGTACAGATTCACCCTGATAATGAAAACACACATTTTACTGATAAATCATAGCTCTATGATCTAGGATCTTCTCTGTTTTTACTTTTACTGGGTGTGCAAAAAGATCTTAGTGGATCCCCCCTCTGGTAGTCTAACAGAAGGAGAGATCTCGGATTTTTCCAGCACAGATCTCCGTATCAGAGCTCCAACACACTCCTCTTGCTCGTGGGCGTCCGCAGAATTTTTTTCAGACGGGGGCATCATTTTTATGTCACCAATGCTCCACCCATTTAACCAAGCTGCCCCCACTCTTGCCAGTGTATCACCCCACTTGCCAACCTGCCCCCCAGACTTGTCCACCGCCCTCCACACACTTGCCAGTCCATCCCCATATTTGCCAATTTGCCCCCAGATTTGCCAATGTATATCCAGACTTGAAAATCCCTCCCACACTTGCAAATGCATCCCCACACTTGACAATTCCCCCCCCAGGCTTGCCAATTTGCAGTCACACTTCTTAATCTGCTTCTAATCTGCATTTGGAGACAATGCATCTCCAAATTGTCACTTGCCATTCTGCTACCGGATTTACCAATATGCCACTGCGTCCCCCAAATTTCTCTGGTATTTAGTGGGGGCAGCAAGAGGATATTTGTGTTCTTTCTGAGGGGAAACACCGGGGTCAGGTATGCTCCTTAGCATTTCACCTCCGAAGTTCTGGCGGAAATATGGGCCAGCATTGGATGCTGAGCAGCGCACAGCTCTGCCGTGGACCTGCATTTTGATGTTTTTTAAGGGGAAGAGAAAACTCCAGGCCCCCCCCTTGCCCTCCACTGCAGATGCCCATACTCTTACTCACATTGTAATGAAGGAGGGCAGTGGGTTATGGGGGAGGTTGGGTACCACTCACACCTCATTTTACACAGGGATGAATAACATGTAGCGTTTACAAGTGAGGGTTTCAATTTGTTCTGCTTTTTTTTCTTCTCTGGCGCAAGAAAGGCGCCCAGCCATAGAGAGCCATATAAAAAATAGTGCAAAATGTTTGTCAGCTTTCAGTCAGACCCCTTCCTCTCCAGGTTGCACTCTAGTGATCTAGTGGAGGCAGCCTGAATATCTCAAAAACAATGATATGGGGAGGTAACACCAACAATAACAGCACTGGCTCTGCTGTCACCCCCTTTGGTCTTCTCCTGCCCCTATCCAGTCTTGCTGCCCTAGCCCAGGGCTGTTTTATCCAATCGGCATTTGCCCAGGGCCCTCCACTGAGAGGGGTATGTACTAAAATAACGCAAATATATTTTATGTGCAAAACTATTGTTGCGCTTTGCTCTTATTGCAATGTACTAAACATTTAACACTCAAATAGTAAATACGTGCAAATTGCGAATAAAAACTGGCATGTTTGCGCATATTTGTTCTACCTCTTTTGATAGGGCTTGCTAAAAGCTGGTGTAATTTTCACATGCAAATAAAATTTATTTAAAAAAATACTCGAAAAACTCTGTAGCATTCGCCAATATAATTTATTAGCCAACCGGAAAAATGCACGCTAAATAAAAATAAACGGAAGAGGCGCAAATCGGAGAAAAAAAAGTGCAGAATGTTACAAATAGTCGCAAATTGCTCCTTACTCATGTTTTACCTACTTTTTCCCCTGCTGCACTTGTTTAACGATAGTAGCCTCGCGCTCACTGTATATGTGAGGGCATCAAAGCTGAAAAAAATGCAGTGTATGCACTAAACAGTGAACTCTTGACAAGTGAACTGCCGAAAAAAAAGTAAGTTGGGGAATTTTTCCATCTTACCAACTGATTCTTGCAATTCACTGCTTGGTAATTACAGTTACAGTAATGGCTGTAATACCAGTCTATCCAGCGAGCACAGGTTTACATGACAACATGCGCATAGCTTCACCTTCCTGACCTTGCACGTCTGGAATTTAACACCTAGTGTGCCATAATCCATCACGCACACACACCCTCATTATACTGCTCTGTCCAATGGTTAGTATGATGCAATGATTCGTGGCCAAATTATATCTGTGTGAGATTTGGAGGGCCCCCCCCACCCATATCTCAATTCTCAAACATCCATATCTTACCACTCTAAAAACTGGTCGTAGATAACGAGGTTCTTCTTCGTTAACTTCATTATTGTGGGTGAATGTCCAAACAGGAAACTGCAAATAAACAAATACATAAAAACAAATCAGGAGGAATCAGTGTCTGTAAAAACAAACAAACACTGTCTGTAAAAACAAACAAACACTGTCTGTAAAAACAAACAAACACTGTCTGTAAAAACAAACAAACAACAGTGTCTGTAAAAACAAACACTGTCTGTAAAAACAAACAAACACTGTCTGTAAAAACAAACAAACACTGTCTGTAAAAACAAGCAAACACTGTCTGTAAAAACAAAAAAACAACAGTGTCTGTAAAAACAAACAAACAGTGTCTGTAAAAAAACTAACCAGTGTCTGTAAAAGGACATTGTCAACTAAACATTGTCTAGACTGTGAATGTAGAGAATCGAGTTGGGAAATGATCCATACATGTTACCAGAATTGCATGAAACTGACGAAATGACCTTGAGGCCAGATATGCAAATTGAAATTAGTTAATTTTCATATTCTAAATATAAGAGACCCCATAAAAGGTAAGCATGTAGACGTATGGGCAGATTAGATGTCCACACATTCTAGAGTCTACTCAATAAAGGGAGAATAGCAGGGATTTTGTAATGCTCCAGGCCTGACTCATGCCCTTATTGGCTGACCCCTAAACTTTCCACTACACCCCCCCCCCCCACGTATCTTCCCAGGGTATAAGTCTAGTGGGGGGCCGCCCAGATGTCTGTGCAGAAGATGTGCGAGCAACAATGGTAGCGCTGTCTCTGCTGTCACCTTCTTTAGTCCGCTGTTCCCCTCCCACCTGCTGCCATGGGTCGTGCTGGCCTCGGCAGAAATATAACACTGCCAGTGGGGCAAAGTATTCCATGCCAAATGGTCTGGCTGCCACCAGACGAAGTAACATTCATGTACACATTATTCCTGATTCATTTCAGAAAAGTCAGAAATAATTCCTCAACACCGTCCAACTGAACCAACCGGTCTGGCTGCTTAAACCATTAAACACCTACCAGTGTGACTTTGTACTAACTTGATTCAGACGTCAGTCAGCTGTCTGCAGGGTAAGAACCAAACCCTGGTGAGTTATAAAAGTGACTTGTGGACTCGATGTCCACACGTTCTTGGGGCAGACTCGATGTCCACACGTTCTTGGGGCAGACTCGATGTCCACACGTTCTAGGGGGCAGACTCGATGTCCACACGTTGTAGGGGGCCGACTCGATGTCCACACGTTCTAGGGTCTTCCAAATAAAGAGAGAATTGCAGGGAATTTCAAACTTTAGGGCAAAGTTGCTACATTGGCCTGAAATTTGAACTTGTCATCTCAATTCCCTGTAATTCTCTCTTTATTGAGTAGACTGTCTATTCTTTTAAATGCTGCCCTGCAGAATCCATAATTGCCTTGTGTTCAGAGGGAAATCTGTTAATTAAGGTAGCTCCTTGCAGGCTACATCCTGGGGGTAACATTACACAGTAGATTGGGTTGGGGGGAAAAAGACTAGAGTCCATCAAGTTCAACCCTTTTCCTATTCTTTGTTGATCCAAAAGAATGCAAATCCCCTTATTTCACCAATTTCAAATTCTGCTTTCAATGGGGTAAAAATTCCTTCTTGACTACAAACGGAGAACAGATTTTTCCTTGGATCAACAAGCAGTAAATAAATCTTATTGCTCATCTGGTTCTACTCATGCTGTTATATGGATTTCCATGTTCTGTGAACCTGTGGCCCGTTCTTTGTTTCCATGTTTCCCTGTTGGGATCCATTTCTGGTTTTCCTTTCTGCCTGCTATTATGTTCCATTCCGGGTTTTCTCTGCCTCCTTCTACCTTGTTACTTTGTTCCTATTTAAGTGTGCTCCACCACAACCACAGGGCCCTGAAATGTGGTACACAAACCTGGAGCCTCAAGCTACCAGGGAAGTGCAGTAACCCTTCACCAGGCCCTGTGAATTCATATCCTGCCAATGAACACCTGAACAACATCTATGTCCTCCGGGACCCCATGTGTGATAGTAGCATGTGTCGCACAAGTTTTGTGCTGATATTAATGTCAGTGGAAGTTTGGAATCTTCAGCTATGGAACCTACAGAGCATTGGTGACTTTTACGCACCTTGCTCTTTAGCCCTTGGTGACCCCGTTCTGTGACTTTACGTGGTCTTCTGCCTCGTGGCTGAGTTGCTGCTGTTCCTAAACAATTTCACTTCCCAATAATAACAGTTGACATGTAATATCTGACAGGGATTAAATTTCATGAACTGACTTATAGCAAAGCACCACGCCTGAATTCATTCATTTTTTTCACATATGTCTGGAAATGCAGACTGCATGGCTGGGTGCTTGATTGTATACACCTGTGGCAAGGGGTCTGATTGACACACCTGATACCTCCTAATTTCGTATTGATGGATACTGGCTTCACTAGACCGGACCCCCCTACTGGTTTGAAACAGCTGATTTGTCAACTGTTGAAACTTGTTTGAAACTGTATGAAACTCACAGAATATTCTGCTTAGTGCAAAACAGTTTCTAATAAACGGTTATTCTACCAGTTCACACCCTATAATACAGAACATCAAGAACTTAACGGTTCCAATTATATATACACACTCCCCAAAACTCTCAGGTCACAGATACACATGGAAACATGCTGTCCTAGGATGAATGGAGCTATTGCAAGGTGAATGTTTGGATTATTGTTATGTTGACTTTATGTAGAGCGAGGTAAAAAGGGTTGTGTTTTATCAATATATTAAACACAGAAACATAGAATGTGTCGGCTGATAAGAACTATTTAGCCCATCTAGTCTACCCAATTTTCTATTTACTTTTATTAGTCCCCAGTTCCCTATCTTATATCTAGGATAGCCTTATACCTATCCCATGCATGCTTAAACTCCTTCACTGTATTAACCTCTACCACTTCTACTGGAAGGCTATTCCATACATCCACTACCCTCTCAGTAAAGTAATACTTTCATTAGTCTATGGCCTTATCTTATATCTAGGATAGCCTTATACCTATCCCATGCATGCTTAAACTCCTTCACTGTATTAACCTCGACCACTTCTACTGGAAGGCTATTCCATACATCCACTACCCTCTCAGTAAAGTAATACTTTCATTAGTCCCTGGCCTTATCTTATATCTAGGATAGCCTTATACCTATCCCACGCATGCTTAAACTCCTTCACTGTATTAACCTCTACCACTTCTACTGGAAGACTATTCCATGCATCCACTACCCTCTCAGTAATGTAATACTTTCATTAGTCCCTTACCTCATCTTATATCTAGGATAGCCTTATACCTATCCCATGCATGCTTAAACTCCTTCACTGTATTAAACTCTACCACTTCTACTGGAAGACTATTCCATGCATCCACTACCCTCTCAGTAAAGTAATAATTTCATTAGTCCCTGGCCTTATCTTATATCTAGGATGGCCTTATACCTATCCCACGCATGCTTAAACTCCTTCACTGTATTACCCTCTACCACTTCTACTGGAAGACTATTCCATGCATCCACTACCCTCTCAGTAAAGTAATACTTTCATTCGTTCCTGGCCTTATCTTATATCTAGGATAGCCTTATACCTATCCCGTGCATGCTTAAACTCCTTTACTGTATTAACCTCTACCACTTCTACTGGAAGACTATTCCATGCATCCACTACCCTCTCAGTAATGTAATACTTTCATTAGTCCCTGGCCTTATCTTATATCTAGGATAGCCTTATACCTTTCCCATGCATGCTTAAACTCCTTCACTGTATTAACCTCAAGCACGTCTACTGGAAGACTATTCCATGTATCCACTACCCTCTCAGTAAAGTAATACTTTCATTAGTCCCTGGCCTTATCTTATATCTAGGATAGCCTTATACCTATCCCATGCATGCTTAAACTCCTTCACTGTATGAACCTCTACCACTTCTACTGGAAGACTATTCCATGCATCCACTACCCTTTCAGTAATGTAATACTTTCATTAGTCCCTGGCCTTATCTTATATCTAGGATAGCCTTATACCTATCCCATGCATGCTTAAACTCCTTCACTGTATGAACCTCTACCACTTCTACTGGAAGACTATTCCATGCATCCACTACCCTCTCAGTAATGTAATACTTGCATTAGTCCCTGGTCTTATCTTATATCTAGGATAGCCTTATACCTATCCCATGCATGCTTAAACTCCTTCACTGTATTAACCTCTACCACTTCTACTGGAAGACTATTCCATGCATCCACTACCCTCTCAGTAATGTAATACTTTCTTTAGTCCCTGGCCTTATCTTATATCTAGGATAGCCTTATACCTATCCCATGCATGCTTAAACTTCTTCACTGTATTAACCTCTACCACTTCTACTGGAAGACTATTCCATGCATCCACTACCCTCTCAGTAAAGTAATACTTTCATTAGTCCCTGGCCGTATCTTATATCTAGGATAGCCTTATACCTATCCCATGCATGCTTAAACTCCTTCACTGTATTAACCTCTACCACTTCTGCTGGCAGGCTATTCCATACATCCACTACCCTCTCAGTAAAGTAATACTTTCATTAGTCCCTGGCCGTATCTTATATCTAGGATAACCTTATACCTATCCAATGCATGCTTATACTCCACTGTATTAACCTCTACCACTTCTACTGGAAGACTATTCCATGCATCCACTACCCTCTCAGTAATGTAATACTATCATTAGTTCCTGACCTTATCTTATATCTAGGATAGCCTTATACCTATCCCACGCATGCTTAAACTCCTTCACTGTATTAACATCTACCCCTTCTACTGGAAGACTATTCCATGCATCCACTACCCTCTCAGTAAAGTAATACTTTCATTAGTCCCTGGCCTTATCTTATATCTAGGATAGCCTTATACCTATCCCATGCATGCTTAAACTCCTTCACTGTATTAACCTCTACCACTTCTACTGGAAGACTATTCCATGCATCCACTACCCTCTCAGTAAGTAATACTTTCATTAGTCCCTGGCCTTATCTTATATCTAGGATAGCCTTATACCTATCCCATGCATGCTTAAACTCCTTCACTGTATTAACCTCTACCACTTCTACTAGAAGACTATTTCATACATCCACTACCCTCTCAGTAATGTAATACTTTCATTAGTCCCTGGCCTTATCTTATATCTAGGATAACCTTATACCTATCCCATGCATGCTTAAACTGCTTCACTGTATTAACCTCTACCACTTCTACTGGAAGACTATTCCATACATCCAGTACCCTCTCAGTAATGTAATACTTTCATTAGTCCCTGGCCTTATCTTATATCTAGGATAGCCTTATACCTATCCCACGCATGCTTAAACTCCTTCACTGTATTAACCTCTACCACTTCTACTGGAAGACTATTCCATACATCCACCACCCTCTCAGTAAAGTAATACTTTCATTAGTCCCTGGCCTTATCTTATATCTAGGATAACCTTATACCTATCCCATGCATGCTTAAACTCCTTCACTGTATTAACCTCTACCACTTCTACTGGAAGACTATTCCATACATCCACCACCCTCTCAGTAAAGTAATACTTTCATTAGTCTATGGCCTTATTTTATATCTAGGATAGCCTTATACCTATCCCATGCATGCTTAAACTCCTTCACTGTATTAACCTCTACCACTTCTACTGGAAGACTATTCCATACATCCACTACCCTCTCAGTAATGTAATACTATCATTAGTTCCTGACCTTATCTTATATCTAGGATAGCCTTATACCTATCCCATGCATGCTTAAACTCCTTCACTGTATTAACCTCTACCACTTCTACTGGAAGACTATTCCATACATCCACTACCCTCTCAGTAATGTAATACTTTCATTAGTCCCTGGCCTTATCTTATATCTAGGATAGCCTTATACCTATCCCACGCATGCTTAAACTCCTTCACTGTATTAACCTCTACCACTTCTACTGGAAGACTATTCCATGCATCCACTACCCTTTCAGTAAAGTAATACTTTCATTAGTCCCTGGCCTTATCTTATATCTAGGATAGCCTTATACCTATCCCACGCATGCTTAAACTCCTTTACTGTATTAACCTCTACCACTTCTACTGGAAGACTATTCCATACATCCACTACCCTCTCAGTAAAGTAATACTTTCATTAGTCCCTGGCCTTATCTTACATCTAGGATAGCCTTATACCTATCCCACGCATGCTTAAACCCCTTCACTGTATTAACCTCTACCACTTCTTCTGGAAGACTATTCCATGCATCCACTACCCTCTCAGTAAAGTAATACTTTCATTAGTCCCTGGCCTTATCTTATATCTAGGATAGCCTTATACCTATCCCACGCATGCTTAAACTCCCTCACTGTATTAACCTCTACCACTTCTACTGGAAGACTATTCCATACATCCACTACCCTCTCAGTAAAGTAATACTTTCATTAGTCCCTGGCCTTATCTTATATCTAGGATAGCCTTATACCTATCCCACGCATGCTTAAACTCCTTCACTGTATTAACCTCTACCACTTCTACTGGAAGACTATTCCATGCACCCACTCCCCTCTCAGTAATGTAATACTTTCATTAGTCCCTGGCCTTATCTTATATCTAGGATAGCCTTATAACTATCCCATGCATGCTTAAAGTCCTTCACTGTATTAACCTCTACCACTTCTACTGGAAGACTATTCCATGCACCCACTACCCTCTCAGTAATGTAATACTATCATTCGTCCCTGGCCTTATCTTATATCTAGTATAGCCTTATACCTATCCCACGCATGCTTAAACTCCTTCACTGTATTAACCTCTACCACTTCTACTGGAAGACTATTCCATACATCCACTACCCTCTCAGTATGTAATACTTTCATTAGTCCCTGGCCTTATCTTATATCTAGGATAGCCTTATACCTATCCCATGCATGCTTAAACTCCTTCACTGTATTAACCTCTACCACTCCTACTGGAAGACTATTCCATACATCCACTACCCTCTCAGTAGAGTAATACTTTCATTAGTCCCTGGCCTTATCTTATATCTAGGATAGCCTTATACCTATCCCATGCATGCTTAAATCATATCAGAAGCAGAATTACATAATGCATCCTTGTTGTTACATTGTATCTAAGCCCTGCTGGCACTGAAATGGTTAAAGGAAACCCGTGTCAGACACCCCCACCTTCACTCACCTGTCTCTGGGGGGTCCTGGGATGTGGTCATACTTCATATGAGTGTACTGGATGTATGCACAATAGAGGAGGAAGCACAGCCCAGCCAGGCTCAGGAGAATGAGGCAAAACCAGCCAAGAAGACCCCATAACTCCATGATCCCAGCAAGAGAGAGAGTGAGAGAGAGAGATTGAGAGAGATCTGGTCTCTGTGTCAGTGCTCAGGATAAACAGAGGACAAGAGGCGAGGCTGGGGGGGGGGAGGTTTGGGTGTCTCCCAACTCTCAGTACAACGAGATGTTACAGTATGTGCTCATTGTAGGTTGTGGCCCCTTTAACAAAAGCATTGGTATGCACAATGTATACAATAAGTCCCTCCCTAATGAACTAACTTCCCCCTTCTCATGTTCTCTAGATCGTCAACACAGTGCTCCCTTCCCTTTATTCAGTCTCTATAGAGCTCACTCCCACCATGCTCCCAAGTCTGTCTCTTTAGAGTTAACCCCGTATAATCCTAAGTATATCTCCACAGAGTTATCCCCTCCATGTCTGTCTCTGTAGAGCTCTCCCCCGTGATCCCAAGTCTCTATAGAGCTCACCCCAGTGATCCCAAGTCTCTATAGAGCTCACCCCATGATCCCAAGTCTCTATAGAGCTCTCCCCCCTGATCCCAAGTCTCTATAGAGCTCACCCCGTGATCCCAAGTCTCTATAGAGGTCCCCCCGTGATCCCAAGTCTCTATAGAGCTCACCCCCGTGATCCCAAGTCTCTATAGAACTCACCCCATGATCCCAAGTCTCTATAGAGCTCACCCCTATGATCCCAAGTCTCTATAGAGCTCACCCCATGATACCAAGTCTCTATAGAGGTCACCCCGTGATCCCAAGTCTCTATAGAGCTCACCCCATGATCCCAAGTCTCTATAGAGCTCACCCCATGATCCCAAGTCTCTATAGAGCTCACCCTCGTGATCCCAAGTCTCTATAGAGCTCACCCCCATGATCCCAAGTCTCTATAGAGCTCACCCCATGATCCCAAGTCTCGATAGAGGTCACCCCTTGATCCCAAGTCTCTATATAGCTCACCCCATGATCCCAAGTCTCTATATAGCTCACCCCATGATCCCAAGTCTCTATAGAGCTCACCCCATGATCACAAGCTGCCATAGAGCTCACCCCATGATCCCAAGTCTCTATAGAGCTCACCCCATGATCCCAAGTCTCTATAGAGCTCACCCTCGTGATCCCAAGTCTCTATAGAGCTCACCCCCATGATCCCAAGTCTCTATAGAGCTCACCCCATGATCCCAAGTCTCGATAGAGGTCACCCCTTGATCCCAAGTCTCTATATAGCTCACCCCATGATCCCAAGTCTCTATAGAGCTCACCCCATGATCCCAAGTCTCGATAGAGGTCACCCCTTGATCCCAAGTCTCTATATAGCTCACCCCATGATCCCAAGTCTCTATAGAGCTCACCCCATGATCACAAGCTGCCATAGAGCTCACCCCATGATCCCAAGTCTCTATAGAGCTCACCCCCATTATCCCAAGTCTCTATAGAGGTCAGAAACCAAAACGCAGCTGAAAATAACCTTGTATGCTTTTTTTGCTAGTCGAATTGGCAACAGAGGGAGTGACTCTGATGACGAATTTGCTGCTGTCGTGGGCCTCTCTGATATATTTCGAGTATTTCCAGGGTTTGTGTGCTGTCTGTACGGAGTACACATAATACAGAACGGGGTCATGCTATGAGTGCGGCACACACCTAGCACACATGGACCACTGGTCAAGGCCAAAACAGTACAAGCAGAGATTTCAGTGGAGGAGAACCTGTTTTACGCTGTGCCAGAGGACAAGCCAGATGCAGAAGAATGAGGCTCTGGCAGGAAGTTGCTGATGCAGTTGGTGGGAACAAAATAAAATGAAATGTAAAAATAAAAGTGATCTGCCAAGGTAACACCGTAACAGTGCCAAGCACTTCACAGGAACCGGTGCTGTGCACATAAAATATAAAATGCACATGCACAAAAAATAAATAACAAAGTAAATAATATAAAATAATGTATACAAGTCCCTTGTAGTGAATGTTGAATGCAGAAATAATGCAATACTGCAAAAAAACAATTCTATGTTTAGTATATACATTTTGGGTTCACATGCAGATGCTTGTGGTTTACTCTAGAGCCAAAGGGTAGATTCAACAATACGAGGCATGGGGCCTGTGGGATCTCCAAAATACTGGCTTCAATATCTCACTGCGACTTGATACACGTTCCTGCGAGTGTAACAAATCTCAAGTGAATAGAAACAGAGCAGCCACAGTGCAACAATGTTTTAATAAAATGAAAAAATACAAACACAAAATGCCAACTCACATGGCTTTGCTCCGTTTGCAGTATGCAGCCTAGATTAGAACGCGCTCCAGTAAATCAATGTCGGAGGCAATTACTGGGGTCCGCAGCCGACAAAGAGAGCCCTTGACGCGCTGGTTCTGATGGGTCGCTGGAGCGTCTACCGTGATCGCTTGGTTATAACAACAGGGCTCAATAAAGGTGAGTATCCCTTATCTGAACTGACCCTTATCCCCCAATTTGTTTGTTTTTTCAGATCTTCGGATAAGGCAAACTAAACCTGGATGTGGGTCAGACCAGTAGACTACTCAAGGATCTTCCATAAATCTGAAAAAATGCTCTGTTCCCCAACACTTTAACATCTGCCCTCAGGCTAATTCATTCACTTTCTTGGGCATTGATAAATCGGCCACCAGAGGGGAGATAGGGTTAAACACCTCTGCGGAATTGAAGCAAAAGGGAATCTTTGATTTGAAAACACGGACACCTAGTGGTCTGAACATGAAAACTCAGCATTTCTGTACAGTCTTCCATTATTCTGCAACATTGCATATTTGTTTTGTAACATTGGATATTATTGTATATTTTTTGTAACATTATATATTCTTTCTAGCGCTGCCCTTTGAGAACAATTACTTTAAATGATTTACTAAGGTCCTAGCAAGTAGGTTATTGAAAGTAGTGTTGGATATTCATTTAGACCATTTAGGCTTTATTCCTGGGAGGCAGGTACGAGATAATACCGCATAAACCTGATAAAGTATGTAAAAAGAGGGCAAGATTCCATCCTTCCTCCTACCAATAGATACCGAAAAAAAGTCTTTTGATAGGGTCAATTGGCTATTTATATTGGATGTATTGGGTACAATTGGGATAAGGAAAGATTTCTTAAAATGGATTCGAGAGATACATTCTGCTCCTATGGCCAGACTTAAGATGAACTCAACACACTTGGATCAGATTAGTATGGCCAATAGAACTAGACAATGCTGCCCACTATCCCTGTTATTATTTGTCTCGTCTCTTGAACATCTACTAAATGCGATCAGGAGCAACAATAACATACGTGGTATTAGAACGTGGTATTATGGCCTATGCTGACGGCATCTTATTCAGCATAGCATACCTTTTTAGTTCTTTAAAGCATACCGTCAAAGAATTAGAGGAGTATAGTGGCCTGTCTAACTTAAATGTGATGCTATATATAATTGTTTATTTATTTATTCTTATTGTTGTTATGTGTATAGTTAGTCTTGTACTTGGGGTAAGTTTAGGGAAAGATATAGGGTAAGAGAGGGAGAGGAGAGGGCAGAGATACGGTGAGTTAGTGAGAGGTACTTTCGAGTTAGAGTCAGGGACATGATAGGGATTTTGTTAGGGTAAGTCCAGGGATTGGAATAGGGCCAAATAGAGCTAGGCAGGGATAAAGGGGATAACTGAGTGATGCGTATTGTAAATTAATTTCTTCCCTCTGAATGGTTTAACCTTGTTTCACCTTTTTTTCCCCTCCCCTCTTATCACATGCCCCATTAGGGTTGTACGAATATCTACTGTATGTTAACTTGCTGTCTCCCAAGAAATAAATAAAAGAAAATACAAGTAGTGCACCAAACAGTAAGTAAAATTGATCAAATTAAGTTATATTTCTGGGTTCATCCCCAGTCTAATCTCACGCTACTTTATTATGGTTTCCTGTTGGTTGTCCGTGGTCTCAGCCTGCAGATCACGCCATCCATGGGTCGCAGGGATCCAGTGTCTAATATCTTAAAGCTCTGTCCAGCGGCCAACTCGAATTCGAACCGCTGCAAGAGTTTAGCCATGACGACTTTCCCTTCCATCTAGGAAACAATACAAAATGACTGGCTTCATCAAAGAGGTGACATAAAGTCTGCCCATGACATGGTGGTCATGTATATTAAAAGATATGTCATTATACAAGTGTATGTAGTCTTTAAAGTGTGACTTTTTCTGATTCTCCCATTCAGCTCTCAGCATTTGGCTGGAGCCTGGGAGGAAAAAAAAGAAACATTTTTACTTATATTTTGCTTTTCTGAAATAAACGTATATATAAGATGTCCACACTGTAAAAGGTCATGTAATCGCTGTTTGCTATTAATAATGGCCATTGCGTCCGTTCTATACTTCCCAACACTTTAGGCCGAGGAAATAGAATCTCTGCGTGGGATGGTAAATCCAAAAAAGATGGAGACCTGGTGAAGGATACTTAGAGGTTACAAATCAGGTCATCCTAATTTCCGGCCTCCTTACCTGCAAGGGATCCGTTACAAATCAATGAATATAATATATAAAACCTTTTCCAGTGTACGGATATCGACCTACCTGTGCAAATACCCGTCCGATACAGGACCGCGGACCCAGAGAAAATGGGAAATATGTGAAGTAAGGCCTGGGGGAAAAAATATATATATATTCCAGTGATGGTCATGTCGATACAGGGATATACATATATACATATATAGAGAATAATGAATTCTGATACATCTGAGAAACCACTTAGTATAACATCTATTCACTTACTTGGGAGCATCTGGGTGGAATCTAGCTGGATTAAAAGACAGAGGGTCCTTGAAATTCTCTTCCATCCTCCCCATAATATAGGAGTTAAACTGTAATAAGAAAAAAAAAAAAAAGAGTTTCACATCTAAGTGAACAAATTAAAAATAATCGTGATCACAGTGAGCATTTGTTCAGCAGCCTGGATCCCCTGTAAGCTGGAAACAATGCCTGGTCTGTTCAAATAATTTAAGGGCAACTGTAATCCTTTACTTGCCCCCCTCCTCATACAGGTTTGTCAATCATTTCAGCTGGGAGGGAGGAAAGTATTTGCAAATTAATATGTAAATATGAGAAGAGGAGGAAAGTCAGAGCCTTACACAAGAGGTCGGCACTGAAGTAGAAGTGCAAACACAGAACAATCAGGTAAGGTAAGTATTAGGTGAACCATTACATTGTTTACCTCTTCATAGGTATGATCCAATGTAACATTTTCTTACAGATACTCGTTGTAATGTTTGAGAAGCCAGAAAAAAATGAGATTGCAGCGTTGGGAACATACCATTATGGTCGCTTTAGATGGAATCCTCACCCCCTCAATCATGGTTTCCTCCTCCAGCCACCGGGAAGTCCCTGGTGCTGTGGGGTATAACCTCAGGGTCTCCTTCAGAACCTAAGGGGAGAGAGCAATATATAAAGATTTAATCTCTTTTAATATATTAGATCTGTTTTAATGAAGTCTCTAATACAAAACATAAAACAACTTTTCCCATAATCTTTAAAAGGCACCAAATACAGCATCGTGTAAAGGAAAAGATACAGGGGCTTATTAGTTTTCTTCAATACATTCTGGGCTCTATTCAGTGACATCATTTAGAGAAAATAGTGAAATACACAGATTTACAGAAATGAGTTGTAATTAAATGTCTGTGACATTCCTTATTTTGAGGACCAACATGCAAATTACACATTTTACAATCCAAATAGTTCAAACTACAGATGAGGTTAAAAGTAGAAGACCCCACAGACCCCTATAAAGCACATTTGTATCTTAATACTGCGAACATTCAAAGTACAAATAGAGTGGGTTAGGTTATAATGTCCTCCAAGTACGGGGGGCTTCAGACTGCGTTTCAAAACTGTGGGATTCCTTTATCACCATTAATAAATGTAATTACCTGGTTCAAGTATTGCAGTTTTCCGAGGTCTTCATACTCAATATCTCTTTTTGAACCAATGACTTCATCTAATTCAGCCTGGACCCTGCCGATGAGGTGCATGATGGATTTAAAAAGAGACAGCCATGGAAAGGAAGAGGACAGAGACAAACATGGGAAGTTAGAGAGACATACATGGAGGGAGAGGATAGTGACAGACATGAGGGTAGGAGGGTGGGTGGGTGCCACAGGTGTGGCCCGCACAGGGTGTCTGAACAGTTAAGCCCAGCCCGGTTTCCTATAACACAGCAGTACGGACACTCTTTGTCAATGCCAATCTTGGTACAGAGATTTGCCGTATACTCACTTTTCCAATATCTCCGGATGCCGTGCCAGCTCCATCACTGCAAAGGATAACTGGTTAGCTGTGGTTTCTTGACCTGAAAAGAATAAAAATTAAACAATTAATTCGTAATCCAATATGATCAATGATAATCCATTAAAGTGAGATGAAATCCACAAAAATGTCTTTCAATGAGGCAGAAAGCCAGGCAGCCCCCCCCCTCTCTATGCTCATGCTGTCTGCCCCCTATCCCTCCATGTATGTCTCTCTCCCTTACCATGTCTATCTCTCTCCATCCCCCCCATTTTATGTCTGTCTCCCTTCCCTTGTATGTCCCTCCTCTCCCCACCCCCCATGTCTGTCCGTCTCTCATCCCCCATACCAGTTCTCTCTCCTCATCCCCCATACCAGTTTGTTGTCATCTCTTTCCCTCTCTGAAAGGGTTAAATTGATGTTGAGAAGCCCCCCTTGCTTGACCAAGTTCAGATAAAGGTCACAGTCCCTGAGGAAGTCAGATAAGACATAATGGTTTATGTAAGAATGTCTTAGACTACAAAAAGAGGAACTAATGATGTAGCAAGTATCAACTGTCTTGTCTGCTGACTGATTATATTGAGATTTATTTTAGCTTTTCTGCCTAGTGACAATATATGTACCAATTGTCCACCCCCCCTTGTGACATGTATACGCCGCCTCTCATGTACTTGATGCTATGTTTGTGCAAAACCTATAACCAATCAAAACACAGGACAACGCCTAGATTTGTGTATAAATACCAATGTGTAATAAACTACACTCAGAGCTGAGGATAAAGAAACATGTGCCTTGTGTATTTGTTTTCCGCCTTCACAGCTCTCCAGATATCTGCTAACCTGCCACACATCAACGACCTTAGAAGTAATTGATAAAGGAACAGAGACCGGCCTTTCCTTTCCCTCTCCCCATATCTCTTTCCCTCGAATATTGATCTATATGACAGTATTAATTAGATTTTTTACAAGGGGTGCTGCAACAGGTAAGTGGGGGTCTTCTTACCCCACCGAAAACTTTTCCAATGTTTTTGTGTTTTATACTTGGGGGGACTTTGTAAATACATATCCAGTGTGTAGTTAGCGATACAACATATCTAAAAAAACGACATGCTGAATATAAAATACAAACATAAGACGTTACAAACCCGCAATGAAAAACGTAACAAAGTTGTCGATTAAGCTTTCGTCGTCACAGTTCTCTTCCAAGGCTGTGAAGAAAGGAAAATAAATAGAGGACTGTTTATTGGTGGTCACCACAGTCATCCAGCAACATGGACCATAACCTTGGAAGGAGAAAAGGTAAGGGATCGTGGACACCTTTGAAAGGAATTTCAAACCTCAGGCCAAAGAAGCCAAGTTGGAAAAAAAATCTCTATGAATAATAATGGTGATTGATTGGTGGGCAAGGTTGTAATAATCAGGATAGAGAGATCAATCAAATGCAGCTGAAGTAAGATAATTCTTCCAACTAGGCTACTTTGGTCTTAAGTTTGAAATTCCCTTGTCAATTCTCTATGTCAGGAATGAAGCCCTACGTTTTTAGGCAGGATTTGCCTTTTGACTGAATCCTTTCCATGCTCAACACTATTCCTCAGGACTGGATATTGTGCGCAGAGTTTGTTGTTAGACTGTGTGCCCGATAAATCTCTGGCTTCTGTATCCCGAAGGCCTTTGGTTAGTCTCTCCTGCTAACTTGTCCAAATCTAAATCCCAATTATTAATCACATAAAAGTTAATTTCTGATTAAAAGACTGATTTCCCATGCATCTCTAATCGTCCCTATTCTCCAATTATATCAACAATCCAGACCATAGTTATGAAGAGAGACAAGAAAGGTTGCAATTTTATACACTAGATAATTGGTGTCTTACAAGAGATATTATAGCCTTATGTAAAGACATGCAGGGCCAATATAAAGAGCTCTCCATTAACCTGCTCATTAACAGAAAGGTACAAAGAACAAGAGGGATTCTTTACAGTAAGGATAATAAAGTTATGGAACTCCCTGCCAAGAGAGGTGGTGCTGTCAAATATAACAGATGCCATCAAAAAAGGTCAGACTGTTTTATTATTTTATAAAAAAAAAAAACATTGGGGCTATAAATAAAGAAGCATCATTAATATTTTAGAGTATGTTGAACCAAGGTGACATAGGACTATGTTTTGGCTTATGTGGAAACATTTTTTTTTGCTTCAACAGCAGGAAGAAAGAGAGGTGATGGAGTGTGGAATCATTCATCCTCACTCGGTTACTGTGTAACGTACCAGCTCCTTTGAGTATTTGAGTCAGGATATCTACAGGAACCTCCACTCCCTCTTCCATCTCCAGCCTTCTTTTCTCTATGCATTTTTTGCCCGTTTCTCGGAGGAGAAGGACACTTTTTCGGATTTCTTGAATTAACCCTCTTTTTCCTGGTAAGAACTGGTCAGGGAATAAAAAAGAGAGACAAAATTGGGTCCTCTAGACTAGAGCACACATGATCTCACGTTCAACACAGTACAGCGGAGATGTATCACCTAACCCAAAGCTCATCTTCATACCGACCTTTACCAAAGGATTCCGCATTTCAACCATACCCCTCATGACGAATGAGATCGCCTGGGGAAATGGGGTCTTTTCATCCTCCAGGGAATTTAACTCCATCCCAAAAGCAACCTGTAAATCGAAGCAGAGATACAATGTCTGCGGAATCTTTTGGACATACATTGTGCTGTGGGATCGAGGTCTTTTCACAATCTTTTGATGTCACCATCGGCAGTGCTGCATCTAATTTTGGGGAGTACTGTTTTTTTTTTGTTTATTTTTTTTTTATTGGTGTTGTTTAGCACATTTCCCTGTGTCTGAGACACACCCCTATCTCAAGGGTGAATCCTGAGAGAGAGAAAAAGTCTTAGAAATGAGGAAATACTTAAAAACAGTTCTACTTAACCTGCAACAGCTCCGTACATCATTCAGCACCGAAACTCCTCCCCCCTTACATCAACCTGAAGGGGAATTTTGGCTTTCGAGACCAATATTGCGTCTTACCTTCAGCGGCCAAATGTAACTGTCGAATATGGTTTTTAATGCGGTATTTTGCCAACGAATACGGTATTTAATGTACAGTGGCTTTTATGGTTTTTTTCTTTTCTTTTTAATTAAATGCTACTATCAGGTAACTTACTTTCAGTTGCTAATAGAGAAAAGCCACGTACAATCCACACGACTTAATCTCAAGCAAGATAATGGGCTCTTTAATCTATTCTACTAATCATGTGGTCTTTACTTTATCTATATCCGCCAACATCTGTTCAGGTTAAGTCAGGTGACGTTTAGTGGCCTAGCAAGATAGAGCTCCTGCCTTCTAAAGTACAGGTCATATGTATCTACAGCTGGCTCCCACCCCATTTAGACTAAGTATGGCTCAACAGACATACACAGTTTAAACCAGTTGCTGCTGATGCATAGGCAACAGGCAACCAGGGGCAGCCCCAAATCTAAAGGTACAGGACCCCCCAAAAATGGAAATGAATGGAATGTTACGTGCTGATTGAGCTACTTGTAGAACTTTGCCCCAGAAGTGATCCGTATACATAACCCAGGTGACGTTTGAAACATGGAAGGAATAAAGAGCTTTCAGCCGACTACCTTGGCGATTACGTCCAGCGTCACCCGGCTCAGCATATCGTGCATTTTAAACTCTTGCTTGCCGTCTGCTTTCTGCGATAACACTGTCATCAAATCCTCGGCTTTCTCGTTGAAAGGCCCCATCATCTCGATCAAGTAACTGGAAGGGAAAAATGTCAGGGTAAAAAAACTATTGATAAAACAACACAAACAGGGAACAAACCATTAATAGCAATGAACTGACAGCAAATAAATTACCCAAACTTCTGTGGGGCACAGGGATTAAAGAATCCCAGGTACATTTATAGTCATGTGTAGGGTGGTCACCTTTTCTTCAAAAAAATACCGGCCTTGGTACTGTCTCCATAAACTTAACATTGGCCCAATGCCAATTTTTTTTACCGGTCTGCCGGTAAAATACCGGCCAGGTGGCAACCCTAGTCCTGTGGTCTCATTCAGCTAGGTCCCCCAGGCCTCACCCCACTTCTTTTTTTTACAAAACCTTTAGAGCAGGGCACAAGGGAAGGATATTAAAAAACGTTTGCAATTCTCTGTTCACCACACAGGTAGTTTTTTGTGCATTTCTGCACTATTATTTATTCTGAATTAAATACATATATTTTTATACTACTATTCATTGTGTACAGTAGTTTTTATTGTATTATATTTATTATATGTTACTGTATGTAGCGCTGTCTTTTTTGTATTTTTACCTGTTTTCTCTCCCCCCCCCCTCCTTTTTTCAGTGGAATACCATTGGGAAATTGCCAAGACTAGCAGCTATTTGTATTTCTTTTCATTTTTACTGAGTTTCTGACATCATCAGAAGAGTTTATCCCCAAAAAAGTCTTGTTTTCATTATTTGCACACCCATCCATATTGGGGTTTGTATTTGAATCTTATATTCACTTTTTTTTTTGTTACACAGAGGTGCTTTGTTACTCCTTCGGGTTTTTCTTTTTTACACAGGTAGATAATGCTGGACTTGACTGTCTGAGAGACGTGGGAGGATATCTACTAAAACTTGCAAGTCGATGATTGCGCAGAGACCAGCTGAAAATTGGAGACCCCTGGTCCGCAGATGGTAATAGGTATATCCCACAAGGATGTATGTGTAAAGTGCAGTGAATCGCACACTCACCTCCTGCTGAAGGCCGGATCCATCATTCGTCTCTGTTTGTGCCAATGATCATAGTCTCGATCGGTCACTAAACCTTTTCCCATGAACCTGCAGCAGCCAAGAGAAGCGCAGATACAATGCGTGTGTGGCATAAAATTGGATTTATTTGTGTATAACAGGCATATAATGTTAACAGAAATATTTCTCACAGTAACATGCAGTGTGTAAGTGTATCACAGTAATATGTAGTGTGTGAGTGTATCACAGACACCACAGCAATAGAACTCACAGTAATGTGCAGTGTGTGAGTCTATCACAGACTCCAAAGCAATAAAACGCACAGTAACATGCAGTGTGTGAGTGTATCACAGACTCCACAGCAATAAAACTCCCAGTAATGTGCAGTGTGTGAGTGTATCACAGACTCCACAGCAATAAAACTCACAGTAATGTGCAGTGTGTGAGTGTATCACAGACTCCACAGCAATAAAACTCCCAGTAATGTGCAGTGTGTGAGTGTATTACAGACTCCACAGCAATAAAACTCCCAGTAATGTGCAGTGTGTGAGTGTATCACTGACTCCACAGCAATAAAACTCCCAGTAATGTGCAGTGTGTGAGTGTATCACAGACTCCACAGCAATAAAACTCACAGTAATGTGCAGTGTGTGAGTGTATCACAGACTCCACAGCAATAAAACTAACAGTAATGTGCAGTGTGAGTGTATCACAGACTCCACAGCAATAAAACTCACAGTAATGTGCAGTGTGTGAGTGTATCACAGACTCCACAGCAATAAAACTCACAGTAATGTGCAGTGTGTGAGTGTATCACAGTCTCCACAGCAATAACACTCACAGAAAAGGGGCAGTGTATCAGTGTATAAGAGACTCCACAGCAAGAAAGCTCATATTCCACTTGTTGTTGATTTTTGTTACATGTTTAGACATAATATATCACATTTTACAATTCCCTTTTTTTTTTTTAACAATCGTGTCATGCGTCCCCCTCTCCTGAAAGTATCAATATGATCTTATTATCTGACACAGTAAATACAATGATAACAGAAAGCCAGCCATTGACCTCTGGACTCTGCAGTAACCCTTCGAAAAACCCTCCTTGTCTGGTTTGCACTTTGCCATTTGGATAATCAGATATAACAGACACGAGGACCTGAATAATAATGCATTTCTCTTACTACCCACATTGATGGGTGGTACCTACCTCACACCAAACAGACTAGCCAGATGCTTGTAGAATATATCTTTCTGGTACTTGTGTGACATCAGGAATTCCTACAACACAAAAAAATCAGAATATACGAAATGAACCTCACCCAAGTTACATTCACCCGCAATGTGTTGGGGAATTTCATATTTTAATGTTAATGGGACCTTGGTCTCTCCTCTCTGATTGGCCATTCACTAGAAAAGACCGTCTCTCCTCTCTGATTGGCCATTCACTAGAAAAGACTGTCTCTCCTCTCTGATTGGCCATTCACTAGAAAAGACCGTCTCTCCTCTCTGATTGGCCATTCACTAGAAAAGACCGTCTCTCCTCTCTGATTGGCCATTCACATGAATAGACCGTCTTTCCTCTCTGGTTGGCCATTCACATGAAAAGACTGTCTCTCCTCTCTGATTGGCCATTCTCATGAAAAGACCGTCTCTCCTCTCTGATTGGCCATTCACAAGGAAGAACCATCTCTCCTCTCTGATTGGCCATTCACAAGAAAAGACTGTCTCCACTCTCTGATTGGCCATTCACAAGGAAATACCGTCTCTCCTCTCTGATTGGCCATTCACATGAATAGACCGTCTTTCCTCTCTGGTTGGCCATTCACATGAAAAGACTGTCTCTCCTCTCTGATTGGCCATTCTCATGAAAAGACCGTCTCTCCTCTCTGATTGGCCATTCACAAGGAAAAACCATCTCTCCTCTCTGATTGGCCATTCACAAGAAAAGACTGTCTCCACTCTCTGATTGGCCGTTCACAAGAAAAGACTGTCTCCACTCTCTGATTGGCCATTCACAAGGAAATACCGTCTCTCCTCTCTGATTGGCCATTCACTAGAAAAGACCGTCTCTCCTCTCTGATTGGCCATTCACATGAATAGACCGTCTCTCCTCTCTGATTGGCCATTCACAAGGAAAGACCGTCTCTCCTATCTGATTGGCCATTCACAAGGAAATACCGTCTCTCCTCTCTGATTGGCCATTCACAAGGAAAGACCTTCTCTCCTCTCTGATTGGCCATTCACAAGGAAAGACCGTCTCTCCTCTCTGATTGGCCATTCACAAGGAAAGACCGTCTGTCATCTCTGATTGGCCATTCACAAGGAAAGACCGTCTCTCCTCTCTGATTGGCCACAGAGAGTCAGTTTCGCAAAGCCAACTTAATACACCACCACATTAATTTGGACAATTACCTTTACTGCTTCAGGGCTCACAGCCAGAACCACTACTTTGTGTAAGCCATTAATCCGTATCACAGGACCGTATAGATTCACCCTAAAAAATAATAAAGAAAGAATGCATGCATTTTACTAATCAACCCGAAACCTCTTCAAATGGAACAACTGGCAAGGAAAGTGCTTCCCATGGCAACTGGCCATTTTTGTAGAACGCCATCTTAGAATTGCTCTTCAAATATCAGCCCTATCAGTCGCTTCTGTCAGCTGAATCTTTCCAATTTACACCCACTAATTTGAAAGCAACAAAAGGCACTTAAATATCATTTATACTGAGAATAAAAAAGAAAATTATCTATGCATTGTGTTAGCATAAATTGTTATGACATCACCGGTGGCATCATATGCAAATGAACTATCAATGTCATAAACAGGAGACCCCACGGACAGTTTTGAAACACATTTGGCTCTTACATTATGTATTAGTTTGCGATTCTGCTAATGGAATGTAAAGATAAGTTTGTATCTTTTTTTTATCCAAAAGACCCCAAAAAGGAGGGAAACTGTTCTGAGGTCTCTTGCTGTCCGTTAACTACGACAGTCACAACAGAAAAGAGAGCACTACTAACAACAAACAGTTCATTGTGTGTCGCAATATGGCCCCACTGGCGACTACTGGCGCAATATGGCTGCTTTACCCAGTGCACGTGAACTTCTTAAAGAGACTGTCTTGTGCCCAAAATACATCCTCCAAATGTTAATGCTATTTAATTTGCTTTCTAAGTACTTTAAAATGCATGTTTTAAGTTTTGCTTTAATTAATAAAATGCTTACAGCTAGATAATGAAATTACAGCAGTTTGCAAGAAACCAAGACTGCCCACACTAGCTGCGTAAAAAGTAATTTCCTTTTTTTTTTTTTGCTGCAGGAACCAATGAGAATAATTTCATTCAAATAAAAGGAATTTCCCGACTCTCTAGTGATGTCATCAGACAATGTGTTACACTGTTAAGAGATCCTACTGTGTACAAGAGTTGATCTATCACTGTCCATACAATGTATTCTATTCCAGCATCACAGGAAGTGACTAAATGAAACAAAACTTTATATATTTCTATATAATCAGTGCTGCTGCACCAGCAGTAAACATGCAGAGTAATCACTGGGAGAGGGCTTTCGAATGCCTGCATCAAATCACACTGGGATAAAAGCCTGTGCACTATAGAAGCAGTTATCTTCATCTTGCACCAAAGGGAGTTTGGGGACTAGACTGTCCTGTCCCTTTAATGAGAAAAGACACAGAATGATTCTGTAACATACGCAGGTGATATCTTACCACTCTAGAAACTTGTCATAGATAAAGGACTCTTTCTTCATTAGTTTTATGATGGTGGGGGAATGTCCAAACAAGAAGCTGCAATAAACAGAAACAATCAACAGCCAGGCTGGAAAGTCACTCTTAGAACTCCTAACAAACCCTCTTGGTGACTAAGCAGCTGTATCATTTATGGATACATATTTCTTTATTTATAAAGTTTTTTTACCAGGAAGGATACATTGAGATTTCTTTCGTTATTAAAAATGTGCTGGGTCCGCAAACATTGCATTCTTACAACAGATTACAAAATAATATTACAAATACAAATGTAACACAGAACACGAACAAGTAAGAAATATAATCCACCATGATTACAGGTGTATTCTGTATTGAGTGTACAGTGACAGAGATCATGATTAAAGATGTATTCTGTATCGAGGTATAGTGACAGAGATCATGATTACAGGTGTATTCTGTATCGAGGTATCATGACAGAGATCATGATTACAGGTGTATTCTGTATTGAGGTCTCGTGACAGAGATCATGATTACAGGTGAATGCTGTATTGAGGTATAGTGACAGAGATCATGATTGCAGGGGCATGCTGTATTGAGGTATAGTGACAGAGATCATGATTGCAGGTGAATGCTGTATTGAGGTATAGTGACAGAGATCATGATTATAGGGGAATGCTGTATTGAGGTATAGTGACAGAGATCATGATTACAGGTGGATTCTGTATTGAGGTATAGTGACAGAGATCATGATTACAGGTGAATGCTGTGCTGAGGTATAGTGACAGAGATCATGATTACAGGTGAATGCTGTATTGAGGTATAGTGACAAAGATCATGATTGCATGCGCATACTACCTCTAGGTGTGTCTTTGGTTACAGTTAATATATCACTTATGGTCTATTCACTAGACAATAAACTATACATTGACATATATTTATATAGGACTGACAATTTACGCAAAGTCGCCAACTTTCCCGAATTTAACCTGGAACAATCTTGAGGGGGTTGGAGCCATGTATATAAAAGAAACCAAACACCGGAAAGGGATTTAAAGCATTGCATACAGAGAATAAAAATAAACAAAAAGTAATTTTGACACTTTTTACAAACTAAAGGGGTCAGTATTAGATACATAACTCTTATCACACCCTGCTGGCACTGAAGTGGTTAAAGCAAACCGTGTCAGACATCCCCACCTTCACTCACCTGTCTCTGGGGGGTCCTGGGATGTGATCATACTTCATATGAGTGTATTGGATGTATGCACAATAGAGGAGGAAGCAGAGCCCAGCCAGGCTCAGGAGAATCAGGCAAAACCAGCCAAGAAGACCCCATAACTCCATGATCCCAGCCAGAGAGAGAGAGTGAGAGAGAGAGAGAGAGAGCGTGAGAGAGAGTGTGTGAGAGAGAGAGAGTGTGAGAGAGAGTGTGAGAGAGAGAGAGAGCGTGAGAGAGATCTGGTCTCTGTGTCAGTGCTCAGGATAAACAGAGGACAAGAGGCGAGGCTGGGGGGGAGGTCTGGCTGTCTCCCAACTCTCAGTAAAACAAGGCAGTCTATTTACCAAACGGGGTCTGATAAGTAAACTGCAAAAATGAGTTGGACAAATAGACAGACAGGCAGGAGAATTTATCCAACACGGCCATTAATAGTGAATAATAGTGATACCAATTCTTGTGGGCTGTGTGCATAGTATAGTCCCTCCTTGCAGAGCTCCCGCCCCCCTGTCTCCTATTCTCTGTCACTACTGAGCTCCCTCCCCGTGTCTCCTATTCTCTGTCACTACAGAGCTCCCTCCCCCTGTCTCCTATTCCTTGTCACTGCATTGCCAATCTGCCCCTCAGACTTGCCAATGCACCCCCAGACTTGTCATTCTGCCCCCAGACTTGCCAATGCATTCCCACAATGCACACCCAGGACTTACCCCAGTACATGCCCCATCACCCACATTGCACATCTAGGACTAACCCCACTCCCCAAGGAGAGGCAGTACACAGACTCTATGCAGCCTGCTCACCAACAGGGAGCAGGTGAGGGGAGATTTTCAGATCTCCCCAGCCAGCGCCTCTGCGGCAAGCGTCTTTTTGCAGTCCCTGTCAAGGCCCCCACCTGGCAGAGGCCCCGGGGCTGTAGCCCCTAAAGCCCATGCATTAATCCGTCCCTGGGTGGGTTCAAGGCCAGCAGAAGTCACTGGCTCAGTACCCTGGACCCAGCGGGGCTGATAGATAAGGTGAGCCTGGGAAGACGGCCGTGGCAGGCGGGGCCGGCCTTCACGGTCTCAGCGCAGCTATCTCTCGGCGATAAAGGGTGCCACATTAGGTTCGGGAAAACATTTTAACCTAAATGACTTCAACTGGTACAATATTCAAGTGTTCTGTGTTAATTCAAACGTTATAGGGATATGGTCATTGTTGAATATATTGGCCAATCGTGAAACTGGTAGGGCATGGGCACTAGGCAGCTTAATAACATGATTACTCTTTCAATTAAACATAAGGCATGTTATGACAACACTTGTCCTTTAAAGGATAACTGTAGCAAAAAATGAAGTTGTGTTTAATTGAAAGATGGCATCAAGTGTAGGCATTTTATATAGAAATACTTTAATGAAAGAATACAAATAAAGTACCTTACTGAGCCCTCTTTACCCAATATAGGTGGACATTTCTAAAAAACAAACAAAAACATGTCTGATGTCTGCCCCCTGAGAGAACCCCCTGTAATGTACATATACTATTATAATATATAACATTTTTATATTTTCATTACGAACACAAATGTTTTCTTGTGTTTAAAATAGATTTATTAAAATTCTTCTACAATATTCTGTTGCTATCTAAGAATTTCGTGTATGTTTCCCGAATTCGGAGAGTCTATTAAATCAATAACCGGTCAGTTGATTTAAGTCATGAAAAGATAATAAACGTAATTTTACAATTTTTAGCGGCTCTTTAAGCAAAGTTAGGTTTTGTAGTTATTTATTATTTGAACAAACAGACTTTTTGTTTGTCAGTTGTATACATTGCTTCCCATATACACAGGGTTGGTTATTATCTATATGTAGCGCAGGCTATCACACAGCTGATAAAAGGTTTTATTTTTATCACTCAACTTAACCGTGCTCTTTACACCGACCTTGGAATAAAAGACTGAGTTAAACCTGCTGACATTGCTGACATTTGCCCGTTTTTTGGGGTCTGTCCCATCGAATTTGGGTTTATTGCAGCCTTGCCTCAACCCCTGATCTGGTCCTTGCTGATGGGAGTTCTACATCTGGATTAGATGTAGACTTTTTTTTGGTAAAATGAAACAAAAGCACGCCAAATGAAAAAACAAACAAAAAAAATAACTTTCTGGAGATAATACATCTTGTTTTACATATATATATATAATTTTATGTTTTCAATTCTTCAAATATCATGTGACTATTTCCATACTTTGATGCATAAAAATACAATATTAATATTGAAAAATAACTATTTCTTTAAAAAAAGATCATACCATATTTTGACAAAAGTCTTTGGCTCTAGTAATAAGAGTTAGCACCCTGGACATGAAACGAATTATACACAAATCACTGTCTATTAAATGACAAGGGAGTTTTGAATGTGACGATCCAAATGATATTCTCTTTCTCAAAGCACTTGACTTGTCCAATTTTTTGGTTCACCAATCTTGTTTTGGGATGGACATTATATACACTTGCTGGCCATAAAAACTCTTAATGCTAATTGTAGGCAGGTTTGTTACAGTTGCTGTCTGTTGACCGTGGTCTCAGCCTACATTTGACTCCATCCATTGGTCGGAGGGATGCATTATCCAAGATCTTGAAGCTCTGTCCTTCAACCAACTCGAAACTGAACCTCTGTAAGAACTTGGCCACCACCACCTTTGCCTCCATCTGTTTAAAAGGGAACAGGTATTGGATTCATCGTACCAAGTTATATGAAATGACACATATGTATTGGGCGCTGTTAAAATTCCGATATCACACTGTGCAGGATTTTTTTTCATAAAGTATCTCAGGGGGGAAAATACTGAAGAACTTCAATCCTTGTACGACGCAAAGGTCGGTTCAAATGCCCAAACCAAGGTTATCTGAATTACAGACTCGGCCAAAGGTATACACTTTCAGAATATGATGCTGTTAAAATACTAGAGAGCATCTGATGGTCATAGAAATAATGAAGGTAACTTGGCAAAGTCAAGGGTAGGGATCCCTTACCGCCACCTTCCATTGGGCTGCCAAATTAGTATTTTTTTTTTCTCATTTGGGAGGGATTACAAAAATGATGCAAAGTTTGTGCCCTAAAGGAAAGGGGGGGTTTCTTCATGGTCCAGTGTGGGATATTGAGAAATCTTATATTGGCAGAAAATTCTACGCACATGCACTCCTTGGTTGATGAGGAGATTATTGTCAAGCCTCTGTATTTAGTGATAGAACATTTATTAAGGCATAGCACTTAGCAATTGTTCATAAACTATAATATAAGATAAGGCTTTTTGGTAATCATAGATCATTGATTAGTTACAATTTTTTTGTAAAGCCTGGTAAGAGAGATAGCAGGGTGGATAATACGTCCCCCTATTGAGCTCCTGACCCTTTCTTTTCCTGGGTTAGCCTTATCTTTCCTGAAGTAGCTATAACTGCAAACTAACTGGGATTCTTTTTGTTCCATCTCTATGTGTAAAATGTGACGGATTGCATCAAACGAATGACGAATAAAAAACTGCATCAAAGGATTAAGTGAATTGTAACCAATAAATACTTCATTTTATATTTGAAAGAATATCCGAGACCTGCCATATCTCTGATCACCCTAACTTCGGGGAAAATGATGTGCTTTCCTAGTACCTCTTTTTTTTGTATGGGCAAAGACCTCAGCTCTGCCCCTTGTGTATCCCCAACCTGCCTAGAAATAAACATAAACAAAAAAAATGGCAGTGATGATGGAGTAAAATGTCTCTACCCCTCTGGAAACTAATTAATCTTATTTGTTTTTTTTTTTTTTTGGGGGGGGGGGGGGGATCTGCAATCCATTCCCATTCATGGATAAATCTGTAAACCTTGACGAAAATTTTCCAATATTCCAATAATATCTACCTACCTGTGCAAATACCTGACCAATACAGGATCGTGGACCCAGAGAAAAAGGGAAATATGTGTAGTATGGCCTGGGTGGGAAAAACAAACACATCAGTTATCAAACACATTGAAGGATTTCTATTATCGTATTATCGTATAGATGTGATATGTCACTTATTACACTCATTATAATCACTTACTTGGGGGCATCTGGGTGGAATCTGTCAGGGTTAAAAGTGAGAGGGTCTTTGAAAAACTCCTCCATCCTCCCCATGATATAGGAGTTAAACTGCAAGCAGAAAAATGGGGGCAATTATACCATCCTAGTAATGAAAAGCATCCCCACTCCCTCTGCGAGCAGGGCTCTCTACCTCATGCATCAATCTGTCTCTGTACATCTAACTTAGTATGTATATATCTATATAAGTCGACAGCAATTAAAAGGCCATCATATTTTCATTTTGCATACTATAATAAATGATTATTATTATTAACATTTCATGAAAATAATAGTATCTAAAGAAAGCCCTGGGGATAAAAACAGTATATAATATGTGTGAGTATATTAAATGAGAAAGAGGAAAATTACAGCTAAACACAAACACAGCAGAAATGTTAAAACAGCCACTGTACAGAATGACCAAAAATGTCCCAAATGGCCGGTCCTTATGCATTTAAATATTATTATCTCTTCTTATTATTCTGTGTAGAATGTCAGTTTTTGCATTGGTTGTTGGGAAATACATCTTCCAAAATACTGTGTGCTTCTGTTATACGCGCAGAGCTCTTAGACTAAAACATATCTGTTTGTGTCTGTTGGGTGACACTTGATACTTCATACAAAAGGCACAACCACAAAAATTCACGGCATGGACCTCACCCCCAAGGAGAGATTTATGGAGTTCGGGATGGAGAAGCGTGCATGAGTAATGCATGTGTCTACTGGAGAAGTTTCCACCCCTAAGGCGCTCCATTGATATGATTAAGGATTAATTCATGTGTTTCATGTGTCTGCTTTCAATTCTAGGGAAGGCAGGACATCGGTCAGTGAGAATATCCAGACCCCTGACAGGTATACCCTATAACAGTGATGGCTAACCTTGCTATTGCAACTACTTATCCCATGATGCTCATGATCATGGCATATGTATTTCCCAAATGTCTGCAGTGCCAAGGTTTTCCATCATAATAGGTAAATTGTCGGATACCTCTTTGAAGAAAACCTTATTTGGTTAATCATTGATCAATTCGCTTTACCATGCCTTGACATTTAAATGAATGTAATATTTGAGGGGCTCGCACAGTATTTCTTTCCTGCCCCTCTTTTTCCTCTCCTGTTTTGGGAACATACCATTAAGGTTACTTTTGCTGGAATCTTATATCCTTCTATTACGCTCTCTTCTTCCAGCCATCGGGAGGTACCTGGGGCTGTGGGGTATAACCGCAGAGATTCCTTCAGAACCTAAGGAGCGACATTAAAAGTGATACACAGTGTTAAAGGGACAGTCTAGTCAGGGCCGGCCTGAGGCATGGGTGTCCTGTGCGACAGCAGGGGGCGCCAGAGCAGTGACCTGCCGGGAAGTTGAAGTGAGGTGCTGATCATCTGATTGGCACCAACACTATTATAGTGCAGCCCCTGAGGAACAGGGAGCTGCACTGCCCTGTGAGAAGCAGAGACCTGCTGCTGCCAATCATTACAGGGCCAATCAGAGGGGATGACACCATATCCCCGCCCCCAGCCCTGAGCGTGAGCGCCCCCCCCATTATTACCCCTATATTCCTTGCCATTGCACTCACAGGTGGAGTTAGTTGAGGACTACAACTCACAGGATGCCTAGTCATGGTGGACACCTGAATGGCTGAGCATCATGGGAATTGTAGCCCACAGCTATCATCTGCTGCATTAGGTACTATTGACTGCACTTCCCATGATGCTCAGCCAGAATCATGAAAATAGTATGTCTGGCTGAGCCTTATGGGAAATGTAGTTAACAGCAGATCGTGTGACAGTTGTTCGTTGTGTACTACAACTCTCATGATGCCTAGTCATGATGGACACCTGGCTGAGCATAATGGGAATTGTAGTTCATTACTTACTAAGTGCAATGGCAAGGGATCTAGGGGTAATAATGGAGGGGGGGATAGAGGAAGTAAATAAAAACCAGCAATGTTTTTTTTTTTAAATATGTTTTATTATCAGTTAACTATACCTTACCACTGCCTTGGGGGGGGGGGGGGGGGGGGGGGGCGGAATGCGCCGGATGGGTGGTCCCGCACAGGGTGTCTGATTTATATTGCACTGATACTCAAGCGGTTCGAGCGAGTCCTGGAATTATTTAAAGTAAATGTACCTGGCTTAGGTATTGGAGTTTCCCAAGATCTACGTAGTCAAGATCTCGTTTTGAACCAATGACTTCGTCCAGTTCAGCCTGGACCCTGCAAGTAAAGAGGATATGGCATTATTAGATGGCAAGCCAATAGTGAATAAGGCTGTAATATACACAAAACAAACCAACCAGTATTTTATTACAACAATTAGAGGGTCGCTGTCACCTATACAGTGCATATATGGTGCAAGAAAATAGTGATACAACTGTCACTGGTACAGTGGGCCAGGTATGGAAGAGAGAACACTAGAGGTTTATTGTGGCTTTTATTATATGTATTGAGTGATTTTTATACGTCCACGTTTTATTTCTATACTGTGAATGTAGTGAATAAAAATATATATATATATCTTGACTTTTTATTTGCCTCTGAAGAAGCCCCAGGGTGAAACGCGTCATAAGTCATTACCAATGTACTTTTACAAATGAGAGGGATCAAAATAAATATATTAGACATTTTATATTTTAAAGATTTGTGTAAATTCTAATGTACCTGCAACTGATTCAATACTGACAAAGCACACTTTATAAATATATATATTATTGTTACATCTCTCACATTATTTCCAATTCCCAGTTTGAGACTGTAAGAAAAGGTTTTCCAACACTGCTCTTGAATAGAACTCTTGATATACATCGTAACATAGTAATTTAGGTTGAAATAAGACACAAGTCCATCAAGTTCAACCCTTCTACCTATCATTCCAGCGTTTTGATCCAAAAGAAGGCAAACACCCCTAAAGAAGCTATTTCGAATTTTGCCTCCTGGGGGAAAAATTCCTTATTGACTCCAAAGGACAATCAGATTTCTCCTTGGATCAATAAGCACTATTATTAATGCTCATTCTATCATTAATAGCCCTGTATGTTCTGCAGACCATGTTTAAATGCATCTATTGTGGTTGATAGCACTACCTCTCTTGGCAGTGAGTTCCATAACTTTATTGTCCTTACCGTAAAGAATCCCTTCCTTTGCTGCCTATGAAATCTTTGCTCTTCCAGTCTCAGGGGGTGACCTCTTGTTCTTTGTACATTTCGGTTAATGAACAGGTCCCTGGAGAGTTCTTTATATTGGCCCTGCACATATTTATATAATGTTATCATATCCCCTCTGAGACGCCTTTTTTCTAAAGTAAATAAATGCAATTTCTTTAGTCTCACTTCATAACTAAGATCCTCCAATCCCCTTATTAATTTTGTAGCTCTCTTTTGCACTTTTTCTAGTTTCTTAATATCCTTTTTAAGGACTGGTGCCCAGAATTGTACTGCATATTCAAGGTGAGGTCTTACCATTGATTTGTAAAGAGGCAAGATGATATCCTCCTCCCGTGAATCTAAACCTCGTTTTATACCATGCAGCTGCTGACTGGCATTGAGAACTGTTGTTAAGTCTGTTACCTACAATTATTCCTAAATCCTTTTCATTAGTAGTTTTTCCCATTTAAAGTATATGTTGCTTTGTAGTTATTTTTCCCATGATGCATAATTTTACATTTGTCTATATTGAACCTCATTCGCCACTTAATTGCCCAGTCCCCCACTCTTTCCAAATCTTCCTGTTAAAAACAAACATCAGGATTAGTCTTTATTACCTTACCTAATTTAGTATCATCAGCAAACACTGAGACATGGCTCTCAGCACAATTTGGGAGATCATTAATAAACAAATTAAAAAGAAGAGGGCAAAAAACAGACCCCCGAGGTACTCCGTCCAATACCCTGGTCCAATTTGAGGAGTTTCCATTTACAATAACCCTCTGCATTCGATCTTTTAGCCAATTTTCCATCCAAATACATACATTTGCCCCCAAACCTTTTTCTCTCAATTTGTAGAGTAACCTTGACCTGACTTCTTCATAGGATTTTATTAATTTTGTTTGACAAGACCTGTCTTTCACAAAACCATGTTAACTTTTACTAATTATATTCTGATTCAATGTGTATTCTTGAGTGTACACCTTAAGAAATTCTTCAAATAATTTCCCCACTACAGATGTCAAGCTCACTGGCCTATAATTACCCGGCAGAGATTGTGATCCCTTTTTAAAAATTGGAATGACTTCTGCCTTTCATCAGTCTGTTGGCACTATACCTGAACTCAAAGAATCCCTAAAAATCATAAATATATGTGTAAAGTTTTGTAATATACTTACTTTGCCAATATCTCCGGTTGCTGACCCAGCTCCATCAACACAAATGATATGTGGTTGGCTGTGGTTTCTTGGCCTAAATATTAAATACAATGTATATCTTAATGCCACAATCACCTGCTAGCATATTGCTGTTGGGGACTGTAACAAGGGAAGACTAGAACCCCCCCTCCCCTTTAGAACACTAAACACCCCTCTAGACCCTCCACCTCCCCCTTTATTAATTTAAATTATTAATATAATTAGGAAAAAGTTAACCACATTTATTATATTATATAATACATTTTTAGCAGTCTTTGGATTTGGTAAAAATATAATTTTTAGTAATAAAGAACATTTATTTTCAATTCAAATCTGTTATGGATAAAATGAAAGATTATAGTTTATATATATATATATTAATTGTCAATTCTGTAGATTTTAAAATTTTCCTTTCCTTTCATTGTCTGACATTTATGTCAATTTAAAATTAATAGTTCTTTAATTTGTAAAAGGTTTGATACAATGATACGGTAATTGTTAAAATTATACAATTTTAAAATTAAAATCTATATATAAAAAAGGACAGAATTTGTGAGTACCGTTTGTGGCTAGTTGCACAACAAACTACACACAAAAAAACCACAAGTTACTTATAATATACAAAGTAACACGTTACAAACCGGCAATAAAAAATGTGACAAAGTTGTCGATTAAACTTTCGTAATCCCAGTCTCCTTCCAAGGCTGTAAAGAGATCAGAGAAATATATAATGTTATTAAAGATGAACTAAACCCCCCAGTTTTTTAATATTTTTTTTGTTTTATAAGAAAGGCCATTTCTCCCTGTTTTGAATAATGTTTTAATATTTTATCTTCATCTTTTAGGCACAAGGCTATCCTAGATATAAGATAAGGCCAGGGACTAATGAAAGTATTACAGTACTGAGAGGGTAGTGGGTGCATGGAATAGTCTTCCAGTAGAAGTGGTAGAGGTTAATACAGTGAAGGAGTTTAAGCATGCATGGGATAGGTATAAGGCTATCCTAGATATAAGATAAGGCCAGGGACTAATGAAAGTATTACATTACTGAGAGGGTAGTGGATGCATGGAATAGTCTTCCAGTAGAAGTGGTAGAGGTTAATACAGTGAAGGAGTTTAAGCATGCATGGGATAGGTATAAGGCTATCCTAGATATAAGATAAGGCCTGGGACTAATGAAAGTATTACATTACTGAGAGGGTAGTGGATGCATGGAATAGTCTTCCAGTAGAAGTGGTAGAGGTTAATACAGTGAAGGAGTTTAAGCATGCGTGGGATAGGTATAAGGCTATCCTACATATAAGATAGGCCAGAGACTAATGAAAGTATCACATTACTGAGAGGGTAGTGGATGTATGGAATAGTCTTCCAGTAGAAGTGGTAGAGCTTAATACAGTGAAGGAGTTTAAGCATGCATGGGATAGGTATAAGGCTATCCTAGATATAAGATAAGGTCAGGGACTAATGAAAGTATTACATTACTGAGAGGGTAGTGGATGCATGGAATAGTCTTCCAGTAGAAGTGGTAGAGGTTAATACAGTGAAGGAGTTTAAGCATGCGTGGGATAGGTATAAGGCTATCCTACATATAAGATAGGCCAGAGACTAATGAAAGTATCACATTACTGAGAGGATAGTGGATGCATGGAATAGTCTTCCAGTAGAAGTGGTAGAGGTTAATACAGTGAAGGAGTTTAAACATGCGTGGGATAGGTATAAGGCTATCCTAGATATAAGATAAGGTCAGGGAGTAATGAAAGTATTACTTTACTGAGAGGGTAGTGGATGCATGGAATAGCCTTCCAGTAGAAGTGGTAGAGGTCAATACAGTGAAGGAGTTTAAGCATGCGTGGGATAGGTATAAGGCTATCCTAGATATAAGATAAGGCCAGGGACTAATGAAAGTATTCAGAAAGCTGGGCAGACTAGACGGGCCGAATGGTTCTTATCAGCCGGTGACACATTCTATCTTTCTACCTATGTATTTCCCTGCCATAGCGCTGCACTGTTTTTAATTGTGATTTATTACACTACGTGTGGTATTTTTGCCATTTTTATTCTAGCGTTTTTGCACCATCCTCTGTCCTTTGGGACATATGTTCTGTTGGGTACACAGTATTCTCACATCTCACCTGCAGCTCACCTTTTAGGGTGTTTTATTTGTGCCGTTTCTGATAACATGCAACGTACCTGCTCCTTTGAGCATTTGGGTCAGGATATCTTGAGGAACCTCCACTCCCTCCTGTATCTCCCTCTGTCTCTTCTCTATACATTTCCTCCCCGTTTCCCGCAGGAGTGTGATGCTCTTCTTTACTTCCCGAATGAACGCTTGCTTTCCCGGAATGTACTGCTCAGAGAAAAACAAGATGGAAGTTAGTCGCTTCCAGCCAAACATCCTTCGGAGACTCTACAAAGCTTTCTTCACACCATGCCAACCACCCAGTAACCTGTTAGACATGCTTGGAGAGGGAAAGGGATGGTGCCAAGGACTATCTGAATTCTTTTTCCCCCAGAAATACCATATTTTGGTATCCACTGGGGTACAGTATAATTTGGGTTTATGCCACTATTGACCAAAACTCAGTACACTGGATTGTTTGGTTATTGTCTAATGTTATGTAAGTTGTCCTATCTCTATAGGTCAGTTGTGGGGCAAAGGTCTAAACGTGATCCAGTGCCCATGGAATCCAGTGGAATCTTACTGCTGATTAGATCACTTTTAGAACTTTACCCCACAATATTTTGCAGGCAGGGTGATAAAATATTGACCCGAGGCCAATGCTAAGCCTATAGAGGTCATAGATTGGCTAGTAATTTTTGGAAGAAATGGTGACAATCCTACTTATATATAAACCCAATATTTGCCAACATCGGCCCTATTTCTGGGGACATATTTGTGCTCCATGGAATGCAGAAAGAGCATGCATAGACAAAATCCAGTTAATAAATCATGACAGGGCCCTATGAGATCTACGTCCTGATTAGTCCATTAGATTCTGTCTGTGTGTATACATATCCTACTTCAGGGGCCACTGCAACCGGGCCCATCATCCCAGGGGGCCCACGTTTTACCACTTGCCTGGCTGCCTGGTTTAACTGCACAGATTGAATGACCCTGCGTGCACGTTGGTCTATCACCCAGGAAATTACATCTTATCTTATTGCATCTTATCTGATCGCTGGGATCAGGTGCTGCATGGGACTGGCAGGAGGCCTTATTTATATTCCCACTCCTGTCTTACTTACTGCTGAGTGGAGCTTTGCATACTCTTTCTGCAGCATGTGGGACAATGTGTGTCCCTGGAAAGGTGGAGGAAACTATCTATAAAGTTTACCTCCCTTGCTGGGTTAGGATTTTTATGCCAGCCCCATGTGTTTGCAGGCTGCTTTGCATTATGTAGAATCCATATGTGACCAAAAGTTAATCAATAAAGAAAGTCTCGTGGTTCTGTGGCATCCCCTCCTGGATAAGTTCACTGATTTCCTTCTGGTCACATATAACGCCTACATGATGTACAGCAGCTTAGAAAAGCTATATGTGGCCGGCAAGTGATGGTGGAAAGTCTACTGGCACCACTGATCTGTTTAAAGGGCACACGGGGCAAAAAACAGCCTAATTTTCATACAAACCTCTATCAGTGGATTCCTCATTTCTACAAATCCCTTCATGACGAATGAGATCGCCTGGGGGAATGGGGTGTTCTCATCCTCCAGGGAGTTTAATTCCATCCCGAAAGCAACCTGGGAATTATAGGGAGACAAGTGAGAGTTCACTGTCTATTATTATCATTTTCCAACAACGTCCAGCGAGGCTGGCAGTCGCAGTGGTATCAGCACCTAACAGCCATCCACAGTCACATCACACCCGCAGTTCATCCATAAGGGTCTACTCCATAAAGAGGAAAAATACAGGGACATGAGACGGGGAAAAGTTCTCCAAAGCAGCAGAACGAGGGGGGGAATTTTTCCAGCTCGGCTCCTTTGGTCTTGAGTTTGAAATTCCTGGACCATTCCATCTCTATTGAGCATTAGAGAGACACGGTGGAGGATTTACCTTGGCGATTACATCCAGAGTCATTCGGCTTATCAGTTTGTGCAAGATAACGGTTTGTTTGCCATCTGCCTTCTGTGCGAATACTTCCATCAAATCCTCGGCATACTCATTGAACGTTCCCATTAACCCCATCAAGTAACTGGAAGGGAAAAATAACCGTGTCAAGCAATAAAAAAATATACCCAGAATCCTCCGGGGCCACAGGATGGATTCCCAGGGAAATATTATCTCCTTGTGACACACTGGATATAGTAACGGCATTTACTGTACAGCATAATAAGAATTATAAGGTTGGGGACTTGGAGTGGAAGTATGAGTTGCCACGCCATGTGATGTGTCAGGCCGGTACCAGGTGTCTTTAGCTCAATACAGGCGAGTTCATGCTTTGTATGTCTGTTAGGGGTCTACTCAATGCAGAGAGTATTGCAGGGAATTGAGAAGGGAATTTCAAACTTTAGGCCAAAGTAGCCGACATGGAAAAATTCCCCAACGCGGCAGAAAACTCGCGTTTTTCCAATTTGGCTACTTTGGTCTTGAGGAACAGGAATAAACTCATGCACAGTGCAAATTACGGGTGGGAATTGGACCAGACCTCAACATGAAACCCGGTACTGTTGGTAGCTATGGCATACCTCCCAGCATTGCCCCTCTGGCGAATTGGGAAGCCAGTGGGCAGACTCTGGGGAGGTGAGTGACAGCGGTACTGCGCGGAATCACTGGTCACTGTTGTGATGGCTTCAGGATCGCTACTGCGCATGTGCACAGTGCTGGTGTCTGGGACACTGGAGAATGTTATCAGGACCACAGAATTGAGGTCCTTCGGTCCCCCTGTCCCACTGAGCTCTACCTCTGTCTCGAAAAGCAGGACGGAGGTAGAGTTTGGCGTAACTGCCCTCCCAATGCAGGACTGTTCCATGCAAAGCGGGACAGTCGGGAGGTATGCTATGGATTAGAGTAGTATTGGTGGATTTTTGGGGATAAGTGTGGATGGTGTTGGTATGACAGATATAACACATATCTTTCCCAGACACACTCCTCCCTGACCCTTTCCATACTCACCCCCTGCTGAATGCCGGATCTATCAGTCTCCTCTGTTTATGCCAATCGTCATAGTCTCGAGCAGTCAGTAAACCTTTTCCTGCAAACCTGTCATAACCAAAGGAACCAGGGATAAATATTCAGCATGAAATGTGCAGTGTGTGTGGTGGTTTCAGGAGTGTAGTGCAGGGAAGTAACCTAGAGGATGGGTTATAGAGCTCCACAGCAATACCATTCACAGTAATGTGCAGTATGTGAGTGTATCACAGTAATGTGCAGCGTGTGAGTGTATCACAGTAATGTGCAGCGTGTGAGTGTATCACAGTAATGTGCAGTGTGTGAGTGTATCACAGCAATGTGCAGTGTGTGAGTGTATCACTGTATTGTGCAGCGTGTGAGTGTATCACAGTAATGTGCAGTGTGTGTGAGGGTATCACAGTAATGTGCAGTGTGTGAGTGTATCACAGTAATGTGCAGTGTGTGAGTGTATCACAGTAATGTGCAGTGTGCGAGTGTATCACAGTAATGTGCAGTGTGCGAGTGTATCACAGTAATGTGCAGTGTGTGAGTGTATCACAGTAATGTGCAGCGTGTGAGTGTATCACAGTAATGTGCAGCGTGTGAGTGTATCACAGTAATGTGCAGCGTGCGAGTGTATCACATTAATGTGCAGTGTGTGAGTGTATCACAGTAATGTGCAGTGTGTGAGTGTATCACAGTAATGTGCAGTGTGCGAGTGTATCACAGTAATGTGCAGTGTGTGAGTGTATCACATTAATGTGCAGTGTGTGAGTGTATCACAGTAATGTGCAGTGTGTGAGTGTATCACAGTAATGTGCAGCGTGCGAGTGTATCACATTAATGTGCAGTGTGTGAGTGTATCACAGTAATGTGCAGTGTGTGAGTGTATCACAGTAATGTGCAGTGTGCGAGTGTATCACAGTAATGTGCAGTGTGTGAGTGTATCACATTAATGTGCAGTGTGTGAGTGTATCACAGTAATGTGCAGTGTGTGAGTGTATCACAGCAATGTGCAGTGTGTGAGTGTATCACTGTATTGTGCAGCGTGTGAGTGTATCACAGTAATGTGCAGTGTGTGTGAGGGTATCACAGTAATGTGCAGTGTGTGAGTGTATCACAGTAATGTGCAGTGTGTGAGTGTATCACAGTAATGTGCAGTGTGCGAGTGTATCACAGTAATGTGCAGTGTGCGAGTGTATCACAGTAATGTGCAGTGTGTGAGTGTATCACAGTAATGTGCAGCGTGTGAGTGTATCACAGTAATGTGCAGCGTGTGAGTGTATCACATTAATGTGCAGTGTGTGAGTGTATCACAGTAATGTGCAGTGTGTGAGTGTATCACAGTAATGTGCAGTATGTGAGTGTATCACAGTAATGTGCAGTGTGTGAGTGTATCACATTAATGTGCAGTGTGTGAGTGTATCACAGTAATATGCAGTATGTGAGTGCATCACAGTAATGTGCAGCGTGTGAGTGTATCACAGTAATGTGCAGTGTGTGAGTGTATCACAGCAATGTGCAGCGTGTGAGTGTTTCACAGTAATGTGAAGTGTGTGAGTGTATCACAGTAATGTGCAGTGTGCGAGTGTATCACAGTAATGTGCAGTGTGTGAGTGTATCACAGTAATGTGCAGTGTGTGAGTGTATCACAGTAATGGGCAGTGTGTGAGTGTATCACAGTAATGTGCAGTGTGTGAGTGTATCACAGTAATGTGCAGTGTGTGAGTGTATCACAGTAATGTGCAGTGTGTGAGTGTATCACAGTAATGGGCAGTGTGTGACTGTATCACAGTAATGTGCAGTGTGTGAGTGTATCACAGTAAGGTGCAGTATGTGAGTGTATCCCAGTAAGGTGCAGTATGTGAGTATCACAGTAATGTGCAGTATGTGAGTGTATCACAGTAATGTGCAGTGTGTGAGTGTATCACAGTAATGTGCAGCGTGTGAGTGTATCACAGTAATGTGCTGCGTGTGAGTGTATACCAGTAATGTGCAGTATGTGAGTGTATCACAGTAATGTGCAGTGTGTGAGTGTATCACAGTAATGTGCAGTGTGTGAGTGTATCACAGTAAGGTGCAGTATGTGAGTGTATCACAGTAAGGTGCAGTGTGTGAATGTATCACAGTAAGGTGCAGTATGTGAGTATCACAGTAATGTGCAGTATGTGAGTGTATCACAGTAAGGTGCAGTATGTGAGTGTATCACAGTAAGGTGCAGTGTGTGAGTGTATCACAGTAAGGTGCAGTATGTGAGTGTATCACAAAGAGGTGCAGTATGTGAGTGTATCACAGTAAGGTGCAGCATGTAAGTGTATCTCAGTAAGGTGCAGTATGTGAGTGTATCACAGTAAGGTGCAGTATGTGAGTGTATCACAGTAAGGTGCAGTATGTGAGTGTATCAGATTTCTCTGGCTCCTCCTCCGTGATACTTACCGCATCCCAAACATTTTAGCCATATGATCATAAAATATATCCTTTGGGTATTTTGGTGACATGAGAAATTCCTGGAATACAAATAAAGCACAGTATACTTTGATATACACAGAATAAAATGGTCGCAGCAATATAGACTGATTTGGCCCGATATGATATCCGGCTACTCTATGTCCCTGAATTCAGGTCCTAATCGGCTGTTTGGGTCGTTCGGTAACCAAAGCATCAGAATCATTTAAATTGGGACAATTTCTCTATAGAAACAATAGATTTGCACCGATTACCCCCAAACAGGCTCCGAATTTGGGAAACTTCAACCATTTCAATAGAAAGTGTAGAGGAATTGAACTAGACATATTTTAAACACAAACAGATTTATATACAATTATAGTATATTAATGTTATATGTTATAATAGTAAATTCACATTAATATAAGCATTTTAAATTATTTGTTATTTTATTACACTTTGGGAGAACTCCGGCTATAGACCTCGCACTGACTTCTATTCATAATAGCCGAGGTCCTTCCAAAATTAGCCAAAGTCCTCCCCATAGAAATCTATAGATATATCAGTGTGGAGTTGGCTATGATGTCTATCTGATATAGCTCCAAACTCAGGTATATTCACTGATCCCAATCTGTCCGGACTTAGAAGCCACTGGTTTTTTTTTTTAATCTACCTTTGTCTGGTACAGACACACAGTGATTATCATAAAATTACCTTTACGGATTCGGGACTCACAACCAAGATCATCACGTTGTGTAGTCCGTTAATTCGCATTACAGGACCGTACAGATTCACCCTGAAACAGGAAAAGAGAGTTGTGCATTTTACTGATAAATCAAAGAATCAACCTCTCAATCTGTAGATAGAGTCTTAATTTCACTTAGTCCATGTGAGGAGCTGGGCTACGGAGAGCAGACCAAAATACAGGTGTCTTGATATATATATATACACACACACACACACACACACACACACACACACACAATAACAAGCAGAACAACTGATAACACAGTATGAGAATAATATGTAACAGGTGAGTAGGTGATCTGGCAGCAGGAATAGTTCTGTAAGCTCTAGTTACTCTCCAGGGCTTGTATCCAACAGGTAAAAGCAGGTACTTTACTTGGATCACAGATATATCACAGTGTAGCACGTGGAATAAGCAGGTGGGTAAACAAGCCAAAAGTCAGGGTCACAAGCGAAAATCACAACGGGAGAGAAGTCCGGGATCGAGGGCTCCTGAGCCGCGATCATTGCAAGCGACAAAACCCTGTGTGCCCAGTGATGGTGGGTACTCTTGGAAGAGCCTGGCAGTTTCCCCCCTTCTTCAAAACGCTGCTTATGTAATCTTTAAATAAGGAGTTACTGAGTCTCCCCTCCCGTTTACAATTGTAGAGGCAGAGCTCAAATAGTGGAGCAATCTACAGGAGCATGCTATGGGTTTTCTTGGTGATTTTAGAAATGTTGCCCCAGAATGTCTAAGTCCTCTGGGAGACGGTACTGTATTTCTGCCCAGGCCTAGGGAGGCAGACTAGAGGGGGGCAGTGACAGGCTGAAGTACGTGACAGCGGGGCCAGCATTACCAATTCTCTTGCTGCCTGCACAGACATTCAGGATGCCCTCACTAAATCACCAGGGAGAAATATGGTGCAGGGGAAAGGGATGGGGGGCAATCCGGCTCAGCGCACAGTCTTATAGTCTTATGTGGGGGCAATCTGATGTAGTGGAAAGGTTATGTGAAGAGGAAATTGAGCTTTGAGGGTGCTTGAGTATAGTAAGATTGGTTAAAGGTGGGGTGGGAGGGGGCAGCATTGGTTAAAGGTGGGAGGGGAGGGGGCAGCATTGGTTAAAGGTGGGGTGGGAGGGGGCAGCATTGGTTAAAGGTGGGGTGGGAGGGGGCAGCATTGGTTAAAGGTGGGGTGGGAGGGGGCAGCATTGGTTAAAGGTGGGGTGGGAGGGGGCAGCATTGGTTAAAGGTGGGGTGGGAGGGGGCAGCATTGGTTAAAGGTGGGGTGGGAGGGGGCAGCATTGGTTAAAGGTGGGGTGGGAGGGGGCAGCATTGGTAAAGGTGGGGTGGGAGGGGGCAGCATTGGTTAAAGGTGGGGTGGGAGGGGGCAGCATTGGTAAAGGTGGGGGTGGGAGGGGGCAGCATTGGTAAAGGTGGGGGTGGGAGGGGGCAGCATTGGTAAAGGTGTGGGTGGGAGGGGGCAGCATTGGTAAAGGTGGGGGTGGGAGGGGGCAGCATTGGTTAAAGGTGGGGATGGGAGGGAGCAGCATTGGTTAAAGGTGGGGGTTGCACTATTGGCTGTGTGGTGGGATGCATTGGCTAAGTCTGGGGCAGATGGCTGTGTGGGGGGATGCATTGGCTTAGTCTGGGGCAGATGGCTGTGTGGGGGGATGCATTGGCTAAGTCTGGGGCAGATGGCTGTGTGGGGGATGTATTGGCTAAGTCTGGGGCAGATGGCTGTGTGTGGGGTGCATTGGCTAAGTTTGTTGCAGATGGCAGTGTGGGGGGTGCATTGGCTAAGTCTGGGGCAGATGGCAGTGTGGGGGGTGCATTGGCTAAGTCTGGGGCAGATGGCTGTGTAAAATAAAGCTGTAATCCTGTTTTATGCAGTGAGTAAATGATATTATTGATAATAGACATGCAATCATTCCATCATATCTGTACAGCGATATCTTACCACTCGAGAAACTGGTCGTAGATAAAAGATTCGTTTTTCATTAACCTCATGATTGTGGGTAAATGTCCAAATAGGAAACTGCAAAGGATTAGATTCAATAACCAGAGTCAGACTGAATATAGTAACAAACAAGGAGCCTTTCAGGGGCAAAGAGCAGGTGAGATAGTAGGGTCAGCTCTGCCGTCCAAGGTCATTAAATGAGAGCCATGAATGGGGTAACAGTAATATTTATTATTCAGCTGCCAATATGGTTAATTTCGAGAGTCGCACTGGCAGAAAAGTGCTATATAAAAACTATTGTTGTTATTATAAAGTTCATAAACCATCACAGTCACCGGCAGTAGAATGGACTTCATAGACTAATGGCATTATTATGAGAACACGTGTGCTATTGTGACATCATTTAAAGATAATAGTGCAGATCTCTGTGTCTGTACATATCCCTAGATCAGGGGCATGCATGTTAATTCAGGTCACGTGATCAGAAATCCATGTGCGTGTCAGGCAGCATTCATTGGTCTTATTTAGAGTAATGGGGAAGGATAGCTTGCATAGAAAAAATTTTGATTATTTCGCAGTATTACAAAAGCTTCCAAAACAAGTTTAAATTAACTTTATTCAGACCAAAGTATCCATTTATTGGGGTAATGAGAATATGGGCAGTAAAGTCAGGTGGGGGCCTGCACTTTGCTGGTAAAAGACCTGCGTTTTGACCTGTGGGCCGCATGTTGGACTCCCCTGGCCTGGGCTTCTCTACTTCATGTATTAGTTTGTCTCTGTCGTATAATTACGTTTGTGCTGCCATTTCAGAACTGTACCAGCCGCACTATAATAACCCCCTAAGACCTCCACAAGCAGAACCAAGGACACGTTTGGATTTCTGATATATTGCTATTGGAGAGCAGTCAATATGGGTTAAATAATTAATATTGCAGTGTTTTCTAATATGGGTTAAATCATTAGGGTCAGCAGCAGAAGAAAATAATTTTACCAATGAGATTTTTGGTTGTTAATGTGTTATATTGTATCATGTGCTGCACCCCTTGCTGGCAATCAGAGGCACTAGACATTGTAAGGCCTCACTGACACCAGAATTAAAGAAAGATATAAAATGAACTTTATAAATAGCATATTTTAAGACCAGACGTAAATCCCACTACTGAGTCTGTATGCATGTGCATCTGAATGTGTATGTGTGTGCTAGTGTGTGCATCTGATTAGCACTAGACATGAGTGGGAGAGAGAGACACTAGACATGGGGGGAGAGACACTAGACATGGGTGGAGAGAGAGAGCACTAGACATGGTGGGAGAGATACACTAGACATGGGGCAAGAGAGACACTAGACATGGGGGGAAACACTAGACATGGAGGAGAGAGACACACTAGACATGGGGGAGAGAGACACACTAGACATGGGGGAGAGAGACACACTAGATATGGGGGGGAGAGAGACACTAGATGTGGGGGAAGAGAGAGAGACACTAGACATGGGGGGAGACATTAGACATGGGGGAGAGAGAGACACTAGACATGGCGGGAGAGAGACACTAGATATGGGGAGGGAGAGACACACTAAACATGGGGGGGGGAGACACTAGACATGGGGGGAGAGAGACACTAGACATGGGGGGGAGAGAGAGACACTAGACATGGGGGAGAGAGACACTAGACATGGGGGGGAGAGACACTAGACATGGGGGGAGAGAGACACTAGACATGGGGGGAGAGAGAGACACTAGACATGGGGGAGAGAGACACTAGACATGGGGGGGGAGAGAGACACTAGACATGGGGGAGAGAGAGATACACTAGACATGGGGGGAGGGAGAGAGACACTAGACATGGGGGAGAAAGAGAGGCACTAGACATGGGGGAAGACATTAGACATGGGGGAGAGAGAGACACTAGACATGGCGGGAGAGAGACACTAGATATGGGGAGGGAGAGACACACTAAACATGGGGGGGAGAGACACTAGACATGGGGGGAGAGAGACACTAGACATGGGGGGAGAGAGAGACACTAGACATGGGGGAGAGAGACACTAGACATGGGGGGGAGAGACACTAGACATGGGGGGAGAGAGACACTAGACATGGGGGGAGAGAGAGACACTAGACATGGGGGGGGGAGACACTAGACATGGGGGGGAGAGAGAGACACTAGACATGGGGGGGGGGAGAGAGACACTAGACATGGGGGAGAGAGACACTAGACATGGGGGAGAGAGAGACACTAGACATGGGGGAGAGAGACACTAGACATGGGGGGGAGAGAGACACTAGACATGGGGGAGAGAGAGATACACTAGACATGGGGGGAGGGAGAGAGACACTAGACATGGGGGAGAAAGAGAGGCACTAGACATGGGGGAAGAGAGAGACAAACAGCATACAAAGGGGGAGAGGAGAGAGAATACAGACATTGGGATAAGAGAGAGACACTAGACATGGGGGGAGAGACTAATGTGTGTCCTGGTTTTTTATTTCCAAAATCTGGTCACCCTGCTCCTGTATGAAAAGCAGAGCTGGCTACAGATTAATGTATGGATTATCCATGGAGAGCAGAGTTCTTCTAGCTGTAGAAACTCACCAGATTTGTCCTTGAACAAGGGTTAGTTTACTCAGCGAGACTCATCTCATCTGAAACTAAGCAGACTAGACGGTAAAACTTAATGTTAGCATAATGTATTAAATAATCATCCATCTAGATATTAGTGTGTGATCAAATATGGAGCCTATAATTACATGCCAAATAAATATTATATAGTATTTCATATTCTGAATATTATTAGAGGAGACGGACAGAGGTTTGGGGCTTGGGTCGGTGGGATTTTAGGATTAGTGTCTGGAGTGGGGGAGTTTCAAGTCTAGGACTTGGATGGGGGGAGCTTTTGGGTTAGAGATTTAGGGGTGAACATTTTAGGACTATGATGCTTCGTGGTTAAGGTTGAGACTAAAGGGTTTGTATTCCAGACTGAGAAAATGCTGCAAAGGTTCGAGAGAAGAATCTGTGAATTAAATGCTCTATCCCTTCTCCAAGTACATTAACGTGGCATTTTATCAGACATCCCCCAGAGTTACCCACCCCACACACCCACCCTCCCACTCACCTGTCTCTGGGGGGTCCTGGGATGTGGTCAGACCTCATATGAGTGTACTGGATGTATGCACAATAGAGGAGGAAGCAGAGCCCAGCCAGGCTCAGGAGAATGAGGCAAAACCAGCCAAGAAGACCCCACAAGTCCATGATCAATTAGGGCTCTGAGCTGGAGCAAGAGAGAGGTCTGCACCAGGGAGAATAACCCTAGGTTACTGCTACACTGCTCTGGATATACAGAGAACTGCATGCAGAGCAAGGGGCTGTATCTCCCTCCTCTTGATAAAGAAAAAGAAGAGAAAAAAAAAACATAGAGAATATACAACAGTCCCTCCCTATTCTGCCCTCACACATCTAGTTAGGGGTAGGCTGCCAACTTTAGAACCAGGGGACAAAAACAATTTAGTGGCTCATTTTGCAATTTTGTCAGCCTACCCGTTAACATCAGAGCCAGACAGAACACACAGATAGACAGATAGACAGCTTTTCTGTATTAGAACTGCCTACCTCCAAATGTCCCGCTTTGGGAGGTATGTCCCACTGTCCCGTCGCACTCTACCTCTGTCCTGCTTTTCGGACAGAGGTAGAGCTGAGAGGGACAGCCGGTCTTAGGACCGCAATGCTTACTGGGCATGCGCAGCATTGTGGCCATGCGCAGTAGCGATCCTGGCTTCAGAAGCCAGGATCAAAAATGGGTGACAGTGATACGGCACATGAGTGGTAGCACTGACACCCCCCTGCCCCCTGCATCCCGATTCACTGGGGCAAAGTTGGGAGGTATGTTACTGCATTCATGAAAGCTGGTGGGAAATTATGGGGTTTGTAGTTTTGCGGCAGCTGGAGGGCCACAGTTGGACAGGCAGTAGGGCATTAGAAGTGAAAAGTAGTGCAGTCACAGCCCGATGAGCTAGAGTAGAAGGCAGCCCAGGGGGCAATTAGCCCTCTGCCCCCTTGGCAAGCCCATCCTTGCCTATAGCATTGGTAGAATATAAGTGTGAGTGGGTGCAGGCAGGCATCTCAATGTCTGTGAGCTGCCCAGGCTGGTCAGCAAAAGTCAGAGTGACCTCCCAACGCTTGAGAGGAAGCTTGTAAGGATGCGGGACCAGGGCCACCATCAGGAATTTCAGGGTCCCTTACAGAACAAATTTTCTGGGCCCCGTCAATATCTTCCACTCGCCCCACCTACCCTGACAATCATGTTATCCAGGTCTAGTGTAATATGGAGGGTGGTTCGGAACAGTTGGTCCATATGGCAGTATTTAGCCATTCAGTATGCCATTATTTAGCAATTCATTATGCCAGTATTTAGTCACTCAATATGCCAGTATTTTGCCATTCAATAAATCAGTATTTAGCCATTCAGTATGCCAGTATTTTGTCACTCAGTATGCCAGTATATTGTCACTCAATATGCCAGTATTTAGCCATTCAAAATGCCGTTATTTTGCCACTCACTATGCCAGTATATTGTCACTCAATATGCCAGTATATAGCCATTCAATATGCCAGTATTTTGTCACTCACTATGCCAGTATTTTGCCACTCAATATGCCAGTATTTAGCCATTCAATATGCCTGTAGCTTGCTCGTTACATTTCATCTCACCAAGTCAGCTATACATTGAGCAGGGACAAACCTGGTGAGGTTCCCCCGCTAAGAGAGAACTCACCAGGTTTGTTCCTGCACAATATATAGCTCAATTGGTGAGATGAAATGTCCATTTCTACTCACCTTTTAGTGAATTGCCCCATAAGTTTCTCCCATGAGTTTTTACACTATGGCAATCTAGAACCTTTTTTTTTTAATTAAAGAATAATTACACCTAATTACCAAGTCACAGAGTAACATTACCAAATGGATTTTATCAAAATAATAATACAAAATTCAATAACAATATGTTTAATTTAAAATCAGTGATGGTCGGGACAGATTGGGGCTCAAAGCTGAACTGTGGAGTTCCCATTCGGTTACCCAATATTTTTTTTTTAAATTAATAAAGATGTTATTAAAATGCTGATTATTTTTTACATTGTTTGGTATTTATTTCTGATTTAATTTTATTTATGTTCTAGCCATTTCGAAATATAGCCACAGTCCTCTTGAAATGTCCCTGAGGACTGACCCGAGCATTTCGGAACCCAAACTCCGGGGAAGTTTGGCTGCCAACGAAAATATGCCACATTGAGCGATTTTTTTTTTTTAGATACTATAATCGTTATCATTGTTGTCAGGGGCCATTTTATGAACATAAATGTCATTGGTTTTTATACATTAGTATTGAAACGTTTTTTAGAATCTTGAGAAGATCTGACCCAAGATGTCCGCCCCCTGTTAGCGCTATCCAAGCAGAGAAGGTCCATCAAGGTCCTTTACTCCTATTCATTCATTAAAAACTTTCTATGTCCAATGCCTACATTCGATGTAATCTTTCAAATAAACAGAACTTACATGTGAGTTACATTTCGAAGGGCACTATCTGTTTTAGAGAATTCTGACACAGTGCGCTATGTTTACTATTCCTTGAACTGTGCCGTACTGATAAGCCCTTATATTGCTTAGTTGGGATGAGAGTCAAGTTGGGGAATATCTCCTGCTCCGATACTAATGCTTGATTATTGAAAAGTCCTTATCAGCTGACCACAGTTCACGGTCTAGTCAATAGAGAAAATCAATGCACCTTTACCACTTGGAAGGCCAATGCTGGTTACACAATATCAAAACAGTGATCCACCCCCTTCTCACCAATCAAAAATAACCAGTTAAATATTTGAATTGCTATGTAATGCTTCTATGCCTTTAATAATGTTCTCTACCATTCACTGGGTAGATGTTTGGTGTTCTACAAATTAACATTGGCTGGGCTTTCTGACTGTCCAACGTTTTTAAATGCATTTTAAAAGCTAAATAATTATAAAAAATGTAACAAATTTATTAAAATCTGAATATTTATATTCTGCATATGCTTAATTTACTTCTGAATATCAGGTTTGCAGCTTTTACTGTTCCTCCCGCTCGACTCTCCAGCATTTTGCAGGCCAAAATCTAACCGGCTGAAGACACGTATCTGAGCAGGCGGATGGACTCCTTCTTAGTTCTTCATTCCTAGGGAAGGAGAATCCTACTTCGTTCTACAGCACTTTAAATGATATCAAGTCAACCTGACTCCAACTGTTTGTAACCCTGGAAAGGAAGGCGATAGAGATTAAACTTGGAGGAGACATCAGCACCCTGTGATCTCAGCCAAAGCGCCCATCTGGCGGCAACAGAGCCATAGAGAGAACCTGCGTGCAATGCTGCCATGGATAGCCATATGTAATGCTGCCACAGATAGCCATATGTAATACTGCCATGGATAGCTACTATATGTAATGCTGCCATGGATAGCCATATGTAATACTGCCATGGATAGCTACTATATGTAATGCTGCCATGGATAGCCATATGTAATGCTGCCATGGATAGCCATATGTAATACTGCCATGGATAGCTACTATATGTAATGCTGCCATGGATAGCTACTATATGTAATGCTGCCATGGATAGCCATATGTAATACTGCCATGGATAGCTACTATATGTAATGCTGCCATGGATAGCCATATGTAATGCTGCCATGGATAGCCATATGTAATACTGCCATGGATAGCTACTATATGTAATGCTGCCATGGATAGCCATATGTAATGCTGCCATGGATAGCCATATGTAATGCTGCCATGGATACCCATATGTAATGCTGCCATGGATACCCGTATGTAATGCTGCCATGGAAGGCCATATGTAATGCTGCCATGGAAACCCATATGTAATGCTGCCATGGATACCCATATATAATGCTGTTATAGATAGCCATATGTAATGCTGCCATGGATACCCATATGTAATGCTGCCATAGATACCCATATGTAATGCTGCCATGGATACCCATATGTAATGCTGCCATGGAAGGCCATATGTAATACTGCCATGGATACCCATATGTAATGCTGCCATGGATACCCATATATAATGCTGTTATAGATAGCCATATGTAATGCTGCCATGGATACCCATTTGTAATGCTGCCATGGATACCCATATGTAATGCTGCCATGGATACCCATATGTAATGCTGCCATGGCTAGCCATATGTAATGCTGCCATGGATACCCATATGTAATGCTGTTATAGATACCTATATGTAATGCTGCCATAGATACCCATATGTGATGCTGCCATGGATAGCCATATGTAATGCTGCCATGGATACCCATATGTAATGCTGCCATGGATAGCTACTGTATGTAATACTGCCATGGATACCCATATGTAATGCTGCCATAGATACCCATATGTATTGCTGCCATGGATAGCTACTATATGTAATGCTGCCATGGATACCCATATGTAATGCTGCCACAGATACCCATATGTAATGCTGCCATGGATAGCCATATGTAATGCTGCCATGGATAGCCATATGTAATGCTGCCATGGATAGCCATATGTAATGCTGCCACAGATACCCATATGTAATGCTGCCATGGATACCCTTATGTAATGCTGCCATGGATAGCCATATGTAATGCTACCTGGATAGTCATATGTAATGCTGCCATGGATACCCATATGTAATGCTGTCATGGATAGCCATATGTAATGCTACCATGGATACCCATATGTAATGCTGCCATGGATAGCCATATGTAATGCTACCATGGATAGCCATATGTAATGCTGCCATGGATACCCATATGTAATGCTGTCATGGATAGCCATATGTAATGCTACCATGGATAGCCATATGTAATGCTGTCATGGATACCCATATGTAATGCTGCCATGGATAGCCATATGTAATGCTACCATGGATAGCCATATGTAATGCTGCCATGGATACCCATATGTAATGCTGCCATGGATAGCCATATGTAATGCTGCCATGGATACCCATATGTAATGGTGCCATGGATACCCATATGTAATGCTGCCATGGATACCCATATGTAATGCTGCCATGGATAGCCATATGTAATGCTGCCATGGATACCCATGTGTAATGCTACCATGGATAGCCATATGTAATGCTGCCATGGATACCCATATGTAATGCTGCCATAGATACCCATATGTAATGCTGCCATGGATACCCATATGTAATACTGCCTTGGATACCCATATGTAATGCTGCCATGGATACCCATATGTAATGCTGCCATGGATACCCATATGTAATGCTGCCATGGATAGCCATATGTAATGCTGCCATGGATACCCATATGTAATGGTGCCATGGATACCCATATGTAATGCTGCCATGGATACCCATATGTAATGCTGCCATGGATAGCCATATGTAATGCTGCCATGGATACCCATGTGTAATGCTACCATGGATAGCCATATGTAATGCTGCCATGGATACCCATATGTAATGCTGCCATGGATACCCATATGTAATGCTGCCACAGATACCCATATGTAATGCTGCCATGGATACCCATATGTAATGCTGCCACCGATACCCATATGTAATGCTGCCACAGATACCCATATGTAATGCTGCCATGGATACCCGTATGTAATGCTGCCATGGAAGGCCATATGTAATGCTGCCATGGATACCCATATGTAATGCTGCCATGGATAGCCATATGTATTGCTGCCATGGATACCCATATGTAATGCTGTCATGGATAGCCATATGTAATGCTGCCATGGATACACATATGTAATGCTGCCATGGATACCCATATGTAATGCTGCCATGGATACCCATATGTAATGCTGCCATGGATAGCCATATGTAATGCTACCATGGATAGCCATATGTAATGCTGCCATGGATACCCATATGTAATGCTGCCATAGATACCCATATGTAATGCTGCCATGGATACCTATATGTAATGCTGCCATGGATACCCATATGTAATACTGCCATGGATACCCATATGTAATGCTGCCATGGATACCCATATGTAATGCTACCATGGATAGCCATATGTAATGCTGCCATGGATACCCATATGTAATGCTGCCATGGATACCCATATGTAATGCTGCCAAAGATACCCATATGTAATGCTGCCATGGATAGCCATATGTAATGCTGCCATGGATAGCCATATGTAATGCTGCCATGGATACCCATATGTAATGCTGCCATGGATAGCTACTATATGTAATGCTGCCATGGATACCCATATGTAATGCTGCCATGGATAGCTACTATATGTAATGCTGCCATGGATACCCATATGTAATGCTGCCATGGATAGCTACTATATGTAATGCTGCATGGATACCCATATGTAATGCTGCCATGGATAGCTACTATATGTAATGCTGCCATGGATACCCATATGTAATGCTGCCATACATACCCATATGTAATGCTGCCATGGATAGTCATATGTAATGCTGCCATGGATAGCTACTATATGTAATGCTGCCATGGATACCCATATGTAATGCTGCCATGGATAGCTACTATATGTAATGCTGCATGGATACCCATATGTAATGCTGCCATGGATAGCTACTATATGTAATGCTGCCATGGATACCCATATGTAATGCTGCCATACATACCCATATGTAATGCTGCCATGGATAGTCATATGTAATGCTACCATGGATAGCCATATGTAATGCTGCCATGGATACCCATATGTAATACTGCCATGGATAGCTACTATATGTAATGCTGCCATAGATAGCCATATGTAATGCTGCCATAGATACCCATATGTAATGCTGCCATGGATACCCATATGTAATGCTGCCATGGATACCTATATGTAATGCTGCCATGGATACCCATATGTAATGATGCCATGGATATCCATATGTAATGCTGCCATGGATACCTATATGTAATGCTGCCATAGATACCCATATGTAATGCTGCCATGGATACCCATATGTAATGCTGCCATGGATATCCATATGTAATGCTGCCATGAATACCTATATGTAATGCTGCCATGAATACCTATATGTAATGCTGCCATGGATAGCCATATGTAATACTGCCATAGATACCCATATGTAATGCTGCCATAGATACCCATATGTAATGCTACCATGGATCGCCATATGTAATGCTGCCACAGATACCCATATGTTATACTGCCATGGATACCCATATGTAATGCTGCCATGGATACCCATATGTAATGCTGCCATGGATACCCATTTGCAATGCTGCCATAGATACCCATATGTAATGCTGCCATGGATACCTATATGTAATGCTGCCATGGATACCCATATGTAATGCTACCATGGATAAGCCATATCTAATGCTACCATGGATACCCATATGTAATGCTGCCACAGATACCCATATGTAATACTGCCATGGATAGCTACTATATGTAATGCTGCCATGGATACCCATATGTAATGCTGCCATGGAAGGCCATATGTAATGCTGCCATGGATACCCATATGTAATGCTGCCATGGATACCCATATGTAATGCTGTTATAGATACCCATATGTAATGCTGCCATGAATAGCCATTTGTAACACTGCCATGGATACCCATATGTAATGCTGCCATGGATAGCCATATGTAATGCTGCCATGGAAGGCCATATGTAATGCTGCCATGGATACCCATATGTAATGCTGCCATGGATACCCATATGTAATGCTGCCATGGATACCCATTTGTAATACTGCCATGGATACCCATATGTAATGCTGTTATAGACACTCATATGTAATACTGCCATGGATAGCTACTTTATGTAATGCTGCCATGGATAGCCATATGTAATGCTGCCATGGATAGCCATATGTAATGCTGCCATGGATAGCCATATGTAATACTGCCATGGATACCCATATGTAATGCTGCCATGGATACCCATATGTATTGCTGCCATGTGTAGCTATGTGTAATGCTGCCATGGATACCCATATGTAATGCTGTCATGGATACCTATATGAAATGCTGCCATAGATACCTATATGTAATGCTGCCATGGATACTAGACATGTGCAAAACTAAAATTTTTCGTTTCGCTTTCGTCCATTCGGACGAAAATGTTATTATTTAGTCTAAAACGAATTTCGTTCATTACTGCATTCGTTTCAGACGAAATTCTTTCGTTTCGTTAATTTTTATTCGTTCGTTTTATAGAATACATGTAATACTATTGGCTTTCTATAAACCGAACGAGAGCCCCATTCATAAGAAATTCTTATGAATGGGGCTCTCGTTCGGTTCATAGAAAGGCAATAGTACTACATGTTTTCTATAAGCCGAAAGTCTATAAACCGAACGTTCGGTTTATAGACTTTCGGCTTATGGAATACATGTAATCCTATTGCTATTATATAAACCGAACGTTCGGTTTATAGAATAGGAATAGGAATACATGTATTCCATAAGCCGACAGCCTATAAACCGAACGTTCGGTTTATAGACTGTCGGCATTTCACTACACGGAGACAGAGTCTCCATTCATAAATTGTAGTGAAATGCTATTGTATTCTATAAACCGACTCTATTTCGGCTTATAGAATGCAATAGTACTACGAATGAACGAATGAACGAATGATTTTCGTTTATTAACCATTCGTTCATTCGGCTTTCGTTAGCTTAGCATTTTCGTTCTTCGTTTTTCGACCCCTCTCAGGGGGTGGACATATCGTTTAGAATCTTCATTCACCTCGGTTCAGATGAAAAAAGATCTGACCCAAGATTCTAAACAACATGGCTGCCTCCTGCTAGAGCTATACAGAGCAAATATTCTAAACAACATGGCTGCCTCCTGCTAGAGCTATACAGAGCAAAGATTCTAAACAACATGGCTGCCTCCTGATAGAGCTATACAGAGCAAAGAGGCCGCAGTAAGGTACTTATTTATATTCTTTAATTAAAACATTTCTATTTAATTAACTTAGTTAATGTGTTGCTTCTGTGGGGAGTTGCCTGATAGGAGTTGGGTCACCCATATCATTCTCAGCCCCACTGTAGGTTTGTGGCACTGGAGAAGTGGCACTAGAAGTTGTGGTTTTATAGCATGCATGTTCCAGTTTTGATGCAGCCCTCTCTTTATGCCATGTGGGGATTTTTACACCGCCAATATTCCGATGTGCGTCATTTTGACACGCACAACATTGTGATCTGGTAAATAATTGTCCAAGACAGTGTTTATAATGCATCAGTTCCCAGAATGCTCTTTATGACTGCATATAACTCCAGCATCTTCTCTGTGAGTGCAGTTGTGCTTTCCGATCTCTTTGTGCTTACAATCCAGTAGACTCTTCTCCTTCCCGGTGCAATCCAGATCATCTAGGAGAATCCGAAGAGACTGTCCTTCTCCAAACTCAGCTTGTTTGCTGGCTTTTACCACGTGGGCGTAGCCCAACTGCCGACAAACCACGGCCGCGGCTCTGGTGTTCCACAGATCATCACACACTGTGCCCCACTCCCCACTGACGAAGATCTCCACCCTCCCACGGTCGGCTTTGTTCTGGTCATTGACCAACCTCACCGCTCCATTCCGGACTTCAGAAGAGCTCTGTTTTGCGCTCGATCCGCCGGATGTTTTCCCCTTCTTCTTGTGCCCTCTCTTTTCGCTGCTTTTCCCGCCTTTCTTGGTCCTCGGAGGCTTTGTTGCTGGCGGTCGTGCAGTTGTGGGGTTTCGACCTATGGGGTGGTCAGATGACCTCAGTAGCTTTAAGAGTTCTTCCACCCAATCCTGTGTATTGCTGGGTGGCGGTTGGGCTGTTCCACGTGGTCTTCCTGATGTCCTCACGGTAGGTTTTACCTTGGGTCGTTTCGTGGGCCCTGGTTTTATGATCAATTCTATCAATTAAAAAAAAAAAAGAATACAATGTTACACATTTTCTACAACAGTTAATATCTAACTGGTAACCATGAAGTGATCAAGGTTGTGTGTAATCTAGGGGAGTGGACCGCAAAGAGGTCAACAAGTAACTTTCAAAAATATATAGGAAAACAGTTCCCTACTTTGAGAAGTTGTAAGACATGAGAAATTGTATATATATGTTTGCTAGCAGGGCAATATATAGAAATAAGTGTTCCAGAGCTAAAATGTAAATACTGTATATACACAAACTACTTTTAAGGCGATAGACAGGATACTTATTCTGTGAAAAAAATGTAATAACAATATTAAATGCACATAAAAATATATAAAAACACGAGATCACCAGTAATTAAGGAGTAATAATCTAACATAATAGGAAATGTCTTCAATTAATATGCAACTTGTTTGTTAACTTGTTGTTAAGTGGAAAAAAAAATGTATGTGCGCCTGTATATATAAGAGAAAGGTGCAGAAGGCATGTCAAGATTAAAAAAAATATTGAAAATGATCTATACATTGTGTTAGCAAAACTGCAAGAAAATGTCTAAATTAGGAGAAAAATGGGTATTAAATGTGTGTGAGTGTGTGTGTGTGTCTGTCTGTGTGTGTTTCTGTGTGTGTGTGTGTGTGTGTGAGAGAGTGTGTGTGTGTGTGTGTGTGTCTGTGTCTGTGCGTGTGTGTGTCTGTGTGTGTGTGTGTGTCTGTGTGTGTGTGTGTGTGTCTGTGTGTGTGTCTGTCTGTGTGTGTGTGTGTCTGTGTGTGTGTCTGTGTGTGTGTGTCTGTGTCTGTGTGTGTGTGTCTGTGTGTGAGTGTGTCTGTGTGCATGTGTGTGTGTGTCTGTGTGTGTCTGTGTCTGTGTGTGTGTGTCTGTGTGTGTGTGTCTGTGTGTGAGTGTGTGTGTGTGTCTGTGTGTGTATGTATGTGTGTCTGTGTGTGTATGTGTGTGTGTGTGTCTGTCTGTCTGTGTGTCTGTGTGTGTGTGTCTGTGTGTGTGTGTCTGTGTGTGTGTGTCTGTGTGTGTGTCTGTGTGTGTGTCTGTCTGTCTGTGTGTCTGTGTGTGTGTGGAGTCTCCTGCTTATGACATCACCTGCGGCTTGATTTGTGAATGGGACATGTGCAAGGTGTCACGTAGTTATGATAATTGGGAACTTACTTTCTTTTGGTATGAATTTTGTAGTATCACCTTTGACCTTCACTGGCGTGGGATGGTATCGGCATCTCCCGGGTGGCGCTCTCCTGTGGAGATAAAGAAAACTGTCAGCGGGGGGGCTCACATATAAGAAATGAGGAGTTAGGGCAGCCCTCCCCTCGGAGCCGTTCATCGGTTGCCTATTCTTAACACAGAACATAAATGATTTAAGCTTTTCATTCACTCACAGTTTGAGCCTTTCAGGAAAGGAATTCTTGAGATTATTTTTTACCAAATACTTAGTACAGTATACATGGGGGAGGATAAAGCTCTTTATTATGGGAGGCAAGATCTCTAGATATAAACAGAAACCAAAAATACTTATTTATAAAAAACAGACCCTGCAATCTGCTCAGATCGGATAAACTGGACAACCATCGTCCAAATGAACTTATATTTAACTGAATGTTTTTATCAAGTGTAGATGTTTTCAATAGAAATACTTTATTGAAAGAATACAAACAATGTGTTTTATTGAAGCTTCTTGATTCCGTTTCACCTCATCAGGAGTCGGACATGTTGATTTTGGAATCTTGGGTCAAGACGTGTCAGATCTTCTGACCCAAGATTCCGAACAGCATGTCCACCGCATGAAAGTATTTCTAGTTACAATGTCTACACCTGATGTAGCCTTGCAATTGAACATTAAATATTGTTTCTTGCTGCTTTGTGGATTTAACTGTTTTTGTGTTCTATTCTTGGTCATATACATTCACTCACATGCAGCATTAAATGCATTACGTTAATATAGCTCAGGTTCGCACTCCATTTTCTCATCTAATTGGCACTTCATTCTGCAAGGTTAAATATCTCTCAGCCCACAGCTAAATTCCGGTAGTTATTTGTTAACATGACAAAGTCCCTGTTATACTCATGATGTCGTCGGTGCATTTGATAGCCTTACGGGTAGCAAATGAATAGTTTAGGAAATTAAATACAGTTTGTGTTCCTGATTTCAACTTCACTCCTACTACAACAAGGACAGCGAGGCCTGCCCACTCACCCAGCATGCCATGCAATCGGTTCCCAGAATGCTTTGCGCGGGGGCTGATTGCACACCTTACTGAGTGATGGGGCCTGTGAGACTGCAGCAGGACCGGATCCTGAAACCGGTACCCCAAATTTGATTTAAATAATAATGTTCTTGTCACAACAAAGCTATTCCTGTTTATGAAAATAACTGGTGTCTCTCTCCTTTAAATAGACTTGTTTTTCAACCCCACTCACCTTGAAGTGTCCACTATTTTGTATACCACGCCAGTTGCAGAAGTGGCACTAGGGAATCCTGTTGACATGAAGTACAGTTCCCCTGCAATGAGAAATGCTCCTTTAACCTTCAACATTTTGTTAAAAAGCCTCCCAAATATATATATATATATATTATCCGAATTCCCCAACGAATTGCAACCAACTTGGTATCAGTTTTGCAAAAACAGGAGAGAAGGGGGAACTTAGCACAGTGAATAACCAAGTTCAGTAACATTTACCTTTCTGACGCCCACTCCTGACATCAATCCCATACTGCTTGCCTGAGGGCTCTTTGTACTTGTAGCATACTGTGCCCCTGAAAGCGTTGTGCTTTTATTCACTCTCTGACTGTAGAACAGAACATTATACCGTACAAGCATTGTTCCCATCACTGCACTGACTCCCCATCGACTTGTCGACAATTGGACACAGAATTGAAACAGGGGAAAAAAATTGCCGACCTCAAAATATTCTTCTGTATTTTTGTTTTGCAAAGCAGTACAGATGCTTCTTACATCGGAAGGGTTAATATCATATGAACATACAGTGAAAAAATAGCTAAAGTGGGCTTAAACAAACTGTAAGGTGAAAAAACAAACAGTGTATATATATATATATGCAAACACCTTATCGGTGAAAAAATAATTTTAATTTAAAATCAATGCTGCTATAGCTAAGATTAAAGCACTGGGTAACTACACAGATGGAGGGTGAAATCGGTGTATCTCTTGTATCTGCCTCCCCAATATGTTAATCCTCTCATTCCCACAATGCTTAGCATGAGACATCAACACATGGGGCAAACCAACTACTGGTCCTGAGTCTTTCAAACTGACTGTGGAGGGTTTTTAGGTGATGTTAAGGCCAAGTGAGAGCTAACTATGAGATCTTGTAGGCCATTTCAGATTAGAATAATGCATATGATTTACAAAAACTAATATATAACGGCATCTCAGTGATACACTCCAATCTAAATTTCCAAGCTCTGGTAAAAAGGGAACCCCAATGGAGGAAAGAGGGACAGAGATTTGGGGACAAAAGTATGGGCACTTGGAAGACATGCAAATTTGTAGTCAAGCAGCACATTTATTTATCAAAGAAAAAGATTCTACAGAAAAGCAGCAGCATGTAAATGGCCTGGACGGCTTTTAGCAGTCTAACAGTGCTTCCAGTGAGGGTTAGAGGGTACTTCTGTATTCATTTCTGTTTAAGTGATTTTTAAAATGTAACAATGATGGCGGCATTTATTTTTTTTCAATCTCCACCACGTCTCTGCCTCGGGATCTTGTTCTTTCCCATCTACGGCTTGAAATGCTTGATATAAAGCAAGCCAAGCAAAAAGTATACACATCGGCTTCATCTCCCACTGGTCTTGTCTGTCACTCAATATCTTACAAAACCCCATTCACACTGTGAACAAGAGAGGAGAGACTGGAGCTGGTCTGACTTCCTAAAAGAACAAATTAATTCACCAGTCACGAGTCTGAGACTAAATCGGATTAGTAGCCCAGCAATTCGGGCTACTTAGAGACAACCAAAGTGATCTCCAATCGGCATGAAAGTCGGCCAGTGTGGAGATCTCATGGGAACTACCCTGATTAATTAATTGGACTGTGTCTGTGTGTATATCCATCCTACATACTGCCAGGCTGCACTTTACATGAATTGGATTGTGTGTGTGTATATACATCCTACATACTGCCAGGCTGCACTTTACATGAATTGGATTGTGTGTGTGTGTATATACATCCTACATACTGCCAGGCTGCACTTTACATGAATTGGATTGTGTGTGTGTGTATATCCATCCTACATACTGCCAGGCTGCACTTTACATGAATTGGATTGTGTGTGTGTGTATATACATCCTACATACTGCCAGGCTGCACTTTGCATGAATTGGATTGTGTGTGTGTGTATATACATCCTACATACTGCCAGGCTGCACTTTACATGAATTGGATTGTGTGTGTGTGTATATACATCCTACATACTGCCAGGCTGTACTTTACATGAATTGGATTGTGTGTGTGTATATACATCCTACATACTGCCAGGGTGCACTTTACATGAATTGGATTGTGTGTGTGTGTATACATCCTACATACTGCCGGGCTGCACTTTACATGAATTGGATTGTGTGTGTGTGTGTATATACATCCTACATACTGCCAGGCTGCACTTTACATGAATTGGATTGTGTGTGTGTATATACATCCTACATACTGCCAGGCTGCACTTTACATGAATTGGATTGTGTGTGTGTGTATACATCCTACATACTGCCGGGCTGCACTTTACATGAATTGGATTGTGTGTGTGTGTGTGTATATACATCCTACATACTGCTGGGCTGCACTTTACATGAATTGGATTGTGTGTGTGTGTATATACATCCTACATACTGCCAGGGTGCACTTTACATGAATTGGATTGTGTGTGTGTGTATATACATCCTACATACTGCCGGGCTGCACTTTACATGAATTGGATTGTGTGTGTGTATATACATCCTACATACTGCCGGGCTGCACTTTACATGAATTGGATTGTGTGTGTGTGTATATCCATCCTACATACTGCCGGGCTGCACTTTACATGAATTGGATTGTGTGTGTGTGTGTGTGTATATACATCCTACATACTGCCGGGCTGCACTTTACATGAATTGGATTGTGTGTGTGTGTATATACATCCTACATACTGCCGGGCTGCACTTTACATGAATTGGATTGTGTGTGTGTGTATATCCATCCTACATACTGCCGGGCTGCACTTTACATGAATTGGATTGTGTGTGTGTGTATATACATCCTACATACTGCCGGGCTGCACTTTACATGAATTGGATTGTGTGTGTGTGTATATCCATCCTACATACTGCCGGGCTGCACTTTACATGAATTGGATTGTGTGTGTGTGTGTGTGTATATACATCCTACATACTGCCGGGCTGCACTTTACATGAATTGGATTGTGTGTGTGTGTATATACATCCTACATACTGCCGGGCTGCACTTTACATGAATTGGATTGTGTGTGTGTGTATATACATCCTACATACTGCCGGGCTGCACTTTACATGAATTGGATTGTGTCTGTGTGTATATCCATCCTACATACTGCCGGGCTGTGCTTTGCATGCTCTTTCTGCAGCATGTGGACCAAATATGTGTCCCTGGAACAATGGCCTAAGTTGGCAGCTATGACAATGTATAAATCATTTTCAATCATTTTTTATGCTCTATATGCACAGTATAAGCAGTGTTCAGGTGATACAGTCCCTTTAAAAGTAAGGGACAGAGGTGCAGATACTATAATTTAGCATCAATATACACTGTGACTTTAAAACATACCCTTATTAATAACTTGTTTGATAATATTCTCACCTGTTATATTCACTTTACCTGTGCTGTGTGTTTAAAACCATTGTTTTAGAAATATGGCAACCTCTGTAATTATCTAAATATTAGTGAATAAATCTAATCGTGGGGTAATTACTGCTCCTTCCGTTTACAAACCAAATATTAATGGATGTTAATTACCTGCCTCATCTTCAGCGAAGGAGATGATGTACTGATAATAATTATTAATTAGCCCCGGAAACATACAGGTCTGTCCTGTCCCCATACAGATCTCGTTATACTGCCAATCTCCTGTGTTACGGTTTTCTTTCAGAGCCATTAGACGTCTATTGAACAAGAAAAAAAAACTACAATATGTTAAAGTGTAACAAAGCAGTAAAGACACACTATCCTGACTGGTAACTCTAATTGGAAAGATTCTCCAGTGCAGCTAAATGGGAGGATTTTTCCAACTCGTCTACTTTGGCCTGAAGTTTGAAATTCTCATCTCAATTCCCTGCTATTCGCTCTTTATTGAGAGGAGTCTTTAAAGTTCCCTGTAATAGGTGCATTCACTAAATAACCAGTCAGGATACTAAACATGGTTTAAATTGTGAATTTAAAGAATAAATGATGTTTGAAAATGAGCTAAACTCTGTGTTAGTAGAATTGCAAGAAAATGTATAAATGAAGACCGTACAGTCTCACAAACTCTAGACTTCACTTATTCTTGCAATGGTCTAACGTGGCTTTAGTGCCCGCGTCTTGCCCCTTATTCTTGCAATGGTCTAACGTGGCTTTAGTGCCCGCGTCTTGCCCCTTATTCTTGCAATGGTCTAACGTGGCTTTAGTGCCCGCCTCTTGCCACTTTTTCTTGCAATGGTCTAACGTGGCTTTAGTGCCCGCCTCTTGCCACTTTTTCTTGCAATGGTCTAACGTGGCTTTAGTGCCCGCCTCTTGCCACTTTTTCTTGCAATGGTCTAACGTGGCTTTAGTGCCCGTCTCGTGCCACTTTTTCTTGCAATGGTCTAACGTGGCTTTAGTGCCCGCCTCTTGCCCCTTTTTATTGCAATGGTCTAACGTGGCTTTAGTGCCCGCCTCTTGCCCCTTTTTCTTGCAATGGGAAATGAGTAAAGTAAATCTGTGCTTGAATGTAGGTGAACTGGTTTTCCCTGTATGATTGGTTGGAGAGCTTTCAGTCCTGACAGCTGATAGGTTACTCTGTCTAACCTGTGAGTGCTAGGGTCAGCTCGTTATCCATGTCCCCTTATATGTCAATCATGCAGACAGCCCCGTGGTTGGAATTTGGAGAAGAGATCTCTGGTTACACTTCAAATCCCAGATAATGGCTTGTTTCAGACAATACATCATTCAGACAGCAAAAGCTCTAATTGCTTTAACTACCATAGATTTACATACAATTGGTGAGTGTCACTCCGAGCATGGTGGTCTCATGTCCCCAAGCACATCCCAGCCGGGTAGCCTGGCTCCTTGTGCCGGTTATGGCCTGTATACATGTTTGCCTCCCGGTTCTCCTATGTGGGCTTCTTTCTTATACTTTAAGTACATTCTTATATTGGATACCGGGGTTAGACCTGGCTTCCTTGCCCTAGCTGATCTCTCCTATCCTGACCGTGACTTGTTTTTCTGGCTTGTCCTGACCCAGACTTGTTCTACCACTATGTCTACTCTATATGCTACATTCACAGACCATGTCTGTCTACACACTGTCTACGCTGACCATACCAATAGTTGGTTCATGGTTTACAGAGATCTCATCAGTGTCGCAAAAGCCCTCCTCCGGTGGCTGGTATCTCAAGCTCAACCTAGGGGTACCTGGCTATCAGGGGGATGAAGAATCCCCAACCATGTCTCTGGTATACTTCTGTTATACTCACTCCTCGGACTCTCCAGATTCCATACGATGACAGTGAGGTATACGCTATGTAGAATGATTCCTTATTTCTAACATTGGGGATGCTTGACCCAATGATCTCTGCTAGCTCACTAGCTCTCCTGAAAGGTCCATTGATTTCTTAAAGTGTGTAGTTAGTATAAATGTATAGCTTTTTAGTGCAGCTCAGAGGCATGCTCTGTTTGAACCAGTGGGTAATGGAGGGAGCATGGCCAAGTAGATCTATGACTCCAGAGAAGTAGGATGCAATGGCCACAAAAATCTGATTCACCTTAACTACGATTAAAAGAATCTTACCCACTCATAAAGTCTCCGAATATATAAAGACCATTTAAGTTTGGATATTCGCAGCCTCTGTAGACGTAGCCCCCCGTCACAGATTTGCCCAGTTTATGAGGGTAGGCAAAAATAGGCAGCACATCATCTGTAGACGAAACCGAGAGTTAATTGAAAACATCAATCCATCACAGTAATGGAAATTACAGCGCTGACAATTAGAAAATAAATTTAAAAAAATCCTAAAAAAAAAAATTCTGATACACAATAGAGGGGAAGCAAAAACTTCTCACTGGCAAATATTCATGTCTAAGTGTGGCCGGGTACGGTTCACTCTAGCTCCGCCCACTCCTTAGGGTTGCCACCTGGCCGGTTATTTTACCGGCAGGCCGGTAACAAATTGGCATCGGGCCAATGTTAAGTCTATGGAGACAGTACCAAGGCCAATATTTTTTTGAAGAAAAGGTGGCAACCCTACCACTCCTTAACCCAACACCACTTATATTTGGGCAGCCTGGCCCACTGTCCAAGTAGAGCAGGACACCGACATCTTCATTCCCCTATTGGGGCAGATTGTTTGGGTGAGGGTAGTCTGGCAGATATGGCCATAAAATGACATCAAGCTATAGTTTCCAGCACAGAGGTCCCATGATTATATGCCAAAAATATGTAAACCAAAAAATATATTTTAGATAAACTACCTTTTTATTTATTTTTAATTACACAATCATTTTAAACCAAGGCAATTGGCTTCACTCATTTATGCAATAAAAAAAATGCAGATTCGGATTCCGGTTCCATTAATAAGGTTCTACTCAATAAAGAGAGAATTGCAGGGCATTGACATGAGAATTTCAAAATTTAGGCCAATGTAACCAAGTTGGAAAGATTCTCCAATGTTGCTGAATTTTTCCAGCTCGGCGACTTTGGCCTTAAGTTTTAAATTCCCGTCTCCTCTCCCTGCAATGTTGTCTTTATTGCGTAGCACCTATAGTATATGACAGTGTGTCACTCATTACCTAACGAGGAATTGGCACACAGTTTTTTATCATAGCAGCTGTATCCTTCCCTCGCTCTCCAGCCATAATTCTTTCCTTTCTCAACGATGTCGACTTCTTCAAATTTATTTTGGCCCACGTCACCACAGAACAGCCGCCCTCTCCCTTCTTTGGTCTGAGGGTCTCCCCTGTCAAAAGAGCAGCGCCACATGTTCCTCACCCCGTAGGCATAGACTTCGGGCCGGGCCGAGGGGTCGTTAATGAAGGGATTGTCTGGTGGGATATGATACAGCGGACCATGCTCGTTGTGGTTGACATTGATGCGCAATACTTTGCCCAGCAGTGCCGACCTGCAAGAGAATGTCATGCCGAATGAAGTACAACTTGGTATGTGTCAAAAACGGGGACAAAACAAGACTGTAAAGATGTGACAGGGCTGGATACGACATCGACAGGAGCCAGTGAAATTGAATGAAGTATGTTTTAGGGAAACAAAGGGCAGTGATGGCTAACCTTGGCACTACGGATGTTTGTGTTTACTATAAGTGTGTTGGCTAGTGGGACGCAAAAGGTAACTTAATCAGGATAAAAGGATATATATACATTGCTCGCACATGACCTCTTCTTGAGTTCTGGCCTGGAATAATGCAATATATGTAAGGCCATCATGACAAAGGTTTCCTGTCATTTCCCTCACCTGTCAGTTAAGCCAAGAGCCCAACAAGGGCACGGCAGGGGGGTGGCAATGAGTGGATAGAGGGGATGGCCTTAGGCTATATATTGCAGGATTTACAGGAATGATTTCCTGTTTAAAGTAAAATGACAAGTTCCCTCCCTCCCATCCCTAGGTGACGAAGAAGGAAGTGGCAGCGGGGGTCCCCGAGGTTTGGCGCTTGTGCAGGGGGTTGGTCATCTGGGGTATGGCCAACCCGGTTGGGCAGTAGCTGTGGGAAGCTAGCTGCACGGGCTCCCCCTGGGCTTGTCCCTGGGGAGTGAGGCATGGCTACTGTGCAAACAGGGACGTCAGTAGCCGTGAGTCATGTGGTACGCCTGCGCCAGATTCTCGGGGTCCTGATCCTAGCTAGTCTAGGATAAGGCACACGCTACCGCTAAGGTTCAGTAGTATTGTTTCATGTTGTTTATATTTATGGTTATAAAAGCATGTGTTGGTTGGTATATATGTATATGTATATAATGTTTGTATATATATATAATTGTATATGCCCGGTTATTTATTTATTTATAAAGTTTTAACCATATTTGGTTTACAGTAATATTCGTTACTTATTTCAGCTATATTTTAGCTGTCAATTTATGTTGCATCATTTCAATAAAGACTGCGACCTTTCTAGCCACTCAGTTGTCTGTCTCTTTATTGGTGGGGGGAATGTATTATCAGGTATACCTTGGTCATGTCAAATCCTGTGAGCTGTGGTTGTAAATACGTAAACATTGAAAAAGTTTCTGGGAGATCAGGAAACTCTCTAAGCAACCAATATATATAGAGTTTCTTTCTTTTTAAAGAAACCTCTGATTACATGCTTAATTAAAAGGTAATATCTCATGAAAGGTTAATGACAGAAACCAAATTGACACAAACAATTACTTTACTCCCACTTTAAGAAATCCAATCTTGGCCAGGCCCACTTTCTCTAAAGTCACATTCTCGCTAAGTCACATGCACTGGAGGTTATATATTAAGATAAATTGGCAGCAAGGGTCAAACAGTGTAGTGATCTTCAGTACACATTAATGCAAGGTTTCTGCCAATTGTACCATTTTTAGACCTTTGTCCCAAAATCTTTTTTTTTTTTATATTTAATCCCCATGGTGTAATGGGAGTACCACCATACAAGAAGACCACCATACAAGGTCTTAAGGACTATTGAGATCCTTCAGGGCCTAGTGTGAGTACCACTAGTGCTCATCATACAGCCATTGTTTGTGTTATTTCATTTGCTCCATGGGATCTGCCTTACAATAAATATTTCCACCATCTGATTAATACATTGCAGCACCTGATCACTGTCATATGCAGAGTAACAGAGGTCCTTACTTGTTCTGTGCATTACCGAATTTTCCGAATGGGTCCCCAGCCATACCTCCATCTCCCACAAATATATAGAGATAACCATCGAACCCAAAGAGCAGCTCGCCACCGTTGTGATTGGACGCCGGCTCTTCTATTTCCAGAATTATCCTACATTTGGAACGCAGACCATAAGAGAATTAGCCATGATGGGTACCAAAAACTGAACAGATGGGAGCATCCAAATATTGTACATTGAGCTCATCAGTTCCGAGTGAGGCCCCCACAGATGTCCATTAACTCTCCTATTGGGTAAATCCCTTTGTGGCGTTATTTGCCAAATTTCTGATACAACTATGCAATGTAAATCAAAAGAGAAAATATAGAAAATATAAAGTATACCTTTTAATCAAAGAGAAATCAAACAATGAAAAAGTAGGCAATGGTAATAAATCATCAGTAAGGCATGATACAAGCCATAATCAAATGAATAGAACAAAAGAAGTATAACACAACAAAAAGAAAACAATAAATAACACAATATGCAAAATGACTTACAGAAATACCCAGATGAGTAGCACCCCACTGTTTCCTCTGGAGGAGCTTTAGCTTGGATTATGCCTTACTGATGATTTATTACCATTGCTTACTTTTTCATTATATGATTTTTCTTTGATTAAAAGGCATACTTTATATTTTCTATATTGGGTGCGTCTCTCTTTTGATATACCACGTTTTAGGCAGTTTTGGGACGGCCTTTTGGTTTGCACCCATTTGCTGCTTTCTTTACTATTTTTGTGCTTTATTATCCAGTTGTTCTTCCTTATTTTTGTATTTTGTGTTACGACTATGCAATGGAGACAGATATAACACTGCCATAACACTGGTCACAGTGCGGCTTTGCCCTATAACCCCCGAGGAGTTATCAACATGGAACATCGTTGACCGGGAATGGGCTCTTGCTAAATTTGTTTTCAAATTGTGTTGTGTGTTTTTCAGTGACACGTGGCTGACTGCCCAGATAGCCAGTGCCTCGTTAATTTTTTAGAGAGCTGCTTGGCAGACAAGGAATCGTTTGGGAACATTACCTCTCTGAGCTGTGGTCAACAGTATTCATATCATGGGCAGAAACTCTAAACTCGCTGATTCGGATTATTTCCTCCAAGCCAATTTCCACTGAATAGTAAACATAGACTTTGCCGTTGTGCTTAAAATTAGGGTGGAAAACAATCCCTAGAAACCCCCGCTCGTCTCCTTCCCAGGGTGAGGTCAGCACAGCTTTTGAGATGTTTAGAAATGGTTTGTCCAGCCTGGATCGGTCAGGGAGATAGGTCCAAACTAGGCCTACTTGTTCCGCAACAAAGAACCGGTGAGTTCCGTCATTGGCGTGGATCATAGCCACGGGGTTCCGAAGACCATTAGCCACTTCCTCGAGACACAGCTGCAGACAACCCTCTGAGTCAGCCGTAACCAAGCCTAGATTCTTGTTGAGTCTCGTGTTGACCAACAAGTGAGGGAAACAGTAGTCTGTATCATCCAGAGCCAAGTGGCGGCAGAATTTTGCCATGTTGCTTTCTATTGCTAGTAATTCTTTATCCGACGTCATGTGACGGAAAATAGGCCGGCACTTCTGCCAAACGTCTGCGCAGTAATCCATACAGAGACCAGCAATTGTCCGTACCGGAGTGGAAGGATCTTCGGCGTCGTATAAATGTGCCGCATAAGGAGAGCATTCCTAGGGAGGAGAAAACGGGAAAGTCAGACTTAAATAAATGATGCGGTTTCATCTTTTTTTTTAAAGCCTGCGAGATGCATAATTCTATAGGGGTGCCTTAAAATAGAACACACCACTTATAGTTTTGACTGGAGGGATTCATGCCCTGAAACTACAGGGTGGAGAAAGCAGGGGAAACTAATAGCTAAAACAACTTTGCAAAAGGGAGAGGTGAATGCATGGAACTGACTCCCAGCAGTGGCGGCAAAGATTTCCGGTGCATTTCTGAATGCTTGAATGAGGAATAAAGGCTAGGAATGTCAGATAGTGAATAGGTGGACTATATGGGCCGGATTGGTGTACTATTAGCCATTTGAGGGGTGTTTGGCACACACCAAACGCAAGCATTGCATGGACATTTTGCAATACAGGCGTTAAATGCACTTTTTTTTTTACACGACTAGTCTTTCTCTTGTTCCTGGACTACAAATCCTACAATCCTCAGCATTCCTGGGAGGCTGACTGTGAAGATAATGATGTTGTAGTTTACCTGCAGCTGTTGTTGATTAGCAAGCGTTGGCTGAATGAGTCTGCATGCCAAATCACACAAGTGCCATACCTATGCATTACAGCTTTGATTTAATGTGTTCTGGGCTAGCGGCCTACAACAAGGATTGATATACAGCCCCCTGCATTATAAAACCCAGAGCAGTCTGCTCTAGAGACCCTTGTACTAGTTGTACTGCTCTAAAGCCAAAACAGGACATCTTGTGATTTGTGGATCTGGAGGCCTAAAACACCATTAGCGAGTTCAATCTACAATTAGACTGTCCTACCAGGAGCCTCACATTTACATATACAGGTTTCCCGTCTTTTTTTTTGCTACCTTCTCAGCTGTGGATACAAATCCCCCCTGTTTGGAGGTACATCTCCTGGAGGCTTGTTTTTTATTTGGAGGGTGGGGGGTTTAACTCTTTTGTACTACTTTAGTCTGGCTCAGAGGGGTCCAGTCTTCCCATTTGCATACCCCAATACATAGTCCCCTCCAAAAGTGGGGAAATTCCCATCTCTACAGCCCATCAGTGTAATCAGAGCTGACCTATTTACTTACCATCAGAGTAATCTCATACTAACCAACTGCCTTGTTTTTTTCGCAGGACAGACAGATCTGGGACCTCTAAATCACGGTTCCTATTTTATTCAATTATTATCGGTTTACAGATATCAAACTATACCTATCCATCAATCTATCTCACCATCTAAAGGTTGCATTAAGAAGGGTAACAGATCAATCTAATGCATAACATAAGTAGACACCACTCCTCTTTCTAGAGTTGATGTTTTCCTCTTGAGGATATGAGTTCATTTGTGGGTCTACCCAATATAGCCCTGATCTGGCCCGAAATGGATTCAGATCGGGCAAGATAACCAACTTTCAGGAATGTCCAAAATCCAGCTACTCAATATCCTTGACTTTGGATCCGAATTGGCCATCCAGAAACCAAAGCAATGGAAACAATCCGATCAGGACAATTTTGCCATGAAACCTATAGATTTTTGCCTACCCAATATGCGCCTATCACATTTCAATAGTGAAACAGAAAAGTGTAGAAGAATTAAAGTGAATACAAAAATATTAATATACAATTTTATCACAAATACTGTTATTTATATAGTATATTTACATTAATATAAGCATTTTTAAATTTTAATAGAAAAATATTTTACAGTTTGAGAGTTTTATTATGGACTCTACTTATCACTTAAAAAAATACAACAAGTAACTACTGATGTTTGTATGTTATCAACACTGTGTACCATCTAAGGATCAAAGTCAGAGATTTATGGAGCTGTATTTAAAAATGACTTGTGTGCAATAAGGCTTGCTTTTATATATTAATACAGAAACAAAAATTGATATATAAATATATATAAAAATACGTTATGCTTTGCAGAATTTTACTAGTAATGTGCAAATTAATCTTGCATTTTGAAATAGAATAAAAAATGTTGATTAAAAGCTTTCCTCGATACAATGGGTTTCTCAGTCCGGATTTAAATGATCGGAACATGAACTGGCAGAACCTTTATGTATGTATCTCTCCGGTATACCAGACCAAACTGTGACGAACTAAACATTACATTTTACTTTACAGAAAACAATGAGAAAACGGCTCCCAGAAGACTAGTTCTCCGGCTCTTATGTACCAGTGAAAGTAATAAATCTCTGTGTGTCAAGGAGGTCTTGCTCTCTGTGTCCAGAGTTATGGAACATGATGGGGATTTTAAAATAAAGTATAATAATGGAATGGAGAAATTCCGAATCCATCAGTGTCTAAGACTGCTTATCCAGTGTAAAATCCTCCCTTTATATTTGTGCTATACGAACAAAAAAGGAAACTGCATAAAACAACTGAGAAAAGAATATATAATGTTATACCGGAAAGTTAAACTGATGTCCTCAGATCCACCTTTTATGCAAATGAACGGAAAGTAAATGATTTTCATATAGAGCTGGTGTTAAAGGACAATGCCACATGTGCTACTGTTTTTCAGAAAAGCAATACAATATACCTTTCGGCAGTGTTAGCTGCTCATGAAAGCACTGCCATCTTCACTCGGATCCCCAACTCTCTGACCCAAGCTCCCTTTCGCTCACGATTCCCCAATCGCTCGAGGAGGAAGCGGACAATGGGGGGAGGCAGATCCCGACGAGGGGTTGGGGAATCGTGAGGTCAGAGAGTCGGAGATCCGACCCAAGCATGCTTGTATGAGCAGCAAACACTGCCAAAATGTCAAGTAACTACAGACTTTCTATTGTATTGCTCTCCTAAGAAATGGATCGGATACATAGCAGGGTTTATCTTTTGTTTATACCATTCTTGTTTTGTGCTTTATTCTAATGTGAAAAGGGGTGGATCCTGGAATTGCAAGTAGATGCCATAAAATTAGGAGAAAAATGTGTTTTAAATGTGTCTGTGGCAGTCTCCCGCTTATAACATCACCTGTGGCACGGTATGCAAATGAACTGCTTTTCGATGGGAAATGTGTAATTTGCATACCGTGCCACAGGTGATGTCATAAGCAGGAGACTCCAAGGATTTAAAACACATTTTTCTCCTAATTTTATGATCATGAGCAAAAAAGGAATAATGGGAAGGTGAGTAGACAGCGCTTGGCAGTTAAACAGAGTAAGTGTCAATCAATATAAAAAAACCAAAGATAGTAAATAAATATAAAATATATAAATTGTAATAATATATAAAAACCAATGCAATATATAAATACATATAGAAAAAATATACACAAATGTAAAAAAAAAAATTGACAAATTGTTAAAAACAAGAAACAATGATATGTGCCTTTAAATACAAATCAACAGACACAGATACAAAGGTAACCACAGGCAGAGTGTCAAATTACTCACTTGCTGATTGGGTTAGCAAAATACCATGAATAGTACATGGATATAGAAACGTGCTGGTCAGTAAAGAAGGAAGAATTGAGAACCTGGCCAGGTAACTTCACTTTAACAACACCTCTTGTTAAAGTGAAGTTACCTGGCCAGGTTCTCAATTCTTCCTTCTTTACTGACCAGCACGTTTCTATATCCATGTACTATTCATGGTATTTTGCTAACCCAATCAGCAAGTGAGTAATTTGACACTCTGCCTGTGGTTACCTTTGTATCTGTGTCTGTTGATTTGTATTTAAAGGCACATATCATTGTTTCTTGTTTTTAACAATTTGTCAATTTTTTTTTTTACATTTGTGTATATTTTTTCTATATGTATTTATATATTGCATTGGTTTTTATATATTATTAAAATTTATATATTTTATATTTATTTACTATCTTTGGTTTTTTTATATTGATTGACACTTACTCTGTTTAACTGCCAAGCGCTGTCTACTCACCTTCCCATTCTGTTTCCCTTTACAGTGGCTTGCTCCACTGTTTTCTTATAAAGACTAGCAGCTTATTTTCTCAATGCGACTCATCTGTCCAATCCACTGAGATATTTCATTGTCAATATCCTCAATCAGTGTACCGCTGGGTTTGTATACATTTATAATAATTATTTAAATTTTTTTTTTTTTTTTTTTTTTTTTTTTTTGGTAAAGGGTTCACTTTGATTTCACATAATAGGCGCTGTGTATATCACATTTCTAAAAAAGGAATAATCTTTACCCCTTGGGACAAGTTGCTAAGTTATTTATTATCATTCTTTTACCTTCACTGACTATGGACATGTTAATGGACTTTGTATTGTTTCTCAACCTTATAGACTTTGTAACGTTTCTTTTTAGAGGTAAATGTTTTGAATATATTTTTTAAATAATCTTCTTAAATCGTTTCTATCTGTACTCCTGCGAGGTTACTTTTGTATACAAACTGCTTAAGAAGTGGTTTATAAACTGTTAGTATTTAACTATCTACCAAATGAATTATAATGCTAGGCAGGCTGCTAGCATTGGGGGCTATGTCAGCGTGGGGAGCTGTGCTGTCAGAGTGAGGGGCTGTGCTGTCAGAGTGAGGGGCTGTGCTGTCAGAGTGAGGGGCTGTGCTGTCAGCGTCAGGGGCTGTGCTGTGAGAGTGAGGGGCTGTGCTGTCAGCGTGAGGGGCTGTGCTGTCAGAGTGGGGAGCTGTGCTGTCAGCGTGAGGAGCAGTGCTATTAGTGTGAGGAACAGTGCTATTAGTGAGAGGAGCAGTGCTATCTGCATGAGGAGCAGTGCTATTAGTGTGAGGAGCAGTGCTATCCGCATGAGGAGCAGTGCTATTAGTGAGAGGAGCAGTGCTATCCGCATTAGGAGCAGTGCTATTAGTGAGAGGAGCAGTGCTATCAGTGAGAGGAGCAATGCTATTAGTGAGAGGAGCAGTGCTATCCGCATTAGGAGCAGTGCTATTAGTGAGAGGAGCAGTGCTATTAGTGAGAGGAGCAGTGCTATTAGTGAGAGGAGCAGTGCTATTAGTGAGAGGAGCAGTGCTATCCGCATTAGGAGCAGTGCTATTAGTGTGAAGAGCAGTGCTATTAGTGAGAGGAGCAGTGCTATTAGTGAGAGGAGCAGTGCTATTAGTGAGAGGAGCAGTGCTTTTAGTGAGAGGAGTAGTGCTATCCGCATGAGGAGCAGTGATATTAGTGAGAGGAGCAGTGCTATTAGTGAGAGGAGCAGTGCTATTAGTGAGAGTAGCAGTGCTATTAGTGAGAGGAGCAGTGCTATTAGTGTGAGGAGCAGTGCTATTAGTGAGAGGAGCAGTGCTATTAGTGTGAGGAGCAGTGCTATCCGCATGAGGAGCAGTGCTATTAGTGAGAGGAGCAGTGCTATTAGTGAGAGGAGCAGTGCTATTAGTGTGAGGAGCAGTGCTATTAGTGAGAGGAGCAGTGCTATTAGTGTGAGGAGCAGTGCTATTAGTGAGAGGAGCAGTGCTTTTAGTGAGAGGAGCAGTGCTATTAGTGAGAGGAGCAGTGCTATCCGCAATAGGAGCAGTGCTATTAGTGTGAGGAGCAGTGCTATTAGTGTGAGGAGCAGTGCTATCTGCATGAGGAGTAGGCTATTAGTGTGAGGAGCAGTGCTATTAGTGAGAGGAGCAGTGCTATTAGTGAGAGGAGCAGTGCTATTAGTGAGAGGAGCAGTGCTATTAATGTGAGGAGCAGTGCTATTAGTGTGAGGAGCAGTGCTATTAGTGTGAGGAGCAGTGCTATCTGCATGAGGAGCAGTGCTATTAATGTGAGGAGCAGTGCTATTAATGAGAGGAGCAGTGCTATTAGTGTGAGGAGCAGTGCTATTAGTGTGAGGAGCAGTGCTATTAGTGAGAGGAGCAGTGCTATTAGTGAGAGGAGCAGTGCTATTAGTGAGAGGAGCAGTGCTATTAGTGTGAGGAGCAGTGCTATTAGTGTGAGGAGCTGTGCTGTGTGTACTGCCCCTGATCGCCTGTGCACTTCCCTTGGAAACCTGTGTACTGCCCCTAGTAGCCTCTGTACTGCCCCTAGTAGACTCTGTACTGCCCTTGGTAGCCTCTGTACTGCCCCTGGTAGCCTCTGTACTGCCCCTAGTACCCTCTGTACTGCCCTTGGTAGCCTCTGTACTGCCTCTGGTAGCCTCTGTACTGCCCCCGGTAGCCTTTTTACTGCCCCTGATTTTGTGTATTGCCCATCCGCCCCTGATCCATTTGGTTGCCCCCCTCCTTACCTGGCACAGGATGTCCTGCACGTGGGCAGCGCAGCGCTCATACCCCGCCTGGTCGAATTGCCCCAGCACCCGGTAGAAGTTGCTCATGATGTGCGAGTCCCGGGCAGAGTCGCAGCAGCCGAAGTCCTTGTACTGGACGCAGAAAGTCAGATCCTGCACCGGCCGAAAGGGCGGCTTGAAGTCCAGGCACTGAGGGTGAGTGAGGCCGGGCTGGGGGGTGAGGAGGCCGGCCAGGAGCAGCAGGTACCCGGGGTGGAGAGACTCCATCCTCAGTGTCCGGATCCTCCCTCCAGTGACAGCTGCACATTGTACTGGGAGGTTATATAAGCATCAGACAGCCCCTGGGATGAGCCTGCACTCAGCCAGCCCTCACTGCACTCAGCCAGCCCTCACTGCACTCAGACAGCCCTCACTGCACTCAGCCAGCCCTCACTGCACTCAGACAGCCCTCACTGCACTCAGCCAGGCCTCACTGGACTCAGCCAGCCCTCACTGCACTCAGACAACCCTCACTGCACTCAGACAACCCTCACTGAACTCAGCCAGCCCTCACTGCACTCAGCCAGCCCTCACTGCACTCAGACAACCCTCACTGCACTCAGACATCCCTCACTGCACTTAGCCAGCCCTCACTGCACTCAGCCAGCCCTCACTGCACTCAGACAACCCTCACTGCACTCAGCCAGCCCTCACTGCACTCAGACAGCCCTCACTGCACTTAGCCAGCCCTCACTGCACTCCGAGAACCCTCACTGCACTCAGCCAGCCCTCACTGCACTCAGAGAACCCTCACTGCACTCAGCCAGCCCTCACTGCACTCAGAGAACCCTCAGTGCACTCAGACATCCCTCACTGCACTTAGCCAGCCCTCACTGCACTCAGCCAGCCCTCACTGCACTCAGACAGCCCTCACTGCACTCAGCCAGCCCTCACTGCACTTAGCCAGCCCTCACTGCACTCAGACAACCCTCACTGCACTCAGCCATCCCTCACTGCACTCAGACAACCCTCATTGCACTCAGCCAGACCACACTGCACAGCCAGCCCTCACTGCACTCAGAGAACCCTCACTGCACTCAGCCAGCCCTCACTGCACTCAGAGAACCCTCAGTGCACTCAGCCAGCCCTCACTGCGCTCAGACAACCGTCACTGCACTCAGCCAGCCCTCACTTAGATAAACATTACTACACTCAGCCAGCCCTCACTCAGATAAACCTTACTGCACTCAGCCAGGCCTCACTCATATAAACAGTACTGCACTCAGCCAACCCTCATTGCACTCCGTCAGCCCATGCTGCATACTTCCAGCTCTCACTGCACTCAGTCAATCCTAACTCAGATAACTCTCCCTACACTCAGCCAACCTGCACTGCACTCAGCCAACCACTTCTTTACACACTACACTTCTTTAAAGTCAGTAAAAAAACAATCTAATATAATCATTCACAAACAGTAATGCTGTACTGACAGTGGGATGAATGAATTCTCATCTGCCTCTCCCCTCCCTCCACACACAGCACATGCTGCAGTGTAAGCAAAACAGAACAGCCTCTGGCTCTGTGTGTTACTTTAATCCTGCCTCATTCCCCTTGCAGAGCCTTGTGCTGCCTCATTGCCCCGGCAGAGCCTTGTGCTGCATTCTTCCTCCTGCAGAGCCTTGTGCTGCATTCTTCCTCCTGCAGAGCCTTGTGCTGCATTCTTCCTCCTGCAGAGCCTTGTGCTGCATTCTTCCCCCTGCAGAACCTTGTGCTGCATTCTTCCTCCTGCAGAGCCTTGTGCTGCATTCTTCCTCCTGCAGAGCCTTGTGCTGCATTCTTCCTCCTGCAGAGCCTTGTGCTGCATTCTTCCCCCTGCAGAACCTTGTGCTGCATTCTTCCTCCTGCAGAGCGTTTCTTTGTCTCTCTGCAGAGCATTGCTTTCTATTCTCCCCTCTGCAGAGCATTGCTTTCTATTCTCCCCTCTGCAGAGTACTGCTTTCTATTCTTCCCTCTGTAGGGCACTGCTTTCTATTCTCCCCTCTGCAGAGCATTGCTTTCTATTCTCCCCTCTGCAGAGCATTGCTTTCTATTCTCCCCTCTGCAGAGTACTGCTTTCTATTCTTCCCTCTGTAGGGCATTGCTTTCTATTCTTCCCTCTGCAGAGCACTGCTTTCTATTCTTCCCTCTGCAGAGCACTGCTTTCTATTATTCCCTCTGCAGAGCATTTCTTTCTATTCTTCCTCTTGCAGAACATTTCTTTCTATTCTTCCCTCTGCAGAGCCTTTCTTTCTATTCTTCCTCTTGCAGAACATTTCTTTCTATTCCTCCCTCTGCAGAGCACTGCATTCTATTCTTCACTCTGCAGAGCATTTTGCTCTCTACACTGGCTTTCTTTGCAGAGCTTCGTCTAGCCTTCATATCTGTGAAGTCTTGCGCTGCCTTCTTACGCTATGCAGAGCCTGGTTCTGCCTCACGCAGGATCCCTCACGGCACAGAGCCTTTTACTATCTAATTTCAGCTGCAGAGCATTATTTTGTCACTGTTCACATGCAGAGCTTATCTACTTTGCTGTATTAAGTCAATTCACAGAGGCTGTAATTTCACTTAATAAAGCAATATTTATATATATATAACTAATTAGTAATTAACTGATAGGCGCTTTAATTGCATGAATTGTGTGGACAGTAACCGGAGAAGGCCTCCCTCACTGATAGATTGCAAGCCTGTGGGCAGGGTTGGCAGCACTGCTTTGTATCTGTCAAGTTGAGTTATCTCTCCAACCCCCTAACGTACAGGTTTAAAAGCTTTGGAAATTGTATAAATAGATGATAACAGCAGGTCTATAAATCAACCCGTGTGGGATCAGATTTTCTGCAGTTAGAATCCTTCATTCAGCATGTTCCAAAGTACCAGGATTTTATCTATTTTAAAATGTTTAATCTTTCTATTCTAAATATGTTTCATATACTCACAATTACCATGTTTCCAGCTTCTACCAATCCTCCCACCAGTCTCACCAGCTTGTGAAAAAAAGCAACAATCAAAGCGTCTTAAATGAAAACTGTACTTGAACCTCTTCACCTGCAGTTTATTCACCTGGTGTACAGCTGTATGCTTGGAATTCTTCAGATACAAACAGTGGGTGGAGTTAAGACTCGATCTATTCAGCTTAATAGCAACAAAACAATAGCAGTTCAGGAAGTAGGATTGAGAGAGATGGCTGCTTAGCGTACAAGTAACAAAACAGTGAAAAAAACAATTTGCATGGATTGTTCCTTTAAATTCTCAGTGAGAAAAAACTAGTAATACACTGCACATATTTATAAACTAGGTTTTATTTTCCGTTTGTAAGCCTGGAGCCAAATTTGTAGTACAAATGCAAAGACTTAAATACTCACAGAAAATATTTATCTTGGAAAACACAGTTCCATGTGTTTGGCAAATGAATAAATAAATTATTTGGAGTGCCAAAAGATGTTTCCAATGTACTAAGCAGAGAAAAAAGAGTTGGTACCGTGGTAGCTGTAGAAAGAAAAGCGTCAAGTAGAGCGAAGTTGATACTTTTATTGGCAGATGTGGAGTGCGAGCGTTCAACAGCGCTTGGCATGCCTGAAGAAGAGACTCGTCTTCAAAGCTTGCACTCCACATCTGCTCAGCCAATAAAGGCATCTACTTTACTCTACTCAACATAGGAAGAAACTCCCTCCATAGCAGCACACAATCAAGCCCTCTCTATATGAGAATCCATGATGTATTGATTTCTTAAATTGCATGTTTTTTGCATAATACCATACACTCTGATGACCAATTAGACTCTTGTGGGCAACTGGGTTGCCCACCCATGGTCTAAAGAATCTCTGCTACTAGGGAAGCTGCTGTGGACTGCAATTCCCATTATACTCAGCCCTCCAAGGATTGTAAAACATTGAATTGGGAAATAAGATGTAGAATGTAGACCCCAAATACTCAAGCACAATTCACTGGCTATTGAATAAATCAACGTGTTTCTTTTGTCGTTTGCTTTATTTGTGTGGGCCACGGAGGTGCATGTGTATTAACAAGTTGGCTTAAATCTAAAAAAAAAAAAAACATGCAATCTGTTTACAAAGCTTGTCATGATGCAAACTCCGGCTTAGTAATAAGGTTTGTGGGTTTATTCAGGAACTGAGCCAAAACCACAGGCCACGGGTTCAAAGGGCGCTGTGTTGGAAGGAGCACTAAACATAACATAGACCACTAGGACTACATGCTCTTAGACAAAATGTCACAGTATTTCATGACCACAAAGCTGTCCAAACATACTGCGTGGGGTGCATCTAAATTCTTTTCTAATCTATGGTTCTGTGAGCCTTTTATACAAAATGTTTTGGTTTTTAGGTTTCTTTTTAAGGTGTATACTAGATAATTATGTATATTTTAGGGCTCAGATACAGTGTTTTATCACTGTTCTGCGGCTCTGTGTTCTATCACTTTGCTGTCTGCGTCTTAGTAAGGGATGGCCTATTGATCTACAGCTCATTGTTCTATTTGCCCCTCTTTTTCTAACCTATGAATAGTTTTATCCATGGGACAGTTATGCCCACTCCTCATTGTATCATTGCATCCAGACAACCCTAATATTTAACTTCTCACATAATTACTGGACCTCCAAGAGGTCGATGGACCTGTCACAATGAGGGCCTGCTGTCTCCAGAAGAAATACCTGGCATTGGGTTGAAGCCTCACATATATATATATGCGCTCTTGAGATAATCGTGCATGGGCGGGGAACTGAGGGTCCCACACTTGCTCACTGGACTAATTGTTGTCTCGGTGGGTTAGCAGTTCCCTTAGCCTCCTACACCTTTTGGTGGAGAAGGGTGTTGGTTATGTGTCTGCCCTTATGATGCAGAGGCATCCTACAAATGCCCCTAAGGCTGATATAGAGTGGGACGTCTGCCTCTGAGTCACACCTTGTGGGCTGAAATGGAGGTCGAAGTACTGAAAGGAAGAGACAAAGGTGAAGTCATGGTCCTAGGGTTGTGGAAGAAAATCATAGATGACAAGACAAAGCCTCTGTTTGTGTGTGCTCAAAGCAAGGATCTCCACCCCTGGTTCACAGTGCTCCCCCTGAATCACCCACTACCCTTTCATCTGGACTCCAGCCCATGCCGGCTCTGAAGCCGATTACGTACAACACAGATAAGTAAATTCTGAGAAGGGCACCATAAGTACATCCATTTGGGAATGTTAACCACTGTACCCATAGGAGCTCGAAAACAGCTGCTAAACACCACCTGGAAATGAACCCCTACTCACCCCCTTGAGCCCCTGTGGCAGGCTTACCATCTAAATCTTACACAATGTTACAATTGTAACCCTCCAATCATAAATAGAGGTATTATCTGCAACCCCCCTCATTCAATAAGAAAATACAGGTTTATAAAACCAGGTTTTGTTCAAAAAATAAATGCTCAAAAAAACCCTGACGTTTACAAAAAACCCAAATCATTAATTTATGTGTCTACCCAGGAACATATGGTTAGAGTAAAATGAGCCCAGCTGGTCTGCTCGTACGGAGAAAGCCTGCGTGGTAATAATTATCTGGGACTATATTGTGGGTGAAGATTGGGAATTGTTACTACAATTTGCCAAGGAATAGAGCATGTTACAGGCCGATCGTTGTGATGGACAATACACTGGCTCATTGCTCAGCCCGGCACTGTAAATAATATGTATTTATGGTCCAGACATTAAATGATTATAATTGTACTCCTCGCTGGATCCGTGGCTTGATTGAAGTTGAATATTGGTGTCTGTTGTTTCATCAGATCGCCATCGCTGAATCACACTTGATTAGCGGAAATGTGTTGGATGCTGATGCTGCCAGAACCATGTGATTTGCTTCAAGCGACTCTAAAAACAGGTCTGTTACTTGGAATTGCTGCTCCGTGAATGAGGCATGATAAAAACAGAGTGTTCAGAGCTATGTAACCAGTAACAAAAATGTGTTTGAAATGGTATGTTTGTAACTCGGATGTAGCTGAGGGTTTTATCCTGTAACAGTTGAAAACTAACAGTCATCTAACACCAAGCCTAAGCCAAAAAATGTAATTAGTAGATAACCATGTCCGGAGCTGGGCTTAGGGGGGCGTACAATGTATTGGGACAAATGAGAAATATATATTTAGATTGCCAGGCTGTATCCTTTCCTTTGCTACTAAATACACCCAGGGAATGGTCATGAATAACAAGAATGGCTACTTCCCAAGGGGTAAAACCCTGCATGTTTGATATCTAAATATTCACAAAAATTGGAGGAAATGATAACCGAATGATATATACTGTAAATGGCACGCTTTGGGAATCCTATTGTGTTGTCCTGGGCATGTATGATGGAGTGCAGCAAACCCCTCTGACCCACGCCTCTTACCAACACCAAGGGATCTATATAATTAGATCTATATAATTAGAATGTTGGATCATCCAAATTAAGATGAACTGCACTGAATCCGAAGTGATTGCATTGCAGGGGTTAATAAAGGGGTTGCTGGGACTAGCAAAAGGTAACCAGGGATCTGGTGTAATTAACCCTTTCACTCCCATACTCTCCCCACTGTGTCATCCGAGGCCAATAGCCCCCGTACATGACACCAGCCTCAGTGTATTTGTAGACAGAGAGACAGATATTTTTGCATGGCAATGCACTAACATGTCTTTATTATGGGAGGCAGTGTTAAAGGACAGTTGTAGCAACAAAATAACTTACCTTTAATTGAAAAGAAATCATTTAATGAAAGAATGCAAATTAAGTATTTAAAAGAAGATAAACTACCACAACTAGAGCTAGGCTTGCCACCTTTTATTCAGAAAAATACCGGCCTTGGAACTGTCTCCATAGACTTAACATTGACCTCATGCCAATTTTTTACAAGCCTGTCGGTAAAATACTAGCCAGGTGGCAACCCTAACTAGAGGACAGAGTCTAAAATTAGAGGGGCAATGATTTAAAAATAATATCAAGAAGTATTACTCTACTGAGAGGGTAGTGGATGCATGGAATAGCCTTCCAGTGGTAGAGGTTAATACAGTGAAGGAGTTTAAGCATGCATGGGATAGGTATAAGGCTATCCTAGATATAAGGTCAGGGACTAATGAAAGTATTACATTACTGAGAGGGTAGTGGATGTATGGAATAGTCTTCCAGTAGAAGTGGTAGAGGTTAATACAGTGAAGGAGTTTAAGCATGCGTGGGATAGGTATAAGGTTATCCTAGATATAAGATAAGGCCAGGGACTAATGAAAGTATTACATTACTGAGAGGGTAGTGGATGTATGGAATAGTCTTCCAGTAGAAGTGGCAGAGGGTAATACAGTGAAGGAGTTTAAGCATGCATGGGATAGGTATAAGGCTATCCTAGATATAAGATAAGGCCAGGGACTAATGAAAGTATTACATTACTGAGAGGGTAGTGGATGTATGGAATAGTCTTCCAGTAGAAGTGGTAGAGGTTAATACAGTGAAGGAGTTTAAGCATGCGTGGGATAGGTATAAGGCTATCCTAGATATAAGATAAGGCCAGGGACTAATGAAAGTATTACATTACTGAGAGGGTAGTGGATGTATGGAATAGTCTTCCAGTAGAAGTGGTAGAGGTTAATACAGTGAAGGAGTTTAAGCATGCATGGGATAGGTATAAGGCTATCCTAGATATAAGATAAGGCCAGGGACTAATGAAAGTATTACATTACTGAGAGGGTAGTGGATGTATGGAATAGTCTTCCAGTAGAAGTGGTAGAGGTTAATACAGTGAAGGGGTTTAAGCATGCATGGGATAGGTATAAGGCTATCCTAGATTTAAGATAAGGCCAGGGACGAATGAAAGTATTACTTTACTGAGAGGGTAGTGGGTGCATGGAATAGTCTTCCAGTAGAAGTGGTAGAGGTTAATACAGTGAAGGAGTTTAAGCATGCATGGGATAGGTATAAGGCTATCCTAGATATAAGATAAGGCCAGGGACTAATGAAAGTATTACTGTACTGAGAGGGTAGTGGATGTATGGAATAGTCTTCCAGTAGAAGTGGCAGAGGTTAATACAGTGAAGGAGTTTAAGCATGCATGGGATAGGTATAAGGCTATCCTAGATATAAGATAAGGCCAGAGACTAATGAAAGTATTACATTACTGAGAGGGTAGTGGATGTATGGAATAGTCTTCCAGTAGAAGTGGTAGAGGTTAATACAGTGAAGGAGTTTAAGCATGCATGGGATAGGTATAAGGCTATCCTAGATATAAGATAAGGACAGGGACTAATGAAAGTATTACTTTACTGAGAGGGTAGTGGATGTATGGAATAGTCTTCCAGTAGAAGTGGTAGAGGTTAATAGAGTGAAGGAGTTTAAGCATGCATGGGATAGGTATAAGGCTTTCCTAGATATAAGATAAGGCCAGGGACTAATGAAAGTATTACTGTACTGAGAGGGTAGTGGATGTATGGAATAGTCTTCCAGTAGAAGTGGTAGAGGTTAATACAGTGAAGGAGTTTAAGCATGCGTGGGATAGGTATAAGGCTATCCTAGATATAAGATAAGGCCAGGGACGAATGAAAGTATTACTTTACTGAGAGGGTAGTGGGTGCATGGAATAGTCTTCCAGTAGAAGTGGTAGAGGTTAATACAGTGAAGGAGTTTAAGCATGCATGGGATAGGTATAAGGCTATCCTAGATATAAGATAAGGACAGGGACTAATGAAAGTATTACTTTACTGAGAGGGTAGTGGATGTATGGAATAGTCTTCCAGTAGAAGTGGTAGAGGTTAATAGAGTGAAGGAGTTTAAGCATGCATGGGATAGGTATAAGGCTTTCCTAGATATAAGATAAGGCCAGGCACTAATGAAAGTATTACTTTACTGAGAGGGTAGTGGGTGCATGGAATAGTCTTCCAGTAGAAGTGGTAGAGGTTAATACAGTGAAGGAGTTTAATCATGCGTGGGATAGGTATAAGGCTATCCTAGATTTAAGATAAGGCCAGGGACGAATGAAAGTATTACTTTACTGAGAGGGTAGTGGGTGTATGGAATAGTCTTCCAGTAGAAGTGGTAGAGGTTAATACAGTGAAGGAGTTTAAGCATGCATGGGATAGGTATAAGGCTATCCTAGATATAAGATAAGGTCAGGGACTAATGAAAGTATTACATTACTGAGAGGGTAGTGGATGTATGGAATAGTCTTCCAGTAGAAGTGGTAGAGGTTAATATAGTGAAGGAGTTTAAGCATGCGTGGGATAGGTATAAAGCTATCCTAGATATAAGATAAGGCCAGGGACTAATGAAAGTATTACATTACTGAGAGGGTAGTGGATGCATGGAATAGTCTTCCAGTAGAAGTGGTAGAGGTTAATACAGTGAAGGAGTTTAAGCATGCATGGGATAGGTATAAGGCTATCCTAGATATAAGATAAGGACAGGGACTAATGAAAGTATTACTTTACTGAGAGGGTAGTGGATGTATGGAATAGTCTTCCAGTAGAAGTGGTAGAGGTTAATACAGTGAAGGAGATTAAGCATGCATGGGATAGGTATAAGGCTATCCTAGATATAAGATAAGGCCAGGGACTAATGAAAGTATTACTTTACTGAGAGGGTAGTGGATGCATGGAATAGTCTTCCAGTGGAAGTGGTAGAGGTTAATACAGTGAAGGAGTTTAAGCATGCATGGGATAGGTATAAGGCTATCCTAGATATAAGATAAGGCCAGGGACTAATGAAAGTATTACATTACTGAGAGGGTAGTGGATGCATGGAATAGTCTTCCAGTAGAATTGGTAGAGTTTAATACAGTGAAGGAGTTTAAGCATGTGTGGAAAAGGCACAAGGCTATCCTAGATATAAGATAAGAAACTGGGGACTAATAAAACATATTTAGAAAATGGGCAGACTAGATGGGACAAATGGTTCTTATCTGCCAACACATTCTATGTTTCTAAGTAACTTATTCAGCATTCTTTACTCCATATAGCTCTCTCAGGGGTCGGACATGTTGGTTAGAATCTTTACACCATATCGTCCTCTCTGGGGGCAGACATGTTGGTTAGAATCTTTACTCCATATCGTTCTCTCAGGGGGCAGACATGTTGGTTAGAATCTTTACACCATATCGTCCTCTCAGGGGGCAGACATGTTGGTTAGAATCTTTACTCCATATAGTTCTCTCAGGGGGCAGACATGTTGGTTAGAATCTTTACTCCATATCGTTCTCTCAGGGGGCAGACATGTTGGTTAGAATCTTTACTCCATATAGCTCTCTCAGGGGGCAGACATGTTGGTTAGAATCTTTAGTCCATATAGTTCTCTCAGGGGGCAGACATGTTGGTTAGAATCTTTACTCCATATAGCTCTCTCAGGGAGCAGACATGTTGGTTAGAATCTTTACTCCATTTCGTTCTCTCGGGGGGGCAGACATGTTGGTTAGAATCTTTACTCCATATAGTTCTCTCAGGGGGCAGACATGTTGGTTAGAATCTTTACTCCATATAGCTCTCTCAGGAGGCAGACATGTTGGTTAGAATCATTACTCCATATAGTCCTCTCAGGGGACAGACATGTTGGTTAGAATCTTTACTCCATATAGTTCTCTCAGGGGGCAGACATGTTGGTTAGAATCTTTACTCCATATCGTTCTCTCAGGGGGCAGACATGTTGGTTAGAATCTTTACTCCATATAGTTCTCTCAGGGGGCAGACATGTTGGTTAGAATCTTTACTCCATATAGTTCTCTCAGGGGGCAGACATGTTGGTTAGAATCTTTACTCCATTTCGTTCTCTCGGGGCAGACATGTTGGTTAGAATCTTTACTCCATATCGTTCTCTCAGGGGGCAGACATGTTGGTTAGAATCTTTACTCCATATAGCTCTCTCAGGGGGCAGACATGTTGGTTAGAATCTTTACTCCATATCGTTCTCTCAGGGGGCAGACATGTTGGTTAGAATCTTTACTCCATATAGCTCTCTCACGGGGCAGACATGTTGGTTAGAATCTTTACTCCATATAGCTCTCTCAGGGGGCAGACATGTTGGGTAGAATCTTTACTCCATATCGTTCTCTCAGGGGTCAGACATGTTGGTTAGAATCTTTACTCCATATCGTTCTCTCAGGGGGCAGACATGTTGGTTAGAATCTTTACTCCATATCGTTCTCTCAGGGGGCAGACATGTTGGTTAGAATCTATACTCCATATCGTTCTCTCAGGGGGCAGACATCTTGTTTAGAATCTTGGGTCAGATCTTCACTCACCTTAGTTCAGATGAACAAAGATCTGACTCATGAGAAAGATTCTAAACAACATGTCTGCCCCCGAGAGAGCTATATGGAGTAAAGATGGCTCAATAAGGTGCTTTATTTGTATTCTTTTATTAAAGTATTTCTATATACAATGCCTGCACTTGATGCCATCTTTCAGTTAAACACACATTTATTTTTTTCTCCAGTTGTCTTTTAAACATCCCTAAATGCCTTTTAGTTCTGGACATTGAATGTGTTGTGACAAACGCCTGGAGTTCAGAGACCTCTGCCCTGGTATTCAGAATACATTATAACCGAGGTCAGAGTCTGGCTGCTAAATGTAATATCCCCTGTTACCAGACTTAAAGTGACAGCGGACATTAAATGGTCCTCGGTGGTTTCTGGATAAGTTATACATTACAAGGCTGATTTCAGACAGGACTGGATGGGAATGAACTCAAGGGGCGTAGGTTTCGCTCACATCCCAAACTGAAATGCTTCATTTTCTTTCATTCCTTGCGTTTTACCCGACTGCTGATTATGTCGACATGTAAAGCCATTAAGAGATCTTGTTTTATAGAAAGGAAATACTAAAGATGCAATCAGGACCATTGAAGACAGAAATCTTGTGAATAAAGCCCCTGATTGCTGTGTACCGAGCCTGTAGTTCTATCACTTTCTCACTAGATGGAGTCGATGAGGCAAATCTGTCACATGGAATATATTTTTATTTTGAAGGAGAATCCAACGTCTTTTTTAATTTGGGAGCCGCTGCGGCACACGTAGGTGTAGACGAGAGACCCATTCATACATAACCCCCCCAGTTGTTACCGTATCTCACACACACTGACCTGATGAGTGCGCTAAGCAAGCGCTTCTCAATCCTGTCTTCAAGGACCCTCAGCGGACCCTCAGCGGACCCTCAGCGGACCCTCAGCGGACCCTCAGCGGACCCTCAGCGGACCCTCAGCGGACCCTCAGCGGACCCTCAGCGGTCCAGAAGTTAGGGAATATGTATAACACCGAACAATTACCGAACCATACCAGGTGTTACGCATATCCTTATGATTCCCTGACAGTTGGGGAACCATACCAGGTGTTACACATATCCTTATGATTCCCTGACAGTTGGGGAACCATACCAGGTGTTACACATATCCTTATGATTCCCTGACAGTTGGGGAACCATACCAGGTGTTAAGCATAGCCTTATGATTCCCTGACAGTCGGGGAACCATACCAGGTGTTACGCATATCCTTATGATTCCCTGACAGTTGGGGAACCATACCAGGTGTTACGCATAGCCTTATGATTCCCTGACAGTTGAGGAACCATACCAGGTGTTACGCATATTGTTATGGTTCCCTGACAGTTGGGGAACCATACCAGGTGTTACACATATCCTTATGATTCCCTGACAGTCGGGGAACCATACCAGGTGTTACACATATCCTTATGATTCCCTGACAGTCGGGGAACCATACCAGGTGTTACGCATAGCCTTATGATTCCCTGACAGTTGGGGAACCATACCAGGTGTTACACATATCCTTATGATTCCCTGACAGTTGGGGAACCATACCAGGTGTTACACATATCCTTATGATTCCCTGACAGTTGGGGAACCATACCAGGTGTTAAGCATAGCCTTATGATTCCCTGACAGTCGGGGAACCATACCAGGTGTTACGCATATCCTTATGATTCCCTGACAGTTGGGGAACCATACCAGGTGTTACGCATAGCCTTATGATTCCCTGACAGTTGGGGAACCATACCAGGTGTTACGCATATTGTTATGGTTCCCTGACAGTTGTGGAACCATACCAGGTGTTACGCATAGCCTTATGATTCCCTGACAGTTGGGGAACCATACCAGGTGTTACGCATAGCCTTATGATTCCCTGACAGTTGGGGAACCATACCAGGTGTTACGCATATCCTTATGATTCCCTGACAGTTGGGGAACCATACCAGGTGTTACGCATATCCTTATGATTCCCTGACAGTTGGGGAACCATACCAGGTGTTACACATATCCTTATGATTCCCTGACAGTTGGGGAACCATACCTGGTGTTACACATATCCTTATGATTCCCTGACAGTTGGGGAACCATACCAGGTGTTACACATATCCTTATGATTCCCTGACAGTTGGGGAACCATACCAGGTGTTACTCATATTGTTATGGTTCCCTGACAGTTGGGGAACCATACCAGGTGTTACACATATCCTTATGATTCCCTGACAGTTGGGGAACCATACCAGGTGTTACTCATATTGTTATGGTTCCCTGACAGTTGGGGAACCATACCAGGTGTTATGCATAGCCTTATGATTCCCTGACAGTCGGGGAACCATACCAGGTGTTACGCATAGCCTTATGATTTCCTGACAGTTGGGGAACCATACCAGGTGTTACGCATAGCCTTATGATTCCCTGACAGTTGGGGAACCATACCAGGTGTTACGCATATCCTTATGATTCCCTGACAGTTGGGGAACCATCCCAGGTGTTACGCATATCCTTATGATTCCCTGACAGTTGGGGAACCATACCAGGTGTTACACATATCCTTATGATTCCCTGACAGTTGGGGAACCATACCTGGTGTTACGCATATCCTTATGATTCCCTGACAGTTGGGGAACCATACCAGGTGTTACACATATCCTTATGATTCCCTGACAGTTGGGGAACCATACCAGGTGTTACTCATATTGTTATGGTTCCCTGACAGTTGGGGAACCATACCAGGTGTTACACATATCCTTATGATTCCCTGACAGTTGGGGAACCATACCAGGTGTTACTCATATTGTTATGGTTCCCTGACAGTTGGGGAACCATACCAGGTGTTATGCATAGCCTTATGATTCCCTGACAGTCGGGGAACCATACCAGGTGTTACGCATATCCTTATGATTCCCTGACAGTTGGGGAACCAATTCCAGGTGTTACGCATAGCCTTATGATTCCCTGACAGTTGGGGAACCATACCAGGTGTTACGCATATCCTTATGATTCCCTGACAGTTGGGGAACCATACCAGGTGTTATGCATATCCTTATGATTCCCTGACAGTTGGGGAACCATACCAGCTGTTACGCATATCCTTATGATTCCCTGACAATTGAGGAACCATACCAGTTGTTACACATATCCTCATTGTTTCCTGACAGTTGGGGAAATATAAGAATATGCATAACACCTGGTATGGTTCCCTAACTTTTGGGTGTTACACAAATTCTTATTTAACCACAACTGTGTAATCCCTAAATCTTGGATCGTTGGGGGGTCCTTTAGGACAGGTATAAGCACGGCTCTAAACTATAGGAAAAAAACTCCCATCATTTGATTTACTACTTGAACAATCTAGAAATCAGTGTAATCACTGCCCACCTCATCTTTTTATTAAATGATTCTGTTCCTTTAAATGAATTTTCCTGGTTTTATATAAAACATATTAATATTCCCGGTGGATGAGTCACGGTGCTGAAGGGGGAGAGGCTGAGCCTGGATTTTGTTTACCTGTGTAACCGCTGTGGTTTCCAGGGGAACCAGCATTACTGGCCCATTAATAATGTCACAAGCCATAGATTTATTATCCTACAACAGAGTCTTGTTTCATTTATTTTGTAACTGGTCAGTGTTGGGGTTTATAGCTCATTAAAGAGACACTGACCATATTTATTTATTTTTAAATGATATATATTTCTAATAGAACATTTTTCAGTTAGAAACTTTTTTTATTTCACTCCCACGATTATTGTGTCATCTCCAGGAAAGGTACTTAACAACAGTTCATTTTGACAATTGCCTCAGTCTGTCAAATAGAATTGCCTCTTGACAGGCTGTCAGATCCCCCGTGGTGATAAGGAATTCCTCTGTGAAGGCGTTTGAGCAAAGTCATTCTGGAATCACCTGTCATCCAGTAAACTAAGATTGTCCATCTCTAAGGGTACAAATCCCTTTCTGTGAAAAAGCCAATGCTGGTTTGGGGAGCAGGGGTTTAATCAATGTGTGCGCAGGACTGATCTTGGGTTCTAGTTCTTCTTTTGAAAGCACATTATTGCTAAAGCAACCTTCTCCCCACGCCAGCCTGCGAGTATGATTACGGCTGCCGGAGGCTATTTTTAGATTCTCGCCAATAATTCGCTTTCATTCCAAGAACAAAATATCTTGCGCTTGAGAAGAGAGCGTTCAGCCAAGAGAGGAGCGACACATCTCAGGCGAAAGGAAGCCACGAGAATCCGAATGGGTGAAGCAGAGGAAGGGAGCTGTAATATGGTTCCTTGGTGTGTATTAGAGATCTAGGTAAAGGTTTAGTACCGTGTTAGCTGTGGAAAAACAGGGGAAAAGTAGGGTTAAAATGATACCATTTACTGGCTGAGAGTTTGAGTGCAAGCTTCGAGACCAAGTTGTTCCTCAGGTTTTTTTTGTTTGCATGAGGAAGGAGCTTAACAACCTGGTCTTGGGAGCTTGCAATCAATCTCTCAGTTAGCCAATAAATGGTATCATTTTAACCCTACTTGTTTCCTATTATAGACCCGAAAGAGAAGGAGGTGATAAGATGGATCTGAAGACCCCTCCACCCCCAAAAGACATAAATAGCTAAAAGCAGAAAGTGGACCAAATATAAAGGACTACCTGTATTCATTAAAATATGCAACATATCTGTATTCTAAATATATTTAATTTACTGACAAATATCGGGTTTGCAGCTTCTACTGACTCTCCCTCCCACTCAGCTCTCCAGCATTTGGCCGATACCTGCGGTGGGAGAGGCTGAACTTAACGACGTGTTACAAAAAGCAATGTTTCCTCAATGATAACTAAACTTTTTATGGGAACATGTATTGTTGGAGAACGTGCACAGGACGTATCTCAAAGGATTTTTTTTTTTCCGCGCACATGTTTCAGCTGCCAAGTCCACCAGTTATCTTCTAGAAACATAAGTGTAGAATTCAAGTGTATCCAAAATAACAATTAATTAAGAGGGCATTTACCATAATTTTGTAATTGTTTATCCACTGAACACATATAAATAATTCCACAGGGCAGAACGGAACTGTTAAATTAAACCCATCTATGTTGCTCTTGCAGCAACACAAGGTGCCCAGGCAAAGGTATTCCAAGTAGTGTGTGCAATGCATAGTTTGGAGGTGTTAAGAAATGGTATTATATGTTAGTGTTGAAACGTGTACTTATCTAATCAATAAGTGTTTACTGTCCTGTGAGACATCTATTGTCCCTTGTAGCCTGGATCTACAGATGGCATGTTTATTTTATGTAAAGTTATACTGTGTTTAATTCCCTGTTTCAGATCAGGATTTCTATTTCTTGAGGTTTACCATATAATAATTAGTTCCCTGTGCCTCCCCCTACTTGATGTCATATTTGTGTGTATATAAGTCTGTGCTGTTTGACAATTAATGTTATTCATTCTTGCTGTACCTAACTGCTTTTGCTGAGGTCTGCTATTTGGGTACAAAGAGCAAGGTTCCAGGAAAGATTTGCTGGGTGGATGCTGATCTTTAATCGGGGGCTAAGGAGGGGATTATCTACAACGGGCAGAGATTTAATCTCACAGGCTTAACTATGCATTGCATAGCCCCCAACGGTTCCAGAATTAGTGGGACAGTCCTGATTCGGGATCCCAATTTTCTGGTGTTTGATTGACACTGTCCCTGCCAAACTATGTCCCCCCCAATGCTCCGTTGGCCCTCCATAATGAAATAAGTGCGAGGATATAACGGGGCTTTAGACAGGGGTGATCTTGTTTTTCTTACTGGAGAAACTCACAGGTTTGGCTCTGCACAAGGTACAGTTAAATCACTAAATGGGACAGGTACTAAGAAAAATACATATTACGTTCAAAACTATTTTTTTCCCTTTGCTACTTTTGCAGTATAGTAAAAGTTTATCCCTCATATAGGGGTATGAGCAGCAGCCATGTTTGTGAATATAAATGGCCATGTTTGTGAATATAAATGGCCATGTTTGGGAATATAAATGGCCATGTTTGTGATTATAAATAGCCATGTTTGGGAATATAAATGGCCATGTCTGTGAATATAAATGGCCATGTTTGGGAATATAAATGGCCATGTTTTGGAATATAAATGGCCATGTTTGTGAATATAAATGGCCATGTTTGGGAATATAAATGGCCATGTTTGGGAATATAAATGGCCATGTTTGGGAATATAAATGGCCATGTTTGGGAATATAAATGGCCATGTTTGTGAATATAAATGGCCATGTTTGGGAATATAAATGGCCATGTTTGGGAATATAAATGGCCATGTTTGGGAATATAAATGGCCATGTTTGGGAATATAAAAAGCTGGTGTCTTTCACGCACAGAACACGAATAAATGTTCACAAACGTCTTTACCGTGCACAAAAGTAATTACAATTTAATAGTAGCCCCAACGGAAAAATACACACTAAATAAAAATACACAGAAGAGGTGCAAGCAGGAAGAAAAACCCCACAAAGCATCACAAAAATTAGAAAATTGCTCCATAATCTCATTTTACTTCCCCCCCAACCGCTGCATGACCTTCTAGGTCGCCAATGGTCCCGTTTTGTGTCTGATAAACACTGGGAAGTGAGCTCCAAAGCAGCTGGTAGACGGTAGGCCGTGATTCTGCAGGGCCACACAACACGACGGGGCGTGTCAGCACAGAAACACGCGCCTTAGGCTCCTCCTCCTTTCATCCCGGGACATCAAAGAAGAAAGCTGACAACTATGAAGTCCCATTTTAATGAATATCTTACAGAGAACTTTTTAGGTATGAGAGGAAAAGAAAAAGGGTGGAAAAAAGAAGACTTAATATTGGTCTGCCGGTAAAATATCGGCCATGTTGCAACCAAAGCGAAGACGACACAAGGAAGCCATTTTGTATTACATATGCTAGATGACAAAATGTCTCCATTACAAGGGTGCTGAAGAGTTTCATTAATTTTGCCACGCCTGTGTCTGACTGAGGTCTGGTCAGTCTGATTGGCTTTCTGTTCTAAAGCTGAGAGAGTCTTTCTTGTTTTTACAAATATCAGTAAAGGGGGAGCCTAAGCAATGACGGAGGCCTCTCACTGCACTGCTAGAGAGCGGCAATCGCCTACCATATCAGTCTGCATGCTTTACGAGTAAGCGTGGCGGCTGCCAGTGACGGGATAAAATGGCATATAACCTAAAGTTAGTTATGAATACATATTCACTAAACATATAATCCAGAGCTATTCCCATCTTCACACTAAATGAAAGCATGGCTACCCAGAATCCCCGGTTTTATGTGCAGACCCAGAGAATGCTAATGATACAGGTGTATGTGTCAGATACTGCCTTCTGCCGGACATCCCAGGGGGACTGTGCCATAGACCACTGGGCCCATTTAAATGTAAATTGAATTGTTCCACAGGATTGCCAAGTCCCCCATATTTTTGTTTTTACTCTTTTCTTGCATTTTTTAGCTCTGCAATCCACACTTCTACCGCCACAGACTATCTATTCAGATCACTCAGAATCACTTTACACATCAGTAATGGTATCACGATCACTTCTCCTAGCAGACAATGCACCTGTTAAACACACAAATGACCTTATCTCAATGTCCTACCTATTTAAAAGACAAACATCCCTCTGTCTGCCCCCCCCTTAACATTCCTTCAATCCCTGCTAGGATCTTCTAGGACTTGCCAATAACTCCAATGTCTTTATTGAGAGAAAACAGCAACAACTTCAACCTGAAAGAAAGAAACTTAAACCGTTGAATTTAATTCCAGCTAAAATAAATCAATTGAACAAGGAAGACGTAGGGCTTTATTCATGCAGGAAATTGAGAAGGGAATTTCAAACTTAAAGGACCACTATTTTTTTTTTTCATTTGTGCTTCTGCTATAAAAGTACAAGTGGAAAAGTAGTTGTCTCTAATATGAGTATAAACTGGAAGTTACATTTGATAGAACCTGCCAGTTTATAGTCTGACCGGCAGCTGCCATGCTTTCCTGGGAAACAGGCTGCACAGACTGGTCGGAGTCTCTAACTCTGCTAGGGTGAAGAAGAGTTTTCTTAGAAGGATTCCCTGTGGGGTGAATGCATCCCACCATCCGACCGAGATAGACTGAATGATTACCATTAAATTTAAACGAGAGGATGGTTCAAAGTAATTTTTCCGGGGTTTAAATAATTTATTATTATCATAAATGCTGTGGTGCCAAAATAAGAAAAAAGAGTGCAGCTAGACACACCAGGGGTTCCCCCAAATCACTGAGAATAACCAAATAATATGAAAAAAGTATGCAGTGCAAAACAAAATGGGCAGGAAAATAATAACATAAATCAGGTGACTGGGGATGCAAATAGAAGGTCATATATAATATATAAAATGAGGTACTAGACAGGGGGAAAAAGTAGATATCACAAATTGTTTGAATGATGAAAAAACATAGAATGGCACATTAGGATGCAAATCTAATCACAGAATGGCTGCTCACAAGCCAATATACTGGAATGTTACTTAGGGCTGTAATGCCACCAGTGTGATAAATTATTCTTGGGGGTTTGGTCATGGTACTTGGGTGCTGCACATTAGGAGCTCTTGCACTTTTGGGGTCTTTCCCCCTTTGCATATAATGATGCTGCAATGTGGACCATTCTCGCATGACCTTTAGCTCGGTCTCCCCAACAACTGAGATTTGGTAGAACCAGTGGATTTCATTTGAGCTGGGCAAGGCGGCTGGTTGGAAGGCGGGAGAGGCGGCTCCTCCAGCCTGGTTATTATTACCTGGGAAATAAGACAGAAGTGAATACTGTGTGCTGATATCAGACAAATTCAGATGTACACAATTCCTTGGAATTGCCACTAGGGGGCAGACCCACCCTGACATCAAACATCCCATAAGGGATTGAGATCTGTATATAAGCACATTTGGCTTTCCATATACTTTTTAGCTGGATAAATATCCAGATTGTGTGAATGAAGCTGAATGAAACATTAAACAGATAGATACTGATTAATGAAAAAGGTAGATAGTTATAGGTCAGATAAATATTCTCTGATAGATATAGGAATATGATAGATGGATAGAAGATAGAGAGAGGATAGATTGATAGAAGATAGAGAGAGGATAGATTGATAGAAGATAGAGAGAGGATAGATTGATAGAAGATAGAGGATAGATTGATAGAAGATAGAGAGAGGATAGATTGATAGAAGATAGAGAGAGGATAGATTGATAGAAGATAGAGGATAGATTGATAGAAGATAGAGAGAGGATAGATTGATAGAAGATAGAGAGAGGATAGATTGATAGAAGATAGAGGATAGATTGATAGAAGATAGAGAGAGGATAGATTGATAGAAGATAGAGGATAGATTGATAGAAGATAGAGAGAGGATAGATTGATAGAAGATAGAGAGAGGATAGATTGATAGAAGATAGAGAGAGGATAGATGGATAGAAGATAGAGAGAGGATAGATTGATAGAAGATAGAGAGAGGATAGATTGATAGAAGATAGAGAGAGGATAGATTGATAGAAGATAGAGAGAGGATAGATTGATAGAAGATAGAGAGAGGATAGATTGATAGAAGATAGAGAGAGGATAGATTGATAGAAGATAGAGAGAGGATAGATTGATAGAAGATAGAGAGAGGATAGATTGATAGAAGATAGAGAGAGGATAGATTGATAGAAGATAGAGGATAGATTGATAGAAGATAGAGAGAGAATAGATTGATAGAAGATAGAGAGAGGATAGATTGATAGAAGATAGAGAGAGAATAGATTGATAGAAGATAGAGAGAGGATAGATTGATAGAAGATAGAGAGAGAATAGATTGATAGAAGATAGAGAGAGGATAGATTGATAGAAGATAGAGAGAGGATAGATTGATAGAAGATAGAGAGAGGATAGATTGATAGAAGATAGAGAGAGGATAGATTGATAGAAGATAGAGAGAGGATAGATTGATAGAAGATAGAGAGAGGATAGATTGATAGAAGATAGAGGATAGATTGATAGAAGATAGAGAGAGGATAGATTGATAGAAGATAGAGAGAGGATAGATTGATAGAAGATAGAGAGAGGATAGATTGATAGAAGATAGAGAGAGGATAGATTGATAGAAGATAGAGAGAGGATAGATTGATAGAAGATAGAGAGAGGATAGATTGATAGACGATAGAGAGAGGATAGATTGATAGAAGATAGAGAGAGGATAGATTGATAGACGATAGAGAGAGGATAGATTGATAGAAGATAGAGAGAGGATAGATTGATAGAAGATAGAGAGAGGATAGATTGATAGACGATAGAGAGAGGATAGATTGATAGAAGATAGAGAGAGGATAGATTGATAGAAGATAGAGAGAGGATAGATTGATAGAAGATAGAGAGAGGATAGATTGATAGAAGATAGAGGATAGATTGATAGAAGATAGAGAGAGGATAGATTGATAGAAGATAGAGAGAGGATAGATTGATAGAAGATAGAGAGAGGATAGATTGATAGAAGATAGAGAGAGAATAGATTGATAGAAGATAGAGGATAGATTGATAGAAGATAGAGAGAGGATAGATTGATAGAAGATAGAGAGAGGATAGATTGATAGAAGATAGAGAGAGGATAGATTGATAGAAGATAGAGAGAGGATAGATTGATAGAAGATAGAGAGAGGATAGATTGATAGAAGATAGAGAGAGGATAGATTGATAGAAGATAGAGAGAGGATAGATTGATAGAAGATAGAGAGAGGATAGATTGATAGAAGATAGAGAGAGGATAGATTGATAGACGATAGAGAGAGGATAGATTGATAGAAGATAGAGAGAGGATAGATTGATAGACGATAGAGAGAGGATAGATTGATAGAAGATAGAGAGAGGATAGATTGATAGAAGATAGAGAGAGGATAGATTGATAGACGATAGAGAGAGGATAGATTGATAGAAGATAGAGAGAGGATAGATTGATAGAAGATAGAGAGAGGATAGATTGATAGAAGATAGAGGATAGATTGATAGAAGATAGAGAGAGGATAGATTGATAGAAGATAGAGAGAGGATAGATTGATAGAAGATAGAGAGAGGATAGATTGATAGAAGATAGAGAGAGAATAGATTGATAGAAGATAGAGGATAGATTGATAGAAGATAGAGAGAGGATAGATTGATAGAAGATAGAGAGAGGATAGATTGATAGAAGATAGAGAGAGGATAGATTGATAGAAGATAGAGAATAGATTGATAGAAGATAGAGAGAGGATAGATTGATAGAAGATAGAGAGAGGATAGATTGATAGAAGATAGAGAGAGGATAGATTGATAGAAGATAGAGGATAGATTGATAGAAGATAGAGAGAGAATAGATTGATAGAAGATAGAGAATAGATTGATAGAAGATAGAGAGAGGATAGATGGATAGAAGATAGAGGATAGATTGATAGAAGATAGAGAGAGGATAGATTGATAGAAGATAGAGAGAGGATAGATTGATAGAAGATAGAGAGAGGATAGATTGATAGAAGATAGAGAGAGGATAGATTGATAGAAGATAGAGAGAGGATAGATTGATAGAAGATAGATACAGGATAGATATAAGATATATAGATAGATATAGGGTAGAATATAGATCCGTAGCTCATAGATAAATAGAAGATAGAGGATATATATATATATAGAAAAAGAGCTATAAAGGATAGATACATACATACATACATACATACATACATACATACATACATACATACATAGAGGACAAATAGAAAGATGGCAAAGAGATACATAGCTAGATAGATATATTGATTTATAGGGAATAGATATATTAATTTGGACAAATAAAATACAATTAGATACCAATAAATGTATCATGTTTGAGAAGATCCCATGAGTAAATAACCCAGCTGATATATATATATATAAATGTGTTTAATTATTGGGAGGACAGAACATGCCTTTAGGGGGGAGGCCAGGCGTCAGCAACTGGTGTGAGTTTAGATCAGTCTCAGTGATGAAGGGGTGGAAAGAGAGGTGGGGGTCTGCACAGTGGGGGATGAGAGACCCCCTCCCCAATCTGAACATCAATTCAACTTGAACAAAGGACTTCTACTTTTCACTTTCTGTGGGACTTACAATCTGTATTCTTGTACAATCTTTTTGCTAACAGGAAAGCAGTGAAGGTGCAGTGAAGATAACTCTATACAGATTTCAAATAATGTTATATTTAATTGTAATTTGGTAAACAGTAATTCATCTGACCATCTTTCCATACATTAAATGTGTTGCTAAAATACAGATATTACTGTGATTTCACTGCGTTTCATACAGCCATTTCCCAGATGGAACTATAGATTTTTTTATTAAAATAGCACTGACATACACTGCGGCGCAGCACAAATGGACACAATTTATATTATAAGGATTTACACTTGCAGAAGAAATTCCGGTACAAATATAAAAAGAAAACCTCAACGTTTTGTGAGAGGTAGTATTTTTTTCATAGTAAAGGTACATTTTGTACTTGTGCATTTTTTTTTACTAATTTTTTTTTTACTAATGCATTTTCAGAACATATTAGCACAATCTACAATAAACTATCACAGACATTCCAGGTGTTGTGGACTGCAAATCCCATCATGCTTGCTGTGTCAGCCAGACAGCAGCATGTAGTCTTCAGCAACTCCCACCATGCCCAGCCAGGACATATACATCTTGTTTTTACACCAAACAAACCACAACATCATGCTTTTTATATTAATTTAGCGACAATTCAAATGGCCAAAGAGGGACGCTGCTGAAGGTGTGGCTCGTGGAACATTCTCAGGGACTTTGTGGCCAACGGATAACTATGTTTGTAATTTGATAAGTTATTTACAATAACAAGAAAGTGTTTTATTTACACAAAGTTGTGTAAAAAACAAACTGCAGTTTAAACACACTTTATTGGGAGTTGTATTGCTGTGGAGCTCTGTGATACAACTAGACAGACCAAACATTAAGAGCTCCCTGAAAAAGAGAGATAGGCAAGGAGGAGGAAAGAGGGGATTTGGGTGATTTATTTATAGAGGGGGTGATCTAAAGAGCAGACACATTACATTGGTTTCCATGGTGACCGGACCACTTTTAGAAGTTTGCAACAGAATTACTTTTCTTGAAAAAAATAAAAAAATAACCCCCATAGTGAGCCAAGCCACACAGAGCCCTGCTTTCAATGCCAGGTTTAAATGTATCATTTCATTCCTTGCTAACACACTGCACCATTACAAACTACAAAGAATGCCTGGAATGCAAGCTCTGTGGCCAAATCCGGTTCCCCTGGCCTCAGTTCCCTTTCTTCCCGGGCATGCTTCTCTCCCTTTCTAGCATTAGGCTGTTGTTATTTTTTAACCAGAGCTAAACGTTGACCTAGTTTATTTGAGAGCAGCATGCAGCTCTGCAAGAAGCCCATGTGCTGTGTCACTCTCAATAAAGCTCGTTGAGAAAAAAAAAGACACACACACACACAGAGAGACACACAGGGGTTGGGAGGCATTAGATGTGCTCTAGACTTCAGAGCTGGGAGATCAGGCTGAGCCGTGCAAGGGATTAGCTGCAAACTGGAGATTGTGCAGAATCCTGCACCCATGAGACCCTCAAATAGGAAAAAACAGTGATCTGAGCTGCTCAGGTAGGAGACCAGTTAAGGAGCAGAGTTTTTGGAATTGTTCAGACCAAGTTCCTGGGACCCTGCAAAGCAATGAATGAGAGCATAGCCATTGGGGTCTGCTATATTGCACAGCGTATTATATAGCAAAAGGATGTTTGGCAGGTGCAGATAAGGGGAGGTTTATTTTATTTTTCTCCCCCATTTGTTTTTGTTTTTTTTAATTTGTTTTGTTTTTTTAAAGACCATGGCAAAACATTCTCAAGCCGGGTCTGCAGAAGATCTGAGCACGATCTCCGACGAGGAGCTTCTCCGGTGGTCCAAAGAGGACATGGCCAAGAGGCTGCGGAAAGTGGAGGCGGAAAAAATCAACCTGATGGTGGACCACGGGAACCTGATGAAGGATGTCAACAGGCGGCTGCAGGTCCACCTCCACGAAATCAGGGGTTTGAAAGAGCTCAACCAGAAACTTCAGGACGACAACCAGGAGCTGAGGGAGCTCTGCTGTTTCCTGGACGATGACCGGCAGAAGGGCAAGAAGCTGTCCAGGGAATGGCAGAGGTTTGGACGGCACACCGCCGGCGCCATGTGGAAGGAGGTCGGGTCTTACCAGCAGAAGCTGAAGGATCTGGAGTCAAAGCAAGAGTCCCTCATGAGAGACAATATGGAATTAAAGGAGATAGTCCTCATGATGGACGAAGAGAGGAACGGCGCCGGATCCAGGAGCTCCATTGACAGCCAGACCAGTTTGACCAATCTGAATGGGGGATCTGGTACTAGAGATGTAGGGGATGGGAGCAGCACCTCCAGCGCTGGGAGTGCGGGGAGTCCTGACCATCACCACCCTCACCCTAAACCGGTGGAGAACAAGGCTGGGATTATCCGGAGGTCTGCCGACGACCTGTCCACACCCCCCCACCATAGAAGTATCCCGAATGGTCTGAACGGTAAGTCCTTAGCTTAACTTGCTTGTCGTTGATGTGTTTTAAAAAAGGGCTTGACAAATCCGGGGAGCCAGGGGGAAGCCTGCTTCCTAAACTCTACTGCTGGCTCCTAACTTTTTTTGTTGTTGTTGATCGTTTTACATACATCTCGATACACGTTCCATGAGCCTGGCTCCTAAAATTGATCTGTCTGGTTCCTGAATTGGTCTGACGAGCTCCTCGAGGCTGGGGAAAAAAAAAATATCATGTTATTAAGAGGCATCGGAAAAAATAGGTCAATTATGTTCCTTGGTAAAACTCCAAGCGGATGGATAATCACTCAATCTTATTTAATTAATTTTTATAAGCAGTAGAAAAAAGTTTTTATTTTCAATTTTTTCTCCATTTTAGTATAACATGGTCACATACAAGGGACTTTATGGGCTTCAATATGCAGAGTGTGTGTAGAGGTTCAAGTGATGTTTGCATTGATTTTAAGATATTTTTATTTCCTATTCTTGTAACTTGGTAAGGTTAATAAGGAATCTTAACAGATGTCTGCACAAGAGTGGAGGAGACAACTTAATTCTGTGTTACTTTAGGTATTTGCATCCCCCGTGTGTCTAGCTCTGCTTCGGATCTTGCTGGTGTTTTATAAATAATGCTAATTGCATAGATGTCTAATCATCACATCATGAACTGTGTCTGGTCAGTGTAACCCCTGGACCCCCATGAGGGGGTGCAGTGGGGTCACCTATATACTGCAAGTTGGGGACAGAAATCTGATTATTTGTGGATTGCTGCTACATTGATTGTTGCTGTTTGCAGGGGATGATTTTTGAGTAGGGAGTATTTGAATTGAAAGCATGGTGTGAAGACCCCAGGGATCAGATTGTGGAGGATACTGCAGGGGAGCAAGAAGCAACCCATGTGGTCCTAACAGTGTAGAATCTACACCAAGGAACAAATTGTATGTTCTGTGGTACAGGGTCATTGGAGTCTGTGTGTTTGTAAACTAGAGTGGACAACTGAAACTCATGCTTGAGTGCAAGCTCTTCTTCTCATCATACCTTGATATCTTACAACCTGTGCCTCACTTGCAAATTGCGTCTCTACTTAGTTGGAAAAAAATGTTCTAGCGCTCTGCAAAACTGTGGATTAAAAGGTTCCATACTTTTTTATAGTAGAGAATAAAAAGTTCTGGTACTCTACTATACTAGAGTATAAAAGGTTCCGGTACTCTACTATACTAGAGAATAAAAGGTTCTGGTAATCTCCTATACTAGAGAATAAAAGGTTCCAGTACTCTCCTATACTAGAGTATAAAAGGTTCTGGTACTCTCCTATACTAGAGAATAAAAGGTTCTGGTAATCTCCTATACTAGAGAATAAAAGGTTCCAGTACTCTCCTATAATAGAGAATAAAAGGTTCCTGTACTCTCCTATACTAGAGTATAAAAGGTTCTGGTACTCTCCTATACTAGAGTATAAAAGGTTCCTGTACTCTCCTATACTAGAGAATACAGTGTTCTGTTACTCTCATATACTAGGGAATAAAAATCTTGTGACAATCTTCTATGCGGGAGAGTAAGAGGTTGTGTACTGTCCTCTTCTTGCATGAGACTTTATGTAATTCTAGCCATTGCAGGGGTTAAACTGTTGATAATTTCATATTGTTTTCGATGGGATCATTTCCCACTGATTGATTTTCTGGTCCTCTCTGCCCAACACAGCGCAGCTAACGTAATATCAGCGAGGAGTTTACTGGTCTAGAAATTAGATTTTACACACATTGCATTCCACTAAATCCATTTCCAGGCCACTTCTGTTCCATGGTTCAGATGGTGCTTGGAGAGAGGGTCCCCTTGAGTCTCAATCTGTCATTTTCCAATTGTGAGTTATCTTCTTGGTGTCAGCGGTGGGGGTTATATATTCCTAACATACATAATGCAATAAGTTATAGCTCTCACCTAAAAGATCCAGTATTATTATCTTTATATCTTGTGCTACAATGTGACGGTGAGAACTGCTGATGATACAACATTTCCCAAACATAGATGAAAAGGGGGTCAGGAAGAGACGAAAGGTAGCTATCTCCCATCATGTCCTAATGTGCCCAGCCAGATGGACGAGTTGACAACCATCTTTACTGGTGTTTGCAATTTACAACCCGTCTCTCCAGCTGTTGTCAACGTATAACTCCTGTGATGCTCAGGCAGCTGAATCCCTGATTTAAGAGGGGGAGTTCCATATCAGAAACATGATTAGCACAGTACAATAAATTACCAACAGATCCCTGTTTTAAAACCTCTGATTGTATTTTAATCTTATTATTTTTTTATTCAAGCAGAATTACTTTCCTAATTTTTCTGACTCTTGGTTACTGGGCTGTATTAGAACCTCTTTAATGATCTTTAATATCATACATTATAAAAATAAATAAAGTGATTAAACAAGGAGAGGGGGTGGGTGGCTGCACGAATAATATATTTAAAAAAATAGAAATAAAAAAAGAATTTGGATACACGGATCAGGCTTCCAGCAGAGGTGGTAATAGCTATAGATTACTGTGTGGAAATGTTCCCGGGATAATTTGGGAGATTGCTCAGAGCTTTAGATCCAGAAAGGTTATGACTGTAGATGACGTGTGCTGATATGTGCTTATCGTGTCAGATCGTATGTTTCCATGCATGCCAGGATGTATGTTTCAGTGGCTTTTCTAACACAGATCCTCTGTGCCTGTCTGATCATGTTGAACCTTGAGAGATTATCAGGATAACTGCTATTAAAAACATATTTTTTTCCTGAGTATTGCAAATAAGGGTTTAAAAAAAAAAAAAAAAAATCTGCAATCACCTCTAAAATTTGAGGAAGTTTAACCCTCTGAGTGCCAGTGAGATGTGTATAAAGCAACTGCTCTCTCTCTCTCCAAAAGCAGAATACCACCGTATAGCCATGATTTGATTTCTGGGATGATTTGTTTAATTTTACTAAACAATAAGTTTTGGCTGCTTTATAATGATTTATTCCTAGGATTTCTGGGGAGGAATGGACAGATTCTACCTGTGATGCATATACTATTGTAGTTGAGCTCCCTGCTTTAACACAGGTGTTTTAGTGTGAGCATGTCATCTTTACTAGCAGTTTGTCTTGTGTGCTTGTTGTACAGCGCAGTGATGCATGATGGCTCACTGGACTAATACAGCAGCTGTGAGGAAAAACAAAACGGTTTAACCCTCTGGGTTGCAGGTTCCATTCCTGGAGGGGTGAACTCAGCCCTTCATCCCTCTGCACTTGATAAAGCCCGGTACATGACTGACCCCTTCTCCTCTCAGTGTCTGAGTTTTATAAATAACCCCCCTTTGTTATTATAAGAAGGGCGCTGTAAAAATAAAAAAACATAATATCATTCTGATAACCTTTATTAACCCTTCATGTGGTTTATTGATCACTTTGTTGTAGGAAACGAGCAATGGCGTAGCCATGGAGATGGAAAGCTGCTGTAATTACAGTTCAGCACAGTGCCGGGGGTAGCTGCACTGAGGATGTCTGTGTGTGTATGTGCAGATCCCCCCCCCCCCCCCCCCAGTGCAGGTGTAACGTCAGGAATCCAGCCCGTCAACTATAAGGGATAACAAATACCCTTCAGTGTAGCAAGGTATCTATTGCACGGCTCCGATCACGATACCAGCAGACACATAGCCGCGGTTAACCCCTTCAGGACCTCGCTGGGTTCTAAAAACTTCCACCTAATCAGTTAAAGAGCCTGTGGGGGTCGAGCACAAAACTGTGATGTAGAATGGAAGCCCCTGTTAACACTTGCAGGGCTTGAGGCTCAGGTTTAACCCTTACGAGGTTAGACTGAGCACAAAACAGGGCGTTTACCCCTTTAAAAGTGCATTGCGTTAACCTGTTGCATGCTCCAGGTGCCTGGCACTCGAAGGGTGGCGGGATTTCTTTTGCACATGGGGAACGGATATTTTTCTTTAAATATTTATTATGTTCTTCCCAGAAACACGATTTCTTCAAAACAAACTGAATACATTTCCGGGGTGGAAAGTGTTAATATCACTAAGTTACTTCAAGCTGCGAGATATAGTTATCACTTTCCAAATACTTCTTCCTTCTACCTGGAAAGTTTTTTTGGAGGTTTGACCTCCAGTTCGGGGCTTGACAGATATTGGGTTTTTAGACTTTAAGAGCCAAACAGATTGTTCTTTCTGTAAATTTGGGCCCTCGGCCAAACTCTCAAGGCCCGCTGACAGATTCCCTGGCGCTGGGGGAAAGTTCTCGGACAGATTTTCAGGGTTAACGAGAATGCAGATTCTCAGGAACCTACCATTTAGTTTAACATGCCCTAAAAAAAATCCCTGCTTGAGCTCAGATTAAACTGATTTAAAACCCACTTGTGTCACACACAACTGTACAGTGAACTTTGTTGCGAAAATCAGGCCAAAGTCAACCTCAGTGGGGGCTTTGTGCTAATAGTGGGGCCTGAAAAGTGTTGGGAAGTCGGATGCAATTTGAAAGGCAGATTATATATATATATATATACACAGTCTTCAGACTGCTAGCCTTGGAAAGAAGGGGGCGAGGAGGAGGGGTGATTATTATTATTTATTAACAAACGCTAACCAAAGGTCACCTAGCAAGATGCGTAACGCTACCTTTTAGCCCTTTAAATCAGTTGTAGCCAACAGGCAATTCCGCTCACCTTTTGTGAAACTTTAAGTGCCATGATTTAGTGCTATACTGTACCAGGATTACAGCTCTCGTGGAGCCGTGATACATTGTCTGAGGGTCCACTCCATAAAGAGAGAATTGCAAGGAATTAAGACAGGAATTTCAAACTTTGGAAGAATTCTCCATTGTGATTTGACGTGGAAATACCACCAAATAGGCACATGGGGAAATACCACCAAATAGGCACACGTGGAATTACCACCAAATAGTAACACGTGGAAATACCACCAAATAGTCACACGTGGAAATACCACCAAATAGGCACACGTGGAAATACCACCAAATAGTCACACGTGGAAATACCACCAAATAGGCACATGGGGAAATACCACCAAATAGGCACATGGGGAAATACCACAAAATAGGCACACGGGGAAATACCACCAAATAGGCACACGTGGAAATACCACCAAATAGGCACATGGGGAAATACCACCAAATAGGCACACGTGGAATTACCACCAAATAGTAACACGTGGAAATACCACCAAATAGTCACACGTGGAAATACCACCAAATAGGCACACGTGGAAATACCACCAAATAGGCACATGGGGAAATACCACAAAATAGGCACACAGGGAAATACCACCAAATAGTCACACGTGGAATTACCACCAAATAGGCACACGGGGAAATACCACCAAATAGGCACACGGGGAAATACCACCAAATAGGCACACGGGGAAATACCACCAAATAGGCACACGGGGAAATACCACCAAATACGTACACAGAGAAATACCACCAAATACGTACACAGAGAAATACCACCAAATAGTCACACGGGGAAATACCACCAAATAGTCACACGTGGAAATACCACCAAATAGGCACACGGGGAAATACCACCAAATAGGCACATGGGGAAATACCACCAAATAGGCACACGTGGAAATACCACCAAATAGTCACACGTGGAAATACCACCAAATAGTCACACGTGGAAATACCACCAAATACGTACACAGAGAAATACCACCAAATAGTCACACGGGGAAATACCACCAAATAGTCACACGTGGAAATACCACCAAATAGGCACACGGGGAAATACCACCAAATAGTCACACGTGGAAATACCACCAAATAGTCACACGTGGAAATACCACCAAATATGCTAACCACGCGGCAGTCCTGATCGGGAAATATCACAAATTCAGACATTACATTTTTGGCACTGGCTTCTATTAAATAAATCTTCTCTTTGCGGCAAGCTAAGGAAGGGGTTAATCAGCATTAATTAATTTTACTCTCCCTGATATTCATTCAATAAAGGTACAATAACTCCCCGCAGTGCTGATCCCCTACCGAGCAGCACACGGTACCATGTGCACAGCATGTCTTCCCTGAGGATAGTTATTGATCTCATGTATACTTACATTGCTCTGATCTCCATCTTTAACCTGTTTTTATGTGGTTTGGATCGTAATCCTAGTTAACCCTTCAGACTGAGTGGATGCTTTGAGAAATGGGACACCTGTGACCTGCCTGCTCAGCCTAGATTCCTCACCTTCTAAGGGGCTCCGTGAATGAACACCACAATGGAGATGGAGAGATACACAGGCAGAGGTGTTTGCGCATGCATTTGGGGGTATGAAGGAGGTATGTGACGTCCTTCTTTATAGGATTAGGGGTCAGGATGTGGCACGTGGCCAATTGTAATTATATTGTGGAATCCTGTTTAATAGGCTATTATAGTCGTAGAAGGGGGAGGAGACAAACTCAAGGAGCCCTGGCTCCTGAAATCCATACTGCTGGCTCCTAACTTTTTTTTGGATGTCTTACCTGGAGCTCTAAAGCAGTTATATTTCCCTGGCTCCTAAAACTAACAGGTCTGGCTCCTGGGTTAGTTTGCTAAAGTCTACATCTATCCTGATCTAAGGGATACTGGATGGTACGCCGGTATTAAGTGTAAGTGGTACAGTCCTGATTTGGTACCTGCTATCCCACAACCTTTTCATTCTCCGGAGTATGGGGGCATCAATGAATGAATCCTGCGTCTGACCTCACTATGTAAATCAATAAAAAAAAAAAGCCAGCAGGATGGATTTGAGGAGCTCTGGTCACTGGGGATTGCCCCCCCGGGGGGTAGCATTGCTTTCCAACACAGACCCTCAGGATATAGTTTTCACCTTTATCATTTTAATAGAATTATAACATAGGAGCCACTCATTAAAATAATTCCCCTAAAATACCTCCTGCCAAACATGGTCACAGTATCGGGGGCAAGCGGTTGCTGCGGAGTTTAAATTCTGGGGTAAATGTGTTTTTATATTAATTTGTGTAAATTAAGCAGTTAATACTAGTTCTAAACGACTTATCAAAATGGCATTATTAGAGACCAAGTCGCTGAAACAGTTTTTGGTGAATCCCCACCCGCAGAGACGGTCACAAAAATAAATTTTGAAATGTTGGTGGATACACAGGAATAGCTGGCGGGGGTGTTGATTTCGAGCTTCCAAATGGTAAGCGCCCCCGCTGTTGGCAAATAAGTGTGTGAATGACGCTTTATGGATACACTGTGCTCCCGCTAACAGGCATCGCAGGAAGAAGAGAGAAAAAAACTCTTCGTATTTTTACAGAACCGCGGCTGACCCCATTACCACAAATAGATTTCCAGCAGCGCTAGGTTTGTCTAAGGGAATTTTAAATCTGCAAGAAGGTTGCGCCATAGCATTGAGTGAATGTGCAGGGGCCTCTGTATAATACTCCTTAGCAACAGCAAAAGTGCTTTTGTCTCAGAGCTGTCTGTACTCATTACAGTTTTCAGGTTATGTGCCCTGCAAAAAAAGAAATAATAAAAGCATGTAATCTGTGGCACGTAGAAGAGGAACAGGCCTCTTGGAAACAAATGTTTGCAGCGTTAACCCATTAAGTCCCAGGGCCAAGGCTCACAAGGCACATTAATAAAAATACACAATTACAAATACTAGAACTGGGAACAATCTTGACATTGATCCTAACAAGCAGTGGGACTTGGGTCATGTCCAGATGGAGACAAGTGGGAATGAATCTCTTGTTGCTTCCTGGCTGATCTCTGTCTTCTTTCCCTGTCTGCCAGCGAACAAACTCTGGATAAAACGCCAAGCCGCGGTGTAAAACCTTACCTGGGCAGGGGTTGTGTAGGCGCGTTTGAGGAGTCGGACACAATGTGCCGGTACAGCTGGCCATTGTTTCAGGCCCTTGTAACAGATACCCATACAACGCTCTACCTGTCACACAGGAATGCTTGGGTACTTGGGTATTCCCTTTCATTGCTCCCAGGGCTTTTTATTCCACTATAAATGATGCCATAATTCACCTTCTCCTTTCATCGCTGCTGATGAGTTCTTGGCTGATTTTACCCTCTAATCTATCCACCTGTACAAAGCTTGTGATTGTAACGCTGAGTCCACATGTCCGCCCCTGATAGAGCTATACAGAGCAAAGATTCTACACAACATGTCCGCCCCCTGATAGAGCTATACAGAGCAGATATTCTAAACATGTCTGCCCCTGATAGAGCTATACAGAGCAAAGATTCTAGCCAACATGTCTGCCCCCTGATGGAGCTATACAGAGCAAAGATTCTAAACAACATGTCCGCCCCCTGATAGAGCTATACAGAGCAAAGATTCTAAACAACATGTCTGCCCCCTGATAGAGCTATACAGAGCAAAGATTCTAAACAACATGTCCGCCCCTGATAAAGCTATACAGAGCAAAGATTCTAAACAACATGTCTGTCCACTGATAGTGCTATACAGAGCAAAGATTCTAACCAACATGTCCGTCCACTGATAGTGCTATACAGAGCAAAGATTCTAAACAACATGTCTGCCCCCTGATAGAGCTATACAGAGCAAAGATTCTAAACAACATGTCCGCCCCCTGATAAAGCTATACAGAGCAAAGAGTCTAAACATGTCCGTCCACTGATAGTGCTATACAGAGCAAAGATTCTAACCAACATGTCCGTCCACTGATAGTGCTATACAGAGCAAAGATTCTAAACAACATGTCCGCCCCCTGATAAAGCTATACAGAGCAAAGATTCTAAACAACATGTCTGTCCACTGATAGTGCTATACAGAGCAAAGATTCTAACCAACATGTCCGTCCACTGATAGTGCTATACAGAGCAAAGATTCTAAACAACATGTCCGCCCCCTGATAAAGCTATACAGAGCAAAGATTCTAAACAACATGTCTGTCCACTGATAGTGCTATACAGAGCAAAGATTCTAACCAACATGTCCGTCCACTGATAGTGCTATACAGAGCAAAGATTCTAAACAACATGTTCACCCCCTGACTTTATTTATATTCTTTCATTGAAGCATTCTTAATAATCTTTCAATTAAACAGAACTTTTTTTGGCAACAATTGTATTTAAGAGTTAAATACCACAGGGAAAGCAAATGTCAAGAGGAAGTTATATTTGGCTTCGTTCACAAGGTGCATGTATAATGCAGCAAGTTGTGATAAGATGATTCATCCTTCTTCAGTCTGTACCTGTTGGTGTCCGTGCTCGGCACTGGGCTTTCATTGTGCAGCCATCGAAAGGCATAATATCACTGTGGTAAAAATAGGCCTTAAAATACTTTCCATCTCTGTGCTTATTCCCCCCAGCAGGGTCATATCTACCACGGACATAGAATTGTAAATAAAAAGAGAATTCATCAGGGGCGTACAAGCCTAAAATGATATTTGTTTTATTAAGGGAAGCACTTTATTTAATGAGAGGGATCTATGCAGGAAGACTTGATTTGCGGTTGAAGACCGAAGGAGGGTTATTTACAGACATACTTTTTAAAAAGCTTTTTTTTTTGGGGGGGGAGACTTGCTGCTAATCACATGTATAACTACCATTATTGCTTCTCAAGCGGACATGTCCTGAGATGGGAATAAACCATTTATTGCTTAAGGGTACTTAATTCTAATTCCAATAATTAAGTATACCGCAAGAGTTTGGAAATAATTACCCAAAACACGGTTATTGCAAAACACTAATTATCTGCTTTCTTTCCCCCCCAACAACTTATCCTCGATTTTAAGCTGATTTTAAGAAGTGTCTGGCTTAGAATGGTGGGAGTTGTGGGCGAGTTTGCGGTCTACGTCACTTACCTCTTTCCGATAGAGAATCTGTGTTCTTGTTTTTTGGTGGTTTTTTTTGCACCTGTCTTTCCAGAGCTGGCAGGAAATAGCTTTGTTATTGGATAAACATTATGCTGTTTCTCACACTTCCTTGGCGCCCATATGGCAGGGGGGGGGGGGGGGGGGGGGGGGGGACTTGGGAGAAAAAATGTTTAATTTATCCTCCAAAATTACTTGTGACACATTATAACAATAGCCAGGAGTATAAGCTTTTGTGTGTTCTGTGCTATTTATCTTAAGAATTTTTTTTTTTTATCTATTGCATAATTCCCAAGTGTGTCTATTTAGGAGGGGCAGTCAATATTTTGACTATATCCACCCCATGCACCAACCCCATATTCCCCCCCCCCCCCCCGTCACCATCTTTCCTCCTCTATTTTTGCTCTTTCTGGGAGCTCGGAATTTTTAGTTTGTATAACTGTATCCCAGAGCTCCGCAGCAATAAAGCTCGCAATAAACGAAACCGCAGTAAATGTGTTTTTTACACAAAAATAAAACCGTCCCTCTTTGGCCATTTGAAATGTTCGGAGGTATGGTATTCTACATATACTAGCCATTAATATAAGGGTTTATTGAACAGCGATAACCCTGGAGAGTGAAGTGGATACGCTGGACAAAAAAGGGATGATTAACATCCCAGACGAGATCTCGCAAGATTATTACAATTTACTTCTGGGCCAACGGTCCAGCGCAGTTGCGTTAAACCACCGATGGGGAAGCGGTTTCACTGTACTATGTCATTTTTACATTCGAGCCACGCTATAAGCTCTCATAGAGATTTGTCTAGGTGACCCCGTCCCGCAAGCTTTTGCAAAATATTCCTGGCTTTCTAAGAAAATGTGACAAATTAGAATATATTTTATAGTTTTTATTTTTAAGTTTATTTAGATATTCGTTAGATACTTTTTTTTTTTTACTGTGTTGTTTCTTTTCTTTTTTTCTCCCGAATGTTTCACTGCTCGACGTTTAAAATGTTACTCTTTTTTACTTCTATAACCAAGAGAAAGATTGTTGCTAGGCAATCTGGAACAGATACTCCGGGGGTCGGATTAAAATGATAATATACACAGAACACGCATGCAGTTATAATTTTTTTAATGGAGTATATATGTAACTATAAAAGGACACATTTTTTGTGTTTTTTTTTTTGTTTTCAATGAGTTTAGTAGAATAGAAGCAAGACTAGGAGGTACCGGGGCTAACCTGGGGTACAGTGAAGCAAACCTGGTTTATATTGTGAAAAGAGAGAATTAAAAAAAAATAAAAGCTAAAAAATGATCTGTACGTTGAGTTAGCAGATTCGCCAGCAAATGCAGAAATGAGGACCATATGCTTTTAAATGTGTCCCTCTGGGAAATGACTGGTCACGCACTTCCAGGATGCCTCGGGGCGCAACTCATTGATAAAGAATTGAGCACTATTTAGAACCTGAAATGCTATTGTGTCCTGGCCTAATATCTCACCCACGAACCTGTCGGAATGCAAAAGAAAGGTGTAATCGGCGCCCATTGGGATCCTGTATCATTTTTGGGGGGAGAAGTTGAGTACTTTTATGTGTATTATTTGTTTAAAGCATTAACGCATACACTTGCTGTAATTTATTAACAGAACTTAATCTGGTAAACTAAAAAAGATAATTGAATTGCCATTTTTCAGTCCTATTTCTGAAATGCCAGTATAGCGGATCTTGTGCAGTAACATAGAAGGGATTCCAGCAGTCTGCAGGTATTGAGGGTACAAGGCATGTTTAAGGGGGGTGAGTGAGAGGTCACTTGGTAAATAATGACACCAGGGATTGGAGGGATCTGGAGGATGGTATCCAGGCCAGCGAGCAGACCTGCTCACTAAATTATACAGGACCTGGTGTTGGAAAAAGAAAGCCTAGCTGAGCATTGTATAACAGTGCAAGCTCTCACACACTGCACATAACACTCTCCTAAAGGACAACTGGAGCTAAGCATGAACTAGAGGGCATTAAGTGTAGGTAGTTTACATAGAAATGCTTTAATGAAAGAATATAAATATTTTTACCTTATGGAGTCCTCTTTTAGAATCTTTGCTCTGTATAGCTCTATCAGGGGGCGGACATGTTATTTAGAATCTTTGCTCTGTATATCTCTATCAGGGGGCGGACATGTTGGTTAGAATCTTTGCTCTGTATAGCTCTATCAGGGGACGGACATGTTGTTTAGAATCTTTGCTCTGTATAGCTCTATCAGGGGGCAGACATGTTGTTTAGAATCTTTGCTCTATATAGCTCTATCAGGGGCCAGACATGTTATTTAGAATCTTTGCTCTGTATAGCTCTAGCAGGAGGCAGACATGTTGTTTAGAATCTTTGCTCTGTATAGCTTTATCAGGGGGCGGACATGTTGGTTAGAATCTTTGCTCTGTATAGCTCTATCAGGGGGCGGACATGTTGTTTAGAATCTTTGCTCTGTATAGCACTATCAGGGGGCGGACATGTTATTTAGAATCTTTGCTCTGTATAGCTCTATCAGGGGACGGACATGTTGATTAGAATCTTTGCTCTGTATAGCTCTATCAGGGGGCGGACATGTTATTTAGAATCTTTGCTCTGTATAGCTCTATCAGGGGGCGGACATGTTGTTTAGAATCTTTGCTCTGTATAGCACTATCAGTGGACGGACATGTTGTTTAGAATCTTTGCTCTGTATAGCTCTATCAGGGGGCAGACATGTTGTTTAGAATCTTTGCTCTGTATAGCTCTATCAGGGGGCGGACATGTTGTTTAGAATCTTTGCTCTGTATAGCTCTATCAGGGGGCAGACATGTTGTTTAGAATCTTTGCTCTGTATAGCTCTATCAGGGGGCGGACATGTTGTTTAGAATCTTTGCTCTGTATAGCTCTATCAAGGGGCGGACATGTTGTTTAGAATCTTTGCTCTGTATAGCTCTATCAGGGGGCAGACATGTTGTTTAGAATCTTTGCTCTGTATAGCTCTATCAGGGGGCAGACATGTTGTTTAGAATCTTTGCTCTGTATAGCTCTATCAAGGGGCAGACATGTTGTTTAGAATCTTTGCTCTGTATAGCTCTATCAGGGGGCAGACATGTTGTTTAGAATCTTTGCTCTGTATAGCTCTATCAGGGGGCAGACATGTTGTTTAGAATCTTTGCTCTGTATAGCTCTATCAGGGGGCGGACATGTTGTTTAGAATCTTTGCTCTGTATAGCTCTATCAGGAGGCAGACATGTTGTTTAGAATCTTTGCTCTGTATAGCTCTATCAGGAGGCAGACATGTTGTTTAGAATCTTTGCTCTGTATAGCTCTATCAAGGGGCAGACATGTTGTTTAGAATCTTTGCTCTGTATAGCTCTATCAGGGGGCGGACATGTTGTTTAGAATCTTTGCTCTGTATAGCTCTATCAGGAGGCAGACATGTTGTTTAGAATCTTTGCTCTGTATAGCTCTATCAGGAGGCAGACATGTTGTTTAGAATCTTTGCTCTGTATAGCTCTATCAGGAGGCAGACATGTTGTTTAGAATCTTTGCTCTGTATTGGAATACTCAACCTGTTTTACGAGTGGTATGGATTTCCACTCTTGGGACTGTCGCTGACTCGCTGTGAGAGTACAGCTTTCCCAGGCTCTGCCCTTACACTAAGAGGCACCTATGACCAAGCGAAACGCGTGAGGCAGCTGGCAAGAATTGCCATCTTTTCCAGGATTATACTATTCTTGACTAGTTTTGCATGCTGTAAAAAGTACTTATATATGTCATTGAGTCAGGACTCTGTTTTTTCTCCTGCTCTCGCTCTCAGCCATATTAATACAACCCTTCCTCACCAGCGGTGAGCGTCCGCACTGAGGATGATAAGGAGGTTACACCTGAACGCACTGTATGCACTGTATGCAGCTGATTTATAAGCATGCTTTCCACCAGCCCTTCCATGCTTTGTTTATATGTACAAAGGTTTTCTCACGTGTGCAAGTTGCATCCCTTTTCTTTGAAGACTGGCATCATTTCTCTCATCATGTTCATACATGGCGTCACCAAGCCTATTAACAAGATTAAAGGACAACTGGAGCAGAAATGTAAGTTCTGTTTAATTGAAAGATGGCATCAAAGAACGCATTTTATATAGAAATGCTTTAATGGATGAAAACAAATAAAGCACCTCATTGGGCCATCTTTACCCCATATGGCTCCACCAGGAGGCAGACATGTTGGTTAGAATGTTTGGTCACATGGGTCAGATCTTTGTTCATCTGATCCAAGGTGAGTGAAGATCTGACCCAAGATTCTAAACAACATGTCTGCCCCCTGAGAGAACGATATGGAGTAAAGATTCTAACCAACATGTCTGATCCCTGAGAGAACTATATGGAGTAAAGATTCTAACCAACATGTCTGCCCCCTGAGCGAACTATATGGAGTAAAGATTCTAACCAACATGTCTGCCCCCTGAGAGAACGATATGGAGTAAAGATTCTAACCAACATGTCTGCCCCCTGAGAGAACGATATGGAGTAAAGATTCTAACCAACATGTCTGCCCCCTGAGAGAACTATATGGAGTAAAGATTCTAACCAACATGTCCGCCCCCTGAGAGAACGATATGGAGTAAAGATTCTAACCCACATGTCTGCCCCCTGAGAGAACGATATGGAGTAAAGATTCTAACCAACATGTCTGCCCCCTGAGAGAACTATATGGAGTAAAGATTCTCACCAACATGTCTGCCCCCTGAGAGAACGATATGGAATAAAGATTCTAACCAACATGTCTGCCCCCTGAGAGAACTATATGGAATAAAGATTCTAACCAACATGTCTGCCCCCTGAGAGAACGATATGGAGTAAAGATTCTAACCAACATGTCTGCCTCCTGAGAGAACGATATGGAGTAAAGATTCTAACCAACATGTCTGCCCCCTGAGAGAACTATATGGAGTAAAGATTCTAACCCACATGTCTGCCCCCTGAGCGAACTATATGGAGTAAAGATTCTAACCAACATGTCTGCCCCCTGAGAGAACGATATGGAGTAAAGATTCTAACCAACATGTCTGCCCCCTGAGAGAACGATATGGAGTAACGATTCTAACCAACATGTCCGCCCCCTAGAGAATGATATGGAATAAAGATTCTAACCAACATGTCTGCCCCCTGAGAGAACGATATGGAGTAAAGATTCTAACCAACATGTCTGCCCCCTGAGAGAACTATATGGAATAAAGATTCTAACCAACATGTCTGCCCCCTGAGAGAACGATATGGAGTAAAGATTCTAACCAACATGTCTGCCTCCTGAGAGAACGATATGGAGTAAAGATTCTAACCAACATGTCTGCCCCCTGAGAGAACGATATGGAGTAAAGATTCTAACCAACATGTCTGCCCCCGAGAGAGTTATATTTAATTTGTTGATACAGTAGCACCACCACTGTCTAGAACAGGGGCGTCCAACATGCGGCCCGCTGGACATTGGAGGTGCGGGACGCCTGCGATCTGCAGCGGTAACCCCCAACTGCATGTATGATCTTGGCGCCGGTGTTAGCACACCGGAAAACTAATTTCAAGTGCACATAATCCCTCCTCTACCGTGCGCATGGGGTCATGCGAAAGGGTCAGAGGGAGGGAAGTCAGAGGCGCACCGGATGAGGAAAGGTGCGTTGGGAGCCCAGTTTAAAGTTTAACCCTTTTTAAAAAAAAGATATATAAATACATTTAAACAAAAATAATAATGCAGAATTAATAGTTTACTGAATGATGGGAAAACCAGCAGAGTGTGACCGCTCCCTTGATGCTCTCCATTCCTGTTGTTTTAAACCCTGGAACTTTTTTTTTTTCTTTTTGTGGCGGATGTTTAACCTCTGCTGTAATGGCTCATTCACAGAGCCCTCTCTCCCGTTATCCCCTTTTATTCTTTGTGCAGAGTTGCAGGTTGAATCAGGAACAATAGTCTGCCTAAAACAAAGCGTCTAGTTATTATGGGGGACAACCGGACTATAGGTTTGGTGGATGCTGTGAGTCAGTGGCCTCTCCTAACCCTATTGTGGCATTAATTCGATTTGGGTCGGATTGTCCTCACTGGATGGGAGCGTGAGCAGAGAGTAAGGTCGCATGGTAAACCTACCCCCTAAACGATGACAAACCCAAGAGAAAAGGACAAAGACTCGAGGCTCTCAGTTACCCGCTCACCCTTTAACTCCGAGGATGAGAATCTATTCACACGCAACGGAACAATTAGTGTGTGAATGTGGCGTTCCACGTGACCGTATGCAAATGGCGTGGAGAGGAAGTTTTCGATTGTACGATTAATTGGACAACAAAACAAAAGCAGCATTCAGTGCACTAATAAGGCATTATTTTCCATTATAAGAAAAGCTACAATTCCTGTTTATTACAACATCACGTTGTTGCAATATTTGCCCATACAATTTTTTTTTTAATTGTCTTTTTTTTAATGAGATCTACGTTAAAGTAAATTCTATGTTTTATTAATCTGAGCATTCTTCCACAATAATAAGGCTGTGTTTGGACAAGTTCTGGGATGTTCTTTTTATATATATATAGAGTGAGTCATATTTAATGTTTGGTTATTTTTCTCAAAAGGTTAAAGAATGGGATGTCTCTGTTCAGTGTCACACTGTCGTTTACTAGCTTTTCACCAAAAATTGGGATTGAAAGACGAACTCGTCTATGTAAACCTTGCTTCCACCGGGATCTTCCACCTATGCAAGTCCTACAGTAACAAACACAACGTGGCAGCGTTAGCTGTTGTCAATTTGCTAAATGTGGTAACAAATCACAGAGCTGGATATATTTGACTATTTGGGAACTACATATCCCATGATGGTTGGTGAGTTCTAAGGCTGACTGAGCATCATGGGACTTGTAGTTACTCAAACATCTGCAGTGCTAGGGTCAGCCATTACTGGTATATATATGAAATACCTGGGGAGTGCATATCTGCACTGGAAAAATTGGTCTGCATATCAAGCCATGAGCCATGAGGCGAGACCACAGACACATTCATTCTCTACATTTTACAGTAGAAATACTGTTTAGGTGGCAGACTTCCTTTAAATAAATGTAATAAAATATAAATGACACATAAAAAGCCTGTTTGGCATTAAGTATTGCTTTAAGAAAAGTTACACCAGATACTGACATAGGACTCTCTACTATTGTTTTGAAACCCAATGTGTTTTACCCTATTGCATTGGTTTTGGAGGCAATTAAGCCAGTTCTGTTTGATGTTTTGACATTTGGTAACTTTGTCAAATGAATACAAACAACCAGCAGGATTCTTGTTTCTCCTTCAATCAATAAAAGACCAGAACTTAAAAGAAATGTTCCAGGCAGATATCCGTGGAGAAGGTGTTTTTTATTCAGATGTATTGACCAGATGTTGACATTCGAGGACTGTATTTTAACCTCCGACCTTTTTTCTGGGGTCTAAAAAAAACAAAAAAACACAGGCATCAAATTGTCCTCACTTTGAGCCTTCACTCCTGTGACCCCAGACTGTCTGCAGGACAGGATTAAAGAAACAACCTTAAGGGTTGACAAGACCCAGGGCGTCCTAAAGACTGAGATTCCCAGCTATAAATTACATTCTTAAGGCATCTGAGAATAACATCCAAGGAAAGTATACTCCGAGCATCTCTAACATCCAAGGAAAGTATACTCAGAGCATCTCTAACATCCAAGGGAAGTATACTCCGAGCATCTCTAACATCCAAGGAAAGTATACTCCGAGCATCTCTAACATCCAAGGAAAGTATACTCCGAGCATCTCTAATATCCAAGGAAAGTATACTCCGAGCATCTCTAATATCCAAGGAAAGTATACTCCGAGCATCTCTAACATCCAAGGAAAGTATACTCCGAGCATCTCTAACATCCAAGGAAAGTATACTCAGAGCATCTCTAACATCCAAGGAAAGTATACTCCGAGCATCTCTAACATCCAAGGAAAGTATACTCCGAGCATCTCTAACATCCAAGGAAAGTATACTCCGAGCATCTCTAACATCCAAGGAAAGTATACTCAGAGCATCTCTAATATCCAAGGAAAGTATACTCCGAGCATCTCTAACATCCAAGGAAAGTATACTCCGAGCATCTCTAATATCCAAGGAAAGTATACTCCGAGCATCTCTAACATCCAAGGAAAGTATACTCAGAGCATCTCTAACATCCAAGGAAAGTATACTCCGAGCATCTCTAACATCCAAGGAAAGTATACTCCGAGCATCTCTAACATCCAAGGAAAGTATACTCCGAGCATCTCTAACATCCAAGGAAAGTATACTCAGAGCATCTCTAACATCCAAGGAAAATATACTCCGAGCATCTCTAACATCCAAGGAAAGTATACTCCGAGCATCTCTAACATCCAAGGAAAGTATACTCCGAGCATCTCTAATATCCAAGGAAAGTATACTCCGAGCATCTCTAACATCCAAGGAAAGTATACTCCGAGCATCTCTAACATCCAAGGAAAGTATACTCCGAGCATCTCTAACATCCAAGGAAAGTATACTCCGAGCATCTCTAACATCCAAGGAAAGTATACTCCGAGCATCTCTAATATCCAAGGAAAGTATACTCCGAGCATCTCTAATATCCAAGGAAAGTATACTCCGAGCATCTCTAACATCCAAGGAAAGTATACTCCGAGCATCTCTAACATCCAAGGAAAGTATACTCAGAGCATCTCTAACATCCAAGGAAAGTATACTCCGAGCATCTCTAACATCCAAGGAAAGTATACTCCGAGCATCTCTAATATCCAAGGAAAGTATACTCAGAGCATCTCTAATATCCAAGGAAAGTATACTCCGAGCATCTCTAACATCCAAGGAAAGTATACTCCGAGCATCTCTAACATCCAAGGAAAGTATACTCCGAGCATCTCTAACATCCAAGGAAAGTATACTCCGAGCATCTCTAACATCCAAGGAAAGTATACTCCGAGCATCTCTAACATCCAAGGAAAGTATACTCCGAGCATCTCTAACATCCAAGGAAAGTATACTATATTTGTAGGAGCCAGCCTGGTTATTTGTAGTAGCCAGTCTGGTTATTTGTAGGAGCCAGCCTGGTTATTTGTAGGAGCGAGCCTGGCTATTTGTAGGAGCCAGCCTGGCTATTTGTAGGAGCCAGCCTGGCTATTTGTAGGAGCCAGCCTGGTTATTTGTAGGAGCCAGCCTGGTTATTTGTAGGAGCCAGCCTGGTTATTTGTAGGAGCCAGGGATTATAGAGAGTTCTCTATAAAACGTAGTAGGGATTTTAGGAGCAAATGTTCCCTGGCTACTGGCTTTTTTCTTAGGCCCACAGTTGGCTTCTCATGCTGTAAAGTCTCTGGGGGGTGGCAGCCAAAACACTATCAAAATGGCGGCTCCCAGTCACACTTGTTTATATTTATATTTTATTAAATACAGTCACATAACAAAAACAAAAGACATATCTGAAATCAGCAATGCAAAATCAAATAAATAAACCCTTTTGGTTTGTTGCTGGGAGTGTGCCTGTAAACACTTCTTATCAGTAGTGACTAACACTGGCAGTAACTACAGGTCTTGCTCACAGTGATTAGCACTCTATGGGGACATGCAGAGCAGGGGGTTGTCAGGAGAGGGAATATGATCTGGACAAATTATCATACACCTCATCTCTCTGGCCTACGTGGCTGTCCTATACTATGCTATGCTTTCCCTTGGAAATGGAGTATAATTCCCTAGAATTCTGCATGGGACTTGGGGGGGGGGGGGGGGGGGCTGCACTTTGCATGCTCTTTCTGCAGCATGTGGAACAAATATATGTCCCTGGAAACATGGCCGATGTTGGCAGCTATGAATGTATAGATAATTTTTAAAATTTTTATTCTCTACATTCGCAGTACAAGCAATGTTTAGGCGACAGAGTCCCTTTAAGGAATAATAGGCTATATATAAGGAGCAATTCTGGGGTCAGGTTCTAAATGTGCACCAACTGACCAGTCTGCCCACAAACCCTACTTGCCCACATCCCAGGCATTCTTCAATTGCTTTACAAGGTTAGTTAACCTTTGCTACTTCCACTGGGAGGATATTACCAGTATCTACTACTCTTTCTGTTAAATATGTTCTTATTTTCAGTCCTCTACCTCTGTTTAAATCATGTTTTTTGTAATGTAATTTGTAGAGAGAGATAGAGAGAGTCTGATTATGTAACAGTGCATCTCTCAGGCCTAAGGGAAATAATAAAAACAAACAATGCAAGCTTTACTGACACGGCCTGCATTCCCCTCAGGCTGTTACATTTGCTGCTCTTTTTGTTTGTTTGGAGTTTTTCCTCCTACTGTAGCGTATTTATTATATTTTTAAATAAACATTTTCTTTTGTTTGGATTTTTGTAGCTTCCCGTTCATTGCTATGGAGATGATTTAACTGTATAACGAAAGTCACAATTATGCCCAAATTGTACCACTTACACCAAACTGGACCCTCTACTGATTTCCAATTATTTCTTTGGATCCCCTGTTTAAAATTTCTGCCCCCCTGAAACTCTGCTAGTGGATGATGTCTATCACTGGCGGGCACAAATCACCCCCTTCCCCCATTCAGACAGGCGAATTCAGTTTAATAAGGGAGGTCTGACAGGGCATGCCACACACAGCTCCTGGAGGATATCAGTGTCCTAGTGCTTGGCAGTGATCTTTGACAAAACAAAGTGAACTGTTTTTTTGAGGGAGAAAATCAATTTGGATTATGTGTTTTAATTTTTATAAAATACATTCATATTTGTGAGTGATACTCGGGGTTCCAGATGTGACTATCCATTTGTGGGCAGTGGGACTTCTAAAGTTTATTGGGCAGAAAATGAGATATAGGCAGTGGGCTTAAACGGGGGAGTGCCTCTTTTACTTTGTACAATCAAGGGAGGCAGTGCACTACTTCCAGTTATTGCCCTATAACTCGTAAACAAACTGAAAAATGTTGGGTATTTCTAAACTCAAGACAAATATTAGAATCTATTTTTTAGCATTTTTTTTAATTATTTTGTTAAACAGGGTTAAGTATCCCTTATCCGAAGATCCAAAAACAGGAATGACCCAAAATCAGAAAAAAAAAAAAACATTTCGGCTGTGGGTCAATTCTGATAAGGGATACTCACCTATCTGGCGTCCTTTGCTTCACCCTCCCGGGGGCCGTAAATGAGAAGCCAGTGCTCATGGGAAATGTAGTACCCAGAGCGCTGTGACGGGAGTGAGAGGCTACACGCGACGGACTGATCATCTCGGCGGCACCGTGGAGCAGGTAAGATCACCAGATCCACTGCTGCAAATGATCTATGTTACCTAAATACAATGTGAGCAAGCTGATGAGAGCAAGTTGCTCACACTGAATTTAGGTAATGGTGATCATTTTTCGGGCTGGTGCTGCCAAAATGATCTCTTATCCGTAAGTATCCGTTATACTGCCGGTCCCGCGAATTTCGGATAAGGGATACTCCAATTGTATTAAATTGTATGACATGGATGAAAATAATGGTTCTCTAAAGATAGCCCTTCCTATGCTGATAAAAACAATATGTAATATGTGTAGGTACATTACATAAGAGAGAGAGAGAGAGAGGAAAATTGCAGCTAAACACAAACACCGCAGAAGTGTTTAATCAGCCAGTCGTGTCATCAAGGGGTTTACCAGACTCCAGCATAACAGATAGTATTGTGTTTAAAAAATAAATTAAATCATTATAAACAATTGCAAAGATAAAATCAAACCTGTTTGACCTGTAAAGGTCCTCACCTTCTATTTTCCTGGTATTTTTTTTTGTTACCCTCCTGACTGTAAAGCTAATTGTATCACACCTTAACTGTGCAAACGTTTCCAGTTACTAGATGTTTACTCCTTTCCACTCTCTCTACGCTGTGGGCGTGCTGATCTCCTCTTACGAGGGCAGACAGGAAACAACCCATCCTGTAAGGAAGAAACTGTTCCAATCGGCAGGGATCTGTAGTCCAAAGTACTGCAGTTTGGGGTGTGATCAGTCTCAGTGACTGGAAGCAAAAACTCACCAAAAGCAGTAAACATGGTTGAGACTGGAAAATCTGAACTGGATTTTATTCTGTGAGTTTCCTTGGGATTTTTCTCAACGTTACCTTTTATACTTCATGGTCAGCACTCCCATTATACTCAGCCAACCCTGGCCAGTATCTCAACACAAGAGGGGCATGTACGAAAAAAATATATTTTATGTGCAAAACCATTTTTGCGCTTTGCTCCTATTGTAATGTACTAAACATTTAACACTCCAATAGTACATAAGCGCAAATTGCGAATAACAACAGGAAAGTTTGCGAATATTTTTCCTACCTCTTTCGATAGCTCTCGCTAAAAGACGGTGTAATTTTCACACGCAAATAAGAATGATTTTTCACGAAATATTCGCAAAGCTCTTTAGCGTGCGCAAATCTAATCGCAATTCATTAGCGCAACCGGAAAAATGCACGCTAAAAAAAAATAAACGGAAGAGGCGCAAATCAGGGAAAAAAAGCGCAAAATGCTACAAATAGTCGCAAATTGCTCCTTACTCATATTTTACCTACTTTTTTCCCCACTGCACTTGTTTAGTACATGACCCCCTAAGTCTTATACCTTCGTTTTTTTCCCTGCAACTGATTTATCCAAACAGTGCCAGTTTGTGTTAATTTTTCGGAAATAAAACAGTGTGGTTTTTTTCCTCCTGCAGTCAGGCCTTGTAATTTATACTGACTTAATTACTGTTTATTAAAGGTAAACCTCAGCCTGCCATTGTCATGGTAATTCGCTAAACACAGTTATTAGAGTTTGGCTGTTTATATATTTTGTCTTGACTTTTGACAGTGTAATCAGCAGAGGTGTTAAACAGAGTGGGTGAAGGGGGGTGTGGGGTGCCGTCGGATGTGTGTATACTGTGAATGTAGGATTATAAAAATGATATATACATTGCGTTGGCTGAAATGCAAGCTAAATGCCTAAATTAGGAGAGAAATGTGTTTTAAATGTGTCTGTGCTTATGACATCACTTGTGGCTTCATATGCAAATTACACATTTGCATATAAAGCCACAGGTGATGTCATCAGCATGAGACTCCACAGACACATGTAAACACATTGGGGGACATGTATAAAAACTTCCACACAGCAAAGTGCCTTTTTATTTAAAAAAGCGCAATCAACGTTTGATATGTATAATGGCGATTGAGCTTTATTTTTTTATAACTCCCGACTCTTTGCCGTTAGCGAGAGAGGGACCGCCATCAAACTTTGTTTGGCAGAATTTCCCAGACACAAATCAGTAAAAAAATGTTTATTTTTTATACAGAGGCTGCGCTGACGCAATGAGAGCCGACACACCCTAAATCTACGCATTCCGCATAGATATCGCAGACTCCCGAGCGCCTGCTTCATACATTGGCGCACGCACGTCGGTTGCGCCAGTACTTGGCGTGCGGCCTGGTTATACATTCCCGCTATTGTTCTCCAAATACGGGAATTCGCTTGCAGTTCTGCGAACACAATGTATGGATCGTTTTGGATCATTTCCCTCATGCTTAGGTGAAAGATTCTCTTTAACATGGGAACGTATCATTTGTAGGGAGTTTTCATGTCTTAATATGAAGACAATAAAGCCAGATTCTTTTATATGTAGTATTAGACAGGGAGATCATGCGCGTAATATTGTACATTTGCCTCAAGTTTAATAAAATAGATTTTTCTGCTTTGCGAGTACGCTGGCGGTCCAAAATCTCGCTGCCGATGCCATTATTTCTGCATCTAGGAGGTTTGTAATGTTCTGTACGTTCTGGGCGAGAAACAATTATTCTAAGAGGTTTTCCTTGCGCCTGTTGTATTACCCAGACCTGTGAAGTTTGACTAAGGGTTTCACGGCTGGGCTCTATTTCCTTCTCTCCCGGCAGACTTTAAAGATCGCACTTTAAAACTAAAACACAAGCAGACGGCAGCAGATTTCACGGCCGGCCGTAACGCAGCAAGATAAACTGCTTGTTCGGTAAAGGAATTCGCTGTATAGTGAGTTTTGGGAAAAATGGACAGGATTTTTAAAGGCTCTGCCAGATAACATCTGTACTGCATCTCTCATTACCTCTAGGCAGACATCTGCCCTACATCCCTAATACAAAATCAGAATAGCATCAACCCTTTTGGCTGCCTGAGTTTCATGAGAGCAGGAATCCCCCAGGGGCCAGGATGAGTGGTTATCACTAGAGGTGGAAGATAAAGAACTAGTTGGTCTGAATAGATTTTTGTGTTTCTGGTTCCCATTCCTCTCTTTCATCCTCCAGTTTATCCATCTGCTCCTCCCTTTGTAAACAGAGAGCCCCTGCTACTCCCTGTGGCTTTTAACACAACAAGACTACATTTCCCAGCAGGCTAGGTCACTGTGTGATTGATTTCTGTTTGGAAAGCAAAGAGAGAGATTAGTATTATGAATGCTGCTAAATCAAATAGACTTAACCAGCTAAACTAAGCCAGACCGGCAGTATCCCACGTATGCAAAAAAGACAATTCCCATTGTATCTGCATTGCTTGCTAGCTTTGCAATAACATTAATATACTCAGATACAAGCACAATTGGTGTCATTTATTTCTCTTTTTGCTATAAACTTTTGCAATAATCATATTTAAAAAGTATTCTGTCCCCCAGCACAGACAGTACTTCCAATTATACTTTAGCTTATATTTATCCAATTTAAAAAAAACTGTTTTTAAATTCATATTAAAGCTCAAAATTATAAAAGCAATATGCATTAATTGAAGTATATTCTAAATATGTATTCAGCTCAAATATCAGTTTTTAAAATGCTTATAATGGCCTCCTAATTTAGTTCTCCAGTATTTGCCTGGGGGCTGGGACAAAAACAATAATGGTGTTTCAAATGATAACTGTACAGTGCACTCAGCCCCACAGACTTGTGTCCCTGGAGTACAGCTGTACACCTAAGATCCTTCACATGCAGACAGTGGGTGGAGTTAAGTTAAGATCTATTTAACTTAGTAGCAAGAAATCAGTAGCTATTTAGAACGTGGGGCTGGGAGGAATGATTAGTAAAGAAGCAAGTAACAAAACCTTGAGATTATCATTGTTGTTTACAGTAAACTTTTAAACTCTTAAAGTTGTTCTGTAAACATCGTATTACTCACCTCTTTTCTCTTTTATTGTTGCATTAACTCTTTGGAGAGAGTTCAGAGAAGGGCTACTCAACTGGTTCATGGGTTGCAGGATAAAACTTACCAGGAAAGGTTAAAGCATCTTAACATGTATAGCTTGGAGGAAAGACGTAACAGGGGGGATATGATAGAAACATTTATATATATAAAGGGTATCAACACAGTAAAGGAAGAGAGTATATTTATATGAAGAAAAACTTCCACAATAAGAGGACATAGTCTTAAATTAGAGGGGCAACGATTTAAAAGCAATATCAGGAAGTATTACTTTACTGAGAGGGTAGTGGATGCATGTAATAGCCTTCCAGTAGAAGTGGTAGAGGTTAATACAGTGAAGGAGTTTAAGCATGCGTGGGATAGGTATAAGGCTATCCTAGATATAAGATAAGTCCAGGGACTAATGACAGTATTACTTTACTGAGAGGGTAGTGGATGCATGGAATAGTCTTCCAGTAGAAGTGGTAGAGGTTAATACAGTGAAGGAGTTTAAGCATGCGTGGGATAGGTATAAGGCTATCCTAGATATAAGATAAGTCCAGGGACTAATGACAGTATTACTTTACTGAGAGGGTAGTGGATGCATGTAATAGCCTTCCAGTAGGAGTGGTAGAGGTTAATACAGTGAAGGAGTTTAAGCATGCGTGGGATAGGTATAAGGCTATCCTAGATATAAGATAAGTCCAGGGACTAATGAAAGTATTACATTACTGAGAGGGTAGTGGATGTATGGAATAGTCTTCCAGTAGAAGTGGTAGAGGTTAATACAGTGAAGGAGTTTAAGCATGCATGGGATAGGTATAAGGCTATCCTAGATATAAGATAAGGCCAGGGACTAATGAAAGTATTACTTTACTGAGAGGGTAGTGGATGTATGGAATAGTCTTCCAGTAGAAGTGGTAGAGGTTAATACAGTGAAGGAGTTTAAGCATGCATGGAATAGGTATAAGGCTATCCTAGATATAAGATAAGGCCAGGGACTAATGAAAGTAATACTTTACTGATAGGGTAGTGGATGTATGGAATAGTCTTCCAGTAGAAGTGCTAGAGGTTAATACAGTGAAGGAGTTTAAGCATGCGTGGGATAGGTATAAGGCTATCCTAGATATAAGATAAGGCCAGGGACTAATGAAAGTATTACTTTACTGAGAGGGTAGTGGATGTATGGAATAGTCTTCCAGTAGAAGTGGTAGAGGTGAATACAGTGAAGGAGTTTAAGCATGCGTTGGATAGGTATAAGGCTATCCTAGATATAAGATAAGGTCAGGGACTAATGAAAGTATTACTTTACTGAGAGGGTAGTGGATGCATGGAATAGTCTTCCAGTAGAAGTGGTAGAGGTTAATACAGTGAAGGAGTTTAAGCATGCGTGGGATAGGTATAAGGCTATCCTAGATATAAGATAAGGCCAGGGACTAATGAAAGTATTACATTACTGAGAGGGTAGTGGATGTATGGAATAGTCTTCCAGTAGAAGTGGTAGAGGTTAATACAGTGAAGGAGTTTAAGCATGCGTGGGATAGGTATAAGGCTATCCTAGATATAAGGTTAGGGACTAATAAAAGTATTCAGAAGATTGTGCAGACTTTTTCTTTTTTTTTTTTTTAAACGGGGGCTATTCATTGTGGTGTTGTGTGACTGTACGAACTTCCCAATTAAAAGGCCAAAGTTGTTGCTTCCTTTATGGTGACTACATTGCTATAGAAACTACAGTCATCAAAGCAGAATAGAATTCTCAATTTATTTTTTAAAATGCCCTATTCAGCCTATAGACCTCTACATAATTGCATCATATAGACCTGGCTCAGGAAATGTATTTTAACGATGACCATGTGTTTGTAGTGACAGCCGCAGTCTGTAACTGATTAACGTATAGGATTCCACTGAATTCTTTTCAGTTATTTGGAATATAAATATATATATATATACACATCAGAATTCCATGAATGAATTTGCCATCCGGCTTCATCACAGGGGAAATATATATTTTCTTAAACCTAGTGAATATCCCAGCTTTATGCAGGAATCTAAATGGAAAACAAACTTACTCTTCTGGCAGCCCTGACCCAAAGTACTGACCTTGCAAATCACTCCAATGATATACACTAGTGACAGTAATCATTACAGGTTGGCTCCTCAACAACACACGACATCCTCTTTGGTAAGAGAAAAAAGACTCTACTCAATAATGAGAGAATCGCAGGGAATTGCGATGGGAATTTCAAACTTCAGGCCAATTCCCTGTAATTCTCAATTCCCTGTAATTCTCAGTTCCCTGTAATTCTCAGTTCCCTGTAATTCTCAGTTCCCTGTAATTCTCAGTTCCCTGTAATTCTCTCTGTATTGAGTAGGCCCTAAATCGTTTTGTACTCAGCTTTGCGGAGATTCTTTTCCAATTCTTTACGCATTGCCGTTCTTTGTTATATCTTTGTAAAAACATTTTTTTTCCCCCTGCTCACAATCTGCTTATGTGTAACGCACATTTAATACACCAGCTCTTTTTGTAATTGAATAATCAAAAAAAAAAAATCCCTGACGCACAAGGTCGTTCTTGATACAGAGATGAGTTTGGACTTTTCTTTGTAAGAGAAAATAAGAGAGTTGAAAGCCTCTTCAGTCCATGCTCTCAGCCAACATAATCCTTCTAAGACACTTTGTACACTGTGAAGTCACATCACACTGGTAATTTGTCTTGATACTTTCCTCGCTCTCAAAGACGCTGCGACCTTTAAAACTTATTTCCTAATCAGGTGCAATCAATGTATGCATTGTTCAGTAAAGTAGGTTGTCTCTTAAAGGGACAGTCTATTCCCCAAATTCACTTTGGTGCAAAATGAAGATTACTGCTTGTATAGTGCACAGGATCCCCCCCCCCCCCCCCCCCCAGTGTTATATGATGCAGGCATTCTGCAGCATTGATTATATAGACACTGAGGATATAAAGTTGTGTCACTTCCTGTGCTGATGGAATAGAATACATTGTGTGGAATGTAATAGACTTGCTCTTGTACACAGTAGGATCTCTTAACAGTGCAACACATTGTCTAATGACATCACTAGAGAGACAGGAAATCCCATCCATTTGAATGAAATTATTCTCATTGGTTCCTGCAACAAGAAAATAAAAAGGAAATTCTCTTTAATTTGATTCCTTGGTCCTGTGCCAAGTATTGTCTCCTATTCTCTCCTATGCATGGTGACAATATTTTATTGTAAAAAGCTTGGCAGTGTGCATAAGAAGATGATTTTACGCAACAAATATAAGTGAATTTAAAATATGAGCTTACTAAAAAAAAAAAATTCCAGTCCCATGTGAAAGTCTCATCGAGATCTAAAACTCAAGTCAATAATTATCCGTGTTCCTCATTGCCTTCTCTCCTCCCATTCTCTGCCACAAAAACTGGAGGTCTGAACCTTTGGAGGTTAATGGTGATGAGCAGTATAGCTCTCTAGACAATAGGCTTGACCTCTGACCTTCCAAAAAATGTTTTGGGACAAGCATTTTGCAGTAACCAAAGCAACTTGGGGCAGTTTCCTCTGGCCTCAAACTCCCATGATGCTCAGACCGCCATGCAAACAGGAGCCAAACAGACTGATTCAGTAGCCAGACGAGATACTATATAGCAGCCCCCATTAAGGATACTGCGTCATGACTTCTGGGATTTGTCAGACTCTGCAATATTGATGGGTGTTATAGTGCATGGCAGACACCCACCCAAATAATAACTTCACTGCATAATTAATCTATCATATTTAGACTCTATATTGATACAAATTGTGGGTAAGTGAGTTTAAAGATGGTACATAAGTATATATAGAATGATCAGCCATAACATTATGACCACCTGCCTAATAGTGTGAAGATTCCCTTAGATGTCTAAACACCCCTGACCCGTCCAGGCATGGACTCCACAAGACCTCTGAAGGTGTGCTGGGGTAACTGGCACCAAGACATTAGCAGCAGATCCTTTATGTCCTTGGGTCAGACTTGTTTGTCCAGCACATCCCACAGATGCTCTATTGGATTGAGATCTGGGGAATTTGGAGGCCAAGTCAACACCTTGAACTCGTTTCGTTCCTCAAACCATTCCTGAACCATTTTTGCTTTGTGGCAGGGCACATTATCCTGCTGAAAGAGGCCAATGCCATCAGGGAATACCGTTTCCATGAAAGGGTGTACATGGTCTGTAACAATGCTTAGGTAGGTGGTACATGTCATAGTAACATCCACATGAATGGCAGGACCCAAGGTTTCCCAGCAGAACATTGCCCAAAGCATCACACTGCCTCCGTCGGCTTGCCACCTGTCAGTCCAAAGCATCACACTGCCTCCGTCGGCTTGCCACCTGTCAGTCCAAAGCATCACACTGCCTCCGCCGGCTTGTCACCTGTCAGTCCAAAGCATCACACTGCCTCCGCCGGCTTGCCACCTGTCAGTCCAAAGCATCACACTGCCTCTGCCGTCTTGCCACCTGTCAGCCCAAAGCATCACACTGCCTCCTCAGTGTATATTTTATATTTTTACTTCTGTGCGGATATTTTGGACTTTGTCTCGCATGCGTTTTGTCTAATTATAGGTTTGATGTAAAGTTGAGAATTTCTTGTCCTCACTTGTGATTTACACAAATCTTTTTTACATATCGGCTGATTTTTCACGTTTTGGGTAACGTGTTTTGACTGGTGAGCTCAGAGCTGACATGTTATCCTGGTTTTGTTTTTTTGTTTTTTGTGCCAAATTTAACCACTGGGCAAAGATGGCACAGTGCAGAATGCAGCCCTGGACAGGTGGCATGGTCGTTTGGACCCCCCCAGTGATCCATCAGAGGATAAAGGGTAGAGATGTCTTGTCAGGAAAAGCAATGAAAAGTACTATGGTACTTGTGTTTAAAGGGCTGTAAAGCCCAAATTACTTTTTTTTCTGTTAGGATCAGTGAGGCAAACCATGTCTTTCCTAGTTACATCCTCATCTGTCAGGGGCTCGTGGAATGAACCTGATGATGGTTGAGGAGGGAAATTCTTTGGATGAGCATTATTGCTTGCCCAGCCCTGAATTGATTTTATCTATCTTGGAAGGATTGACGGTGGAGTCATCCCTGCCTGAACCTGAACCTGCAAACCTGGGAATAAACCGCATTACAGAGCTATGTCACTGGATTTATCCAAAACCTAATAAAAAAATAAATCCGTTTTGACTGCTTCTAATAGGAGGATAAACTGGCATTAATTGTACCGGCAGCTGGCATGCCTCCATGGGGAGGTCGGTGGCGGTCTCTCTCTGCTGATCCTGTGTAAAAACTAAGCTCTCTCTCTCTCCGATGGAGCAGAGCGAGACCCCCGCACATTTCATACTGATCACATGAGCCCCCGCTCTGATGGACTGTGCGTGAGCTGACACTGAGGCAGCGCTGAGAGCAAACCCGCGTGTATCTCTAAAGATACACATCTGGGACAAGGGCACACTATCAACTTTAATTGTCCCATAACAGCCCCCAATAAATAAAGGCAAACCCCCCCGTGCTGTTTCCATGGCGCTGGTTGAAGGGGGAGATAATTCACCTCAAGAAAAATGATATTGAACTGAAGATGTCCTCTTTATGTATTTTTGTGTCTGCAAGTCTCTTGTGAACGGCTTCCTAATGTTTTCCCACTGAGCCCCCTTCCTGAGGCAGCGTGACCAAGTGATTTAGAGTTGACATGGGGGGGGGGATGCAGCCAGCTCTGGATAATTCCGTGGATGTATGGCTCCTGATCTGGCTGCATGTTTCTCTGATCCCTTCTGTCTCCGGCTACAATGAACAATTTGAGTAAACGTGGTGATTCAGCTATCCCCGCCATCTGTGCCGCACCATTGTCTGCGAACAAAGCCCGCTGAGAATGGACGTTCCTGCTCTGTAAAAGGCAGCGATTAAATTGGGAGCGATGAGGCCCACCTCCTTGGCTGGGTCACAGTTAGTGATGGCAGAGAGACCCTCTTCAGAAAATATCAGTCTCCCACCCCCCGTGGGGATCAAATATGCATGAAAAATAGAAGTTTCAAAAAGTGCAAAAAAAGGATGTTATACATTCTGAATAGAAATGCTTTAATGAAAGAATACGAATAAAGTACAGCTCTCTTTGCTCTGTATAGCTCTATCAGGGGCTGTCATGCTGTTTAGAATGTTGTGTATAGCTCTATCACAGGACTTCCATGTTGTTTAGAATGCTGTGTATAGCTCTATCGGGGGCTGTCATGTTGTTGAGAGAGATGGAGAGAGAGAGAGCGAGAGAGATGGAGCGTGAGAGAGAGAGATGGGGAGAGAGAGAGCGAAAGAGATGGAGCGAGAGAGACAGAGAGAGAGACGGGGAGAGAGAGAGAGAGAGAAAGAGAGAGCGAGAGAGATGGAGCGAGAGAGACGGAGAGACAGAGAGAGAGAGACGGAGAGACAGAGAGAGAGAGAGAGAGAGAGAGAGAGAGATGGAGCGAGAGAGAGAGAGATGGAGCGAGAGAGACGGAGCGAGAGAGACGGAGAGAGAGAGAGAGAGAGAGAGAGAGAGAGAGAGAGACGGAGAGAGAGAGAGGATTTATCACAGATTTGTTTGATTGACCGAGAAATCCTGCAGTGGGCATGCATGCCCTATGGGGGTCTTGTCTAAAACTGGGAATGTGCCGTGGGCCAAAGAGCTGGTATTCAAATGGGAACCAGAAACTATTTAACCCTTGCAGTTATCAAGGGCATGGAGACAGCAGTGCATTATAATGCCTTCCTATCATCGCTGGCACTGAAAAGATTAAAATCCGATTCAGACCCTTTATAGATTAGTAATTCTTAACTTTTATTAGTATTTGAACATGTTTTATATTCGTGGAATCTTTTTTTTGTTAAATGATTGTATATTGTAACTGGGGTGTCTAATTTGGGGATAAGCAAACATTCTATGAATGCGATGGTTAACCTTGGCACTGTAGAGGTTTGGGAACTACATATACCATGATGCTCAATTTTCCTTTTAGTAATAAGACGGTATAACCAGGTGGTAATTATCAGTGATTAAAGTGCAGCATGCTGTGGTTATCCCCGAAGTCTGATTGGGTGACGGCATGCCATGATAACTATGGAGTGACTTCACACCATGCATATCTGTAACACTCAGCCTACCGTGCATTCTAGTGCAGCGGATAACTGCTGCTGGACTGCAACTCCCATTATTCACTGCCAATGTTGGGTTGGATCATGACTGTTGTAGTTGTAGAGGTACCCACCCCTGCCTGGTGGGAAAACTAATCTTACTGTGCGCCTGAATCTGCCCGTCACCCGCCTTTAATCATTTTAAACAGTTTCCTAATAATAAAATTATGACCATCCGGAGTCTTATAATAACTTTACAGTGCGTTTACCATAAGTGGCGCTGTGACTTGGGGCCTTTGTGGCCCCTCTGCGGATGGAATGGAGAGCTATGTAAAGACTACCCAGATTTAGAATAATATTGCATCTCTACAGCGCACAGACACGGAAGACAAAGAAGAATTTGTGAAGGCACAGAGTGCGTCTCTGGATGCCCCCCCCACCCGTCCCCCCCCCCATTGATAAATGCGGCTTGCTGCCTATGTATTATAAACCTGGCTTTTACCCCTTCAATATAAAACCTTTAGGTACAAGGGGGTCATTACAAGATACGCAGTCGTACTCTCCCCAACCTTTTACACGTGGCAAGCCATGTGAGGAGTAAGAGGGGCACTCATTGAATTCTTGGGGGGAACATTTGCCGTAATGAATTACAGTTACAAAGCCTCAAACAAATATTAATGCTAATTGGTGCATGAAATTGTCATCTATCATCCTCTCTGACTGGCCGAACTCATGCGAGGCGGGTAGCAAAAGAGAGTCATGTGCAATCCAGCCATTAAAGAAAGCCACTGTATTGTATTGATTCAGAGCTCGGAGGAGAGACTTCTATGAATGGGGGAATCCACTAATTGTCCTTTAGCTTCCTGAGATCACAATAGTGTTTATTACCAGGCAGAATACATGGAGATTTCTTTCTTTTTCATGTATGTCCTGGGAACCAAGTCCAGACTGGTATTACATAGGATTTCACATTTATCGCAGTTAAAAAAAAATGACATACATAAATGTATACAGGGGAGTTGGGGAGGGAACATATAGAGTATGTAATTATTCATACAGCTAAATATAGAAAACGCAGCTATAATCCGCGCACTCACATCCACAAAACATCTGCTTTAATGTGGAAGCTATACCAGGGTCCAGTGGCCCGATGGCTGCATGGGGGAGGCCTTGAAGCACCTCATTATTAGCTGAATCTGATTCTAACAGGGTTTCAGTATAGATATAGAAGGTTGCACTCTAATAGCAAGTACATTATAATTTTGGGAGCCATCTCCTTTCAGGGATTTCAGACTAGTGGACTATTTGTCGGACTCTGGAAGGCTAATTCCACACATGAGGAGCTCTAATAGAGAAGGCATCTCGACCTGCTTCCTTGCGGGACAGCTATCAAGGGGCTGGTGCTGGACCTGAGATTGTAGGACGTGCATGGCGGGGCGATCTGGAGGATGGGGGGTGCTCGGTAGTTGTGCCCTAACTCTTACTGCCCAGCCATTTCAGTGATTCTCCCGCCAGATCTGAAAAAAAATCTGTATTATGCCAACTGTTGAGTAAACTATTGTCCTAATGGCAGGTTAGACCTTACAGCTTCATAGTCAGTCCTCAGTGGGGCTTCCAGGTCCCATATTAGCCCTATAATGTTTTGTAGCACATTCACAGGAGGAGTGCTTGGACAGGGGTCAACAAACAGTTTTTTTTTCTCCGCACATCTTAAAACTCGTGTTCCCTCTCACAGTTTAATATGACTTTATATCCTATTTGGTTGTATTAATATCCTTTCTGCTCGACACATACAGATCTTACTCTGTGCTCTACGTTGGTCTATGCTTTCTTGTTCTATCCTGGAGGGTTGGCCATTAGTCAGCATTCATTCGAATATATCGAAACTTGATTTTGTTCATTCAGCACAAAGTCAATCAGCTCCCCATCCTGCTTTGCAAACACAAAACAGGTCAACTCCCGTAGATATTTAGGGGCAAACACTCCATATTCTGCCCCTGTCACTTGCATCAATGCTCATTACATTGTGAAACGCAAAGGGGTCAGTTATAAAGGTGACACACAGTGGAACCACTGACAAAATAAACATCTAAGAAAAAAACAACTCTGTCGCTTTTTGCAACACAGACGGGCTAGATGTGTATATATTTTTTTATTTTCATTTTTATTTGCGGGACCTTTTTATATAAAGTCTCCTAATGTGATTTATTAATCAAAATAAGTCTCTTATTTCATGAAATCGAACAACTGTGTTGCTCTAAATATTATTTTACAATCATTTTAACCCAAAAAAAAAACCCACCTTCATGGCACTGTCACTTTAATATTACCCTCCGGCTGCCAGAATCCTACCACAGTTGGAAAGGTATCTCCAAACCAGTGATTTTTATGGGGGTGATTGAGGAGAGGGTCTTTGCAGCCGGGCTGCTGAGATAACTATGCTTTATTGTAATCCCTTTCTTTGTTCCCCTGCGCTTTTTGTCTGAAGATGTACAGCCTGTCATACGAACATGTCTACAACACAGGCGCAGCCCCCACCTCAAATTAATACAGCATCAGTATCGCACGGCTGGACCAGGGGTACTATAGAGTCATTCAAATAGAACCTGCAGCGCATGAGAACTCTATGGGGGTCATGTACTAAACAAGGGAAAAAAGTAGGTAAAACATGAGTAAGGAGCAGTTTGCGACTATTTGTAACATTCTGCGCTTGTTTTCCATGATTTGCGCCTCTTCCGTTTATTTTTATTTAGCGTGCATTTTTCCGGTCGCGCGAATAAATTGCGATTATATTTACACACGCTAAAGAGTTTTGCGAACATTTTGTGAAAAATAATTCTTATTTGCGTGTGAAAATTACACCAGCTTTTAGCGCGCGCTATCAAAAGAGGTAGAAAAAATATGCGCAAAAAGGCCCGTTTTTATTCGCAATTTGCTTGTATGTACTATTGGAGTGTTTTAAGTTTAAATGTTTAGTACATTGCACTAGGAGCAAAGCACAAAAATAGTTTTTTATATATAAAAAATGTATTTGCGTTTTTTTAGTACACGCCCCTCTATATGTGTTAATGGCACGCTGTCACTTTAACATATATATACAGCATAAAATGGCTAGCAAATGTATAAAGCAAAGGGAAATGGGACAATAGAGGAAGAAAGATTGGGTGCAAAATAGGAACCTTGTATTGCACATTAATAATTCACCATTGTCAAAGCTTTTTTTTGCAACAACCTACTAATTTGAAAAGGGAAATGTTACATTTTTTTTAACAAGTTTTAAATGAGAGATTTTATATTGTGCGTAGAGTAAGTGCCTTGTTTATGGTTATGTGTGATTTTGTCATAGCTCCCCCCCCCCCCCCCCCCCCCATCACTATGGTGATTGCCTCGCGGCTGAATCTTCAATGGACTTTTTTTCCCATTAACCTTTTAATAGTCATCTGGTCCGCCACTACAGTGCAGCAAGATAAGACCTTGATAACATGCACCGATCACCCTTGAATTTGGGGAAACTTACCAAATTGGCCCGGATCACTTCTCCAGATTTTAGTTGGAGAATCGAATAGAAAAGTGTGGAAGAATGAATGTTTTAAACAACAAAATATTCATAAACAATTATAATATACAAATGTTATATATTATTTATATAGACCACAGAGATTAGCTCATTTTTCCCAAAATCATGCCATCAATGGTTAAACAGGATTGCCGACTGGCCGGTACATTGGCTTGAGGCCAATGTTGAGTCTATAGAGACAGTAGCAAGGCCGGTAGCCCCAGAAAGAATTCCTGAAATCCTCGGACCCCTCGCGTTTAGGACTGAATTCGGGGGAGCACTATTCTATACAGGAATAGAGATAGCATAGGAACCAGTACATGTCTGATTGTTGATCTTTGAGCCTTCAAAGGAGGCACCCTTCCTTTCCAGATCCTTGGCATGACTAAGAACCCACAAGATCAGTCTGGATCTGACACCTGTGTTCCCGAGACTGGTCCGTCTGCTTTCCATAGTGTGTGATCACCAGAGCAGATCCTCCTTTAATATACAGATAATGTAGCTAATTCTAATTCCGGCTATGTTTGGAAAGTCGCGACCTTGACCCCCGAGAGCCAAGGTTTAATTAACAGTATGGTATGGCTCAGTGGCTCCATTAGAAGAAACACAACCTTCCAAGACCTTATTGCAACTCACAAGCGGTGGATTATTACAGTGGCCATTGTTTGATTGTTTGTTTGTTTTTTGGCAGACGAAGGTCGTGTTCTGAATTCTGCAACTTTAAAAAAAATAAAAATTAAATTGCATCTCGGGAAATGTAGTGGCAGAAATTAATACTCACGGGGGTGGGACATTGCTCCTAAATATTATATAAAAGGGGAAAACTGTAGGGCTTTTTTTTTTGGGGGGGGGGGGGGAATACAGCCCTGTAGATGTAGGTTCCTGTTAAAATCACAATCTGGCACACATTTAGCACAGATACACAACTAGTTCCCCCAGTCTGCAGTAATCTGGCCCATTAATTAATTGTATTATTCATGGAGATCCCAATTTAACTTTTACTGCAAAAATACCGGCATACAACTATTTCCCATTCATTAGATTAATTAGATTTTTTTATTTTTTTTTTATTTCTGTGATTCCCTTGGTTAGTTTTTCTGACTGAGAAACAGGGATGTTATTTGCATAAAATATAATTTGTACACAATTTTATTATTATTTTTTTGCAGATTAATATACTAATTAGCTCCGTTCCCGTTTACTGAAGCTTATGGTGAGTGGTAATTAGGAAGAAATTGGGTTATTATTATAACAGTGCTTCCCTAAAAACTGCCTCGCGGAAAAACAATGGATATGGCACAAATAATAAGCCATTAATCAACGGAAAATACCCTCGCCGTGTGGCTCGTATAAGAAAAACACAACATGAAATTGGGATGTTCTCCTGAAAGCAGAATGGTGCCCCTCAGATTAATCAGTAGAGGACAAAGCTCTTTAGATGTTGGATTAGCAATTTTTTAAAAATAGTTCACATTCTTAGACACATTAATAAGTTGTTTGTCCCTTAAAGCAGAATATTTCCCACCATGCACCTGACCTCTTCCTGATTGGCTGCCCAAATTGTACCTGGGAAGGAGGGTTATGTATAAAAGATGCGCGCACTATTCTAGCATGCATTAATATATATATTTTTTTTAAAAGGAGCAATCACTGTTTTGCCCATCGAGCCAAACAGACCAATTCAGGAGCCAGTCTATCTATTTTTTTAGGAGCCAGGGAAATGGTACTTCCATAGAGCTCCGTGTAAAACAATAACACAAGTTAGGAGCCAGCAGTTGGAATTTCAGGAGCTCTGGCTCGCTAGATTGGTCAAGCCCTGACTTATTACCCATCCATGTAATCTTCAATGCCTTTACCACTTAGGTTGGATGATTGTTTTATGGATCTACTACTCCTTCTGCAAAATTATAATTAATTCCTGCGCTCCAGTATTCCAGTATTGTTCAAAAACTATAGTGTGTACAGCATTCGGCCAGTGATTTAGTTCAAGGAGCGGGGGGGGGGGGGGGGGGGGGGGGGAGGGGGCTTGGATTGGGGTTGGCAGTTTTATTGCCTAGCCTTTTATTCTTGTAAAAACCAGTGATTTGAATCCCCAAGATAACCGGGTGTGTCGATGACCGGACAAGTAATGTGTATCCCACCCACTGCTTCAGGAATATAAGATTATACAACATATAGGGGGCCACAAGCTATGTTTATTCTCCTTAACCACTGGCAACAATGGAAAACTTTTCGCACCTCCGGTAACTGACTGCAAATAATTAGCACTAGGGTGCAACTTAGTCTGCGATGGAAACAGTTTGGTGTTAAAATAGGGCTCAGGAGTTACACCAAACTCCTCTTTTTGAAGGGGGGGGGGGGGGGGGGGGAAGCACGTTGGCATCTCAGCCCAGAGGTTCAGGACCAGCACAGGTAGGCGCAAAACGCCTGACAAGGTATAGGTTGGTGTTCACACAGAAATCCCTGCCTACTCCACCTTCATAAAGCCCCCCCTCCTCCCCCCCTTCAGAGATGCCAATCCAGTACTGTTTAGTAAAGCAGCATCCATGTGGCAAGATCTGTGAAGGTCCTTCGAACATTATTCAATTATCACAAAGAGCAGCAAATAACCACAGCGAACAATGTTGGCGTTCAGATCCATAGTTTGCCCCCAACGTATCTCCCCCACCGAGGAGCCGCGGACCACCCAGCTTTACCAGATAAACATACAGCTCATTGATACTCCAGTGAAAATGCCGTAAACTCTGCTCTGCTCGGTTTCCCCGTCTCGTTTCCTTCTGTCTCGATTTAACGTCAACCGAATCGAAAGAGCAACTACAGATAAGCGCTCTACCGCCTTACGTGCAGGGAGTGCCCCTTCTCTCTTTCAGAGGGATCCAAAAATCATTTCACAGAGAAATGGCGTGTTTTGTACAGCTGGTGATTTTGAAAAAAATGTAAACAAACTGCGCGGGGGTTAAAAATATTTTTTTCCCCCTCAAAATAAAAACAAAATGGCGTTAGCGTTGGGTAAAAAAAAAGAAAAGGAACCAATTATCCTCACACGGAGGGGCATGTACTAAAAGAATGCAAATGTATTTTATGTGCAAAACTATTTTTGCGCTTTGCAATGTACTAAACATTTAACACTCCAATAGTATATACTAAACATTTAACACTCCAATAGTACATACTAAACATTTAACACTCCAATAGTACATACTAAACATTTAACACTCCAATAGTACATACGAGCAAATTGCGAACAAAAACAGGCAAGTCTGCGAATATTTTTTCTACCTCTTTGGATAGCGCTCGCTAAAAGCTGGTGTCATTTTCACACGCAAAAAATAATTATTTTTCACAAAATATTCGTAAAGCTCTTTAGCGCGCGCAAATCTAATGGCAATTACCATACAAATCCATCACGCCATGTAATAACCGGTATCACTGCGCAGGAGTGTGGGAGCCACTAATCGGCTTGTTTGTGCTGCCGGATCATGTGACCGCGTGGGGCTGGGATTACACCAGCACGAGGAATTAAAGAGGCTTAATGGGGTCAGCAGGTCGGTTTAACCGTTTAAGTGCCATCCCCCTGGAATCCCCCCCCCCTCCGCACACACACAAACCTGCTGTTGATGGCGCCAGGTTTCCCTGCAGTCATTTTCACACTTTGGTGACACCAGCTGGATTGCGTGGTACATGTGACTTGCGCTCGTGGCCTGCCGCTGCATTGCACTGTTTAATGATGTGGTTTCTGTGGCATACTCTTGAGTCTTAGGCCAATTAGTAATCGTCACACATGCCTGGTGTTTCCATTCCCCTTGGTGGGGTCCTTTTTTTTTATCTCCCTCCATGAGTCTTATCTGCACTTAATATCAATAAAATATCCACATTCCTTGTTTATTCCTTGGGGTAAGGCACTGTATTATTATATGCTCCTAATCGGCTGGGACACCGAGGGCTCCTGCCACTGCCCGCTATGGAGGGAGTAGTATTTTACTGCCACTGCTTTGGAGCGCCTCGTTTTTTGAGTGTAATGCCCAGATTTCTGCAGTACGGTTTAAGTAAATGACAGTATCTGAATCCTGCCCCCTACTGGATTATCAATAGTTTTGCTACCTGCCCCCAAGAAGTTGGTAGAGTACATCTAGATTACACATCACTCGGAGAGAGATATTCAAGGCAGACACTCTGGGTTTGGATGATCCATCACTCTAAGGCAGGCACTCTCTGAGTGATGGGTCCGTATTGTAATGAACTGAATATGCCTCTCAAGTACTCTATCCAAATTAATTAACCTGTTCAGTGCTGTGAGGCATTTCTCGGTCCTCTGGCACGGATTGGGTTAAAATTATTTAAAAATTGACACTTGCCTCGTATCTCCCCACACCCCCCCCTCCCCCCCAGCTCATCCCTGGGAGTATTTATTTCAGTAAATGCTGGAGGTTGGTACAATATGTTTTTTTTCCTCTGTCGCCTGGTAATAAGAGTTAAAGAGTTGCGTCTCAGCCGGTATCTGTCATGTCCGTTGAGCCACCCTCGCGCTGCCCGCCTGTGTGGCGCTTTCAGAGTCGCGTCTTATTAACCAAGGTATGTGACGCCAGCCCTTCCCCGGCAGGACGGAGTTTATTACATTAACTACAAGGGGCAGGCACAAGCCAAATTAAACATTCCACGCCTAAATGTTTCAAGTGAATTCCCCTCGCCTGCAGTCTTGGCTTCACTCGCTGGTCCTGAACCAAAAACCCTCTGCTTAATTACATGGGGTGCGTCACACTGTTTACTCAAAGGTCAGTTTGTGGGCCTTATTATTGCTTTTTGAACTTGATACTGGTGGCAGCGGTGTTAATAAACACCAGACAAGGCTGCAGACATGTTTTTTTTCCCACAGAAATCCCAAATTCTCAGTTCTAGCAACACCGCAAGGGATTCTGGGTAGGCATTTTCAAAAAAAAAAAGGTCAACTATGGTAATTAATCCACTTTGTACATGGACCCTTTCATACATATGCAGCCTGTCCGGACAGCCTTTCAAACATAGCCTAGTATAGAGGTGAAAGCCACTGATGGACAACTGTTTTCTCCTTAAGGAGGGAGTAAACCCCAAAATTACATTTTTTATATATATAAGGCCATTTCTCCCTGCTTTAAATACTTTTTGAATAGTGCCTCTGCAGACAGCATGGGTTGTTCGACGACTGGCTTTGTCTGCTAGCGCAGAGTGAGACCCTTGCTTTTGTAATGGTATCAGCAGAGGCGACCTAGCAGACTCTGCGCTAGCATAGAAAGATCCCCAGAAAGCTCAGACGGGCAGTGGGAGCTCCTGCTTTGATTGGCTGTGCATGCACCTACAATGTCAGCGAGCTCCAGACCAGCTGCGTCTCACATGTGTCTCACTGCGTGTATCGATCAAGACACAGGACCACCTTTTGCAAGGGTTAAAAAATAACAAAGTTTAATTGTCCTTTAAGTGGCTTTAGAATCTTTTTGTTGCCCTCCTTGTTGTGAATGGGGTGTCTATAATAAGTGACTTGCTTTTTTAGTACATGGCACAGGTCTCTCCACTTCCTGTTTGACCTGTTTCTTTGTGTCTCTCTCTTGTTGCACCCCCTGCCTGGATACAGAGGGTTTGTCTGCTTTCTGCTCCGTGTGCTATGAATTAAAGGGAACCTGACATGGGAAACATGTTTGCAGGGTAGGGTTTGGGACTGTTAATGAATTGGACGATCTCACACCCCGGCAATGTTGGATACGAGGGGCGGGGTTTGTCCGTGCTACAGTGCCTGCTCAGTGTATTTATTCTCCGGAGTCTTGGACATCAGGACTGATTTGCTTAAATCGGGACAGTTGGGATGGATGCAATTCAGGAGATTAGGTTAAGGTGGTCTAAAGGGGGGGGGGGGGGGTCCTCTTCTTTGAATCTTATCTATGTTTCTGGAATGGGGTGATCAGATTTCATTTTTATCCAGGTAAATATATAAATGTTTAGTTAAGGGGACTGGACATTTTCTCTTAATTTATACAATGTATAGATCATTATTTAGTTCACAGTACAAGCTATGTTTAGGTCAGTGAGATTAAATGTTCATTTTACCTGCAACTCATTAATACTGAATAAGACCTGGAGGATGCACTTTTATTAGTGGTACTAAACCATGATCAGATGTTTAACAGTAAATAATTATAATGTATTACTTTACTGAGAGGGTAGTGGATGCATGGAATAGTCTTCCAGTAGAAGTGGTAGAGGTTAATACAGTGAAGGAGTTTAAGCATGCATGGGATAGGTATAAAGCTATCCTATATATAAGATAAGGCCAGGGACTAATGGAAGTATTACATTACTGAGAGGGTAGTGGATGCATGGAATAGTCTTCCAGTAGAAGTGGTAGAGGTTAATACAGTGAAGGGGTTTAAGCATGTATGGGATAGGTATAAGGCTATCCTAGATATAAGATAAGGTCAGGGACTAATGATAGTATTACTTTACTGAAAGGGTAGTGGATGCATGGAATAGTCTTCCAGTAGAAGTGGTAGAGGTTAATACAGTGAAGGGGTTTAAGCATGTATGGGATAGGTATAAGGCTATCCTAGATATAAGATAAGGCCAGGGACTAATGAAAGTATTACATTACTGAGAGGGTAGTGGATGCATGGAATAGTCTTCCAGTAGAAGTGGTAGAGGTTAATACAGTGAAGGAGTTTAAGCATGCATGGGATAGGTATAAGGCTATCCTAGATATAAGATAAGCTCAGGGACTAATGAAAGTATTACTTTACTGAGAGGGTAGTGGATGCATAGAATAGTCTTCCAGTAGAAGTGGTAGAGGTTAATACAGTGATGGAGTTTAAGCATGTTACCCTGTATTAAACATGCAGTACCAAGATGGGAAGATTTTAGAAAGGGGACCACAGAGGAAAGTTTAGTGTCAAACTTAAAAAAATAATAAATGAATTGCTAATATATTCACGTACTAATTCCCTATATATTCATTGGATTGCAGTGTTCATATTTACATTGTTTTGGATTGTGACATTTTGCAGAATAAACTCTGGTGCATAGAGCAGCGTGCTACCCCCAACGCGTTGCACCATCTGGCACCTGGAAGGGTTAATATCCTGACCCTGTATCTGCTGACCCCATCACTGGGAGAGATAAGTAGCTGTCTCAGCAGGTGATCTGACATGTCATGTAACTAACCTGCCAGAAAACAAGGTAGCGTAACCACAGGAGAGTTTTTACCTGACGTTTTCCAGGCAGACTGGGAGACAGGTTTAATGAAGTGGAACTCAGTGTTAATTAGATGAATGGGGATGCTGGTGTACTCCAGGAGATAAGCCATTTACAGAGCACTCTGTGTATCCAGCCAAGAGCCTCTCCCCCTCCTGCACAACTTATATAGCTTTGGACCCTATTCCTGAGAGCTTTAAAAGGGAGTCTGTCACCTAAATGGTGTAGCGTGTGATGTAGTCCATAAAAAATGATCTATACACTGAGTTGGCAGAATCACAATTAAATGCAGATTATGGGATAATTGTGTTTTCGATTTGGATGTGCGGTCTCCTAATTATGACATCACCTTGGAGTTTGATATGCAAATTACACATTTCCCATTGAAAATAATGTGCATACAAAGCCATGAACAGGAGACTCCCCAGGACATGTTTCTTTGAATCTGTGTATTGGCTGGAAATTCTGCAAACATTATATGTAGATCATTTTTGATAAGAATTTTTTTTTACTCTCTATATAACACTGCACCTTATTTAACCCTTGCTGCCTTAAATGGTTTACTATCTGCTGTGTCTTACATCTGAGACACAGCAGTTCCTAGTTGTCTCGTCCAGCTCCGACTGCCGAATGCGGGGGTCCCTAGTTTTTTTGCATGGGATCAGCAGGGGGGATCTAGATAAGCAAAGAGCAGAGAGAGCCGATCACCGACCAGGGGGCTGGCTGCTTCCTATTCATGGCAGCTGCCAGTCAGAGGAGATACAGTACTATCAGATGTACATGTCAGTATATCATCACACTAGGAACAGATAACATTAAATTGACACATAGGAAAGACCCCACAAAGGAAATTTTAATTTGGGAAACAGCATCTTCACCCCCCACTTATTACACTATTGGTGACCTATATTTCTATATTGATTACTTGTTAGGTGATTGTTTAGTTGGTACCCGAGCAGATAATTAGATGGGAGCAGATTGATAGATCGGAATTTATTTTAACTGCATACTAAATACCAATATGACCAGTGTATACATTTAACATTCTTGCTTTGAAGGGGGAGCGATGGGTGGGCTGGCAGCCGTTACCTTAATAGAGGTTTTGAAAAGAGGCCTGTGATAAGGTACAGGTCAATTCTGGGAATGTGCCTGGGATACTAGAGAATAGATTGATCCTTTGGTCTTTTCCAGATCCCTGGGAATTCTGTTTATTTTGGAAGATTTTGTTGTTTGAAGGGGGGGGGGGCAGAGGTAACATTCCCAGAAAACCAAATATGTGGCCTGTGAATTCCCTCACCCCCTCCCACGTGGGACTGATGCTTCTGTCAAAATTAATCCCAATGGGGGGTTATGTATAATGATGTCCAAAAAGTAGCGCCAAAGTTAATGTCTGCCAGTACAGATATAAGGATCACTGCCAGAATTCTATCTATTCACAGCTTTATACAGACCATATAGGTGCAGCAGCAAGAACTGAACTCTTATGATCCTTTAAACATTTCCCTCCAGCCATACGGGATGTCAGTGGGGAGGGAGGCGTGGTTGGGTCGGGCGGTGGTTTTTTAAATTTAAAAAAAGAATATTAAGTAATATATTAATTATAGAAGATTGCAAATGTTCAACTAGAGAGGAATGAATGGATCCTGTTTGGATCAAATAGGAATATTAAAAGGTACTCAATTGGTAACACATAACCGTACAGGGATCTCTGTTCAAGATGTGATAAATCTGTAAATACATTATTGGCTCCTTCTGACGAGGACCGACAGGCCCAAAGCATCCTCGGTGAGGATCCTTCAGATGGTGAGGATCCTTCGATGGCAATAGATGTGGCTGGCAGATAAAGATTTAATGGCAGATCCAGATTAATGCCGCGAATTGCGTCGGGGCTTCATCGGCCTACTTTGTCTCTTGACCCACGAAGAGGGCATGTTACAGGATATACGTGTGTAGCGAACCAATGTTATTCTAAAAGGATTGCTCTTTAGTTTTTAGGAAAGGATCTTGACCCGAAGGACATAATTGGCTCCATTTTTAAAAAAAAAAGGGGCAAACAGTCCGCCGAACTAGCATTCTAAAGGGTCCTGCTGTCAGTACTTTGGCATAGCGGTGGGCTCAGCATAATATGGCCATATACGGTGGGCTAAGCATAATATGGCCATATACGGTGACAAAATCTTCAAATGTTGTTATCCTAGAAAGGAGTTTTTAAACTTGTAGTCACCTTCTGTACAGACATGTTCAGCAAATTCGGCTGTTCTACGTTGTAACATTTGTTTGTTTGTTTTTTTATCTTTAATGACAAGTTTTACATCTTCTCATCTGCGAAGAGCTAATGATTGACATTGCTGCTGTATTTAACCCTTTGGGTGCTGGGTAGGGTAAATTTAAATGCCTGATCTGGTTATTTTATGATTTCAGATTCCTCGTCCAGCTATATCAGACAACTGGAGACCAAAGTCAAACTACTGGAGGATGATAACAAGCTTTTAACGCAGGTACCTTTTTTTTTGCAATATTTTACTAATCCACGTATAAGCACTTTGCAGGGCTTTGCAGGGATTACTTTAATTACCCCAGCAAAAATAGATTTTTCCCCCCAGATCTAATTTCTATTCTGGGGGGAGGGGGGGATATAGATCTTGATAGGAGTGCTGGTAATCATTATAATAATTGCCCGCAATTTGTGAATTAAATCTGCTCAGGGAATTCTGAAAGACTTGTAATCCACAGAATCATCTTCTCTGTCACTTTTGCAAAGGGGGGGGGGGGGGGGAGCAGCATTGGGGGGCTTTCCTTATAACCTGAAGCAGCACTGCCATAGAGGTTGCTTTAGATTGAACACATGACTCTTCCTGTCACCAGGGTTATTTCACTGAGCTGGTGATGTTTGAGGGAGCAGGCAAGTTAGTGATCTGGCAATTGCTTATGTGAAATGCTCTACATCTCACTAAATGGGTGAGCAGTAATTCAAATCATAATCTCCTTGTATCTAATCCCAGCAACCCTTTTTTTAATGTCACTGTCCTTTAAAGAGGGGACAAGCTCAACTTTTTATCCGATAAAAGTTTTTTAAATTTTAATTTCTGTTTTAAATAGATTTTGAATGATAAATCTATTGATCGCTGTTCAGGCGCAATAGAAGGGAGAATAGAAGCCTGAACACATTTGCTACACATATATGTATTACATTCCTTTGCTGTTTAATTAATTCCATTTCTCGTGTCTGAGATTTCACCCCTCCCTCCCCCCAAAAAAACCCTCTCCATTTTTTTTCTCTTTCTCAGGGCTACTTAAATCCTGACGTTGACTTGGTGGGTGGTCAGTAATACTCTTGGGGACCAAGGCTAACTATTAGTTGACTTTGTAGGCCAAGTATTTAAGAGGATGAATTAACCCTTCAAGTTGAGTGCAGGATGAGAGTTGTACAGTTCACCCATAGCTTGCGATTTACAAGGCAGGATTTGTGAAGTCTGTGTTCAAGCCATCATTAAAAAAAAAATCTATATATTTTACAATAATGACAATATGGTACTTACCTCCGGGGGTTGCCACCCAGCCAGTAACACATTGGCTTGCGACTAATGTTAAATTTAATTTTGCCATATAAATGTCTTCCCCTAATACTATCTGTTTATCCTGGTCTTATGTACTGGAACAATCAGTATACCTTTAAATTTTCAGCACGTTCTACTTCTACTACAGTGCTGACATCTTGTGTCTGTCTCCGTACTTCCTCCTCCTATTAGTGTCACACTTCTAGTGATTTATATGAACATACGCATTTACACTACTTCTTCCTTACAATTCAGTGGGCTCTGTCACCTAAATATTGCCTAGAAGGTGAATGTGGAGATCAAAAATAATCTATACATTGGGGGTGATGCATAAACATGGCGCTAACCTGCGCCTCTTTATAAATGAAGATTTTTGGGGATTTTTTGGGAGGAATGAAAAAAAAAAAAAAAGTGCACTGAAACCTTCCAGCTTATTATGCAAATGGGACCTTTCCGATTCCAATGTGGTTCAATTGCATATCAATCCGCAGGTGATGTCATAAACAGGGGACTTCACAAACACATTTAAAACACATTCTTGCATTTGTTTCCTATTCTAACATAATCTACAGATAATTGTTATAATATTATTTTTTATTTACAGAGTTCCTTTAACGATATCTTTTGTATTCTTAGGATAAAATAATAATTTGGATAATATTGTGTTGTATAGAACTTTAATTTAGTCATTTCTGTCTGATAAGGGGTTAAATGTTTTTTTTTCACCCTTGAATGGCAGAGATTTCTAACTCTAGAACAAGGAATTCACTATCGACAAACTGATGTGATAAACGATGGTGTTTTTGTAACTATTCAGATCGTGTCACGGTTGGTTAGTTTAATTACAGTGTATAATCCACTGCCCTATCTTATTTTTCCGCAGAGTAAGCTGTGTCATCTCACATAGGGTTAACAATTATTGCTATCTGGATAAATTGATATTGATTTTTTCAAGTCTGCCGGCAAATTATTATATCCGGGTCCAGTGTAGTTTGAACTGCGCAAATATAATTAATTGGCGGTCTTAGAGATTGGAATGTGACTGGGAGGGCTTCTTCCCTTCTAAATGAAAATCTCTATTTATTAAAATGTGGATTGTACAGGTCGCAGCAGTCGTCTTTTAACCCTACTATATGTATTTTTCATGGGTCCACAAATTCATAGGCGTACGCGCAGGTAGCACCACTGTTTGCGTGTGCGCCGTGGTCACACATAACCCCCATAGAACCTGTCGGCAGATAAGAACCATTCAACCCATCTAGCCTGCCCAATGACATAGGGGAGCATTTTCACAGACTTAGTTTTCCCCCTAATTTTTCTGTGATGCCTACTGAAGAAAGTATAACAAGGCGGGGAAGTGGGCAGTTCATGAATAGTTATAATATTTTGACATTACTCCCTCTGTAGTATTTGCCTGTACTTGAAACAGAGTCTGTTTTAGGCGTTTTCATTCTTCTGTAAACAATATCTACAGCTCTTTATCCCTCTCTTAACCACGATCCCATTCCACGCTGCTCGAAGTTCACTTTGAAGGACAAACGTTGTGTTTGTGGAAAAAGTTGTGTTTAATTGAAATGTAGGAATTTTAAATAGAAAGGCTTTAATAAAAGAATACAAATAAAGTTCCTTATTGCCCCCCTTTTTTGCGCCAAATAGCTCCGTCAGGGGGCGGACATATTGTTTATAATCTTGGCTCCGGTCTTCCCTTATCTGACCCAACGGTAAGGATAATCTGACCCAAGATTCTAAACCAAGAGGGTTCAATAAGATACTTTGTGTATTGTTACATTTCTGTTTAAAATATACACCTGATACAATGTTTCAATTAAACTTCACTTATTTACCATCAGTTGTCCTTTGTACACTTTTTTTTATTTTTTATTATTCTATAGAAATCTTTTTTTTTTTTTTTTTTAACAACTTCTCAGACCCCAGATTAATTCAGGAGCCACAATATTTTCACACAATATTATTGTAATAGTGACTGTTCGCAGAAACAATTATAAAAAAAAATTAAAAATAGGCAGCGCCGGGCTCTATTAACCCCCTTTTGTGACAATGCACAAGCCGGGTGCACCATGGAAAAGCTGTTAATTAATGACTGCTGACGTACCTGCTAGCCGCTGTGTTGCTTAGCCAGTGTGTTGCTGTGATGCCTCAGGATTGAGGCATTCCCACAACACCTAAATAGGTCAGTCATGTCACCCTGTGATCTGAAATGTGATCTTAAATGCAGGTGTGTCCATGGAATGCATAAAAAAAATAGTTTTTATTGCCATCTAGTGGTTAACACGGGGTCCAGCACATAAGACATTCTGGTGGTCTGTGTTCACAGGTTACGTCAGGGGGTGCCTTGCCCTACTTATATGATCCCTACTTCCCTCGAAGGGCCCCACACTCTGTTACTAACACACTCCAGTCCTAAGCCGTTGGTTTCCGAGTCCTTCTAAGGAATACGATGACAGCTGCCTGGTCCATAAGACTTGGCCTGACACTGATGGGGATTATTTTTGGAGACACCTGCCCCCTGATGATGCCTTCTGTTTCTTGTTATCTTCGAACCAGCTGGGCACTGCGCAGATTTAATTGATGCACTTCAACGTACGTTGAAGATTTTTCGACCTAAGTGATAGGGGAGGGGAGGGGGGTTTAGGTAGGCCGCCTGGTCAATTTGGGTACAGGCCCATACATTTAAAGGGACACTTGGTAATTAAGCCGGAAGTTGATGCCATAAACAGAAGACGCCACAGAAGCATTTAATACACCCCATTCTTCTAATAACTGCGTTCGCTTGCAATTCTGCTCACACAATATATAGATATTTTTGTTTTGTTTTTTTTTGTTCTGTGAATTCACAGTTTAACAATATTTAATCCCAAGTTGCGCACCATCTGCAGCAAACATAAAGTGTCTTGGCGCAGAGGGGATTCATTTGTTTTTCTGATCTTTTCAATCGAACTTAAGTCACTTATTTCCCATCCGTTGCTCTTTGTACACTTTTATTATTATTATTATTATTATTATTATTAAAAAAATCGGCTGTAAAAATAAAATCCAATCTGCCGCGATTAATACGAAGAGGATCAAACAGTGTCCTGAAAAAATACAGTAGGCTATGTATAAAGGTCAAGTTGGAAAAAGGAGAGCAATCACCATGGAGACCAGTGCTGCGTAGAACCTTGCCCCTGAATATCTCACGATAGACAACGCTATTTTTCCCGACAAGCACCATTTATTCTTATCGAAAACACAGTCTTTTTTACCAAAATAAAATAAACACACGCAGGCAAAACCCCAGTGATATGACTTTTCCCATCTGCTTTCTAGCGAATATAAATGATATATATATATATATTTTTTACATGATGACAGAGCTTGTAACTCACTAACGCAGAGCTAACTTTTCCTGTCTTCTCTTTCAGCACTCCAGCCACGGAGATTTAAGGACATTAAGGAAAGGGTTATCCCCCTATCACTCGGCATCCCAACTGTCTAACTCCATCCCGCAGTTCCCAGAGCCCCTGCAGAACGTAAGGAGACCCTTCCCTGCGCAGCCCACTTAGCGGCTGAATAGCAGGAGTTATGTGTACGTTTGGGAGACCGGCTGTGTGGAAACCAGATGAATATGTATAAGCTGGAGACAATGGGAGAAGGGGGGGTATTGTTGCCCCTTAATAAAAGAAATCATGAATATTTATCCCCCGAACACCCCCAAACTTCCCATAAATTGCTGCTGACACCTCTTATGAGTCAGGCAGTTCTCACGTTGGGACCAAGGTTTGTGTGGTGGCAACGCCTGTTAACCCTTTATGTGAGCCAGGGCTCCAGGCGTTAAAAGATGAAGGGGGGGGGGGGGGATAATAATAATAACATTGCATATACTGTAAAGGTAGAGAAGAAATATTGATTCAAAGTTCAATATTTGTATATCTGTGACAGTCCCGTTTTTTTTTTTTTTTTTGTCCCGTCTAGTTAATTTTGGATCTGTCCCGGCTTGAATACAGCCTTGTACAGTGCTTATGGTCATATACAGTCTAAACTAGAAGACTGGTATCTGTACTGGGGAGGCTGGAGTGCAAGCTCCTGGGATACGGAATGTCGAGTGGTGTCACACAGCATCACGTAACTCCGCCTCCTTTAGTCCCAGGAGCTAACCGAAGAACATGGAATATATTCCGTTTATTTGTTTTAAACATGTCTGCAGTGTCTAGTTAGTGTTTTAATTAGGATTAAGGTGCAATATGTGGCCTATAAACATGACACTGACATAGATTAAGAAATGGAGTTTGTTATCTGATCTCTTGTTCTCTACTATAGAGGCCACCTTCTCTGCATAAAGGGTAACAAATACCAACAATGCTATCACTTACACAGGCCACAATCCTGTATTTTACCAGAATACTGGACTTATTGTCAACTGATAAATTCTGAAATTCTCACTGTATCTGAATGTAAAAATGATATGGAATCAGAAAACATCTAATTGGGATATCTGAGTATATATATCGGTGTTCCTTTAATACCCCTCTCCATTAATTAAATCACTAACTTTTTTTGTATCTTTAATTAATCTTCTGGGTTAGAGTCTGTAAAACCTTAATCTGCTGGGATGCTTACTTCAGTGGTTTGGGACAATGCGTGATCTGCTCCTGGTGCAGTGTGTGTATGCTTTTTGGGGTGAGAGAGGGGGGGGGGGGGGGCGATTGGGCAAATAACTTTTTAAAGTTCTCACTGCACAAAGCGAAGTGTAACAGTTCTATATAAAGAAATGTAAGGTTGTTGTGTCTTAGCTGTGAACCTTTTACTTGTACTGGATTGCGCTATTTTGGGGGTCAGTTGACCTTAAATTATTAAAATGGGCAATAAACACGTTTTTTTTACATAATGTAATATTATGTCCCACCCCCTGATCGCCGTTTGAAAATTCTAAACATACGACTGTACTCTCAGAATTCTACCGGCCGAGCAGCCATTAAAAACACGGCGGCTAGATGGAATGGCGCTTTATTCTATCTGAAAATATATGAATGTACTATACAGGCCCGGGCTCTGATTTGAGGTGTTAGTGTATCTTATAAGGATAGGGTCTTAGGGTGATTTTAGCCTGGCTGCCAATGGGAAGGTGTGTCAGTGAACCCCTCTCATTTGTAGAATATGTGATGATGGGGAAGGAGCAGGTAGGGGAAGACACATAGACGATAGTTAGGTAGTGGGTGTTACTGTATCTTTAAAATCATACTACGCTAAAAAAAATACTCTGAATTCTTCGAGCGGGGCTGAGACGCTGTTAAACAATAGCCCAGCAGGCCACGGAGCAGATCATTCAGAGTCCCCCGCTGATTACTTCAAAGGTTTCATAATCTACAGTCAATCTATTTGGGGTTGGCGTAAGTGTTATTATTCTTATTTAATAGGCCTGTAAAATGGAATAGCATTCTGCTAGGGCCGCTCCCTTCCTGGTACAAGCCGCTAAAGCTTATTTATATTGAGGGAAGTCTTTAGCGCAAGCCAAGGCATTGTTCGGTTTTCCTGCGTCTGTATCGTTACCATCTCTGCCGGTCGGCTGTTCCAGAGAAGACTTTGCTCATATCATTTTATAGTGCATTTTTCAGCCTTCTGTTCTAATGATTTATCCTGAATGTTGTAATAGCTGCTGTCGTTTTCCAAGCCGGTAAAAGATCACCGAGAGTAGAGGGGAGGAACATAGACAGTTTATTGTATTGATTAAGATTTGGTTTTTTTTTTTCTAGCTGACAATTTACTGATGACACCACTGTGACCAAAAGCATCACCCTTAATCCTTGGATCCAAAGGTTCTCCCAATCACAATAGAGATGCCCTTTGACCTAGGCCAGGAGATCTAATCCAGATCCCATTATCACCCATTGCCCTTTTATTGGACACAAAGCAACGGCAAATAGTTTTGTTCCGAGTTTTAACCTCTGCCCCCTGTGCCTTGCATATAGATAAAGCAAGCATTGTGTCTGTCTGTCTGTCACTGTATGTCTCATTTAGCGAGGTTTCATTTCTTTCACATTGGCAGATTTAAAAGGACCCTGTCACCTAAACATGACTCACTCTGCGAATATAGAGAATTAAAGATTATCAGAGCGATCTATACATTGTGTAATGTTATTGCATTTGCTGCTATTCTGCAAGGAGAAAAAAAAAATGCTCTTAAATGGGTCTGTGGTGTCGCCAGCTGATGACATCACCTTGCGGCTTTATTTGCAAATGACACATTTCCCATTGAAAGTAGTTCAAGTAAAGTAGTGATTGTTTTTGTAAATCTAGGCCACCTGGTAGCTATTATGGCTGCATTTGGCATGCTGGTCGTGTTCTGCAATGGGGTTTTTAACAAGCACATTTTAAATCTGGGAAAACAAAACTGTGGGACTGTCTCTATAAGATTGGGGAAGTTGGCAGGGATGGCTGTGCTTGTATTATATACACGTGTTGGATGGGAAATTGGCTGTGTAAAGACAAATGTTGTGACCCCCTTCTAATGGGAAATCTCTCACCCTGACAGGGGTCTGCTCGGGTAATCCCAGACATTTCATCCACGCCTCCTGCTGGATATGTTCCCGTGGGGCAGAAACCAGAAGCTGTTGTGCACGCCATGAAGGTAAGAGAGCTAAACACTATGTCTGGACATGAATACCTGGAGATTTCTTCCAGCAGAGGTGGTAATGGAGGACGTACCTGATTTCCAGTGTAATGACTGAGCACAGAGTGTCCATTGCAATGTGAAACGCGTAAGGGTCTGGCATAGTCTCAGTATTGGCTCGCCGAAGTTACGTTTTCTTTTTGAAGTAGAGCCTGACTCCTATAGTCTACAGATATTTATCAAGCCCTGTTCTACATTAGTGGCTTTTAGTATTAGTATATGTAAGACAAACCAGTGACACAAGAGCCTGACTCCTATAGTCTACAGATATTTATCAAGCCCTGTTCTACATTAGTGGCTTTTAGTATTAGTATATGTAAGACAAACCAGTGACACAAGAGCCTGACTCCTATAGTCTACAGATATTTATCAAGCCCTGTTCTACATTAGTGGCTTTTAGTATTAGTATATGTAAGACAAACCAGTGACACAAGAGCCTGACTCCTATAGTCTACAGATATTTATCAAGCCCTGTTCTACATTAGTGGCTTTTAGTATTAGTATATGTAAGACAAACCAGTGACACAAGAGCCTGACTCCTATAGTCTACAGATATTTATCAAGCCCTGTTCTACATTAGTGGCTTTTAGTATTAGTATATGTAAGACAAATCAGTGACACAAGAGCCTGACTCCTATAGTCTACAGATATTTATCAAGCCCTGTTCTACATTAGTGGCTTTTAGTATTAGTATATGTAAGACAAACCAGTGACACAAGAGCCTGACTCCTATAGTCTACAGATATTTATCAAGCCCTATTCTATATTAGTGGCTTTTAGTATTAGTATATGTAAGACAAACCAGTGACACAAGAGCCTGACTCCTATAGTCTACAGATATTTATCAAGCCCTGTTCTACATTAGTGGCTTTTAGTATTAGTATATGTAAGACAAACCAGTGACACAAGAGCCTGACTCCTATAGTCTACAGATATTTATCAAGCCCTATTCTATATTAGTGGCTTTTAGTATTAGTATATGTAAGACAAACCAGTGACACAAGAGCCTGACTCCTATAGTCTACAGATATTTATCAAGCCCTGTTCTACATTAGTGGCTTTTAGTATTAGTATATGTAAGACAAACCAGTGACACAAGAGCCTGACTCCTATAGTCTACAGATATTTATCAAGCCCTGTTCTATATTAGTGGCTTTTAGTATTAGTATATGTAAGACAAACCAGTGACACGTGACCTTTAGCTCCCTGGCGGATGAACTAGCACTTCCCCAATGCTAAGCCAGCCATATATTGCACATAGGTGAAAAGAGCCTATAATTACAATGCCGCAAAATGCGTTGGACTGTTAGAAATGACAGTAATAATAATCACACAGTGAATTCCACCTGATCACATGTACTTATTCACTAGAAATAATGGTACATTTATTTGTAAGAAATGTTTATTGAGACAAATGTATCGAACTGTCGAAAAGTGTTTATTTTATTTGCACATTTATAACACATTTTAGTTTTTCAACAAATCCTCTTTATCGTTACCAAATCCCCGCTAGAAGATTTATTGGTTTCGATTTTCCTTTATTTTGTGGAAGTGATCATTGTAAAAGTCCTAATCGATCCACTATTACTAATTCCTGACAACGTGAACCAGTCTCAGCTGATACTAACAGGGTTAGAAAAAATGTAATTATAACCAATAAAATTAACCTATATTATATATATTTTTTTTAAAGTTCCAAACTTCGAAAGGACACAAGATAACTGAAAATTACATTTTTGCATTTTGCTTAAAATATACAGAAATTTTATAAAAGTGGAACAATCAGCAGGAACTGACCACTGTTTTCAGTGGCTATGGCTCCACTTTTAGAACTATTTCTGCATCACCCAGCGCATATTCCCTTTTTTCCCAAAAATTTTTATGGAACAGATGAAGTTTATTTTGTGTTCTATAAAATTTCTCTGTATTTTCTCTGTTTAGGTCCTAGAAGTCCATGAAAATCTGGACCGGCAGGTACCTGACAGCTACGAAGAGGACCTCAGTGAGAAGGAGAAAGCAATCGTACGGGAAATGTGCAATGTAAGTGATCCAGGGGCAAAAGTTTGAGAATAAACCTCGGCACTGCTTGATTTAGCTCAGCTTCCAGGCTTTCATTAGGTTCGGGTCCCTTAATGGTTAATCTTACTCTGTGGTCATTAGTGTCTTACTCTGTGGTCATTAGTGTCTTACTCTGTGGTCATTAGTGTCTTACTCTGTGGTCATTAGTGTCTTACTCTGTGGTCATATATTGTTATATGGGCAGTGACTCCTCTAAGCTTCCATCATTGGGTTCATTCACTGAGCCTGGAGAATACGAGGAAGCAGTCAGGTCAAGCAATCCAGCAGCTTTTTTTTTTTGTGTGACTTGCATTACACTTCCCATCCCCTTGAAGGTAAATTAAGACAGACACCCTGTGCGGGTTAGTTTTAGGGCTTGTTTGGGGTTAGTATTAAGGTGGTAGGGTTAGTATATTAGGTTCAGGGGGCAATATTAGGGTTACTATCGGGGGTTCCGGGTTATTTAGATTTTTAGGCTTTGGAGATAGGGACTACTTTTAGGGTAAGAAGTGTTTTTTTTATTGGGGGGTGGCGTTTAGTATTTTGCGCTGACAGTTCAGCGCTGAAACAGCTGCACTGAACTGTCAATTCTCTGCCAACGGTGAATTGACCGCGAGCAAGTGCCCCCCCCCCCCCTTAGATGTAAAGCGGATTGACACTAGTAATTTTATCATAAAGCTAAATAGATATTTTTTTTTTTTTTTTTTTTTTTAGACCAATTAGAACTCTAAAAAACTCTAATTTATATGTAAAAGAAGCAAGTGGAAATTATTATTGGTTTGTTTTCTCGGTAGGTGGTATGGCGCAAGTTGGGCGACGCAGCAAATACCAAACCTTCGATCAGACAGCACCTCTCCGGGAACCAGTTTAAAGGGCCATTGTAGGATTTGGTTTTCTGCGGACTTCTCACGAAATAAACTGAGGAGAGAAAAAAAAAATGCCCTTGGCGTATCCAGAACAAACGGCAAACTGTGAACGATGTAAATATCGAAGTGGAAAGCGGGCGTCGTATACTGTATATATGTTTAATCTCCAGGAGAAAAAAGAAAAACAAAAACGTTCATATTTTGTATTGTAGTTCACTTACTGTACAGACCGTGTAGATAAGATGATAAAGCTTGGGGGGGGGGGGGCACTAACCTGTGAAATTAGTCTTAATGGATAAAACTTGTTTTTATGGAATTTTACTATTTCCTTTTCAGTATATAAAAGGGTGAATGGATACAAATTAAACCAGTATCGTGTGAAATTTTTGACCAAAAGATTCTGTTCTCAACTCCTAGAAAAAACCCAAAACATTAGGAAAATACAGAATTTTGTATTTTATTTTAACTGTATTTTTGTTTATCACCCCAAATATATATATATATCTCCGGTGTTTGGGCGCTGGGGTCTCTCATTTTCCCGAGGGTTGGAAAGAAGTCGGTCGTCCTGATACCAACAGGAAAAATTCCAATTTTTGTCTACAGTACTATTCGAACTATCCAATCAAGGACTGAATTACCGTTCCGGCAGCTTCTAGATAGGTTGTGGGAAACATTACTCCTTCCGAGAGGACGGAGAAGCAGCATTTTTTTTTTAAATACTATACATTACATGGTTTCATTTTTAACTGCATCTTTAATGGTGGTTTCAGTAGATCGCAGTATTATGATTTATTAATACGTTAAGAGATACAGATGCCATCTCACACTTCTTATACAGTGGAACATCCAGAATTTACCGGACAAGAATCCCCAATAGAAGATTTCTTCCTTTCTTCCCATCTTTTATGGACTGAACAAATCATTCCGTACTGTCTTCTTGTGTTCTTATAAAAGTCATCATTTATCCAGTATTGCCAATTCCTGATGAGTTGAACCAGCCCAGTACGGTAGCTGCTGGTACTTTATAAATGACCTGTTGGTAAAATTAACCAATATTATGTATATTCAGAAAATGTCACACTTTGAAAGGATTGAGGATAAGTGAAAAGAAATATTTGGTTTATATAGTGTACATGCGAAACAGGTAGTAGAGAATGCAATACAAAATGGCTGCCTCGCACACACCAAAAAATCATAATTCTACATCTCTCAGGTTTTATACTGTGGAGGTAGAGAATAAAAACATTCTATACATTGTGTTAGAACTGCAAACAAATTCATTAATTAGGAACATGTTTTAAATGCTTATGACATCACCCTGGGGCTTGATATGCAAATCACCAACAGGTGATGTCATAAGCAGAAGACTCCACAGACACATTTAAAAATACATTGTTTTTCTGCGGTTCTGGTAGCATAATATGTGTATCATAATTTTTTATACATTTCATCCACACTATCAATGGCAGAGTCCTCTTAATGTCTCAGTATATTGACATTTCTAGACCTGTATTGTATGAATTGTATTTCTAATGAACTTGTGTCTCAGGTTTTCTCTTAGCAAAGTTATTATTTTTTTTTTAGATCACTTTCTATAATACAGAAGCCAAAATCCACATTTTTTTTCTTCTTAAATATCTGTATAAAACCAGGATGGATTTATATTTTGATAGAACCCTGTAGTTGAAAATGCAGAATAATTATTTTGAATCTAGAAATGAATATACAAACTTTGTTTTATATATATTTAGTTCAAACTAAGTGATGACTTGAAAGGGCATTAATATAACCAGTAGAAAAATAGAAAGTTTGAATGGATGTTGAAGATTCTGACACACATCACTGACAGGTAGTCATGTATCAAAGATTTCCTTTGTGAATAGCTTACACTGCATTGGGAAAAAAATCCAGGTTTGTAGCAGACAAAGATCTAATTGTTTCCAGTGGAATTCACTTTGTTGCTGGTTTCTAAGTTTGATACCTGATCATATTTAATGGTGGGAGAAGAGAAGGGTCCACTCTGTGTTTTTTTTAAATGTGGCAGAAAAATACTGCTTGTTTTCGTCGAGCTGGTTGCATTAACACATGGTCTATTTTTTTTCATGCTCAGTCGCTTGCATACCGCTTTTGCATTATTGAGCATGCTCCACCTCCTGAATCTATTTTCAGATTGTAAGTGTACAGCTGTATGAACAGAATTATGTGGGCAGTGACATCACTTGGAAGTTTGCACCAACTCCCAAAGCTATCCAGAAGAATTGGGGCTCCAATTGGGCATCCCCAGGAATATGTATGAAGAGACCTTTTTATTGTCTCCGAAAAAATGTTAAGGCTTCCAAAGCTTTCACAGTATTGAAAAAAATATACTGTGTATACGGGGATATTACCACTGGCAGAAAACCTGGTAATTATTGGAAACAAAAAAGTAGTAAATGTATTTAAGTTCTCCACTTTAATATATATTAATCACCAGGTGATATGGCCGTGATGGCTAACCTTGGCACTGTAGATGTTAGGCAACTATATATCCCCTAATTCTTAATCAGCCATATGTATATGAGTTAAAACTGAAAATGTATATATGATTTGGTCTGGCTGAGAATTAAGGCATATGTTGTTCCCAGACACTGGCAGTGCCAAGGTTAGCCATCACTGGGATAGGGTATACACCAAGCATGAAAGGTTACAACCAGGGGATTGATTGCACACCAGTCTTGGGTTCACAGGAACCAGACCCCCAACTATAAAGTACAAATGATAAATATTGACCTGGATTCATTGTAGGGCTCTATCAGGGGATGGACATGTTGTTTAGAATCTTTGCTCTGTATAGCTCTATCAGGGGGCGGACATGTCGTTTAGAATCTTTGCTCTGTATAGCTCTATCAGGGGGCGGACATGCTGTTTAGAATCTTTGCTCTGTATAGCTCTATCAGGGGGCGGACATGTTGATTAGAATCTTTGCTCTGTATAGCTCTATCAGGGGCGGACATGTTGTTTAGAATCTTGGGTCAGGTAATTAAGATCTGAGCCATCTGACCTAAGATGTCTGCCCCCTGATAGCACTATGCAAGCAGAAAGGGCACAATAAGGTAGTTGATGTATATTCTTTCATGAATACAATACCTACACATCGAGCAATCTTTCAGTAAAAACAGAACTTTTACGGACAGTTGCCCTTTAAGATACAAAACATTAAGTGAGGCGTTACGCACTAGGACACTAATGTTCTGATCCTCTGCTGGTGGGCGTGTTCCGTTAGAACTGCTTCCTCATTGGTCCGCCGTTCATTCACCTCCGTCAGGCAGCGTAAGCTCATTGGAGCAGTCAACCGCGAATGCTGTGGCCATTAACCTCTGTGACTGCAGATGGAAAAGGATTACGGTTACATATGTGACCAATAAACATTAACGAGCAAGCACGGTAGCGCACTCCAGTGAATGCACAAGGGTTGACCAAGAGCCGGTACGGCAGGCTGACAGGGGGGAGGACACTGACAGAACCCCCCCACGTCGGTGTCCTAGTGCTGATAATCTCTAAAAAAGGTTGAAGATGATTTTGTTTTTTAAAAAAATAAAAAAACTTCAAAAACAGGATATGTAAATTACACATTCCCAAGGAAAATTGGTTCATTTGCCTTTCAAACCACAGATGATGTCATTAGCGGCAGACACCACAGACAGATAGAAAACATATTTCTTTCCTTTGTCGTTATACGTATAGACCATTGTGCTTCCATCTTTATTCTCTCCATTCATAGTATTAGCAATGGTCATATACAGAACGATTTGCTCATTTTATACGGATTTGAGATGTAAATATAAGAATGTTCAAAAAATAAAACATTTTTATATTTCCCCATATAATTGGTGAGATATTTTTCTATGTCGTCTTGCTCTGAAGGGCATCTTGGCTGTGGAAATGAAATGCAAATTGTTCCTTACTCATGTTTTACCGGTTTATTTGTTCCACTGTGCTTGTTTAGTACATGACCCCCATAGATTTTTTTTTTTTAAGAAGAAAAGAAAAAAATTACTATTCTTTAAAATGAAAGGCTGGGGACAGACATTAATCGTACAAAAGGTGTCACATTAAATACCTAAAAAAAAAAATTCCCTTACTCCTTGTCCAGTCCCTTTCCCACATAAAATACTTGACATTCCCAAACACAAAACCCTCCGCTGCCCATCTAACAAACCCAAAAAGGAAAACCCCTCCTCTGTCACCCATCCCCTCCTAACCCCCCCCCACTAAACAAACTACTCGATTCTTTGTCTACATGCTCCCCATGGCAGCCATCTCTCCCTAGGCCTATTATCCTTCCACTTCATCCCTAGTATTATATCTTCTAATCTTTTCCATCTTTTAGTGATTCCTGTTTTTGCTGCATTCTATAACCTGGCAGTCAGAGAGTGTTTATATATATATATCTATATATAGGAGAAAATTCACCTGCACTTTGACTGCCTCTTATACTACATCACAATTCTTCACTTTACCATTACCCAATCTCCCTCCTAATTACTAAAAAATTAAAATAGAGCACGATAAAGTATGCTGTGCCACTGAAATGGTTAAAACAAGTTTCCCCTTTTTTGTTACTTGTGGCCCTGGGTATCCATTCCTATTAATCTCACTTTATCAGTCACTTGCATTTGATTTGCAAATAGATCTTACTTTAATCCCGCCCACTGTCTATATCTGAAGAATTCTAAGCGTACAGCTGTACACCTGGTAAGGAGAAAGTGCAGATACATGCTATCAGGCTACTGTGCATCTCAACATCCCATTACAAGCAAAGTAGCATTGGAGGCACTTTAATGGCAGTGCAAACCTAATACAAGTAAATTAATCAGATAATTTGATTTTAAGACAGACATACTTTTTTCTATATTTATTGAACATTTATATACATTTAAAACATGTGGGAGTAGAAAATGTCTTTGCCTCATGAAAAAAACAAAAAAAAAAAAACAAACAGTAGAAATGTTAAAAAAGCCATTGTCCAGAATGAGCAAAAATGTCCCAAACAGGCGCTCCTTAAGGGGTTAACGTTCTCAAGTGAATGAGCAAGTGAACTGACTGATCTGATTTTCGTGATACAACACTGCCACCCAGTGGTCACTGCAGGTAAATGCTAGTAGCTGGTTTCTATACATCAAATTACAATGCTTGGTTATGTAGATTGGATTACACACATTAGCTACCCACAATATAGGAAGCACATATACAACAAAAATATTGCAGGGAGATCAGTGTACATGTCAAAAATACAACATAAAGCATACAGAGAATTTGCAACAGATACAGAAGATTCCCCAACTTTCCACCAACTTCCTGTGACTTAAAGGATCATATATAACCGGTCGTAAGTGAAATGGTATCATAATCACTTTGTTTATACATCTGGACAAGGCCGCTTTAAAAAATAAATAAATATTCTGCCCTCCTTTCATTATTGCCCCCACATCCCTTGCCATTGCACCCACATAAAAACTTGCCCCAGCACTCATGCCACTCGAAGTACCAGAACGTGCCTCAATATCCAATCCACTCAGAGGACTTCCCCCAGCACCCACAGGATGTGCCCCAGCACCCAGATTACCCCCACAGGACGTACCCATGCACCAAATACGAAAATATCAGTTATCAGAAACAATATTGAAAATATAGGACGAGGAAAAAAAGTGCACAATTCTGGTTAGATTGCCATACGACTCTGGTATTATCTGCACAAAAGTGAGAATTAAACGTAACTTGTGAAATAAATAAATAAAACCCACACACTTTGCATTTTATATGTACAAAGCTTGATTGATACCATTCAGCCACAAATCTGACTACAGGAATCCCCAATACAAACCGGCATTATACTCTATATTGAACCCCTTGTCCCAGAATGATTCTCTATATATCATCTCCTTTACGACGAAGAGTTTTACAAGAAAACTAGAGAATTTACCAAATTCAGTCTAAAGACAAGGCCAATAGCAGACACTGCCCCATCTGGATGTTCCAAGAACAGCAAGAGAGTAGTGAAGACAAATTAAACCCACCACAAATATAACAGGGCTTCTCATACCCGTCCTCTAGGACCCCCAACAGTCCAGGAATTAGGGATTACCCAGTTGTGTTTAAAAAACAAAAACAAAACACAAAACCATCAGGAACCCATACCCGGTGTCATACACATTTCATTTGCAGGTGAAATACATGTAGGTTGATGGATCAGGGAAACAAACATTTTATTCTGAATCACTTACCTGGTAAGTATCCTACCCATACCTACACACCTCCCTCCCCTGGTTTCCAATCTCACACATTAAAAGGACAACTGTACCAAAAACACAAGTCATGTATAATTGAAAGATTGCATTTCAATTAAAAATGTGTGTAGAGATTTTAAATAGGATTTTTTTTTAATCAAAGCATCTAAATAATGTACCTTATTGAGCCCTCTTTCTGCTGTTTAAACCCCAATAGGGAGCGGACATGTTTAGAATCTTCGGACAGTGCTTCATTCAGATCTGACCCAAGATTCTAAACAACATGTCTGCCCCCTGCAAGAACTAAACAGAGCCGCCCTTAAAGCATTCTTTGCAAACGATCTATACTTGATGCAATCTTTCAAATAAACATTCCGTTTTTTTTGCTACAGTTGACCTTTAAGCTCCTCTCCCCCCCAAAACACACAAGTCATTTGGTCTCATTTCTGGTTTTATTCCATTATACAAGAATGATTGCAGCATCTTACATTTCTAGGTCCAACCAGCTTCACATTTACACTTTTACAAATACAAAAATATTTACAGATGTCCATAAAAGTTTAAACTGCAATTAGAAAAAAGGAAAAAGAAAAAAAAAATGCTCTACCACCATCTCTGCTCTGACAGGGAGATCATTAGTTAGCATTTTACAGCATTCTGGAAGAGCATCTCAGCCAATATGGCTCTGGAAGTATCTCATCCGCTAGCAAGAATCAATGGGAAATTTGATTGAGCCGGGGGGAAAGGGAAGGAAGAGGGTAAGAAGGGGAGGGGAAAAAAGGGCCTCATTTTATTTCATCTTGTAACTAACCTTGAATTCAGGTTTAGAATGTGTTGTAGATCTGTGAAGCCAGTTTAAAGTCACTCTATTCTGCTCCATTCAAAAGAACACATAACTTATGAAATAATCTACATATTTTAAAAACTTAACTCTGAACCTTTGGAACCAAATTCATGAAATTTAAAACGGTTTCTTGCATTCGCCCCTGGCCCCCTCCCCAGAGTTCGCCAGGCAGCCATACTATCTCATCCAAGCAGCCCGACCTAACCCCGCAACTGGGGGCATGCCAGGGGGTGGGATCGGTGGTGGAACCGGAGGCTGGCCACCAGGTGGCACTGCAGGTGGCGGATAACTGGTAGGCGGTATTCCGATACCTGGAGGTGGGTGGCTGGGGGGCAGTCTTGGAGGGGGAAAGTTTGGGTTGTAAGTAGGCGGAGGTGGGTAAACAGGTGTAGGAGGCGGGATATTAGGTGGGGGGAACGAGGAAGGAGGTGGAGGGACGGAGGGTGGAGGGTTGGGTGGGTAAACATGGGGGTGGTAAGGTAAATGAGCAGGTGGCCCATAGGCTGGGGGTAAAGACCCATATGATGGACCTTCGGTCTTCATCATGGACTGTAGGTTCTGATAACCTTCCCCTGACATGTAGGAACTGGTCGTCGACATCCCAGTTATATAGCTGGAAGGAGGTGGGGGCCGATGGGGTAATGGTGGGGGCTGATGTACAGGTGCTGGGTGCGCAGGAGGCGGGATCTGGATCTTCGTCAAATCGGCAGATTCTAAAACAATTGTACTGTCTCCATCAACTGCCGCTAAGGCTGGTACCAGTGGCTTCCTCTCTGCCAAGGACAAATAAAAGAACATTAAAAGCCCAATCCGAACAAATGTATTTCCAGTCTTTTACTCGTTATTTCTCTCAAATCACAGAGTTGGATCTTAAATTAACCACCTACTGATGCTCCTGGAGACATCACACAGAATTAGCAGCTCAGCCGTTTATACATATCCCGATTTTTATATAAGATTATTAAAAGGACAACTGTAGCAAAACATTAAGTTCTGTTTAATTGAGAGATGGCACCAAGTTCAGGCATTTTATATATAAATGCTTTAATGAAAGAATACAAATAAAGCACCTTATCGAGCCATCTTTACACTATATAGCTCTACCAGGAGGCAGACATGTTGGGTCACATGGGTCAGATCTTTGTTCATCTGACCCAAGGTGAGTGAAGATCTGACCCAAGATTCTAAACAACATGTCTGCCCCCTGAGAGAACTATATGGAGTAAAGATTCTAAACAACATGTCTGCCCCCTGAGAGAACTATATGGAGTAAAGATTCTAACCAACATGTCTGCCCCCTGAGAGAACGATATGGAGTAAAGATTCTAACCAACATGTCTGCCCCCTGAGAGAGCTATATGGAGTAAAGATTCTAACCCACATGTCTGCCCCTTGAGAGAGCTATTTGGAGTAAAGATTCTAACCAACATATCTGCCCCCTGAGAGAACTATATGGAGTAAAGATTCTAACCCACATGTCTGCCCCTTGAGAGAGCTATTTGGAGTAAAGATTCTAACCCACATGTCTGCCCCCTGAGAGAACTACATGAAGTAAAGATTCTAACCAACATGTCTGCCCCCCGAGAGAACTATATGGAGTAAAGATTCTAACCCACATGTCTGCCCCCCGAGAGAACTATATGGAGTAAAGATTCTAACCCACATGTCTGCCCCCCGAGAGAACTATATGGAGTAAAGATTCTAACCCACATGTCTGCCCCCCGAGAGAACTATATGGAGTAAAGATTCTAACCCACATGTCTGCCCCCCGAGAGAACGATCTGGAGTAAAGATTCTAACCCACATGTCTGCCCCCTGAGAGAACGATATGGAGTAACGATTCTAACCCACATGTCTGCCCCCTGAGAGAACTATATGGAGTAAAGATTCTAACCAACATGTCTGCCACTTAAGAGAGCTATTTGGAGTAAAGATTCTAACCCACATGTCTGCCCCCTGAGAGAGCTATATGGAGTAAAGATTCTAACCCACATGTCTGCCCCCCTGAGAGAGCTATATGGAGTAAAGATTCTAACCCACATGTCTGCCCCCCCGAGAGAACTATATGGAGTAAAGATTCTAACCCACATGTCTGCCCCCTGAGAGAACGATATGGAGTAAAGATTCTAACCAACATGTCTGCCCCCTGAGAGAACGATATGGAGTAAAGATTCTAACCAACATGTCTGCCCCCTGAGCGAACTATATGGAGTAAAGATTCTAACCAACATGTTCGCCCCCTGAGAAAACAATAAGGAACTTTATTTGTATTATTTCATTACATAATTTATAAATCTACACTTTATACAATCTGTTAATTAAACATGAGGTAATTTTCTGCTACAGTTGTCTATTAAGACAATTATTTAACATCTCAAACATGGGTAAAAAGAACAGGGCACTGGCCAACTCACCTGGTGGGAGGAGGACAGGAGGTAGCGGTGGATGGGAGGTCTCAATTTTAGGCATTTTACATGGCTGCTCTGTATATATAGATAACAAAAAAAAAAAAAAAGGGGGGGGGGGTGAGTAACTTGGTTTTACTCAATCATCCACAATAGATTACACCACAAACCTAACACAAGTCAGAGTCCAAACAGTTACTAATTCTTCTGTTTAAGGCAGACTGGCTGGTAAATGTGAAAATAACCCAGCTCTTCTTAGAACCGATGCTCAAACACTTATATACTGTATTTGACCACTTTAAAGAAGACCCCCTAAACTTTGGATATTCATTTAGGGGAAAAAAATAAAAAAGCTTAAATATAAAGACTATCCTGTAGGAATTTTCCAAATTTAGTAAGTGATAATTGAATAAATGCATTTCTTGTTTTTATTTCCTTTTATTTGCCAATCTGCCCCCAGACAGCCTATGCATCCCCCTCCCCCCACCTGCCAATGCATCCCCCAGACTCCCTGGTGTCCAGTCAGTGGATGTCTGTGTGATGCATGCAGACACTTCTGTCACGGTATCTATGACTAAACGCCAGGCGACCATGTAAGCCGGTGTTCCATCATACAAGTCCTGGAGGAATGCTTGCAAGGAGCATCCAGGGCCCTCTGCGGAGGGCCTGGTTCCTAGTCTTATCGTAAGACCTCTATTTGACTTCCGATTATAAAATGACCTTGACTATAAGCATTTACTCTGGAAAAAACCTTGTTTTATATTCGAGTAAATACGTTAATCTACAACTATTTATCGGTAATTTGGGCAGTTGGAATTACATTTAAATTACAAAGATTACAAGATATTCAAAAGTAAAACACTTAAGGTTGAACACCTTAAAAAGGGTGTAGAACTATTTGGATACCGATTTCAGCAGAGGAGAATTTCATAGTACAGATACATCTTGTTCTATATGGCAAACATTCAGGGGTCTTATTTGTAAACGTCACCTGCCTGAGAGAAGAGGGGTTAGAGAATTGACACCTCTGGGTCTACCTTGCAGCAGCCTGACACATTGAGAATAGACCCTCATATCGCACCACACTGATAATGTATCTGATCTCATGCTGTGCTTTAATTTAAAATTATAATAATAAAAAGGTACAGCTCACTTACCCAGAGTCTTCACCTCTTCTTTTGGAGAAGAAGGCTGAAATACAAAAATTACCATAGGTTACCATTTTAAAAGGAGATAGGGTGAAAAATTATTTCAGAACTTAAAAGTTTAGGAACATGGAATTATTAACAGGAAGGGAAAAAAAATATCTAAATCTGGATCTGCGTCACTGCTCAGTCTATCAGATCTGTGTAATGTTGTAGGGGGGAGGTAAGTGATCTGTACGTCTAACAAATCCCACTCAAAGAACTCCAAATCCATTCCCTAGAGTGATCGGACTGAGGACTGGAATTTTGGGACAGCCGACCCATGCCATTGGTAAGACTGTGAAAAGACCATCAGTCGAATGATAATAGAGGTGAGAGGATTATATTCAATATACAATGTGGGTCTTACAAAACCAGAATCACCTCAGCTGGTCTCCTGGATTTAGGAATGACTAATTTAGAAGTGCCATATTGGCCACGGCCACATACTGCAGACACACACAATGTATCACCACCACCAATAACCTGTACAGGGCACACATGGTACCAGGCACATCACTAGGTCTAGTTTCATGGAAAATAAATATATTCGTATTCTACGATACAGTTAATATAGAGTAGCCTCAAATTTTTTTTTTTTTTTTAAATAAAATGAATGACAGACACTACACACCAGGGGTCGCTTTGCTGACTTGGGAGGGCTGGACTGAGGAGAAGGCTTCTTGGGCTGTGGAGTTGATCCCTGAGGCAGATCTTTCTGTTGAGGGGTCTGAGAGTCTGGAATCTGGGACAGTTGAGGTTGGACAGAGGCTATCTGCGCTTGGACCTGGGGAGAGGTCTGCTGGGATCCATGAGGCATTTGCTGCTTGCCCTGCGAGTACAGGTCCAGGATCTGGTGACAGATGTCTGCAAAATAAACCACAAATGAGGGGTTACAGGATGCAAAGCAGAGGGGCTGTAGCTTGAGTATTTCTAGGACCCCGTTGTACAGTTATTCCCTACCTTAATCCTTTCCACTAAGTCTCTTAAACAAGTTGTGGCTGTAGATTTGCCCAATTTAGCTCCACCATCACAATTAAGCTAGTTTTCATAAATAAAAATACTGCTTTGCCATAAGGTGCGACCAATGCTGGAATACTGAAAAAGACTCATTTTAATTTTACCTTCAAGGACGTCAACGGGTACATCTTGGACAAACTGCTCCCACCACCGTCGGTACATTGGCTTGGACGTCCAATCTTGGATCTCAAACTTGCACAAACGGCCAGCGAGGTACATGACGGCGACAGCTATAATCTCCGGTTCCCACTGCAGAGACAGCGTGGTGCACAGGCTAAAAAGGATGAGATAAAAAGCTTAGCAGAATCAAGGCCACACACTTCCTTGGTTTATTGTACCGACGATGCAAGGACTGGGCTGGGAGCAGTGGCATTGCCTGTAAACATGCTGTACACAGAACTTAGCTGGCAGCAGCATTGAATTTCATAATACAAGATGGACGGAGAATAGTTAAATAACCTATGCGTTAGCTATTTACACATTAGACACAGGGCTGGACAAATGGTCAGGAAGTCCTGTCAACTAAGGTTCTGTGCTCTATGACTTATTTATTGACACCTATATATAAAAACACTCCTAGACGCCGGCCAAGTGCTAGTTTAGGGGTGGCCAAGCTTGCCTAACACGAACAAACATCATCATGTTATATAAATATTAAGACAGACATGTACATAATATTTATACACGTATGACATTTTGAACAGTTGATTTAGATTAGTTTTAATAATCACAAAGTACCCATATACTACATGGACAAAAGTATTGGCACACACCTCTTAATTCTTGAATTCAAGTGTTTAAATCAGACCCATTGCCACAGGTGTATAAAATCAACCACCCAGGCCTGCAGTCTGAATTTACAAACACTAGCTAGTAGAGAGCTCACGGGCCTCCATCTTGGCTGCGAGTAGTTTAAATTCTAGTTTAAAAATCATAAAAGGAGTTTAGTCAAAATAACTCCATGAGCCGCACTTTAGATGTCAAAGAACCGCACGTGGCTCCATGTTTGGTCGCCCCTGCGCTAGATAAGATGTCCAAGCCACGGTATAATGTATTCTAGTCCACAACTGGAGCCTACCTTACAAATATGCCTTCCATATCGGTTATTTACATCATCTGTGGTTGGTTCCGTGTCAACTGTCTTACACAGGGTAACAGAAGCTTTATGCCAGTTCCACCTACCTGTCATTTACAAAGGTCCATGCCATCTGCACCAACTTCTGGATTTTGTTCTTATCTCCTGAAGGAAGAAAAATAAAAGAAATAAAATCATTGTAAACAAGAAAGCGAAAAAAAAAAAAAAAAAACTACTGGTAACACTATCATTTTATGGTTCGTGTGAGCACCCCTACCTTTCAGCTGCTTGGCATATTTCAAAAGAAACTGGTACGGGTGTTCGACTTGCAAGTCAAATTTGATTGTTTGAAGAAGAATCCTCTCCAGTACCATGACTTCCTCCTGGACACAAACAAACAAACAAAAATGTACACAATACAATACATGTACTCACAAACACAAGTGTGCAAAAAACTGACAAACCTATCACACACAAGCTCTAAATCATAATACATGTGTCTATATAAAAAAAGACACAAGAGACTGAGGACTGTAGTAAAAGTCTGACTTATCCAGATGCTTCAAATGCTCAGTTTATACAAAAGCAAATGAGTAATTTACTCTGGAGAACAAGCCCTTTATTATCGAAACATAAAAGCCAGATCACACTTTTGTTCATCTCAAATTTTAATTAGACCAGCATTGTGGGAATTGTGGTCCAGAGTCCTGATGTCCCACTGAGCTCTGCCCCTGTCCCACTGAGCTCTGCCCCTGTCCCACTGAGCTCTGCCCCTGTCCCACTGAGCTCTGCCCCTGCCCCACTGAGCTCTGCCCCTGCCCCACTGAGCTCTGCCCCTGCCCCACTGAGCTCTGCCCCTGTCCCACTGAGCTCTGCCCCTGTCCCACTGAGCTCTGCCCCTGCCCCACTGAGCTCTGCCCCTGCCCCACTGAGCTCTGCCCCTGCCCCACTGAGCTCTGCCCCTGTCCCACTGAGCTCTGCCCCTGTCCCACTGAGCTCTGCCCCTGTCCCACTGAGCTCTGCCTCTGTCCCACTGAGCTCTGCCCCTGCCCCACTGAGCTCTGCCCCTGCCCCACTGAGCTCTGCCCCTGCCCCACTGAGCTCTGCCCCTGTCCCACTGAGCTCTGCCTCTGTCCCACTGAGCTCTGCCCCTGTCCCACTGAGCTCTGCCTCTGTCCCACTGAGCTCTGCCTCTGTCCCACTGAGCTCTGCCTGATTGTTTACCTGTCAGCCTGGGAAATTCTAACATAATTTGATATACAAAATGTTGTATATGTTGTATATTATATATAATGTTGAGCTGTGAGTAAATAGTTTATTTGGGATGTTAGTGTGGGTGGTGTGTTGCATACAGACATTTATAACGTTAAAATAAAGAAGTGGAAACAAAACAGGATTCAAATAAAATGCGTTGTTGCCGCTTGGTGATTAAACTTACGTTTCTTACCTTCGGATCATCACCAAATTGGCCAAACTGCACGTCATTCAATAAACTCCGAGCCGTCTTTATAATATCTTTACACTTCTTGGGAGTTTCTTCCACCTTTCCTGCCAGGAAAAGGCAGCAGGCCCCGGTCACCTAGAAAAGAAAGAGGCACAGTTTACAGAGCAAGTCAGACTTTAGCAAGTGAGCTTTAAACCTAGGAACCAGATTCCAGTCCCCCCCCCCCCTCGCTGTAAAGAGAACTAGAGGGGGTCCCATGCAGAGAGCATTAACTAATAGAAATGCACACATCAGTTTAATAGAGTGATTTGGCCTTATTTACAGAATCCCCCCCCCCCCCCCTCCAACAACAGTCATCAACACAGATATCAGTCAAACAAAACAAACAGCATAGCTTAGGACAGATAGACCAGCAGGTAACACATGTAGTATATAAAATATGGGCCATGGGAATGAGCAAGCACTTAACCACTGGATCTCTGTGGCATAAGCTGTCCCATCAAGATTAAATGGAGTCGACATACAAAAAGGTGAACTAAGCCATAAGGCTCTAGAAAAGTCATGGGCGTCTCAAACTGCAGCTCTTTGATTACTACCTCTCCCATTAATACATCAGCCTCTTAGCTGGCAAAGTATTATGGGAGATATATGCCATCAGCAGCTGGAGGGCTGCAGTTTGAGATGCCCATTTCAAACTGTAGGCCAAAGTAGCAGAGTTGGAAAAATTCTCCTATGCAGCCAAATGGGAGAATTTTTCCAACTCCGCCACTTTGGAATGAAGTTGGCCATTCCTGCAATTCTCTCTAGTGAGTAGGCCCGTATACCTGCATTGTAAAGACATTTAGGGAAAATTACTTTATAAATAAAACAGCTCTTCTGCTTTTAACCTAAAGGATCGTGGGAACTAGAATTCAAATGCCATCTAGGAAGAAGTTTGTTGGTAAAACCTGCCCTAAAGTAAAGTATAGTTAAGATTATTCCAACACTCGAGTGTGTCCATTAAATGAACAACTGCTTTATACTTACATATCTAGCAAACTGTTTGAAGGAATGAAACATGTAGAAACGGTGGAAATATATAATACCAGTAGCTAGAGTGTCATAATGCCTGATCAGCAGGTTAAGGGAAAAAAATACTGCATTAAACAAACACACCAATAAAAACAGACAATACTCTAAATACTCTGCTCCTTACTGAGATAATCAGCATATGTATGTTGGGACTAGAAACACAGATCTGTCGCACTGTCTGAATGGCACAGAGCTTTATGAACGAAATGGCACCGCAGATTTCATACCTCCCTCCCTGTATCTTTCTTCATAATAAAAAGCAAACCAAGCTGAGCATCTTGTATGAGGTACTGGATGCACAATACAAGGAGCATGCATGAACTTTACTCTCTCAATGCTCCATACCAGCATTGCTAATTCTGCATTACTAGAACACTGTTCATCATTTTCATTCATTTAAAAGAGCTCATTGGCAAACATTAGCGATATAAGAACAAATAAAAATATTAAAATTGAGTGGCAGGACCCAAGTAGATTAGAAAAGGATACAGCCCAAGGCGAGTTCCAACATCAAATATAAATCTTGCTCCTTCTCGACGGTATCTTGCCTCTGTCGCAGGATCCAGTCCTTCCACCTGTGAAGGGGTATGAGCCAAGTCTTTCTTGTCCCAATACCAGCATGGCTTGGCATCATCAAGACCACCAGATACCCCTGAGGGGCTGGAATTTTCCTTGTTCTCCTTCATTGATGTTGCACTTCCTTCTCTTTTATTTTGTTTATAAACAGTATCCAATCTGGGAAATAAAAAAAAAACACCAAGAGACTAGATGAGATTATTGGAATGTAATTAATTAGCATCCGACAAGGGAATGTAACAGAATAATTCATATAACTCTGCATTGCATTAGAAAACCAGTCACAAATTTAATAGAACATATATAAAAAAAAATTACGTAAGCAGTAATGACTCCTCATGTAAAATACAAATAACGTAACTAAAACAGTAAAAGAAGCAAACGTGAACTTAGAAGAGTAAATTATTATTGCCTCAAACATGCCAGCTGTAAAATATGAATAGCATATGTAGCAGTAATCAGAATAAAATCACCATTTCAAATGGCAAATCTGCTAGAAATAAATTGAATGAACAACAAAAGTTGAAATAGATCACCTCTGATCACCAGAGGCATCATTTGTGATCTAGTCTCCATCATATGTTATTTATGCTTCACCAAGGTGACGTCATAAGAAAGAGTCAGCACAATCCCACCTATCCCTCTATTTACTGGAGTTCCTTCCATCATAGCTGGAGACAGATGTGAGAGGGGGGCAGATGTGAGAGGGGGGCAGATGTGAGAGGGGGGCAGATGTGAGAGGGGGGCAGATGTGAGAGGGGGGGCAGATGTGAGAGGGGGGCAGATGTGAGAGGGGGGGCAGATGTGAGAGGGGGGCAGATGTGAGAGGGGGGCAGATGTGAGAGGGGGGCAGATGTGAGAGGGGGGCAGATGTGAGAGGGGGGCAGATGTGAGAGGGGGGCAGATGTGAGAGGGGGGCAGATGTGAGAGGGGGGCAGATGTGAGAGGGGGGCAGATGTGAGAGGGGGGCAGATGTGAGAGGGGGGCAGATGTGAGAGGGGGACAGAGAAGGTCCATGGCACCAAAACTTGTATTAATATGAAGACAAGGAGAGGAAGCAGAACTTTATATTCTTTCCTGATGGCCATGGATAGAGCGCCCTCTTATGGAGGGTAACTTTGTGGGCATGAGTTGGCTTAGAGAGACAGACAGTGAGAGGTCACAGAGCTGGGGATGGTAGCCATGGTGGCCCTATACTCACCAACTGCTAGCCAAAAGGGCCACAGCCTCTTCCTTCAGGAGCCGGGACACTACGAGCGCCTCACTTCCCTGGCGGCCATCTTGGGGAGCAAAGAGGACCGTGACGTCATTTACACCAGCCCCCTTCTGAACGACTAAAAAAGGAGACAGGCAGCGGGCAGCCAATGGGAGTGCAGGACGTCACAGAACGGGGCGGGGCCACTCTGCAACCGAACCTGATAGCAAAAAAAAAAAAAAAAAAAGCTACAGTAGGGCGGGGCTAGAGCGCGAGTGGCAGAGAAAGGGACCAGTAAGGCGTCACTCAGTCAGGCTGGCATCCAATCAGCGTGCGGCAAGCCTGGATGACGGAGGGGCGCAGGCGGGAGGAGAGGTTAGGCTGCGCTGAGCTCTTCTTCCCGTCTAAGAGGCGCAGTCGGTTTGGTTCTTTCCTCCCCTTCCCGCTGGGAAAGGTTAGAGGAGCCGGGGGAGGTAAGTGTCCTCCCCTCCCTCTTCATGTGCCCGGTAACGCCTGGTTATTGCAGTGGCTTTTAGAGCTTTGCATGCTGCAAGCTGGCTGAGGGTTCTGGGGGTTGAGGTGCTGGCGGAGGGTTCTGGGGGGGTTGAGGTGCTGGCTGAGGGTTCTGGGGGTTGAGGTGCTGGCGGAGGGTTCTGGGGGGGTTGAGGTGCTGGCTGAGGGTTCTGGGGGGTTGAGGTGCTGGCGGAGGGTTCTGGGGGGTTGAGGTGCTGGCGGAGGGTTCTGGGGGTTGAGGTGCTGGCTGAGGGTTCTGGGGGGTTGAGGTGCTGGCTGAGGGTTCTGGGGGGTTGAGGTGCTGGCGGAGGGTTCTGGGGGGTTGAGGTGCTGGCGGAGGGTTCTGGGGGTTGAGGTGCTGGCTGAGGGTTCTGGGGGGTTGAGGTGCTGGCTGAGGGTTCTGGGGGGTTGAGGTGCTGGCTGAGGGTTCTGGTGGGTTGAGGTGCTGGCGGAGGGTTCTGGGGGGTTGAGGTGCTGGCGGAGGGTTCTGGGGGGTTGAGGTGCTGGCTGAGGGTTCTGGGGGGTTGAGGTGCTGGCTGAGGGTTCTGGGGGTTGAGGTGCTGGCGGAGGGTTCTGGGGGGTTGAGGTGCTGGCTGAGGGTTCTGGGGGGTTGAGGTGCTGGCGGAGGGTTCTGGGGGGTTGAGGTGCTGGCGGAGGGTTCTGGGAGTTGAGGTGCTGGCTGAGGGTTCTGGGGGTTGAGGTGCTGCCTAAGGTCAGGTGTGACAACCTGCTGGTACAGATATTTGGGCAATAAGGGCCCTTGATGTAGCTGCCCCCCAGCTGAGGGTAAAGGGACTGTGTCACCTAAACATGGCTTATACTGTGAGTATAGAGAATAAACCTGATCCATACAGTGTGTGAGCTGCAATGCAAGTGATGCCTAAACTAGGAGTCTGTGGAGTCTCCTGCTGATGACATCACCTGTGACTTAATATGCAAATCACACATTTCCCATTGCAAATCCATTCATTTGCATATCAAGCCATGGGGTGATGTCATACACAGGAGACACAGACACCTCTAAAACCCATTTACTATACAATGTATAGATCATTTTGCAATCTCTATATACAATGTTTAGGTGATACGGCCCCTTTCAGTGTGTGCATCCTTTGTCCACTGGAATAATATGCTTTTTCCTTCCTTACATTACAGTCGAGCAGGTTTTTCCTAGTTAAAGCTCCATGATTTGGGGGGTTGATCTTCATGACTGCTTCCTAACGGTGGGTTCATAGTTTGATTTAGTGTAATTATTCCCATGCACCATGCTGGACCTGTCAGTCTGCTACGGCTGATTACAAACTGACGCATGGGTCTTTTTTTTTTTTACTGTAAGGGCTACACATGGTGCTTAATCCATAGTGTCCTGGTGCCCTACAGGACTAGTATTGAGAGAGATTGCATTGCAGCCCAGTAAGCTGACAGCCGCCCCTTATTCAGTCATTTCATATCCTAACTAACCAGCGAATGGGAAACTATTGTAAAACACCAAATTGTGATAATTGGCTTTTACACACTGTGCTATATTCGCACCACTATCTTTCATGTTCGAATCTCCAGTCTGATTAGAAGTGGTCTGAGTATGTGTATGTAAGTCAGTATAGTTATATATTCTATCAGGAGGTGGTGTGGACAGAAATTGCACCTTATAGAGTCCAAACCACTGTATGTCAATGTATAAAACCAATTTTAGACAAAAGTCCTGAGATTGTGGTACTTGCGACGCTCCCAAACTTCTGGGTAACCGTAGCGATGTTTGCGACTTATCTTGCACTGATAATCTCCACTGGTGCAAAAATAGGTCTGAATGGATCCAAAAAAAAAAAAAAATGCCTTGTCTACATCAGATCAAAGCATTTTTCTCTTGTTTATAAATTCCCCACACCTGTTGGGAGAATTAAACATTAAAAACATAACACAGCTTTATATGTAGCAGTTTACGAGACAATATTATTTAGATTGGTTTATCCTGCTTTATAAAACATTTACAAGCATTTTACTAGTAAGAATGGCAATCGAACTTAATTCTGCTGGAAAATCCAGATCGCTGGTTGCTGTTTATTCATATTGATTGGAATTTGTAATCTAGCGGATCACAGTATGTTTTGAATATAATGTCTCGCTGTAGTTTAATGTAAATAAAACATTTAATATAAATAAACGTGCTCTGGTTGATACATGTACTCGTTCCGGTATTGCAAGTATTGTGTACTGATATATGATTTATTCCCCCCCAAAAATGTTCCTGCAGAAATTCACGTATTAAAGGTTTTTTTTTTGCAGAAAAATAAAACAAAGAAGCATATATATTAAGATTTACATTCTTTAAAAGATAACTGGATCAGTTTTTTTTTTTTATTAACTACCTCTTTGTTAATTATCTATCCATGTGTTTTTGCAGCTTCATTTTGGATTAGATGTTTAGTCTGCCACAGATTGGAAAATACTTTAGTAATATATCAAAATAAATATAAAACCCATGATGCTGAAACATTGGGGGGCATCTGATTGTCTCTGGTATCTGAGGTATTTGCAGTATCTGGTGATTAATTTGTGTATTTTAAACATGTGTTTATTTTGGCTGTGCTATCTATACCCTTTGGTCTTCATCTGCAACATTGCCCTCTGGTGGACAGTGAACTATCTCTTGTCATTGGTTTGGTTCAGTGCTTCCTTTGTGCATAGAAACCAATGCAATATTCCTGCTGATTGCTCACATTTCATATTGAAAAGCAGTTCATTTGCATACCGTGCCATAGGTGATGTCATAAGCAGGAGACCCACAGACACATTTGTCTCCTAATTTAGGCATTTGCTGGCAGTTTTGTTAATACAATATATAGATCATTTGCAACATACAGGATAGGACATAAACATTTCAACAGACATTACTGCTTGGCTTTTGGGAATTCAGTTCTGCTGCCAGTAATTATTGTTTGTGGTTTAAGCAGATCCTGTTCATTCACACATTTTGTGACTGTAATTTATATTTATATATATATATATATATATATATATATATATATATATATATATATATATATATAAAATAATCCATTTGTTTCTCCACTGATTGGCCATTATTTGGAGCGTTCCTTCCTAGTAAATTGTGTATCATATTGAATAGTATTGAGAGTGAAAATTCAAGAATTATCACCAGGGTGTAAACCAAAAAATCTCCCACAAGTCCTACAGAGGGAAACTAGAGAATTGCCCTCCATGGTGTCTGGGTGTCAATGGCTGTTAAAATAAAAAGGGATAATGAAATCTAAAGCCAAAGTAACAGAGTTGGAAAAATTCTCCCATTCAGTTTTGTAAGTCTGAAATTCCCTTGTCAATTCCCTCATTTCTCTTTCATGGATAAAGCCCCTAGTAGTCATTTTAAACAGCAATGCTTTGTTGAAAGAATACAAATAAAAGTACCTTTATTGAGCCCTCTCTGCTTGTATAGCTCTATCAGAGGACGGACATCTTGGGTCAGATCAGCTTCCATGCATCCCAAGATTCTAAACAACATGTCCGCCCCTGATAGAGCTATACAGAGCAAAGATTCTAAACAACATGTCCGCCCCCTGATAGAGCTATACAGAGCAAAGATTCTAAACAACATGTCCGCCCCCTGATAGAGCTATACAGAGCAAAGATTCTAAAAAAAACATGTCCGCCCCCTGATAGAGCTATACAGAGCAAAGATTCTAAACAACATGTCTGCCCCCTGATAGAGCTATATAGAGCAAAGATTCTAAACATGTCCTCCCCCTGATAGAGCTATACAGAGCAAAGATTCTAAACATGTCCTCCCCCTGATAGAGCTATACAGAGCAAAGATTCTACACAACATGTCCTGCCCCTGATAGAGCTATACAGAGCAAAGATTCTAAACATGTCCTCCCCCTGATAGAGCTATACAGAGCAAAGATTCTAAACATGTCCTCCCCCTGATAGAGCTATACAGAGCAATGATTCTAAAAAACATGTCTATCCCTTATAGAGCTATACAGAGCAAAGATTCTAAATAACATGTCCACCCCTTATAGAGCTATACAGGCACTATGGACAATAAGCATATTGTATTTGTATTCTTTCATTAAAGAATTTCTATTTAAAATACCTACACTTTTTTTGCTGTCAGTTGTGCTTCATTAGACCGAGCTAAACACCTGATTTGCTACCAAAGAAAAACGACATACTATAGTTCGACACTGATCTCTTTTATAACCCCAGTGGCACATTGTTCACCCTTCCTTCATGCTTATGTCACTAATGCTGGTCTCCTTGTTATTTCAGCCCCATTACAAGATGGGAAAGAAAAGCAGAGTGAAAACTATGAAGTCTGGCAGTGGGGCCACGGCAGCCATTAACCCAAAAGAAATGCTCAATCTGATCAGTGAGTTGTTACAGAGTAAGTATCCTGATTCTTCCTGAGCACATTCCCAGCTCTCCATCCTGGTCAACCGTCACCAAACAGACTGACACTGTTTGGTAACGATTACTGAACAATCCAAGGGCTCTGGAGAGAAAAATATCAGTGTAAGTGGTAATATGTCAGAAAGCATTATATCTCCATCCGGCAGACACCAGGACAGACGTACGTCTAGATTGCCAGACAGAGGTCTCAGCGTGACTGGGCATGATAGATGCACTTCAGGGTCTACTCAGTAAAGAGAGAATTACATGGAACTGAGATGGGAACTTCAAACTTAAATAGCTGAGTTGGAAAAATTCTCCCATTCAGCCGCACTGGATACGTTTTTCCAACACGGCTACTTTGGCCTGTCTCAATTCCCTGCTATTATCTCTTTATTGAGTAGACCCTGTTAAAGGGACACAGTGAACCTAAACATTGCATAATCTGTGAATGCAGAGAATGATCCACACATAATGTTAGCAGAATTGTACAGAAGCCCAGAGAGGTCATGCATTTTTTTTTTTCTGACTTGTTTTCTCGATAAAACAAATCAGTAAAAATAATAATAGTTGGCCTCTCTGGGATTCTGTAGAATTGCACGAAAATGCACAAAATACAATGAAATATATATGTTTAAATTGCATCTGAGGTGACATAACCTTGTGACTTGATATTCAAGTTAAAGCTTTCCCGGTGGAAATTCGTGCATATCAAGCCACTGGTGATGTCATAAGCAAGACACACCATTTTGGTAACCTAATGTGTAGGTCAATTTTGATCATTTGTCATTTTCTAAATTCACAGTATAAGTAATGATTTGTTTGATATTGTGCCTTTTTAAGTAAAACATTTTGACACATGGGTGCGCAGCACATCTATACGCCCACTGCAACCTCTGGATTTGGGGGATCTACCCAACCTCCCCATGGCACTATTTTGGATGTAAAGCTATAGAACAGATTGTGGTAAAACCAGCATTTCATGGCGTTAACACTGTACACATGCCTTGCCCTCAAATAAGTGAAATCATTCGGATTTGTTTTGTTTCCGGTTCAGAGTGCAGTAATCCAAACTCCATCCCTGGCCGAGAGTGGGAGGAGTATGTGCAGATCAGAGGGCTGGTGGAGAGAATCCGCAAGAAACAGAAAGGTCAGCGCTCGTTACAGTCTACACACTGCGTCTACAGTGTACAGAACCTCCGTCATGTCTCTATAACCGTTGGTCCTGGGAATATGAGAATAGATCTCTGTGAGAAATGGCGTGCACATTGGGGGTTATGTATAAAGATACTGGCACGATCAGGGTGTGCGCCCCTTGTAAGAAGCAGACTCCCAACAAATGATGTGTGGCCACAAAGGCGCTTCCGGGTTGTGACTGCGCGCAATGCCTTAAAAGCACCTGATTAGTGGTGGAGAATGTTTGTCGGAGGTCTCGCTCCCGCACTGCAAAGTGTTGTGAGTTATAAAAAAGGCGCAATCGCCGTTATACATAACAAATGGCGATTGCGCCTTTTTATTAAATCCTGGTATTTTGCAGTGCGGGAGTTTTTTTTTTACATACCCCTGTGTAGGCCGCATTTCAAGCAAATACATCAAATAATCAGAAATCACTTCTTAAATCGGAGGTGTCTCCTCCTTATGACATCACCTGTGGCTTGATATGACAATTATACATTTCCCATTGGCATACCAAGCCACTGGTGATGTCATAAGGAGGAGACGCCTCTGATTTAAAAAGTGATTATTTTATGGATTTGCTTGAAATTCTACCAATGTATACATCGTTTCTCAGAATGTTTTGTGCTCTGCATATACTTTGTAAGCAAACATTTAGATTGACAGAGTGTAGTGAAGCACCAGCAGGGTAGTTAGGTGCTAAGTATACATGTTCTATGCCCCCAATGTGGCCAGTTATGCCTGTATCGTCGCGCCACGATTGGGGCTTCTTGTCATGCTTGCTTGTGAGACCCTATCGCTCGAGACTCACTCCAAAAGTCACAAGATGTCAAATACATTCTAGAAATAAATGTGGAGTTTATAACAATTATTTTGTTTTGACAAATCCCAGGAGCCGAAAATCTCTACTGCTGGCTCCTAACCTATTTTATTAGTCTTACATACGATTCTTTGAGATAGCATTTACATGGCTCCTAAAAAAAAAAAAACTAGACTGGCTCCTGAATTGGTCTCCTAAAGTCTTCAAGTCTTTGCCAGTCTCCGGCATTCAAGGTGTTTTCTGAATGTTTTACGACGGTTGTATTTTTTAGGTTTGTCTGTCACTTTCGACGGGAAGAGGGAGGATTACTTTCCCGAGCTGATGGAATGGGCGCGAGAGAATGGAGCGTCAGCCGACGGCTTTGAGTTGGCTGAGTTTCCCAATGAAGGCTGGGGCCTGAAAGCAACCAGAGATATAAAGGTAAATTAACGGGAGAGCCTGATTCAACCTAAACATTCTTCGTGAATATACGTGTCTGTGGAGTCTCCTGTATATGACATCACCTTGTATGCAAATTACCCACTGACAAGCAGAACATTACCCTATGAGGCCACAGGTGATGTCATAAACGGGAGACGCTTTCTCTTATTTTATACAATTCTATAACAAAAGATCATTTTTTATTTTCTACGGTCACACTAATGAGTAATGTTTAGGTGACAGTCAGTTACTGCCTAAAATTCAGACGGGTTTTGCTTTGTAGACTGAGTATCTGAAACATATAAACATAGAATGTGTTATCGGCAGATAAGAACCATTCAGCCCAGCTAGTCTGCAAAATAATCTAAATACTGTCATTAGTCCCTGTATTAACCTCTACCACTTCTACTGGAAGACTATTCCATGCACCCACTACCCTCTCAGTAATGTAATACTTTCATTAGTCCCTGACCTTATCTTATATCTAGGATAGCCTTATACCTATCCCACGCAGGCTTAAACTCCTTCACTGTATTAACCTCTACCACTTCTACTGGAAGACAATTCCATGTATCCACTACCCTCTCAGTAATGTAATACTTTCATTAGTCCCTGGCCTTATCTTATATCTAGGATAGCCTTATACCTATCCCATGCATGCTTAAACTCCTTCACTGTATTAACCTCTACCACTTCTACTGGAAGACTATTCCATACATCTACTACCCTCTCAGTAATGTAATACTTTCATTAGTCCCTGGCCTTATCTTATATCTAGGATAGCCTTATACCTATCCCATGCATGCTTAAACTCCTTCACTGAATTAACCTCTACCACTTCTACTGGAAGACTATTCCATGCACCCACTACCCTCTCAGTAAAGTAATACTTTCATTAGTCCCTGGCCTTATCTTATATCTAGAATAGCCTTATACCTATCCCACGCATGCTTAAACTCCTTCACTGTATTAACCTCTACCACTTCTACTGGAAGACTATTCCATACATCCACTACCCTCTCAGTAATGTAATACTTTCATTAGTCCCTGGCCTTATCTTATATCTAGGATAGCCTTATACCTATCCCATGCATGCTTAAACTCCTTCACTGTATTACCCTCTACCACTTCTCCTGGAAGACTATTCCATACATCCACTACCCTCTCAGTAATGTAATACTTTCATTAGTCCCTGACCTTATCTTATATCTAGGATAGCCTTATACCTATCCCACGCATGCTTAAACTCCTTCACTGTATTAACCTCTACCACTTCTACTGGAAGACTATTCCATGCATCCACTACCCTCTCAGTAATGTAATACTTTCATTTGTCCCTGGCCTTATCTTATATCTAGGATAGCCTTATACCTATCCCATGCATGCTTAAACTCCTTCACTGTATTAACTTCTACCACTTCTACTGGAAGACTATTCCATGCATCCACTACCCTCTCAGTAATGTAATACTTTCATTAGTCCCTGACCTTATCTTATATCTAGGATAGCCTTATACCTATCCCATGCATGCTTAAACTCCTTCACTGTATTAACCTCTACCACTTCTACTGGAAGACTATTCCATACATCCACTACCCTCTCAGTAATGTAATACTTTCATTAGTCCCTGGCCTTATCTTATATCTAGGATAGCCTTATACCTATCCCATGCATGCTTAAACTCCTTCACTGTATTAACCTCTACCACTTCTACTGGAAGACTATTCCATACATCCACTACCCTCTCAGTAATGTAATACTTTCATTAGTCCCTGACCTTATCTTATATCTAGGATAGCCTTATACCTATCCCATGCATGCTTAAACTCCTTCACTGTATTAACCTCTACCACTTCTACTGGAAGACTATTCCATACATCCACTACCCTCTCAGTAATGTAATACTTTCATTAGTCCCTGGCCTTATCTTATATCTAGGATAGCCTTATACCTATCCCATGCATGCTTAAACTCCTTCACTGTATTAACCTCTACCACTTCTACTGGAAGACTATTCCATACATCTACTACCCTCTCAGTAAAGTAATACTTTCATTAGTCCCTGGCCTTATCTTATATCTAGGATAGCCTTATACCTATCCCATGCATGCTTAAACTCCTTCACTGTATTAACCTCTACCACTTCTACTGGAAGACTATTCCATGCACCCACTACCCTCTCAGTAAAGTAATACTTTCATTAGTCCCTGGCCTTATCTTATATCTAGGATAGCCTTATACCTATCCCATGCATGCTTAAACTCCTTCACTGTATTAACCTCTACCACTTCTACTGGAAGACTATTCCATGCACCCACTACCCTCTCAGTAAGTAATACTTTCATTAGTCCCTGACTTTATCTTATATCTAGGATAGCCTTATACCTATCCCACGCATGCTTAAACTCCTTCACTGTATTAACCTCTACCACTTCTACTGGAAGACTATTCCATACATCCACTACCCTCTCAGTAATGTAATACTTTCATTAGTCCCTGGCCTTATCTTATATCTAGGATAGCCTTATACCTATCCCATGCATGCTTAAACTACTTCACTGTATTAACCTCTACCACTTCTACTGGAAGACTATTCCATACATCCACTACCCTCTCAGTAAAGTAATACTTTCATTAGTCCCTGACTTTATCTTATATCTAGGATAGCCTTATACCTATCCCACGCATGCTTAAACTCCTTCACTGTATTAACCTCTACCACTTCTACTGGAAGACTATTCCATGCATCCACTACCCTCTCAGTAATGTTCTATATGATTTATTTATCCACTCTATCCACAGGCTGAAGAGTTATTTCTTTGGGTTCCCAGAAAGCTGCTGCTGACTGTAGAATCTGCTAAAAATTCAGTATTGGGTAAGCTCTGTCTATATACAGTGACGCTTGATAATGTTGCTTTATAGATCTGTTTGAACGTATTTTGGGGGTTTTGCATTCTGTTCTAGTTACAATGAATTGGTTATTGTACAACAACGAGGTTTTGTTGCTGGGCATGCTGACCCTTCCCTACTCTATGGCATTGATACCGCGGCATGTCTATTAAGCTGATGCCTCACCTTGGTTTGCCAGGGTACAATGCTGCTACAGATACAAAGTCCTGAGCTTTGGAAGGAAGCAGGGAGTTAGGAGATCTGTGCAGCCTTTCTATACGAACAGCCAAACATGTTATTCAAAAGTTGAACAAGAGTCCGGCCATCTTCCACCTGTTCTAAGCATATTTGGCCTTTGTGGAGTTTTCTACCCTTTTAATACCTTTATTCTTTTTTTTTATTTTTTATTTATGCTCCTTTCTTTTGTTCTGTTTTCAGAAACTGGCATTAAAGTATTAACCTGATGTTTGTGCTGCATATAGTGATATATTGGGGCTGTGAGTGTACACCGTTTTCATTGTTCGTCTTTTTTTGTGTGTGTTTTTAGGATCTCTCTATACTCAGGACAGGATTTTACAAGCCATGGGCAATATCACCTTGGCGTTCCACCTGCTGTGTGAGCGAGCGGACCCCAGCTCCTTCTGGCTCCCCTATATTAAAAGCCTCCCCAGCGAGTATGACACCCCCCTGTATTTCGAGGAAGATGAAGTTCAGTATCTGCAGTCAACACAAGCCATCCATGATGTATTCAGCCAGTATAAGAACACTGCCCGGCAGTTTGCCTATTTCTACAAAGTCATTCAGGTATAACTAAATGAACTAACTCGCCCTTGTTTGCTTTTTTTGTTTTTGTTGTGTTTTTTTTTTTTTTTCCTTTTCATTCTTGTTAATCTGACAGAGGCTAAGATGTTTTACATTTTTTATTAGTATTTATTACTTTATGACTGAGATCAAGATTCTGGTTGTTCTGTTTTGTTATTTTTGGCATAACTTATAGATGAGTCTGTTTAAAAGGCAATTCAACTTTTTTTTTATTTTATTCATTTTTTTTTAACCCTCGTTTCCTTAAAGGTTGCCAGAGTTAACTTGACCTGTATGTAACCTTAATAGATTCACGTAGACTTACTATTGACTGAGACGGAGTCAATCTGGAGGGGTGATATGCGTGGGCTTACAATTGACCGAGATGCAGTCAGTCTGGAGGCTTGATACACACTTGCTTACTATTGACTGAGACGCAGTCAATCTGGAGGGGTGATATGCGCAGGCTTACTATTGTGCGAGACGCAGTCAGTCTGGGAGGCTTGATGCACACTTGCTTACTATTGACTGAGACGCAGTCGATCTGGAGGCTTGCATGCAGTGGCCGTGTCAGCATTCGCACAACCAATCAGAGCGGGTTGTTAGTCCCGCTAGTCTTATCGGGGTCTTTATTGTGTATTATCAAAAGTACCTTCCAGTTTATCCTCATACTAGGGGCAACTCATTTTTCACTTGTGTTTCTAATAATAATATGTCTTGATTGGTGTCTGTGATGTAAAACTTGTCTCAAGCCTGGCCTGCTACTGGATGTGCGCCAACTGACGTGTTAACGCATCAGTGACTATGACCCAACTGGGTCTCCTGCAACAGCGCAATCCTGGGTTAAATGACCCCCCCCCCCCCCCCGTCTTTGCTTCTGCACGCAGACGAGCGCTGAATATCTTTCTGAATGGTGCATGGTCAGTTCTGCCATTTATGGTGTAGTCCCATCGGCTGTGGAGTGGTCCTGTAAGTGTTGTTTATGCCGTTTGTTACCATATTGAGCAGGCCCCTTGGCCTGACAGTGTTGGACTGTCCTGTCCCGTAGTCTTCCTGTAAACACTGTGCACTGACTTTGCCCATACATGGCCGTATTCTGCAGGGAGCAGACCCCAGCAAAACCTTGACTGCCTGCGAACTACACAGACACCAGGAACACACGGATTTTTCTGTTTTCCAGCTGCCGTTCTGAGCCTGGCTGCTGCAGCCCCAGCATGATGAGATAAAGCAGGTGTAAGCCATGGCACTAAAAAAAAACTAACTGCACTGTAACTCTTCATAGTCCAAAACCTTCAGGGCTGTTCAGTGCTCGCCTGAATAACCAGCATCGTCTCGGAAGGCCGTTACACTTCTCATTCTTCTTAATATTATTCTTTTCCCAGCTGATTATCAGCCTTCATAGGCTTCAAGCAGACGCTAACCTCCATTTGGCGCCACTTAATTTTGATCTATTTGCTCCATCGTGTGCTGTGATTTTTCTCTGAGCTTAGTGGGTGCATTGCATCACTAGACCCCTTTTGCACAGCGGAATGTTAGGCCCTTTGCGTTATCTGAGGAAATCCCAGGTTCTGATTGGCATTTTATCTTTAGTGGTAAATAGTATGTAAGGTTGCTTTAATTACGATGAAAGTATTCAAGTCTTCATACACTAGTTGTCGAAGTACATTGGCTTGGTTATAAGGGAACAACCAACTCTTACCAATTTAGTTTTAAACTGGTTAACTGATGTACATCTTGGGATGAAAGGTTTGCTTTATTACCTGTTTATGTGAATAGGGGAATCCAGCATTATCATTGTTTGGATTCTTTGGGGGGGGGGGGGGGGGGGGAATGTAGTGGGCATTTAAAAGTGTAGCTTTTTGTTAGCTTCCATGGTGACTGGTCAGCTGTAGTGATATTCTAACTATTTACACAAATTTCACAATTTCTAAATGAATTGGATTTGTATTTAATATTTATGGACACCAACTTGCCACCTCTTTTTTCCCCCTTCTTGGCAGGGAGGGGGCAGCTATGCTCCCCCTTTGGTCAGGTTAAAGCAAATCAAAGCATCCAGGCATGTGCAGTGACTGCAGCTTAATCCAGCCAAGGATATCCGTGTGAGCTCCCAGTTTGCTATACCATAACCTAAGCATTCATTGCCCATTTGAGCGCTTAGAGCAGTGTGCTGTGCAGGTTCTTCAAACTTCAGAGCTATACAAGCAAAGAGGGCTTAGTAAGGGGCTTTAATTTATATTCTTTTATTAAAGGGACAACACCACTTACATAAGATGTAACTAGATAACCTGGTCATTTAAAACAAACACCTATATAAATCATATGCCACTGTTTTTTTTTTTTTTTTATTTTTTTATTATATGATTATATAATTAATTTTATATATAAGGAAAAACAAAATTAAGTTTATCTCCTTGCTCTATTTTGTGAATATTTCCCATGATGCAACATCATCCAAAATCTTCCATCCAGTCCCACTTTACAACTCTGGCCAAAGCCTGCATGATGATGTGTATCATAGTGGGCAGGACCGGGTGGTTGTGTACAACACAAAGAGAGGAGATTAACCTGATCAAACAGGATCATAACTCTGCCCCCTTTGTGATGTAATAATTACATTACCCTCCCATTCAATGCAAGTCTATGGTCAGAATTCTGACTTCTAGACTGCATTCTGTGTCCCCAGCCCCAAAGTGACATACTAGTGCTGTAAAGTCACTGGGGGAAACACTATTTCACAATATGGCCGCGCCCGGTTAATATTTCATAAAATAAACTCGCATAACAAAACCAAAAGACATATCTGAAATCAGCAAGACCAAATAAAACCTTTTCATTTTCTGCTCGGAGTGTCTGCTTTAGATCATTTCTATTTAAAATGCAATCTTTTAGTTAAACATACCTTATTTTTTTGCCAACCATTGTCCTTTAATGAAACAATGCAAATAAAATATGCCCCCCCCCCCCCTGCTCTATCAGGGAGCAGACATGCGTAAATAATTCCCCTTGTGCTAGTAAACAGGGTTCAATAGTCACCTAACATCATGGAAAGCCAGAGGATGGGACATAATAATTTATACCTTGTTTTAACTCCATTTAGCACAGCTCCAATGTATCCGTCTGTCTCAGCAGTCCCCTTCTATGCTCTGTACCAAGTGCTGTGCATATTGTTCCTGCTCTATAAATGAATGGAATGACCAAGCCAATAGTAAATCATTAATTTATTCTCTGTTATACAAGTTCATCTGCATAATAATTATACCTTGTTCTAGCAGAATTACATGCAAAGGCATAAATGAATATATATATATATATAATTTTTCTCCATTTGTTTGTCTCCTGCTTATGACATCACCTTGTGGGCAGATTTGATTGTTCATTTGCATACGCTGCCACATGGTTTCTCTTAACCAGAGACAATTCTGTGTCCTGCTAGAAGCGCTTGCACCCATAATGCTCTGTTAGTATATATTGAGCCAGTCAAGTGACTTGTTGTTCTGTCAGTGTCTTGCACACGTCGCCTGCGCAGCCAGTAGTTTGCAAGGAGGCGGTGTCGGACACCAAGCACCAATCGGCAATGCATGTAACGGACCACCAGCTTGCAGACTTCCAAAATAAATTTGAAAATGTCTTTTGGACTGTGCCCCTTAAATGCTAATTCCTGCATCAAACTGAGCTGGTAGACTTGCTACTCCTGAAAGAATAAGTGTCGCGCATCAAACCCTTCCACCGCAACCCCCGCGCCAGCAATAGTTCTAAGGGTCTTGCTGATTTTATTGCTTTTTTCATGTAATTGTACATGCAGTGGAGAAGTTATTATTTGTGTATCCATGCTGAGCAAGCTTGTGCCACGGTGCTGCTTTAATATCTGTCAATTAGAAATACCAAGATTTTACATTTAATGTCACAACAGCCCATCAAGCACTCACTTCTTCTGCAGTACTTGGGACTTAATGTGTCGGCGCCACTTGCGCTAGTAAACCTATCGACACGTTATTACGTGCCGAGGAAATAAACGCTTATATTGACGCGATAATGGAAAGCTAAAATGTACGGCGCAGAGGAATTAACTGTAATTGCTGTAATCCACAGTTTGGTGTGTAAAAAACTGTAAAGGAAATTTATATTCCACTAACAGCATAAACAGCAAATCTCTTAAATAAAGTCCCTTTTAAAACTTACACGTGTCTTTTACAAACCTGTAACTGACCAGATCCCCCTTTTTTCAAGGTAATCCTATGTAATAGATAAATGTGCAGATTAAAAATATATTTAACATCCCCCCCACCCCCCAAATTTGTTTTGTAATGATACACTCTTTGTTTCATTGTCTCTGATTTAAACTCATTATTTTATAGTACTGTGGTGTTATTTTATAATCTCTTTTTCTTTCATGCCCCCCTACTGACATTATTACCAGACAGGAAATTGATTTCCAAAATGAGTCTAGGATTTCATGAAGTGGACCTACCCTGATATTTTTTTTTTTCTTCTCCGTAGCAGCAGCTTCACAGTAGGTTTCTACTCTGATCTTCGCAACAGAAACGGTGTTTGGAAAAAAAAAAAAAAAAATATGTTGGCATTAATTTCCCCTTTTAAACTCTCGAATAAGCTGACCCTTTTTTTTTTTTGCGCTGATTGAGTTGCTTTTTAAGTTCTCTTTCTATCATGGTTCGTTTACAAGGTTACGTAGAGGAGAAGCCAAGCACTAGATGGTCTGCTCCCGGGAATCTGTCCAAATGGGAGTGGCCTGTTTTCGTATGACACGCCCCTTTGTCGCCCTGTCAGAATAAACAATTGCAAAAACCCTCGCTAATGCCCCCTGAAAATATTGAATTTAAAGAGAGTACCCTCCCTTATGGCCTGTGTTGTCCTGCCCTGCACACAGACACAGATTTATTTTTTTCCCCTTTATTTGTATGTTTTTTTGTTTGTTTTTTTTAATAAATGCTGCACATGGCATCAGTTTGTGTCCTGCATGGCAGCTCTCTCTGCTTACACATCCATTTAATCTTGCGAGAAGCAGGGGGAAGCCAGGTTTCTGTGTGCAGCAGACTACCAGTGTTCACCAAATGACTTTCCTATGTGGTAGAGGTGCTCTCATTTAATAAAACATGGATTTATCATCTCCATAAACCTTTCAGCTGCGGTTCCCAAACCCAGTCTTGAGATGGGACTTAAGTGCATCCGGATGGCAGCACAAGTAATAAAAAAAACAAACAGAATAAAATCTCCAGAAACCCGTTGAGTGCCGTTGGCTGCTGCAATCTGTTGCGCTTTCTGATTTGGCACTGATTTGGCGGCAGCTTCCTACAGAAATCTGCATCCGTTAACCTGGAGGCTAATGATCATCACCAATAATAGGCCTTTCACTGATTCCCCGCCCCCCCCCCCCCCCCATTCCGTACTATAAAATGTCCTCATTCCCTGTGTTATAAGAAGCAAACCTGGGGCAGAGTTCTAAATGTGGAGCAATCTGCAGGAACATTCCATGTGTTTCCATGGTGACTGCTCCACTTGAAGAAGCGTACCCTGTTTATACACCCTCTATGTATTTGTTATGCTGCTTTGCAGTCTTTTCTTTACATCTCTTTTGGTTGTGGCAATTTTCAAAAGGAAATTTAAATAAATATATTTACTTTTTGTAAATGTTTAAATCATATATATATATATATATATATAGTTTTTTTTTTTGTTTTTTTTTTTTTGTTCTACCTTTGTGTTGCTTCTCAAATTTTGTTGTATATCATCTGTAACAATAGTGATCATGCCAGACTTCCCACAATAGCTAGAAAGCTTATAGTTCGTGGTAAAAGGACATTCAATAGCTAGTTGTATTGTCTAGTTTGGACTTTCTTCTGAAGTCATTATGTCCATTGCATCTAGTATTGTTGGAGAACTACATCTCCCATACTCCCCTTTCTGCCTCCTAGCCTACGTCCTCCATAATACTAATGGTCTTCAGCCGTTACAGAGGTGCAGTCTGGGAGCCTTGACTTAAAGGGACACGCATGACACATGTGACATACACAATGGGCCACATTCATTGGCAGTTTGCTAAACACGGAGCCTTCAGTAGGAACGCCTCATTGGTTTCCAAGATGATTGTACCAATTTGTCTGGTAAAGTCCCGACCCGCAGAGCTTGCAGTCTATTTACTGTTATTTTGACATGCTCACACCCCCGGCACACAAGCGGTTAACTTAGGTGTGAGTTTAATGTAAAATATGATCTTAGTCCCAAGAGTTACATTACTGTCCCGGTAATTCACCAGCTCTCTGACCTTTTGTACATATAGATGCATCTGCAATCAGAGCCAGTTTGATTATTTCTTTTTTTTACATTTATTATTTATTAACTGTGTGTATTTGCGAGGCTGTAAGTCATTTTTACTGCCGGGAATATGATTTGAATGTAGCGCAGGGCAAATACGCCTAAATCTAAGCATGTTATGCCACTAGGAGGCGCTAGAAGCTCACAAATGTTTGTGAGTTCTCTTCCCCCCCTGCTCCCCCCGTGAGCAGTTTAATCTTGTTTCTAACACTGTGGCAATATAACCCTGCGCTACCATTTTTCTCTACCTACCTTTTGTGTTTAACTTTTATAAAGTGTTTATTTTTTTAACCTTTTTTTTTTTTTTTTCATCACAACTCAATGTTTTGGTCAAAATGTACTTTATCAACCTCCTGAATTTTCCCTCTGTTCAGAAATCCCTTTATCGGGATACATAGGGAAAGCAAACTATATCTTCAGTCCATTATTACATGAGATTCGGGGATCGCTGAAAGGAACCTCTCCCTCCCATTCTCACCTTGTGGTTTTGGAAAAGGTTGAATTTTATTTTTTAGGAGATTTAGGCTTCAATTTCCTTTTTAAATGAATAGTAGCAAGATGTGGAGGGTTACTAGACTTAAAGTGATTCCCATGGATGAAGGGAGTGGAGCATATCATGTATCACTGTATTAATCCCGCTGTGTGCATCAGACAGTATTCCCCTGAATAAGGTCACTTTTAAAGATTTTGTATCGCCTAAATGTTTTTTACTGTGCATTTAGATGATAAAAAAAGTATTGCAAATGATCTATACATTGTATTAGCAAAACTGCAAGCAAATGCCTAAATTAGGAGAAAAATGTGTTTTAAATGTGTCCGTGGAGTCCTCTGCTTATGGCATCACCTGTGGCTGCATTCTGGGGGAGGTAGGGGGGTGAGGCAGCATTGGGTAAGTCTGGGGGAGGGAGGGGGGGGAGGCAGCATTGGGTAAGTCTGGGGGGGGAGGCAGCATTGGGTAAGTCTGGGGGAGGGAGGGGGGGTGAGGCAGCATTGTGTAAGTCTGGGGGAGGGAGGGGGGTGAGGCAGCATTGGGTAAGTCTGGGAGAGGGAGGGGGTGAGGCAGCATTGGGTAAGTCTGGGGGAGGGAGGGGGGTGAGGCAGCATTGGGTAAGTCTGGGGGAAGGAGGGGGGTGAGGCAGCATTGGGTAAGTCTGGGGGAAGGAGGGGGGTGAGGCAGCATTGGGTAAGTCTGGGGGAGGGAGGGGGGTGAGGCAGCATTGGGTAAGTCTGGGGGAGGGAGGGGGGTGAGGCAGCATTGGGTAAGTCTGGGGGAGGGAGGGGGGTGAGGCAGCATTGGGTAAGTCTGGGGGAGGGAGGGGGGTGAGGCAGCATTGGGTAAGTCTGGGGGAGGGAGGGGGGTGAGGCAGCATTGGGTAAGTTTGGGGGTGTCTGTTGTGTCTCTTGCTTATGACATCACCTTGTGTCTTGGTATGCAAATTATGCATTTCCCAAAGGAAAAGTAGTTCATTTGCATATCAAGCCACAGGTGATGTCATAAACAAGAGACACATTTAAAACACACTTCTGCTTATTTTATGCATGTACATACAATTCTGCTAACACAATGTGTAGATCGTTGTCCATATTTTTTTATCCTCTACATTCAGTGTTTAGGTTGACCCGTTACACTGTGTCCTCCCCGTACGTTGGCGTACATCAGACCCCTTTATTTTTTTGATAAACGTACAGGAAGGAAAGGGTTATGGGTGGGAGAAGAAGCCACCGAGATCTCCCACCCAATTGGCAGCCTAGCAGTGTATAATTTTCCCCAAATTGCTCACTGAGCTCAGGCTTTTGTTTTTCTAATTGATTTAGCGTTTCAGTCACTTTTACCTCGTCCCCTACTGTCCTGCACACAGCGCCAGAGACTACATTACAGTGAGCGATGATAAATTACCTCGCACTCCAGATGCTAATGCACCCAGAATAAAGCCGAACGCCTTGCAGGCTCCCATTTACCTTGGTAGGAGGCTTGGCGGCTCAATTCTTATTTTTCTTAAGCTGTGAAAGAGCAGCTTGATTACATTTCACAGCAATATATGAATGTAACCACGACGTACAGAGCTCATCATGCCCTTTATTGGGCGAACCCGGGAGACAAAAGATCGGGCAGCATTGAAATGGTTAAGACACTCTTGTAAACACCCCCCCCCCCCCCCCCTCTTTTTTCGGTATCTAGTCTTGGGAATTAACCCTTAGCTTTGCTGGTCTGTGTCCAATACTCCGTAATCTCCGTGTCCATTATCTCCTTATCAGGGTTCCCAACTAGCAGAGAATTCACAGCCTTGCCAGTAAATATGATTTTAAAATTTGTTTCAGTCCATAAATAATTAAAACCCAAGCCCCCCCCCCCCCCCCCCCGTGTCTATTTTGGCAGCATTCACAAAAAAACGTTTTTTTAAACATTTATTCAGTTTTGTCTTTCTGTGATAAATGTAACCGTCCGTGGAAAAAGTTTTTTTTTTTTTTTTCTTGCGGTCAGAACATTTTGAATCTACTTTCGTCGTTGACGAAGCTTTTCCGCTACACAACAAATTGCAACAACCCTTAATGCGCGTCAATGCGTTTTTCGGAAAATGTCCGCAACGTATCTGTAAAGAGCACTTTGAATACAATGAATGGCGAGCGGCAATGTTTAAATAACTGTGCTTTTTTTTTGTGAAAGCACTACACACAAAAATAGAAAGCATTTTGTTTAGAGAGAGCGGAGTTTGCTGCCTAATTAATTCCCGACGAGTATAAATGATGACTGCTCCTTTGTCTGTGGTGTCCACCTTATATTGTTAAGTTTGCGCTGTCTGTGGGTTCCAGTCGTAGGCTATGAAGACGCAGATTGATGACAGCTGCTGGGCTCGGCAAATTAAGTTGACAGTGATGTATGAGAACATAATGGCACGATGATCCCTTCGTAAGGTTGCTGGGCGCCTCCTGCTTCATTTGGCCCTTGTTAGGATCTGTTTCTAAAGCTAAATTATGATTTTTTTTTTTTATTTTTATTTTAGATATGTTTTTTCTGCTGACTTCTTTCTGATGCTTTTTCTCTCTTTCCTTCCTTTTAACCTCCAGACCCATCCCAATGCCAGCAAGCTGCCCTTGAAAGATTCCTTCACGTTCGATGACTACAGGTTGGTCATTTTTTTTTGGGGGGTGGGGGGACTTGTGGTGGTTGGGTATGGTGAACTACATGTGACTGGAAACCCCTCCACTGTAAAAACCTGTATGTCAGTAGAGCATTGGTAAACAAGTCCTATACAAGTCAGAAGACCCTCCCCCCCAATCCCCAATTTACAGCGCTATTACCATAACAAGGGTCTCTGGAATAAGCAGATAAGGTCAGGAAAATGCCTAGTCTGATGTTAAAAAGGGCCACTTCCGACAACAAAACATACCTGTCCATACCAGTGATTTGGATGCTTCCCCTCCGAGTGTCCCAGTCTCTTCTGATCACAAGACCCCGATAGAAATGAAGAAGGCTGTGCACATGGGCATGACATTGAGAGCATCTGTAGCTTCACAGAGCTGCTTGTGGACACGCCACACTTGTCAGTGGTAGGCAAAGTGTGCGTGGCAAGATCTGTGAAGGTCTTGTAGAACATCATTAAATTGTTCGCCATGAACAGTTGCTGGTGACTACCCCTGGTGTGTGTGCTTTGTAGGAAACGGAGTTCTCATACTTTGGCGTGCAGCTCACACGTGGAATTGCGTAGAACAAGTGAGGGGAAACGAGTCGGGGGGGGGGGGGTAATATAGTTTTCAAATTGTTGCCTGCATTTTCCAGGCTGGTGGAGTGTCTTCCTTTAACATTTTCATCTCCAACGAAAAACACAAAAATCTTTAAAAACTCCATTTATCACGTGGGTTACAAGCCGCACTGACCTTGGAACATGTTTTATCTCCTATGTATCATGCTAATTCCGGCGCTGGGTGGGAGGACGTTGAGGGCTACATGTGAATGACTAATTTCTGGTTGCAGGTGGGCGGTTTCCTCCGTCATGACGCGGCAGAATCAGATACCAACAGAGGACGGGACGCGGGTAACCCTGGCCTTGATTCCTCTGTGGGACATGTGCAATCACACCAATGGTTTGGTAAGTACTGTGGGGCCACTACACACAATCCCATTCTGAACTGCTGCGGTTTTTCTGTTCAGCTGAATAGAGCTTACCGTAATTCCTTTTCCTGTTTGCATTCACATATACAGCTGTATGGTCAGCCATTTCTTTTGAAGGACACACGTAGGGGAAAAATGATTGCTGTTCATAACTTTTTTTGCTTTCCTATCACTTTTGTGTCGGGAAGCTCGCTTTACATAACTTTCTTACACTTTAAGCGACTCTGTCAACCTCTACATGGCTTCTACTGTGAATGTAGAAAATAAAATATAAAAATAATCTGTACATTGTTATAGCAGAATTGCAAGTAAATAAAATAAGTTTTAAACATGTCTGCCGTGCCATTGAAAAGCAGTTAATTTGCATAACAAGGCACAAGATGATGTCATAAACAGGAGACCCCATAGACATGTTTAAAACATATTTTTATATTAATCTGTGCATTAATGGGCAATTCTCTTAAACATATAGATACTTTTTCTACTTTTTTTCTTTTTTAAATATAGTATGTGTCGGCAGATAATAAACATTCAGCCCATCTAGTATGCTTAATTTTAGCCTTATATCTATCCCACGCATGCTTACACTCCTTCACTGTATTAACCTCTACCCCTTCTACTGGAAGACTATTCCATACATCCACTACCCTCTCAGTAATGTAATACTTTCATTAGTCCCTGGCCGTATCTTATATCTAGGATAGCCTTATACCTATCCCATGCATGCTTACACTCCTTCACTGTATTAACCTCTACCACTTCTACTGGAAGACTATTCCATACATCCACTACCCTCTCAGTAATGTAATACTTTCATTAGTCCCTGACCTTATCTTATATCTAGGATAGCCTTATACCTATCCCATGCATGCTTAAACTCCTTCACTGTATTAACCTCTACCACTACCTCTGGAAGACTATTCCATGCATCCACTACCCTCTCAGTAATGTAATACTTTCATTAGTCCCCGGCCTTATCTTATATCTAGGATAGCCTTATACCTATCCCATGCATACTTAAACTCCTTCACTGTATTACCCTCTACCACTTCTACTGGAAGACTATTCCATACATCCACTACCCTCTCAGTAAAGTAATCCTTTCATTAGTCCCTGGCCTTATCTTATATCTAGGATCGCCTTATACCTATCTCACGCATGCTTAAACTCCTTCACTGTATTACCCTCTACCACTTCTACTGGAAGACTATTCCATACACCCACTACCCTCTCAGTAAAGTAATACTTTCATTAGTCCCTGGCCTTATCTTATATCTAGGATAGCCTTATACCTATCTGACGCATGATTAAATTCCTTCACTGTATTAACCTTTACCACTTCTACTGGAAGACTATTCCATGCATCCACTACCCTCTCAGTAATGTAATACTTTCATTAGTCCCTGGCCTTATCTTATATCTAGGATGGCCTTATACCTATCCGACGCATGATTAAACTCCTTCGCTGTATTAACCTTTACCACTTCTACTGAAGGCTATTCCATACATCCACTACCCTCTCAGTAATGTAATACTTTCTGATATTACTTTTAATTCTAATCTAAGACTATGTCCTCTTGTTGTGGTAGTTTTATTTTTTCTTTTACTTACTGTGTTTATTTCTCTTTATGCATTACATGTTCTAGCATATCCCCCCCCCCCATCTCGTCTTTCCTCCAAGCTCTCTATCTTCCCAGTAATAATGTCTATGTTGATATGGGATCCCTCTGAAGCGCTTCTGGTGCATGGTATAGATGTTATCCTTCCATGAGTATCCGGACCCTCCTTCCCAGCACACTAATATGCTTCATTGTATTTGTTAGCAAGGTGCATTGCACCGGTTGCTTCATTGGCCTATGCATTTGTAGGAGGTTTGTTTTGGCAGGCAGAGAGTTAATGTTGCAGGGTTTGGCGTTTTTATTTTGATATTAATGCACCCGGCACCTTCCTTATACTCATTACCAAAAACATGGTGTAAATGACAAGTCACAGGCCTGGCCTTCACAGATACAGTGCACAATCCCCAGGGGCCTTTTGAAGAAGTGAAAGAGCTATTTTTATTAATGTGTGTGATATAAGGGGTGTATATTTTACTGCACACAACCAGCAGAGGCCAAACTGCTCCAAACAAAAGCAGAAATTGCAGACCACAAGGAGAGATGGGGCAGTGTTTAGAGACTGTTTGTTTGGTTCTGCTTGACGTCCATTGAATATTAAAGGAAGCTTTGGGCTCTTTTAATTATACAAAAATAATGTTACTTACCTGTTGAGATTTTTACCATTTGTAATTTTTAAGATCAAAGTTAGAAAAAGTATTTATTTCTTGACATTTTTCATCATCTTTTATTATTATTTTTTTGTAACAAAATATAAGATATGAAAATAATGGTAACTTCAGAAGGACCTTCCTATGACAATAAAAACAGTATGCAATATGTGTGGGTACATTAAACAAGAAAGAGGAAGATTATAGCTAAACACAAACACTGCAGAAGTAAAAAAAAAAAAAAAAAGAATCAGCCTGCATCATGACTGGGTTAAACACAGCCGGGTAATCCCTAACTCCTGAACTGTTAGGTGGGCGTGGGGACTGGTTTGGGAACCATTGGTCCAGTGGTTTAATATAAATACATTTTTATTTCATGGGTATTATTTTGGTGGAAAGCTGTGCATTGCTCGGTCTGTTGACACATTTGGGATGCTGTATCCTCTTTTTGTATCAAATCCAAACAAGCACTTGGACACATAAATAGCATCTGCTTATTACTGTGTCTGTCAAACGCATCAGAATCGAACAAACAGAAATCTATATGTAGCTCTTGGTTTTGACAGAAATACCAGCAGATGTGATTCTGTAGAATGGGTTTAGCATTCGATCAGAGATTTCCAACCTGTTCCAAGTTAAAGGGACTGTCTGGTGCCCAAAATACATCTTCCAAATGTTAATGCATATTAATGTGCTATAGTACTTTAAAATGCATGTTTTTTACATTTTGCATTGCTTAAAATATAAAATACTTACAACTAGAAACCAGGACTGCCCACACTAGCTGAGTAAAAGTCATTTCTTTTTTTTTTCTTTTTTTTTTTTGCTGCAGGAACCACTGAGAATAATTTCATTCAAATGAATGGTATATCCTGTCTCTCTGTTGATGTCATCAGACAATGTGTTACACTGTTAAGAGATCCTGTGTGCAAGAGCAGGTCTATCACAGTCCACACAATGTATTCTATTCCAGCAGCACAGGAAGTGACATTTTTAAATAAAACTTTATATCCTCAGTGTCTATATAATCAGTGCTGCCACACCTGCAGTAAACATGCAGAGTAATCACTGTGGAGGGCTTGAGTCAAATATTGAAAATGTGATTTATGCAGAATATGAGTTTGGGGACTAGACTGTACCTTTTAACTACAGCCGTGTAACTCTTCTTCCTCCATCATGTGGAATAAGGCCCTGCTAAAGAGGGGTATTGCAGGGTATTGAACAGCTCAGAGCTAAAGACTGAATCGCAAGGAATTTCAAACTTTAGGCCAATGTAGCCGAGTTGCAGAGATGTTGAGTTCGGTCGCTGTAGGGCTTGCACTGGTTCATTGTAGGGCTCAATCCACTAAGTAATCCAGCCTGGCTTTGGTTCACTGCTCCTGGGAAGTCATTCTCTAATTACCATGCAGAACCAGTGGCTTGTTATGCTAATTAAAGAGGAAGAGCTAATTTAGAAACGTCAGAATTCCCCAGGGTGGTACAAGTTACATTTACTGTATAATTCCCATTAAACTGAGCCATATTACCCATTACATGTACTGCATCCCCCCGTCTCTGCTAATATCTTTATACAGTATTGCACTTAATGAATCACCCCCTATTCTAATTGTGATGATGCTATGGAGAGTACTCCTGGGGGGGGCGGGGGGGGATAGGTGTGTCCAGATTCCTTGTTTCTCTAATTTAAACCTACAGCCCTGCGGACAAGTGATGTAATCAGCAGGAACGTTCCATTGGTTGCCATGACGATTGGACCACTTGTAGAACTCTGACCCAGAATTGCATCATATGCAGGAAATAACCCCCTCTAGAAATTGGGATAGTATGAGGTTGCTGATCCAGTAGGGCACTGTGAAGCGGTTAGATTAGGGTTGCCACATTGGCCAAGTGCTCAGACGGAAATCGGTTAATCATTGATTCATTAACTGTATACATTTACATTCTGCATACTGCAAGGAAGAGAAAGGGACGGTGCCCCCCAGTTCTAATCTGACTGTGTGTGTGTGTGTGTGTGTGTGTATATATATAATGTGCGTGTGTGTGTGTGTATATATATATAGTGTGTGTGTGTGTGTGTGTGTATATATATATATAATGTGCATGTGTGTGTATGTATATATATATATATATATATATATATATATATATATAATTAATCTTATACCACTGGTAGAGTAAATGATCAGATTAAGGTAGCTTTATTTCTCTTTTGATGTTTAATACAAATTTTCCCTCTTTTTGTGATTTTCAGTATTTTTGAAAGTAAAATTCTTTACGTTTCTACTCAATAAAGAGAGAATTTCAGGAAATTGAGAAACTTTAGGCCAAAGTAACCAAGTTGGAAAGATTTTCCCATTTGGGAAATGGGAAAGTCTCTATTGATTAGACCCCACCCGTCAGTTTCTGCATGGTATGCAGCCCTCCTCAGCTAAAGGTTGGACAGCACAGGAGTACACCATCTAACACACGTCACTCTCCCCAGTAATTCAGAGTCTAAAAAGTGAAAGAATCGTGTGAACAAGACTCATTCGGTTGCAGAACACGTTGTATTGTCTGCGTAACGAAGACCATTTGGCAGGCCCCATCCTGCACCTTGACCACTCTTGGCGCTCTGGCCTTCGGCTTTCAGAGAGATGTGTTGTTCATCTAATAAAGCCAGGAAAGCAGGTGTTGAATGGGGAAAGAATTTAGCCGCACTATGTCCTGGGTATTTGTTATCCCCAGTAGGTTTCATAAAATATTCAGCTCCAAACCTGTCACATCAGGTGGAACAGAGGTGCTCGCTGAATGATTTCCATTAATGTTTTATGCTGTCTAAAGAGACAAACTTGCTCCAGGTAAAATAGTATCTAATGAGTTGAAATCTTTATTCATTCCACTTCTCCCCCACCTTCTCTCTCTCCTGGCTTTAGATAACTACTGGTTACAATTTAGAAGATGACCGGTGCGAATGCGTAGCGTTGCAGGAGTTTAAAGACGGTGAGCAGGTGAGAAGCCATCTTCAAGAAGCGTTGGCAAACTAGAACGCACACTGAGAATGGGTTGCCCAAGGGCTCTCGGTGTTTATGTATTAGATATGTATAATTAATTATCTCTTATAATAGGGACGTGTATACCATTATAGAGAGAGTAAACATAAAGCTCGTACTCATTGTGACATACGCAGACTCGAACACTTTGAGTGCGTGGAAAATCTATTTTTATAAAGTCGTTCTTTGTAGTCTTATAATTTTTCTTTTCTTTTGTAACAATAGCAGATCATTAGGTGGTGCCTCTCAGGGTCATTTCTGAAATATTTGAAACCCCTGAAGGAGGATCAGCCTTAAAAAGATTGATCTATAAATCTTTGCCCTTCCGTTTCTTTAAAGAGACTGATACCTAAATACTGTTTATTCTTTGAATGTAGAGAAAATTTAAAAAAAACTATACAGAGTTTCAAGGAAATTCATAGATATACAAGAAAAAATGTTTGTACTGTCTCCTGTTTATGACATCACCTAGTGGCTTGATATTGCACATTATACATTAAACGTAGTCAGTTTGCAAATCAAGGCCCAGGGGTTGTCAGAAACAGGAGACCCCACAATGTATTTAAAACACTTGAGGTTTTTTTTTTTTCTCCAATTTTTTTTGATCACTTTTCATTCTGCAAATTTCACAATTCAATTCAAGATGTTGAACTGAAAGATTGCATCGAGTGTAGGCCTTTCAAATAAACATGATTTAATGTAAGAATCCAAATAGAGCGTCTGACTGAACCTTGTTTGCTCTGCACAGCTCTATCAGACATATTGGGTGGTATGTAAAGTGTGCCTTGTTTAGAACTTCCGACACTCTTTAGTGCGATAGGTTCTCCGTCAATAATCAGGCGCTTTTATACGAGTGTGCGCCATCCTTTTTACATAACACTCGTTGGTTCAGATCTTCTTCCATCTGACCCAAGATTCTGATAAAGATGTCCGCCTACTGATCGAGCTATACAGACACAGAAGGCTCAATAAAATGCTTTATTTTTGTATTTTTTTCATTATAGCATTTCTATTTAAAATGCCTACACTCGATGCAATCTCTGAGTTAAACAGAACTTATTTTTATGCTGATGGGAGTCCCTTTTAATAAGTAGAACAATTTGTTTTGTGTTCTATAGGCCTTGTACAGTTTGCTTCTGTAATTACACTTGTATCGTGTGTACAGTTGGCAAGGTCTGCAGCCAACACACTGGGGTAACCATCTACGGAATAGAAAGGCAGACCAGTAACACATACGCTGCACAATCACTTTTATGGGGTGGGAGGCAGATAATTGTGATTTTGCTATCACAGTTGGATAAACAGAGCCACAAGGCATTTTCACATTTCCTTCCAAAGATACTTTTTTTTTTCTTTGCTTAAATCTCCCCCCCCCCCCCCCCCACTTCCCGTCCTCTCCAAGGTTTACATATTTTACGGCACCCGATCAAACGCGGAGTTTGTCATCCATAACGGCTTCTTCTATGAAAGCAACTCGCACGACCGAGTCAAGATAAAACTGGGCGTTAGTAAGAGCGACAGGCTGTACGCCATGAAGGCCGAAGTCCTGGCCCGAGCTGGCATCCCAACGTAAGTGGCACATAATGATTCTCCCTGGAACTTGGCAGTGTCCAACCAAACGGACAACAGTAGTTGGCACTATTTCTGGTTGTTCTGTTATGTAAATTAATTAATTCATTATTTATTTTTATGGAAAAAGACCTTGTGGCTGTTTTTTTTTTTTTTTTTTTTTTAAATGTTGAATCATTTGTTTACCTACATCTTATATAGGAAAATATAGCTTACATATGTTAAGGTCCCTTTAAGGATTCTTAAAGGGACAGTATCTCTTACACATTATAAGGTTTAAGTCATTTCTTTAGTCCTGAAGTGTGAAAGGTAGAATTGCTATATGCTTCCTCTCCCAGGTCAAATTACAGCTAAAGTCCTTACAATGAAATCTCACCTTTTACTGGAACATGTGCAATATTGGACATCTCCTCCAGGAAGGTGGAACTACATGGGTCGTATTTATCAAGACAAAATAGGTGCTATTTCAGGAAAAAGTGCTAATATAGTAGTAGTAACCATAGAAACCAATGGAAAGTTATGGACGTTTGCTCCAAATGTAGCACTTTTCTTTTTTTTTTTTAAATAGCACCTGTTTTGCCTTGATAAATGTGGCCCCAAGGCAGGTGCCAGTCATGAGAGCAGGGCCCTCTGCAGAGCGGACGGTCGAGGATGTAAGATGACTCCTCCAACGCTGGCCCATGGCAGCATGGCTTCGTCCCTCTTAGGTTCAGATCTTACTCTGTGACACTCAGTAGGAGTGGGACATCCGTTGCACCCTGCCACTCACAGCACTTGTAGCCGTAACTTGCTGCTTTACATTAGTCAGTCTACTCCTGGGTCTATTCAGAGATATACAGCCTGATGGCACAAGAATCAAATCTCAGGGACTCCTGACAATCTCTCTAATACATTAAGAGATTAAATGAAATAATAATAATGGTCAGTGTGTACACAGCTAGCTCCCATTAATTTGCACACTGTCTTCTCTGCCGTATTGCCCCTTTCCTGCTCTTCCCTTGCACCGCACAGCTTTACTGATCTCGTCTAATGGGTTTTTCTGTTCACAGCTCCAGTGTATTTGCTCTGCACATTACAGAACCTCCCATTTCAGCCCAGCTGCTGGCTTTCCTGCGTGTCTTCTGCATGAGCGAGGGTAAGGGATTAAGGGGCGAGGGATGTGTACGGGTGAGGGATGTGTACGGGCGAGGGTGAGGGATGTGTACGGGCGAGGGTGAGGGATGTAAGGGGCGAGGGATGTGTACGGGCGAGGGCGAGGGATGTGTACGGGTGAGGGATGTGTACGGGCGAGGGTGAGGGAAGTGTACGGGCGAGGGTAAGGGTTGTGAGGGTGAGGGATGTACGGAGCGAGAGTAAGGGATGCGAGGGTGAGGGATGTAGGGGTGAGGGTAAGGGATGTACGGCCTCTGATGGCCTACACACTAGGCCTGTGCTGGCTCTTTCAGAGTGATTATGTTGTGGTTATTTGCCTTTGTTGGAATTGAAGGGGGGGTAGGGGCTAGTCGGTAATGATAATCACTGCTTTCTTTTGCAGATGAATTAAAAGACCATCTGATAGGCGATCACGCGATCGATAAAATCTTCACCCTCGGGAATTCTGAGTTTCCAGTCAGCTGGGATAATGAGATTAAATTGTGGACATTCCTCGAAACCAGAGCGTCGCTGCTGTTAAAAACCTACAAAACCAGTGTTGAGGTACGACTCGCTGGGTCTCTGAGCCTCCGGTATGGCCGCTCACTGCCGTCCCTTTCAGTTGTCATTTTGGGTGTTACATATAAAGAATGGGGTCACCACCCAACGGCTGTTTAAAAAAAAAAATCGCTTGAGGTCAATAGGAGCGATGGCAAAGCCAGTAATTATTATTTTCTTAAAATAGAAAATGGCAACCCTAGTAAAAAGTGATTTTGTGGCACAATCAGCAGGATCAGTTGGCCCTTTATCAATAACCCTGGGGTCTTATTTTAATTCCTTCCTCATTGTACAGTTTACACTCAGTAGCAGTCAATTGTATAGCTGCCAACAAATCCCATTTTTGTTATGCACAGGCAGCATTGCTTCCTTAGGACATACAAGAAATGTGCTCCAGGCGCCTAGTAGACTAGATTGTGATGTATAGGGGTCATGAAGTATATCTTGTAACCCTCACACTGTAGACTCCGCCCCATCTTGTCTGTTGACTTTATCCGAGGATGGTGGAAGGCATGTATAAAATGTAGCTTTGTGCATCAGTAGCATGATCTGAACTCTCCTGGTTTTTTTTTTTTTTTTTTTTATTCCCCCCCCCAGGATGATAAACATGTTTTGGAGGAAGGAGACCTGACCTTTCACTCGTCGATGGCTATTAAGCTGCGCCTGATAGAAAAGGAGATCCTGGAGAAGGCCGTCAAAAGCGCGTCCGATAACCGCAAGCTGTACAGCAAGAATCTGGAGGAAGGCACTGCGCTCCCAAAATACGAAGAGAGCAACATTGCTTTTCTGGAAAACAATGTGGCGGATGCCAAGCTTCCCCTGGTGCTGAGGAACGTAGACGAAGAAGTGGCGGATCAGGATGGCGAGTTAAAGATCCTGGAAACCTTTTCCGTTTCAACAATCACTGAGAACGGCTTCGTCAACGGACAGGACTCTCTGACTAATGAGACCGACCGCCTAGAAAACAACCGAAACGAACACGCCAAAGAAATTCTTACAGAAAACCCCGACGAGGCCAAAGTGCAGTTGTGAAATAGACTTTTCAAAAAGAGATTAAAACTGGCAGAAATGTATAAAAACATACACTGGTGTTTCCTTGTTAAATTTTTTTAAAATTTCCTCTCCAAAAAAAACAGATATTGCTGCTTTCCATTTAACTTGTATTTTGGTTTTGTTGACTTTCGATTTGTAGCGCAATCATCCGCGAGGAGGGCCTAATACTAGTGCAAAACTGCATTCTCCCTTCTCCTGATATAATTTAAGACTTTTTTTAATCTGTTTGCTTTAAGCCTTCCTCCAGGAGCGTCTCGACTGCTCTCCGACTAACTCTTTGCCCATTGGGCTGAAGTTTTGAGCTCACTGAGATGGAACCAGTGTAATTAGTGAAATACTAAGTTTAACAGCGGATGTGATTTTTGTTTCAACAGAAAAAAAAAAAAAAGGTTTATCGCTTTTCTTCCTGTTTGTCCTTTCTTTAGCCGTTGAAGGTATAATGGAGATTGTTGGTTCGGAGATTATTAGAGAGTATTTCCAAAATGCTAAATATACTAATGAATTGACAGTTTTCTATGACTTTAAACACATTTTTTTTTTTAAAAAAAAACATATCATTAATACAGCCAAATACATAAATAAGTATAGCCAAATTCCATATTTATCCCAGGATGTATTTATGGTTTACTCCTTAAAGCATATAACCATAAACACAAAAGATTATATTCCACCATAAGTACAGTCTACATTTATTGTAAAATAACTTTTGGAGCACTTATCGAAGTCAAATTTCGTAATAATCTGTTTTTAGTTTATTTAGATTTGTTTTTCTTTCACTACGAAAAAATCATTTTATCGGCTCCATCGTTCTGATGGTACATGGAGTAAATGAGTCTGTCAACCAAGCTCTCTGACTCATTGACCCGTGGTTTACATACAGTCGAAAGTTGTTGTGTTTTTTTTTTTGGTTTTGTTTTTTTTACTTTATTTTTGTGAAATTTGGCATCTATTGATGTGAACATATTTTACAATACTCCTAGACGGTCTTAAAGATTTGATAGGTTAAAAAAATATTCGTGGCAGAATCTTTTTAAACTATATTGACCTTGTTTTTTTTTTTTTTTTATAAACGTTTTTCTGCTAATGGGAATCTCCGCTGGTGCGCCCTCATTGGTCTGTCAAACTATTAGGACTTTATTGCTGAAAGAGGGAATTGAGATGAGAATTACATAAGGCAAAAGTAGCTGAGTTGGAAAATCTCCTCCCCCCCCACCAAACTCTGCTACTTTGGCCTTAAGTTTAAAAATTCCCATCTTAATTCCATCTCAGGAATTAAGTGTAATTTGCAAGAACATGTTTACTGCAAACAGATTAAGTTCCATTGCTGTTTTTTTTTTTATCTGAAAATCTGGGACATTTGATTTCAGTTTGAAATTTTAACATCACTTTTGCTTTAAAGTACATTCTGGGGGAAGGGGGGCAGTTTATAGGCACTATCGGTCACTAGGTGTTCGGACGCATACCGGTCAACACAAACGCTTTAGCCAGTTCAGTTTTGGAGGGGCCGGTGATAGTTATTCAAAGACCCCTTCGACTTTTCGTAAAAAAGGGTCCTTTCTCTGCTCTGCAGGTTCTCACAATCGCCGGAGACTTTCAACACTTCACTTTTTTTTTTTTAGTTCCCCCCCTTACATAGTCATTAAAAGAAACATGAATGATTTGTTTGGTCTTGTTCCTTATTCCATTTTTGTTTGTTTCTTGTTGAGTTTTATTAATGGCAGTGTGACTTGTGAACATCGGACCACGCTGGAGACCTGTGATCGTTCCCTCGTCTGGGTGTGTGTCAGATGTTTGGGTGATTACCATATTTGCTTGAATATAATCAGTAGTTGCATAACCTTTCCATTACTGATTGCCCCCACATACCTGTCCACTGCACCAGATTGCCAATTACAGTGCTAAGATCCAGGCACCACATAGTGCTTGAGGTGTATTGGTGCTGGGGGGTCACCTGCTCTCCCACCGGTCCAACCCTGCATCAAAATTGCCCCAACTAGAAACTAGAGAGTTATGTGGGCATCCCAGAGGTGGCAGGTCTTGTGGGGGCAATCTCCCCTCCTCATTGAAGAGAAGCGATAAATATAATTCCATGAGCTATGCGGAAGAGAGGGCAAGAACAAGAATGATTTGGAGAATCTAACATTACATAGAAAGATCTGTTTGTAGTGCTATCATGCTGTGAGATGTACGCCTCTACATGTTAATGTTCTGAGCTAGATATTATCCCAGGATAATAACCGACTCCTGTAGTAATGATTTATTATTATATATCTGAAGCGTGCGGAGATGCCAGGGTAGGGCACGACTACGAAGCCCAGTATAATATGTATATAAAAATGAGCAATTGGACAGTTCTTGTTAAAGCTTAACATAATTGGACTGCAACGAAGGAGCCCGGAAAGGATCTAACCAGTCTTAATTGGGCAACAAAAGTCCAACATAAGACACACCAAGACTTAAACCAATTTGTACTGGTAAGTGGGACAGATTATATATCTGCAGGCAACGTGGCGGGGTGGGGTGAAGGATGGGGACCATTCCGATCAGTCGTAGTCTGCTTTGGACTTTGAACAACATAGGGCTTCATTGTCCCACCTGCAGAAGAGCTGGTACATCCCACCCCTTCCCATTCTCTCCAAAAACTTTATTACGTGCTGACGCCCCCCGTTTGCTTAGAGGTTAATTGAAGACCCTTTAATTTATTTATTTTGGTTTCAGAAGGTGTTTGTTTATTCCCAGCAGGAATAACTGCGTTCCAATATTCACACAATTTATATCTAGATTATTATTATTATGAAGGGCTTCAAACATCAGGAGTGAGCGCCGCGGTGGGAGGTGCCGCAGGATTGCTCCCAAGTTTCCTTTTTAATCTGTTTTTTGAGAATCACAGGCTCCCAACTGGGCTAAACTGAGGCCGTGGATAATAGTACTCTGTTCATTACAAAACATATCTCTGTGTCTAAAGTCACAAATTGACTCCGGCATTGTCGATTTATTGAAAATTTGCAGTAATTTCAAATAATGACCAAAACAAACACTGGTTAAAAAAAAAAAAGGAAAGTAATTCTTTTTTATAAGCAAGAAAAGTGCTCTCGCTCTCTATTCCTTTTTATTTTATTTTTTTTGTTACTTTTTTTTTTTTCTGTCATTCTTCATTTTAATTAATAACAAGAGTGCATTCTGGTGGCGGTAGCTTTAACCGCGGCAGAGACCGCGCACTAGACGGCCTGTGACATTTTTAGTGATAAAATGCTTAGCCAGATTTTGGTAACTATTTAAGATGGGGGTTTTACTTACTAATATGAAAGACACAAGGGTCTGCATAGAAGAAGCACAGAAAGGATTGAATCTGTCTAATCAGCAGGAACATTACATTGGTTTCCACGGTGACCGAGAAATGAACTGTGTTATATGTTGTTTAAAAAGGGATTATAGTGGAACCATTATGGTGTCAATCCCTAAGCTTTAAGAAACCATACCAGGTATTCTACATATTCTTAATAAGCATTGATTAAGGGGGTCATGTACTAAACAAGTGGGGAAGAAGTAGGTAAAACATGAGTAAGGAGGAATTGGCGACTATTTGTAACATTCTGCGCTTGTTTTACCTGATTTGCGCCTCTTCCGTATATTTTTATTTAGCGTGCATTTTTCCGGTTGCGCTAATAAATTGCGATTATATTTGCGCACGCTAAAGAGCTTTGTGAAAAATAATTTTTATTTGCGTGTGAAAATGACACCGGCTTTTAGCGAGCGCCATCAAAAGAGGTACAAAAAATATTCGCAAAATTGTGTGTTTTTATTCGCAGTTTGCTCGTATGTACTATTGGAGTGTTAAATGTTTAGTACATTGCAACAGGAGCAAAGAGCAAAAATAGTTTTGCACATAAAATACATTTCCGTTATTTTAGTACATGCCCCTCTTAGTCAAGTATGTGTTTTTTTTATTGTATTAAGATTTCTTTCCCTATAGCTGTTTGAGTTTCTGTCCTAGTGAAGCTTGTGGTTAATGGTAACGTTTGGAAAACAATGAACTAATCAATGATGGCATCCCAGATATCCCAATATTATGCCATATATCGGACCCTCAGATAATAATAGGGAAGAACCGTAACAGAGACCAGAGGCCCGTGTTATCACCCAATCATGGTAAGGAATGGAGAAGGAGATTTAAAACTTAAGGCCACACTAGCCGAGTTGGAAGCCTTCTCCCGACATTGAATTGCCAGTTCCAATAAACAATGCTAGCACCTAACCTATAAATCTGCTTGTTTTACATAGTTACTTTGGAGTAAGTTTGGAAAATGACTTTCTAGTAAAATGCGCAGGTTCTTAAGACACAACTGCTTTTCAGCCACTAAGGCCCGTAAGGACCCAGCTACTCCAGTTAGCCGGCTGATTTTATGGTATATTTAAATGCCTGAAAGAATCCCAGTGTTTGCCTTGTGACAGTCACACGAGGGAACATCACATACGTCAGTGGTCTTAAAATGTGTTTTTAACTTTTAGTTCATTAACTGAAGCAAAACCTAAAAGTCTTTTTCCACTGGACACGAGTAAATGTTTATTATTACAGATACATATGGGTTTATCCTGAGCTGCGCCCCTCAGGCGCTTATACCTTGTCAGCGTGCACTCAGTCACTCAGTGAGGGGGCTCGCCCGTGTGCGTCTGATCGGGGTCTGTGTCTGCCAGGGGAGGGCTACCAACTGTCGGCCAAGGTAGCACTTCATCAGCCCACCCAATTTAACCAGGGACCCACGTGGACAGGCAAGACAGATTTGCTGACTGAAAAGGTAGACAGATTGATAGTGTTACTGACTGCGGCATTTAAAGTAAAAATTGGTGCGGCCCCAGCCGACTGAGGCAGATTAGAGAGCTGGGGCAGGCCATTTGCATACTGTGCCACAAGTGATGTCATCAGCAGGAGACTCCCACAGACACATGTTTTAGGCATTTGTTTGCAAATTTGCTAATACAATGTATGGATAATTTTCAATGTTTTTTTAATTCTCTACATTCACAACCGAAACAATGTTCAGGTGACACAGTCCCTTTAAGTTTAAACTTCCCTTCTCAATTCCCGGTAATTGGCTCTGCTGTGAATAAAGCCTAAACTCATATTTAGCTATAGAAAAGATAAACCCCCTGTCCGATCTGCGACTGCTTGTGAAATGTCACTGGTAAGTATGCCAGAGGCTGTACCCTACGGAGAATAATTCTTTAATAATGATGTATTCCCTGTTTCGATCCTGGTGGGGGCTGCTTTTTACCCCTACTCCGGTCAGTCAGTGTATACGGCACGTACCCAGCCTTGAAAACATTAGAATAATCTCTGGTAGCCTTTCGCGGGTTTGTGTTCCGCTGGTTTAATCAGTCTAAGTTCTGCTTTTAAAGATGCTCAGCCTTTTAGATCTCAGTTGATTGTTCCAGATAGAGCTGCTGCTGCCTAGTGCCTACCTGCATCCTCTTCCTTCAAGGGCTCAGTGAATGAGCCAATACATTATCTGTTGAAGCAGGGCTACGCACTAAACTCTTACTGGCAGGCCACCTTTGCTTGCTAATGGCATTTCAGCCCATTAGACAGGCTGGGGTTACTATTGCAGTCCTTCAAACAGGTTTTTTCAGAGACGACTGATATTAAACCGTAGCGGTGCTGTGTTTGGGGGAAATCCCAATGGTCTGCCTCATACACATACCCTTCACTCCAGACACTTACCCCCCTGATGGTCTATCATACTTCTAATTTGTAAGAGACCCTCTGTTCCATGCCAGTGCACTATGTGCAGGGATATGAGCCTTTCCTCCCTTGTCACAGTGTGCCCCCCACTGACAAGGAGGCATTGCTGTGTCCAGCCCCAGAAATAGACAAGTAGCTTGCCTCCTGAAGGAACAGTGGTGCCAATCTGTGACCCCCATTTGCTCTAAATGAAGGAGACCCTGATTATAAGGTAACCCCCTCCCACCTCTAATTTATTAGAAAAGAAAAGGCCTATCTATAAGACCGCACTATAGGAAAACAACAAGTTTTTCTAGTAAATATATTCCCATACACAGACATCCTCTGGCTGTGTGCCTCCAGGACAGCTGGGCCCCCCTACTGGGTTACTGGCTGTAGTGTTCCCCCCCTGATGGCGGCCCTGCTGGCCTCTAAGGATTAACGCAGCCCCCACTGAGCAGGCATTCACTAGCAGGTAGGCCATTGTCATTTCAAGCCTCGTGTTTTGGTAAATAACATAGATTCTCTCCGTCGGGACAAACAAGGATTCATTCGTTTTAGTTGCCGTCATTGTAATACGTTTGGAAACAGAGGTGAAGGCACCAGACCATCGAATGTAAATAAAATATAGAGGAAGTTTCCTGACATGTAAAATCTATGTGATTTTATTTTTACCCCGGCAGCTGCTGGTTCAGAGTACAGACACATAATAGCCATCTGTGCATTGATTTCATAAAGCAAGTGTGCGGGGTCACATGACCCACAAAACCCTGCAAAACCACGTTTTTAATTTTAATAAATTTTAATAAAATTATTATTTGTGTTTCATTGCAGGGGTCCACCCGATGTGCCTTCAAACATGAGCACGATAGCAAAAATGGTGGCATCAGGTGGGTAATATTTGATACCACATTTTTACCCCCACGATGGAGATTCAAGTGATTCGAGTGCAAATCTTTATCTCAAAACTGTAATAAATAATTCAACAATATATTGAATGCACAGAAATGTTTTTTGCTTTCATAGAAAAATCTTGATTGCAAAATAAAATCTTTCTTGACGCATATCGGCAATATTGTGAATAAAGCGTCATCGGGGAGGGCAGAGATGGTTATTAGAGAATTATCGAGGTCCAGTAGTGGAAGGAAACATCTCTGTGACAGCTAGATAAAAACAGAACAGGAGGAAATTCTGAGACTTGGAGCCAGTCACCTATTCACTGTTCAGCTCCATAAATGAAGAAATGGTGAAGGGAAGAATCCGCACTCAGGAATCCAAGACTTAGAGGGTGATTTGACTATAAGATGAAGTGACATCATCAGACAGTTGGGGCTATTCATTAAAAAGTGAGTTGCAGGTGAACTGAGGTGAAATGCAGGTGACTTGAGGTGAAAGGGACATTTCATGGCATTAATTTAGCTATACACTGTGCAGGGACAAACCTGGGGAGTTTGCTTAGCGAGGGAACCTCACCAGGTTTGTCCCTGCACAATGTATAGTTACAATGGCAAGATGAAATGTTCATCTCACATCAATTCACCTGCTAATCACCTTTTATTGAATAGACCCCACAGACTCAACATTACATCCAGTAGGGCCAAACCTTGGCGAGTTTCTCCTGGGCACACATAAGCCATTATGCATTAATAACAATAATGCTGAAATATCTTTCCCTTTCTTCCTTTCTTGTCGTTTATTTTGGTTACTGGAGTGTCCCCCCCCCCCCCCCCCCCCAGGTTCTTTGGTAGATGGGAGCAAAAGCCACAAAGAGACTGTGTGTGCATCCAACGTAAACATGACAGGGAGTGTATGAACCCCCGGTGTCCAGGCCTTGCATATATCAGGGGTATAAGAGGATTGGACGTTTTCCAAACCTTCCTTCTCTTCAATAATCCATTACGGTATTTTTAAGATTTCAGAGGCGTTCACATCTGGAATATATTGTTTTTATTAGCTTTCCGATAGGGGCGTCGGACTCACCTACAGAATGTCCCATGTGGCTGCCCCGGGGACGGGTTATTTTTATCCGAAATGCAAATTTCTAAATGAAGGAAGAGGCCAAGCGGCTTGAAAGGTTTCCTGTGTTTGAGGGTCCCAGCCGTGTCACTCCCTAATTAAGAGGCCAGCTTCTTTTTTTTTTCTCCATGGCTCTGTGTAAAATTTCACCAGATGCTGGATCTCCTTCCCCAGCCGAAAAGCCCTAACCCCATTAACCCTTCCAGTGCCGCAGAGAAGGGAAAGGCATTTCGTTCTGCTGTTGAGCCCCCTTCTCTTTGCTTACAAATCCCTGTCATTTATTTAAAGTGCAGTTTTTTTTCTTTTTGCCCAAAACATATAAGTAAAAGTTTCCTGTCTCAACAGAACTAGATGTTTCAATTTGCACAGGTCGCCGTCTGTGAGCTCAAAGGGTTAATAATATTGTTAAAGGGACTGGGAATGTAGAGAATTAAAGGGACGGTATCACCTGCACACTGTATTTACTGGGGATGTAGAGAATACAAAAATGATTGAAAATGATCTATATGTTGTGTTAGCAAAACTGCAAATAAATGCCTAAATTACGAGAGAAATATGTTTTAAATCTGTGGAGTCTCCAGCTTATGACATCACCTGTGGCACGGTATGCAAATTACACATTACCCATTGAAAAGCAGCTAATTTGCATACCGTGCCACAGGTGATGTCATAAGCAGGAGACCCACAGACACATGTAAAACACATTTTTCTCCTAATTTAGACATTTGCCTGCAGTTTTGCTAACACAATGTATAGATCATTTTCAGTCATTTTTATGCTCTACATGCACAGTACAAAATCAATATACAGGTGACACAGTCCCTTTAAGTGTAAAATTCCCTTCTCAACTCCCTGCAAACCATCTATGCAAAAATTTCAAGTAACTACATGAAGCAAGAGAACAATATGTTAGACATGTCCCTGTGGAGCCTCCTGCTTTTGATGTCATCTTGTGGACTGATATGCAAAAATACACACTTCCCATTGAAAAGTAATTCATTTGCATATAAAGGTGATGTTTTTATTATTTAATGCTTTTTTCTTGTAAGTTCATTATTATAATTCTCTGCGTTCACAACATTTGGATTTCTGTGATGCTAAGGAAAGAGTTACACACATATATATATATATATATGCGAGCGATACCGAAGGCCTTCTCCTACAGTGTGCGCTTGTAATTCTGTGCTAGATTTCAATTACTTGTTAAGATAATTGGACAAGGATTTGCATGGTCACAGACAATTTAGTAACGGGGACCAGTACACTTTAATCAACGGAGGTTAATTGGGAGGGCTACAGCTGCTTTTCTTTTAGGCTGCGAATCCTATCATCCTCTTCCAGCTGTAAATATATACATATTAACAAACAAACAACCCTGGGTTTCACCTCCTCCAATATATAGGATGTTAGAGATGAGCTATCGCTGTGAGCCAATGTTTGGTTTACTAAATTACCACCGTGGCATGCAGATACAGGGTCACTCTCTATAGAGGCACCAAGATAACGCTTAATTCATTAACTCTTTGCATCCAACTGTAAATATGTTTTGGCCCCCGACCATGATAATTCTCTTTTTTTTTCCTATACTCAGCACATTCTGTCATTGGTGGTCAATGCAGGTAAAGCTTAAAAAGATGTTTAAAAGAAACACTGACTACTGCTTGAAAGGCTTCTAATATATATATTATCTACTAGGAATGAAGCAGGCATTATCTTTGTTCATGGTGGGCATCTACTGGCGAGGAGGGACTTGGTCATGAGAGCTTGCAATCTAAAGATGATGCCCACCATCTGACAGTATAATAATCCTGGATCATTGCAAAGCTGTACAATGTACAATGCTGTAAACCTTTCGAAAGTCTTGGTCTAGTTTTATTTTTGCTGTTGTACAAAGATTGTAAGCATTATTACGGTCTCTGTAGCAATATGGAGAGGTCTGACCCTGAAGAAGCTTGACTAAGGACAGGCAGTAGCCCCTAAGGTAGGGTTCCTGTCCTTTGTGCTTTCCCTGGATTTGGAGAAATTATATATAAATTTGTATATGTATATATAGTGGACAGAGAGGAGAGTCAGCTGTATATTGTCAAAGACCGGCTGGAGGGAGCCTTTCTCCCCCAATCGCTCATCCGTCATTCTCCTGCCAGAGAGAAAAGATGGCTTTGTCACTCTCCTCCAACTATAATCGTGTCTTCCCACAGTCTACATGTGCCCCCTCCTGTCTTGCTGTCTGGCCCACTCCCCCCTGGGTCATGGGTGAACAATGAGTGAGTTGAAGGGCACGCAGGGAGAATTTACCCCCGGTCTCTTCTCTCATGATAAATGGCTACCCAAGTTCAAATGACAACATGCAGGCTGGTGATAAGCTTTACAAATGGCTACCCAGAGAGAGAGCAGGATTTCGAAACCCTTTGAGCACTGGGGTTATGAAAGCTTTGTAATAACTTGCTAAATCCTTCTATTGCTTGCAGGTGGGGCACACGCTGAGCCCATCCAGAGCCACCTGAGAGTAATAAAATCCCCGAGAGACTGACGGTGACAAATGCGCCTGCAAACAAAGCCCATTTGAATGGATAATTCTGATATTATGCTGAATGTGGATAGACCAATGTTGACCTTGGCAGCCAGACAGACTTTCTATGGAATCACAGCCGACGAGCGCAAACTATTGTCTGTAATCCTTTACAACGTCTCTGCGCCACTGCTTCCTCTCACCGCGCCGAGCCGACACAAACCAACAAAACCCCGGACAACAATACGTATAAAAAAAAATATATCAATAAGCCATGAGTTGAGAAACAAAACACGTGACTCTGTAGGAACGAGTTGGTAAAGTAAATCGAGACAGCTGAGACAAGTGGCGGGTTAGTTGGGTTCAAGCGATAGGGGATATTTACTAAAACGGAGAGAATTACAACTCTGGTGCAACAGACAAAATCAGCTATGATTGTCCACGGCAAACGCACAGGGTTAGTTCCCTGTTTATTATTTTGGTCAAGTCGGTGCCTCTGTGACCGATGTTAATCTGAAGACTTTCATCTTTACTGGGCCCATATTGCTCAGTGAAAGGAAATGTATTTTTCTTGCTATAGCTGTTATAGCTCTCAGTCCGCCACCCTGTTCTACAGATATTCGATATATATATTTTGGAAAAATCCTGCAGAACCAAATATATTTAAAGTGCTACCAAATATTTTGGCTCCCGTCTGGTAGCCCATGAATAGTTGGAGGGCCCCTGTTGGACACTTGTGAAAGCTGTGTGCCTGGCTGGATCTCTCAGCTAGTTAGGAGTAAAATTGAGTAATTATGACAATGACTGCTCCACTTCTAAAACTTTGTCCCAGTATTGCTCTTGATCTAGAAGCCCTACGGAGGGCAGTTCGCTAAAAGCTGAATTGTAGGTGAGTTGAGTGGGATATTTCATCTCACTAATCTAGCTATACATTGTGTAAGGGGAAACCTACCCACTAGGCAAACTCACCCATGCATACTGTATAGCTATATTGGCCACTTGGAATGTTCGTCTCCCCTGCGACTCACCTTTTGCTGAATTACCCCCTACGTGTTTAGTACCTCGCTTTGGATCAGCCCCCCCCCCCCCCCCCCCACGGACAAACCTGGGCTAGAGAGACAAGCTGGGGGTCCGAGGATACTGGTTCCTTTGCCTTCCAGCCCAGATGTTCATGACTGCTGGTCTCAATAATTTAGTCTTGCGTGAAAGGGTTAACAGGTGTCAATATACAGCTCCTCAAACCCCAGCATCCACCGTTTACAGAAACGTATCAGCACTGTCACTGGGAGAATGTCCAATATCTTAATCATGTACCTGAAACCAGCACGTTTCCCCTTCAATGCATCACCTTTAACCCCTTCTCCACTACAAAGTCCTAGGGGGGCTTCCTTACCCCCGGGGGTCTAATTGCATCTCCCTTTAATGTGTTTCCCAAACATCTGGACATTACATAAAAGAAGCATTTATTCGAACACAGCAGCCAGTCGACTAGCATGGAGCCCACCAAACCCATTTTAATAGTTCCCTTCTGTATCATTAAAGGTGGCTCCAGTATTATAGTACATGTACTGGCGACAGCGAGGGGAGGGGGGGGCATTTGCTTGATTTCTCTTGTTGGAAGAGTAGTTGTTCCTTCATGACATCAACAGTTTGCATCCTGCAAAGGGCAGAAACATTGCATCTGCTGCATTGTCCAAAGGTTAAATAATGCAGTATTTATAACACAGCAAGACCCCAATAAACATAGAACAGGCCAATCTACCGGCAGGCAGGTAAGAAATTGGCTTGAGGCTAATATGAGGTTTATGGAGGCCATAGAATGGCCAGTAATTTTCTGAAGATTAGGTAGACACTTTAGTTTTTAACACAATTAAGACATTTTTCTTTACCCACAATATGTATTATTAGGATAACATTTTTAGGACATAATCCTTATGATGTAATAATAATGTATCAGTCAGATATATTTTTTATCGATTCCTCAGATCTCCCCCTGGAATGGACTGTGGACAGACTTGGAGAAGGGGCTTGACATTAAATGGAGAGTCTTTTCCAAAAAGTAGATGGGACCACTCAAAACGTGGATGGAGAATTGCCAACGTTGATGTTATCTGAGGGGACGTGGGCAGAAATAAATGCCTCTTACCCTACCTCACGGGCAGATAATAATTAATGCTACGGCAGAGTAACTCGCTCAACGAGGGGGGAAAGAAACGTCACGAGGGAAACGGGGCAACAGAAAGCTCTGCAAAGGGTCAGAACAGTACAAGGATCTCTTCTAAGAGTCCAACATGGGCACCAAAATCTTTACCCCCCCCCCCCCCCCCCACTAATTTCCAATAAGACATTTTGGGTACCATTTATTTTACATTAGCCAGATGTGTTAAAGAGTGACCCCCAAATGTGATGAGATGGAGGGGGCTTCCAATGTATGCAAAGCCATCTTTAGGGTTACAGGGAGCAAGTGGTGCCAGTAGGTCCGATAAGCATAACCTTTTGTTTTGGTTTTTCTACTACTTTTTGCATGCTTACTCATATCCAAAACAAATGAATAAACACCCCTGAATCCAGCATGCTAATAAATTAATTCTTTTAAATGGGGGTTTTTCCCATTCAACACAGTACACTCAGACTCAGTAAGGATGTCTAACGGCCCCCCAAGCTGTCTCTTATATCACACCATTGTTTTGGTATGTGTCAGTAAAGGAGATTGAAGGCCGTGACTGTTCACTTGAATGCAGCCACTTCTGTTCAGTGGACTCAGATCCTTTGATAGATACACAGATTGTTGTGTAAAAAAAAAAAAAAACAAGAAAACGTTACAGCCTTCCGCACTTTGATAAAGCACAATAAAGCTGATTCAACAAAATAAAGGATTAGCCTCTTCATTGTTACATCAGGTCCGATAATATGGGAGCCTCGCATCAAACAGGAATAACATATTGTACATATCAGGGTATCTCCTATAAATCACGGGTCTCTGTGTACAAAATGCACTTGGGTGTACTGGTATTTATTTGTCTGTCATTAGAAATGTATTTGGGAACTTACAAGTGCCGGGACATGTTTTGTTTAACCCTTAATTCCTTGAATGAAGCAAGGGTTAAACATGTTGGAATATCCCTTTAATGACATCGAAGGACCTACACGTCCATGATTCTTTGCGTATGGTAATGGAGAGAGAGGGTGGAGCCTAAAGAGCAAGGGGAGCGAAAAATGAAAGTGGTGCAAGGAAAGGGTCAGGCCTAGGGCAGCCCAAAATCTAAACACACCACTGACTGTAGGCTTGTCTTTGGGAACCCAGGAGTTGAATTAGGCTATTATCCTGCATCGTTCCAAACTGCTCAGTCTCCATATTGTTTTGATTTATTTCCATTTTTAAAAAGAAAAACAAATTGCCGTAATAATGTAAAAACTAGCATGATACACAGACAACAACAAATAAAACCTACTCATTTCACTACCAAAAAAAAAACAATCAAGATCTATTTATTTTCTGCCCAGTTAAATATTTATCATGGAGAAACAAGAGTGGGCGACATAGCTTTCTGCTAGACACAAGACACTTGGGTTTTTTTTCTTTTAATGTTTGAAAAATGTCGTTCGTTTCGAAATGATAATTTTTTTTTCTCGTCATTTTTCGGAAAAACTATTGGTTTTAATTAAATATTATTACTGCTGAAAAGCGCTCACGAGGCTGGCAAAGTGAGAAATAATTATTATCCCTCATTTTCCCACCGCCGTTTACTAACGCTACCAGCTAATTAAAATAGATGAAATCCAGATGACTTTGGGAAGGTAGATCAATATCTGCTGTATTACACATGGTGAGCCTCACACGAAAGGTAATATTTGCCAAGCAACTTTATCTTGCAAAGAAAATGTTTCCCGATCATCCTATTTTTCAGTCTGATTATGGCGCCATGCGTCCTGTATTTCTAGAATCTGGGGAAACTGAAATGCGGGTTTTTTTTTTTTTTTATGAAGATTTTGTTTTATCTCATTAAACTATAAAATGTAATTGCTAAATGGGCTTTGTCACCTAACAAGAGATTCACATGCAAATGTTGACCTTAAAGGGACAGTATCACCTAAACATTGTTTTTCCTGTGCCTGTAGAGAATAAAAAAAAATGATTAAAAATGTTCTATACATTGTGTCAGCAAAACTGCAAACAAATGTGTTTTAGATGTGTCTGTGGAGTCTCTCTCATCACCTGTAACTTGATATGCAAATAAAGTAGTTTACAATCGAAAATGTGTTAATTTGCATATCAAGGCACAGGTGATGTCATAAGCAGAGGACTCCCCAGACACATCTAAAACACATGTTTCTCCTAATTTAGGCATTTGCTGCAATATAGCTGTCACCCAACTTAACAGTGCCTATTCTAGCAGCCTGGGTAGCCTCGGGTGGACCATACCAGACTCAAATGTACGAAATTGAGGAGCCTTTGGGGGCTAACCAACTGACCTGTCTCCAGTTTACACATCACATTGTGGCACCCAATGTAAATGCTGCGATTGACACTTTGGGGATTATTATTATAAGTTAGTTCTACGTCAGAGTTTTACAAGTGAAGCAGTCATGGAAATCAAAGGGATGTTCCTGTAGTTCAGACCACTTTTCAAACTTTGACCTTGAACTGACTTTTAGAAATAACCCCGTTTATGGCCATGTGATGTCACAGAGTGACATCATAATTGGGAGACACCAGAAACACATTTTAATTCCTGCTAATGCTGTATATAGATAGGATGTTTTGCTAAATAAGGTTGCAGCATTACCGCCCATGCTATGGGCTCTTTAGACTTAACATTGATTTCTTACCTTAAAAACCCACTTCAAGCAGCCTTTCCTCTCACTCATACTCCCTGCATTTATGGCGATCTCAGCTTTTCCTACTTCTGATTTCATGCATCGTTTTTTACTTGAGCATTGTTACATGCAGCCCTGTAGAATGTAGAATTCATATTTGTTTAAAGAGAAATCAGTTAGATAATCAAGGCACCTCATTACAGGTTCAGTTATCATTTGGAATACTTTGCTTTTGTTAAACACTTTAAAATGGAGCTTTTTGTCCTCCCAGGCTCCAGCCAAATGCTGAGAGGTGAGTGAGAAGCTGCAAACATGTCAGAGTCAATGCATACATTCGTATAAGTATTTCAGTGTAATATACATGAATAAAGGTATGTCCGGCTCAGGTCACAGGGTTTAACTAGCATTGTGCACAGACAAACAGAAATGCCTCTTAACAATAATGCATTAGCAACAAATATTCAAAGATTCAATGTTGCATTATTCATGCCCAGCAGCAGAAGATCTAGCAGGATAAGACCTAGCAGGAGAAGATCTAGCAGGAGAAGATCTAGCAGCAAAAGATCTAGCAGGATAAGATCTAGCAGGAGAAGATTTAACAAGAGAAGATCTAGCAGGATAAGATCTAGCAGGAGAAGATCTAGCAGAAGACAATCTAGCAGGATAAGATCTAGCAGGATAAGATCTAGCAGGAGAAGATCTAGCAGGAGACGATCTAGCAGGATAAGATCTAGCAATATAAGATCTAGCAGGATAAGATCTAGCAGGAGACGATCTAGCAGGATAAGATCTAGCAGGATAAGATCTAGCAGGATAAGATCTAGCAGGAGACGATCTAGCAGGATAAGATCTAGCAGGATAAGATCTAGCAGGATAAGATCTAGCAGGAGACGATCTAGCAGGATAAGATCTAGCAGGATAAGATCTAGCAGGAGACGATCTAGCAGGATAAGATCTAGCAGGATAAGATCTAGCAGGATAAGATCTAGCAGGAGACGATCTAGCAGGATAAGATCTAGCAGGAGACGATCTAGCAGGATAAGATCTAGCAGGAGACGATCTAGCAGGATAAAATCTAGCAGGAGAAGATCTAGCATCACTTTTGACAGTACATGTCAGTTTATCCTCTGACTGGCATCGGCCATGCGTGGGATCAGCAGGCTCTGATTGGCTGTGCACGCCCTGACACTGCCAGCGAATCTATTAAGATACACGTCGGGTTTACTCCAGGCCAGCAGGACATATTTTTTTTAACCCTTGGTTCTTTCAATTAAACAAGCGTTTACTAACAGCTTAGTGGTCCTCCAAGCGTGTGAGATCAAATGTTCCAACTCAACTCACTCTGCCCCCTCTGTGGTTTTTGCGGTGGTGCTTGTTCCCTGCACTGCCACCAGACGCAGCCGTACTGCCCAGATGGTAAACAAATTCCTATGGATAGAAACAGTCATGTTGGTACCCACAATATGCGGCTTCCTGTAGAACTGACACATTTTGCAAACACTGTTACTGTGTGAAATCAGTCTCCATTTTGTGTTATTTATTTTTTTCTCCATCTTTCACTATCAGTCACAATGATCTGCAAGAGCTTTGGTTACTATTTGGAACACTGGAGAATTAATATTGCTCATGCACAGTACCAGGTGCCACTCGGAGGACATGCAATTACACTAATTGTATTATTGTTTTTTGTTTTTTTTGGTCTACAAAATGTTTCTTTTTAAACCTGTGCAAAGGGTGAGGATGTGTAGCTGGGTTTTTTTTTTGGGGGGGGGGGGGGGGGGTTCAGCTTTTCTAACCTTGTGGTTTCTGATTTCATCCTTCCCGTTACCTTTCACCTAGAAACCTGAAGGTCAGCATCATGGGACGGAGATGGGGTGAGGGGTAATATGGCACACACACAGGGGAATGCACATAACAGGAAGGTTTATTTTAGGATCTGTGTGCAGCCGTTTATGGAATCCTGTCTGGACCCCTGCTTTACATCATGGACACAAAGAAACACTAAGTCCGATTGTATATTATTACTAACTGGATCCCTGTGACCTGACTGTATAGATTAAACTGTATCTTCTCGTAAACTGAAATGAAATGGTGTTATAACAGGGATAGCAGGAGGACTGATTTATCCCTTGGAACATTTTCTGTGTCTTATACATTTCTTATGTGTTTGTATTATGCTTAAAAGCACAGTAACCTGCCTTACTGGCCTTCGTGAATCTGTGCGGCATGTCGGAGAGCTCGCTGCTTCCTCACGAGTCACAGGCTCAGTGAATGAGATCTATGAGTATGGCAGTATGCAGGCATTCCATCTGGAACACACATTAACATTCTCCTAATGTATTATCAACGGCAGAGGAGCTAAGCATGGAAGTTTTGCAAGCCTCGGTCCCTACCGAACGCAGGCCAGCATTGTGATGTCATAGAAAGAGGAGTAGCCAGGGACCATTTCTGATGACATGGCTCAGTGGGCTAATGCACCAGTTGTAAAATCATCAGGGTAGCCGATATGATCCCTAGGGTGGTCAGGTTCCGCTCTTTGTAACATGATTACTGTTACAGTTAGTGGTGTATCTTGGTTTTGTGCTGCCCTAGGCAGACAAACTTCAGGCACCCCCACCAACGTTGCACACCCATGATGTGACCCATCACCCCATTACATGCCACCATCACCCTCATTACATACCCCCACCACATCCATTACATGCCCCCATCACCTCGATTAATTGGAAGGGGCTAAAGCTTGCTGAATGGTGGGGGTGGAAGCGAAAATGTTTGAAGTGTGCTTTAACACCCTCTGGCAAAGTGCCGCCCTAGGCGCGTGCCTTGTTTGCCTTGTGGAAGATACACTACTGGTTATAGTAACAAACCTCCCAACGTTTCAAATGCCGCGAAGAGGGACACATATTTTGTGGGCGTGGCTGGAGGTGTGCCTGTGGGTGGCTGTGGGTGGGGCTTGACCACAAATTTTTCAGCAGCTTTATGGCCAGTTGGTAACTTCTATATGTAATTTGATGTCATTTAGAACTAGAATTGATTATTTAATTTACCCAAATGAATATAAATCATTTAATGCATTGTAAATGTACTTTATTATGAGTTTTATTGCTCTGGATACACTGAAACCAAATAAAAATCACCCAGAAAAAAAACAGGGACAATAGAGGAGGAAATAGGGATTTGGGTGCAAAATAGGGACATTTTCTTACTACCTGATATTCTGCTCACAAATGGGGATAACTTTACATCCCACAGGGGACCATGTGTACCAAGGTCTGACCAGGACAATTCCCAGGATAAAACTGGAGCAGTTGCTACAGAAACCTATTATCCACTGCTCCAAAATGAACACTTCCCTTTGCATTCATTTCTGGAGCTCGGCCTCAGTTTAGAAGGTGTTTTTATTTTAGTGTTTTAAAAGAAAAAAAAAAAATATTAAACTAACTTTCTTTTCTGAAAATTTCTGAAAATTGTTGTAGATAACATTAAATGAGTTTGGGTAATTGCATGGTAATTGTAAGCTGTCTAATTTGTGAAGCAATAAGAAACATACACAGGCTGATTGTCACATAACAGAAAAGAATTCAAGGACAATTAAACATTTGTTTATTTGTAAGAATAATGTTTATTGTAGGGGAAAAAAATATATACGTCTGCTTAAGCAACCTCCTGCCGGCGCGTTTCAAGTTTTTCATGCAGAAAAGATATTAAAGATCTTATTTTTTGGAAAAAAGAACCCAGTACCATGCAATGTCATTTTCTAGGTACATTATTTGAAAACTAATTTTCACTAAAATTCGAATTTGGAGGTCGATTTTCCTTTTGAAAAAGTCACATCGGCACCCGAGTTTGACAAAGATAGCTTTGATCATTTCGCCTCCCATTACTTTCACTGGAGAAAGATTCCAACATGGGTGCAGAATTTGAATCAAAATGAAAGTCGACACTCGAATATTAGTGAATAGACCCAAGAGTGTCTACACCTTCCATCTCACCAAGAGAATACAGAAACAAATCTATGTATGTGCAAGTAACATGGGTGCTACTGGCAGCAAGGTGTCTGGGACCACTTTACTGAAATTAAATATTCAGTTATACAATGACGTCAATTATGTTTCCCCTAGCTTTTTTCATAACTTTTTGGAAGAGTCACCTGATAATTTAGTCTCTGTATTATACCTCCCAACCTTTAAGGGTGGTGATGTGGTATAGAAAGGGACATGGACTATAAGGGGGGCATGATGCAACACTGAGTATTCTCTAGACCGGAGGATAGGGGGTCATGTTTTTAAATTGAGACCTTGCCTTATGATTTCTTTGATAAAAAAATTTAAAAAAATGATATAATGACAAGCCAAGCCCTTTGATTGTCCCGCAGACCCCTCTAAAAGAGCAGAGATTTAGAAAGTGGCAAAAAGAAAATTTAGTTTGGGTCATTTTGTTTTACCCCGTTAGATGAAAGCTTTGTTTCACATCTAAAATAAATTAAAAAATAGAAAATAAACAACAATTAATAAGATAAATGACTCCAAATCAATTAAGATAAATATAGCTAATGTCAGTTCTGTAATCTGCTTTGATTTTGGATTATTTCACACATCTCACTCTCTGAATTCACACAACAGCAAATAAGACAAATATATATATATATAAAAGCAGTGACATTTACTACTCTCATAATTAAAATTATATTTTAATTTCCATTATGTAGAAAGCATTTGCTTATTAGATTCCAAAGACAAACGCTCTGTCTCTTCAATTAGACACTTTTCCGCATTTTTGAGAGATCACAAGTTTCACCCCCCATCCTGCCATCGAGTGTAAAACAATTTAGGATAATTGAAATTGTGCAATGTAGATAGAGGCACTAGGCTGTGAATTCGGAAAGACAAAAGGCAGCGAGACTTTCATGTTGCTGTGTATTTTAAGTCAAAGATAATTTGGATCTTAATTTTTTTTTTTTTAAACATAATTAAAACAATGTTATTGCTCCATCCAATATGCTAATTAATTCTATTGTAAAGGGGGGGGGGGGGGACACAACTACTAAATTAACAGAAATCTTTTAGCTCAGAATTCCAGCCGATTGTTTTAGTTTGAAAGACTGGTTCAATCAAGTTTTTTTTGGGGGGGGCTCCGTGAAAGTCATGTAACGGGGCTTTGGCTGTGTTTTGGAGAGAACATGACTGTATCCTGAGCAGTTCAGATATTTAAAATGATGTGACCTTCAACGAGGACCTGGGCATTCCTGAATCCAGGAGAAACCTGACAACACATTTCACCTATGTGTACCAACGACTGGTAACTGTCGACACATTTAACTCAGTTACAGAGGTGAGAGGTCAATCAGACCTAGACGTTGCCGAATCCGGGAGAAAGCCACTAGATTTAAGCTGATGACGCATTTCTCCAATGTCTAGAAACTACAGAGAGTTAGAGAAGTGTAAAACGAGTGGGGGATAGAGGGAAATAGAATGAGAAATAAGGGCTGGAGGTAATGGTCAAAGTGCAGAAGACAGACAAGCAGAAAGAGAATCGGAAGAAGAGAAGATGGTAAAGGGGGACAAGTGAATGGTGACAAAGAAATTAGACTGGAAGCTTGGGTTAAAAAAGTAGATGAAGGGGACTTGGCAGGCGCCAAACTGGATCTCAAAGTGACACGAAAGGATATTTTTAAGTTTTGGTTCACCAACAGAGGTAAAATATAAACATCCTTTGCCACTTTCCAGAAGTAAAGCCCAGTGTGTACCATTGCACTAACCCTACTATCAAGTGCGGGTTGGATAGGCTAAAAGACGCTTTGAACGAGGTATCCTGTATTCTTCATGGTTAAAAGATACTGACATTGTTCACTGAAGCTGCATTACCATTGCACAAAGACGAAGATGACTCAGACGGTGCTGAATGGTGCTTATTAATTCGAATTTACTAGCTGGACATTATGGAGAAGCCTCTTGGTGCCATGGTGCCATGTAATGATCGGTCGTTAAGTAGTAATGATCTATTTGGTCGTTTTTAGTAACTCCCAACCCTCCCATCTCCCAGAGACAGCACAGTAGCGGAGCAGAGAGGGTAAATGAACTGAATCCATATAAAAGATGCATTAAATAATCAACCAAATATGTAGAATGAATGCACGGGGGATGAACTCAGCCGTTAATAGCTGCAGACAGATAGCCTGCTGGAGATGTGATCGGCTGGAATATCAGTAACTGAGGCAAATAACCAGCTCCAGTTATGAGATCAGGGGGATAGTACAGATGTTTATGGTGAATTTCTATGAAGCTACTTATTTTTTTAAATCAAAATTGAGAACGCTTGAAGTATGTCCAAACCTTATTGAAAAGGCCAAAAAGGGACACTTTTGAAGCGGAAAAAGTGCATGACTGCTGTGCATTCAGTGACAAACATTACTGAGTTTTGTTGCTGTAGATCTCTGTAAACACTCATATGTACTGTACATTACTGTGAGTTTTATTGCTGTGGAGTCTGTGATACACTCACACACCGCACATTACTGTGAGTTTTATTGCTGTGGAGTCTGTGATACACTCACATACTTCACATTACTGTGAGTTTTATTGCTGTGCAGTCTGTGATACACTCACACGCTGCACATTACTGTGAGTGTTATTGCTGTGGAGTCTGTGATACACTCACACACTGCACATTACTAGGAGTTTTATTGCTGTGGAGTCTGTGATACACTCACACACTGCACATTACTGTGAGTTTTATTGCTGTGGAGTCTGTGATGCACTCACACGCTGCACATTACTGTGAGTTTTATTGCTGTGCAGTCTGTGATACACTCACACACTGCACATTACTGTGAGTTTTATTGCTGTGGAGTCTGTGATACACTCACACACTTCACATTACTGTGAGTTTTATTGCTGTGCAGTCTGTGATACACTCACACACTGCACATTACTGTGAGTTTTATTGCTGTGCAGTCTGTGATACACTCACACACTGCACATTACTACGAGTTTTATTGCTGTGGAGTCTGTGATACACTCACACACTGCACAGTACTGGGAGTTTTATTGCTGTGGAGTCTGTGATACACTTACATACTCCGCTCATGTGGAACTAGCACATTACCAGTTTACTTATGGACACTTAGAAAAAAATGCATACATCAGAAACCTATGACATAAAGACTGCTGGCTGGCCTCCATTTTACAGTTACATCCACTGAGGTTGTAGTTTTTATAAGGTTCCCCGAACCCCCCCCCCCCCCCCAGCAATTTGGTCACCTGATACATAAAGCTATGAACATATTTACTGTGGTGCTCTGTGATTAACTTGCACACCCTAAAAGGTCTAAAAAAAAGGTATTTGGGATTTCAAAGATGGCCGTCTCTACAAAACACAGAGGTTTGGTTTATGCAGTTTTAATTTTTAACTTGTTATCATAATAGCTGCTTACAAATGACTGGAGTTGTAGGTTGAAGACAGAGTCTGGAAACGTGAATGGGAATCTATTTATTGCAAGACTACAGTATTGGAAAAAGATTGTTTATTATTCAAAAGTCCTTCACGTTAGCGTATTGTCAGCTTGCCATAGCGTAGAAGTGAACACAATTTTACTGCATGTTTCAAAGGCAGTATTTTAGCCTGCATGCCTGCCTGCATCCTTGAAGCTCGATGGAATATAAAAGATATTTCAAATAGTTTTTTTTACATATTGTTGGGGATAAACTGATAAAAGACTGAATGCGTAATTTGTCAAAAATTGTAACCAAAGAAAAAATGGTGAATAAAGGACAACTGTAGCAAAAAAACTGAAGTTGTGTTTAATTGAAAGATGGCATCAAGTGTAGGCATTTTATATAGAAATGTTTTAATGAAAGAATACAAATAAAGCACCTTATTGAGCCATCCTTACCCCATATAGCTCTCTCGAGGGGCAGACATGTTGGTTAGAATCTTTACTCCATTTAGCTCCATCAGTAGGCAGACATGTTGGTTAGAATCTTGGGTCAGATCTTTGTTCATCTGAACCAAGGTGAGTGAAGATCTGACCCAGGATTCAAACCAACATGTCTGCCCCCTGAGAGAACGATATGGAGTAAAGATTCTAACCAACATGTCCGCCCCCTGAGAGAACTATATGGAGTAAAGATTCTAACCAACATGTCTGCCCCCTGAGAGAACGATATGGAGTAAAGATTCTAACCAACATGTCTGCCCCCTGAGAGAACTATATGGAGTAAAGATTCTAACCAACATGTCTGCCCCCTGAGAGAACGATATGGAGTAATGATTCTAACCAACATGTCCGCCCCCTGAGAGAACTATATGGAGTAAAGATTCTAACCAACATGTCTGCCCCCTGAGAGAACTATATGGAGTAAAGATGTCCCAATAAGGAACTTTATTTGTATTCTTTCATTAAATAATATATTTATAAATCATCTGCACTTTATACAATCTTGCAATTAAACATAAGTTATTCTTTTGCTACAGTTGGCCTTTAATCACATTGTTGATGTAAAATATTTCTGCCAAGACATTTTGGGTGTTCCTCTCATGTATTATTGAAAAAAGATAAAAAAAACAAAGGCAGAAGATCCTTCCGTGAGAGAGATCTGTTTTGGTAAAAGTCTCTTTCTGGGGGGAGAAATCTGATGATCGATTTATCTAAACCCCTGCTTAGACACAGGAAACCGAAGGGAGTGTTTCACCTTAACTATCTGGGCCCCAAGGTAAGTATTGCAAACTGGTACCCAAGATAAGGCATGAGGAGAATCTAGCGGTTCTGGTATTGGATAGGGACCACAATGCAGACTTGGTGCTGGGAAACCATCAACGGGTCAGGGTACAAGCTGAAAGGAACACACCCTATGGTTAAGCCTCAGATTTTTTTGCTCCCAGGTATTTTGCACTCCAATACCACTAACACACGAAACAGCGCCCGCAGAACAAAATTAGACAGGAAATAATAGGACCAAAAAATTAACAGAAGGAGAAATATTCAGGGATCAGGTAGAGAGCCGTCAGGCAGGCAAAATGATCAGGGCTGGCAGCAAACATGCAAAGTTACAAACAGGCAGAAAGGGTCAGGACAGGCAGCAAAGAGGAAGAGTCAAAGCAGGATAAAATTAGGCAAGAAAGTTAGGTACGCTACTAATGGCACAGAGAGGCTATCACAGACAAGGTACAAGTGAATACTGAGGATATAAATGTCCTTCTTGGGTTGGCCAGTGGGCAGGTCTGGGGAGGAGAAACAGAAGTTATAATACTCGCGCTGGGTGAGCACCCTGTGGCTGATTCCACAGGCAGAGCAGGTGACCCCCGGAGGTACCTCGGGATTATGATTAACATTTGTAGTCAGTGTTCAGTTGCTTTAATGGAGCAGTGAGAACTTTAGGCCTGTTTTTGGCTTGGTAATGGGGAGTCAATTTATTGCTCCTGTGCAGTAATTACTGTGCGTTTCCATATTAGATATATGTATTTTTTTGGGGGCCAGTGCAGTATTGATTTTAGGGATTTGAATCACTTTTTATTTTTAAATTAATGCACTCCGTTCAAACTGCCGCCTATAAAAGCATACGTTTGTCAGAAAGAATACACGCCTCCTACTTGTGGTACAGGAACAGTCACTCCATTGGACACAGATCCCCCATGCTCCATGGCAGTGATGGCAAAGGCTTTTTTAAGCCCCTTTGTGACGCATGGCGCTTGTGTTCCAGAAGCCACAAGCACCAAAACTTCAGATTTCCCGTTTCTGGCCACCCTAGGAGCCAGGGATAGCATTGCAGCGACCCAGTCAGGGTCTTCATAGATCCTGTGGGTCTATGCCAAAAAATCACGAGACCTCCCGACATCCCGTGTCATCACGGAGGAGTGCCGAACCCGGCAATTCAGTATAAATGTAACCGGTCTAAGAAACAGAAAAGATCATTCATCTTACTTTGTTGTAATTTCTACAATGAAGGCCTGGGTGCAGTTAGAGTTGTCAGTATTGAATAAGATCCTTCTCACATGCAGACTGTTCCGACCCCTCTTGTTTTTTAGTGAAGGGATCCGGTGTTTCAGTTTTTGAACCTTCAGCGCCGATTGCTCGTGCAGCTATTAGTACTCTTGGTTCAAAGTCAAATCACCTTAGGCTTCGCTCTTCTATCTTTCTACAAAATCACCTCCAGGACCCCGGAGTCAATCAGAGACCACAGTGACCTTTTATCTCTCAGGCTATGGAGTCTTTTTGACATTTTTATACATGACACAGAAGCCATGATTCGGGAGCAAAGAAGAGATGGAAAAGCTGGCTGCTTTATCAGCGAGAAAGAGATGTGCTATTGTTGTAAAATGGACAACCAATTAGTAATTTCTCTATAAATGGGAGGTGGGAGGGAGAAAAGAGTAAGCTCTGAGGGATTCCCATGCCCGATGTGGCATTACCCTAGAAAATATTGTAACAGAAAGTGGACTTAAGCCTATTTCTTTAGGTTTTTAATGCAAATCACGAAGAGGAACATAAAAATTACATGTCTGTGAAAGGAAAAAACAAGTCTGTTTTTAATGGGTAAAAAAAAAAAAGATTTACAATTACTTACAAAACTCTGTTTAGCATTTCTGTGAGGAACCACTTAATATAAATTAGATCTAAATCTTTAAATGTATGCCATTGGACAATGGTTGTCCACTGGTTGGTTCGATACTTGAAAGACGTTGAGATAATGTGGTAAACTCACTATTCTTTGAGAGTCTCGCACAGAATTCTTTGGTTGACTAGAGTTGATTTCCTGTTATCTTTAGGGGTCAGTCATATCTTTAGATAAGATGTACAGACACTCAGCAGTGGCATTTGATGGTGGGTGCGATCAGTGCCTATTTTAACATGAGTAAGAGCACGTCTGTTCAGTGGGAAACTTAAGATTTGAGTTTTCCTTTAAAAAACACAGACTGAGCAGCCCGAGGAAAGAGTCACCCTGCCTTACTGCTCAATATAGGCATGATATACAAAGTTATTGTATTTACTGCTCATCATTGGTATGATATATTAAGTAAATGTATTTACTGTTCATGACTGACATGATATACAAAGTTATTGTATTTACTGCTCATCATTGGTATGATATATTAAGTAAATGTATTTACTGTTCATGACTGACATGATATACAAAGTTATTGTATTTACTGCTCATCATTGGTATGATATATTAAGTAAATGTATTTACTGTTCATGACTGACATGATATACAAAGTTATTGTATTTACTGCTCATCAATGGTATGATATATTAAGTAAATGTATTCACTGATCCTGACTGACATGATGTACAAAGTTATTGTATTTACTGCTCATCATTGGTATGATATGTTAAGTAAATGTATTTACTGTTCATGACTGACATGATATACAAAGTTATTGTATTTACTGCTCATCATTGGTATGATATATTAAGTAAATGTATTTACTGTTCATGACTGACATGATATACAAAGTTGATGCATTTACTGATCATGCAGTGAGAATTTCCCCTTGGAGCAAAAAGGGATAGATATGTTTTGCCTCTGCCCTTGTAAAGGTAAAATCCCTCACTTTGCAGCCCAGACTTCCCCTTTGGGATCAGTTTTGTGCCTTCCTATCTCCTTGGTCTTGGACAATCCATTGTCGGCTAGCTTAGAAGAAGGAAGGTGGATCTTCAAATGATAACAGGTTAATCGAGAATCATGACCACCAAGCTACTCCTTGGCCAAGGCGACCTTCATTGAACTTGGTACAGCGTAACCTTTGGAGAATGCTCAGGGTTTACAGAGCCATGCTGTTGTCAGGTAAACATAGCAACTGATTGGCCGTGTAGGTTATCTAAGTGCATTTGTAAAATAATCTCTCCTCGCTTATCTTTTTTCCCCTGTTCACTTCCGTGATGACCAGATGTCGGTTGGGCGAGGTCTTTGGGGACTGAACACAAAATAAACTTCTGTAAGCGGACTAAGTTCAGCTGGCCAGCCTTTATTTGTTCATGTTTTAACATGCCGTGTTATGAAGGCTTAGAGATTACTGTGATCATTTCCAGTAAATGTGTCTAATTCTGTGACTTTTGCCCAGCAGTGTATAGCTCGGCTCTGGTATGTGTTGAATGTACACTTCATACAATCACTGAACTGCGCCTTGCAGATTAAAGATGGCTTGATGACCCATGCACAGTCTATTCACAGTAGTTGCATTCCCTGGTCAGTGGCATCATGTGGTGGTTGCCCTGGTCATGTTTATATTAAGGGGGGCTTCTCAATACTGCAGTTAACATCTCCTCACCCCTAATTTGCACAAAAAGTAACATGGCGCAGACCTCTAGGTTCTGTTTCTTCTCTTAAGATTTGCATGAGAATTACCGAAGCCTGAACTTTATTATTACTCCCAAACACTCAAGTTTTATCTTTGAGAACAATGCATCTACTGCAAACCATGTTGTCAACCTTACTCCTTCAGCCCAGAATGGAGAAGAGAGGGCCATGACAGGGGTCCAAGTAGGTCTTGGCGGCTGGCTGTCCGTTAGTTAGCGGTGGTAGGGCTAATGTATTTTCTAGAACTGCACAGGCAAACAACATTAGTGGCCATCTTGTTTGGCATACCTGAAGTAGTTTATCCCACCCTCCCTCCAGTGGTGTATCTTGGTTTTGTGCTGCCCTAGGCAGACAAAATTCGGGCATCCCCCACCCACATTGCACACCTACGACATGCCCCATCACATTGCCATCACCCACATTGCATACACATTAAATGCCCAATCACCCCATTACATGCCCCCATCACCCACATTGCATACATACTAAATTCCCCATCACCCCCATTACATACCACCATGTCCCTCATTAAATACCCCCACCATGTCCATTACATGCCCCATCACCCCCATTGCATGCCACCATCACCCTCATTACATACCCCCACCACGTCCATTACATGCCCCCATCACCCCAATTAATTGGAAGGAGCTAAAGCTTGCTGAACAGGGGGGGGGGGGAGGGAGCAAAAATGTTTGAGGCACCAGAAGTGTGCTTTAACACCATCTGGCAAATGCCACCCTTTGGCAAAGTGCCACCCTAGGCAAGTGCCTTGTTTGCATTGTGGAAGATACACTACTGCCTCCCTCCCGTTAGGATGTTATGGTACATGGATTTCTGAATCTATCACAGTTGGTGGCAATGCTTGGTGGGAGATTCCTAGCTGGTCAATGGAACTTGGAACCTCGGGTATGGACCAGGCATCTGGGTAGACCCTCTCCACATTGGTTGGCGGCTTGGCACCTTTATACCCCGGCAAGCTGTTGTTGGTAATATTAATGCACTTATGGTTACAGGCTTTGCGTAACAATTACCTAAATAAATTGGCTGTGGCCTTTTTTATACCCATCCAGTTGTGGTGTCTTTTATTTGGTATGGGGAGCTTCACCTGTCACATGCTATTGTATCAACATGGAGTATGTAATATTGCTAGTACAGTAATTGTGTTATCCAGGGATATTTCTACACTCACAGCACTAAAAATAACAAACAAAACCACATATAACACTGTTTTGAAAGTCAGATGTGTTACCCTCTACAACCTGCTCCTTCTGGGGGGTGCTGTTACACTGTATGCCACACAATAGAGACATTATTGTGTATAAAAAAATATATACTGTTCTTAAAAAGTATGCTGCATATATTAGTCACACTTTATAAACTAAACTACAGAGGAGTAAAGAGGTTAATATGCAAGATTAATAAGTGGGGTATTATCATTTGCACAAACCTGTATCCTTTTTTTTTTCCAATGAAAAAGGTTAAAGTACTTAAGAGTAAAGGGATGGTACAATTTAATAAAACTAACAGTAAAAAAAAAAAATCCATTGTCTATAACACTTTTTTTTTCTTGCTTGCTTTAACTCAATTTATTTTTCATTTTGTGGACACGAGATTTACCCCTTGGTATTGCTTTATGATTTTGCTGAGAGAATTATCCAACGTTCACACTCAAAATAGGAAATATTATTTTTTTTTTATCATTTATCGTAGGGGCCTGTGTCTTACCTTGAAGCAAAAGTGAAGTCAAATCACTTCAATGCCATTGTGTTTTTTCATTACAAAGTTATTACATGTAGAAATTACTGCAAATTATCTGAAATGAATGGAAATTATGAGGTTTAAATTCCCCAGGTTACGGCAGGCACAGAGCTGGAAATTTAGTTTGTTATCTTGCTCAACATAATTGCTACAGCGAAATTTCTTCCATTTTTACAACGGCGGCATAACTTATTTATGGCGACTGCGCTGTAATTTGACTGCAATATGTTGCACGGTAAGGAGCGCACAGGTGGCAACAGAAGACAATAAAGTGCGGTCCAGGTGGAGCACTTGGCTGACAATGGCTTTTCAAGCAGGCTTCTCGAACTTCCGCACCAGAGAGAGGCCTGGAAGTCTGGTGCCAAGAAATTATCTTCACCTGTTGAGTGTCGAAGACACGCAACGAACCGGTGGTTTGGTGGTAAAGTGCCACAAAACTTTATTTTTTATTTTTTTTAAACTGATGCTTCAAACATAGAAGCACAGGTAAAATATCCAGTGGTCTTGGTAGGAAGATAAACCGGCACAGACTTTTTAAGGTATGTGCCAGTCCTTCTTCTACTCGGCAGCCATGATGCTTCCAGTTTGAGACTGTCATCAGTAGTTTCTCACTGAGACCCTAGATAGGCGACCTTAAGAAGGGGGCGTGGTATTCCAAAACTAGGGTCTCTGTCACCAGTGTTAGGGTGAGCTCTGGTTTTTTGAAGATACACACTGTTGTCCCTCGGGAGAGTACAAATCAATTAGAATAACTGGGATCAGAGAATTTTCTCTGCAAAATAAAATTGTATTCAAGCAAATGGGGTAAATATTTTCCCAGCTTAACCATTTTTTAGTGAAACAGTAACATTTTTCTGACAAACCTACATTTCTTGCCTTTTTTTTGCCTTGCTCCTTTTTACGCAGTGCCATATAGGAAAATACTGGCTCATCCGAAAAACCAAATCCCACATTCTGATTGGCTGCTCGTAGCCCATTTGTTAAAGGACAATCAAACTTGCATCCTTGGAGGAAGCGCTAACAGTGTCAGCGCGTGCTCAGCCAATCACCGCTGGGGCCACGCTGTCTGATTGGGATCTATCAGCAATCTCAATCTAGTGCAGAGAGATCTCTTTTTGAATGCCACCAACAGAGGAGACCTATCAAGCTTTATGCGTGTCAGTCCCAATTTTGAGAGGCAATCCCTCTTTGTCCCGCTGCATTCTACCTCTGTCTCAATGTTTGGTACAGAGGTAGAGCCTGGTTTCTGGGACATCAGAGACTGGATAATGTGCATGCCTAGCAGCACTGGCAAGAGCCAAGCTGGACATACAGAGACTGATTAGATGGCTGGTCATGAATCTGGCAATCTACAGAGTTCCTGGAGAGTCTTAGGGGTAGTACCACCTTTTTTGTCTTATTTTTGTACGCTGTAAATTTGTAGGCATTTTTCTCATCACAATTTACACTCTTCTTGTGGCTTTACCTTGCAAACTATTTTGCCAGGAACTCTAAATTCAGAGTTTTGTTGGGTGCGAGGTCAGTGAAGACAAACTATGCAACACTTTCCCCAATCCACTATGAGAAAGTTCATTAGCCATAACTGTGGAATCAGCCTCTCTGATTAGCAGGGTTTGGGGAGACAGGCAAGATGGCTGCTATGGCAAAAGCAATACCTAAATTAAAATTTTGCATTTTTTGCAAAGGTAGGAAAAAAATGTGGTATCCTAAAATATGGTCTGTCGGTGGAACAGCCGGTTTAAAGTGATCAATTCTTGTATTTCATTGACGAGACACATGCCATATGACCTCAAAATACTTTCTAATGATCTACACTTTGCCTTGTTAACAACCGATCAATATTTTTTTAATCAGTAGTCTAAAGAGTCGGTTGCAGACTTGATAAGACTGGGTGTTATGCAGGTAACAGGTCATTATCTTTCTTTATTGTCTTATGTATCGATCTGCACATGTTTATTAGGGATAGCATTAATAAGTGCTTTGTAAATAGGATTAATGGATCCTAAAGGTGCAGATTACTTTGGCAAATAAAATATTCGATCAACATTTAAGGAATAATAATGTGTAAACAGTAAAAAATACAAAAGCATTGCTGCCAAAAGGTTGGATGGCTGGTCCGCATGGTGGGCGGGGCTTAAAGTGGGTGGGTTATGTGATGTTGCATGGCCCAGTACACATACTTGGGGGCTATAGCAGATTCCCAACAGATGTCAAGAGTCTGTTCTGTTTCTTCCGCTAGTCACCAACGTAGCCCATGTACAAAGAATCAGTTGTTTGGTGAAGCTTCATCTCACGCACAGTAAAGTGTTGGGATGTATAAAAAAAAGCTTGCCGACACTTTGCAGTGCAGGTGGGTTTTATACATAACCTACAATGCCTCTTTTTATTGTACCCATGGATAGCACAATATTTATTTTTCTCATGCCCTCCTGTAGAGTAGGATGTATTTTTTTTAACCCCAGTATAGCACCATGTCTCTCTCATATTTATTTCCCTCCTGTACTCTGACATTTACTCCTAACAATTAAAATGGTCAAAGAGGGACACTTTTTCAATTTTTTTCGGTGGAGGAGGTGATGGTGTGACCAAGGAATTTTTAGGTGGCTCTATTGCCAACTGAGAAATAATTAGGTGATTTGGTAATCCACCCAGTATAAGAATTAACACATTTACTGCACTGTAAACACTCGACCTGAGAGTGTTACTGCATATTCACACAATGTGCAGTAACAGAGAGAATCAGATCAGGACTCTGGTCCTAAATCCTGCTGTCCAGCAGAACTCTCGCCGGACAGGTCTCCAAAGTTGGAATTGTCTAGCGCAAAGCTGTACAGTTGGGGGTCATGCTGCTGGCAAAATACCCTATGTATAACACCACACCCTGTCACACCTTTTCCATTCGTCTCATATGTATCGACTATTTTTACCATCCTCCTTTTCAACTGGAGGAGAATAATGGTAAACGTTACCAGAAAAACACAGAGAAAGCAGGTCTGGTGTATATTCTCCAAAATGATGTAAATAAATCTTTCTTAAACGAATACATTTATATCTAAACACACTGCACTTACATGTCGGGGAAATTTAAAAGAGGTTAAAGAAAAAAAGAAGAAAATTCTTCATGGAAACGAGGTTAGCGCTGAGCAGTGTAATGTAAGCATGATCACAAAGAACGCTCTCTTCTGTCCATCCTACGAGTCGCGCAAATAAAATTAACCCCTCCCTTGCCAGAAGGACCAAAAAAAAAAATGTTTAAAAAAAACAAAAAAAAAACAGGACAGGGTGACAGAACAAATTGCTCTCTGCTGGGAATAAGTTTATTTAACGCCTGTTAGGACCGGGCAGAGGATCAGACCACTGCGTCACTCTCAGCCTGTCTTGAATAGGTTAAGTGGTGCAGAAGGATGCAGCTGCCGCAACATGGCAGGACTAGGACACCAGGGAGATATGGTATATATTTTATTTATTAGAAGATATGTTGCACACTTTTTCTGTCTACCTGTGATAAATCAGTGAGCTGGCTATGTGGGCTAAAGCACCATGTATAATCAGGATTGCAGGTTCAATTCCTGGCAGGCTGGACTCAACCCTTTCACCTCTGAGGCATATACAATGAGTAGCATTAAACTGACTTATAGGCACATTAAAAACTGTTATTATTATTAATAAAAGGACGTAGGGAGAGAGCTATTGCCTATAGGTAATCATGTACATGATGCCCCATCTATCTGGACACATACCCTGCAGGTATCACAATCTCAAAAACAAAACATCAAATAATATTACAGATATTTTGGGTATGCTCTATTAATCATAGTGAATACTGGGTGGGGAGAACCATTAGCCACAGCCCCTTTCCCCTCCAAACACTCTCGCTTACTGTGCAATCTGGTTATATAAATAAATAGTCTCCATCAGGAACCAAACGCAAAGGAAAATAAAATGCATTAAAAAGTAGAATTTCATTTTTTTTTTAAAGACACAGTAATATTTCTATTATTCCCCGAATTCCCAGATTTATTTGCAGAGTTTGTGTAAACCGATTTGGCCATGAAGGGGTTATTCCCATTGCGGTCAGACGGGTTTTTTGGTTGTAGCTGTTGAAAACACAGTTTCAAACAATGTTTGAGAAATGACATTCGTGGGCTAGATAATTTGGGTAATTTTCACCCCCTCGGATTGGGGGAGAGCAAGCAGCCTCATATTTATTTTGATATGGCTTGCTTCATGTGGTCCAGTATTGCAGGAAGCTGGAGGAATAGTGGGTTATGTTTATTTACAAAGAATGAATACAGGATAAGTCTGGGAAGTGCATAGAAAATGGGGGAGAAAAGACAAAAAAAAAAAAAGACTAAAATATTCAGCAAATTCTACTCATTCTAGAACATTTTTTTAGGAAAGTATAGTAACGGAGCGAGGGAGAAATAGGTCACGTTTGTTGTGAGTCTAGATTAGTAATCACTTTTTGTGTGTGTGTGCTAGAGTGGTAGGTAGATAGGCCTGTTTGAAAAAAATACCTTGAGGCCAATTCAACTTCTAAATAGCATAAATAATGTTAAAAAATACAGTAACATAAATGTAACAGAAATCACCTTTGCAGAATATATCGGCATTTTCTAAATATTTTCATTAGTCCCTGGCCTTATCTTATATTTAGGATAGATTGGACAGGCCAAACTCAAACCTACCCCCCCCCCCCCCCATATGTCCTCAGGGGGTTACCGAGACCCCCACACATCCCAGCAGTAAATCTGGATCCCAGTGTTTCCTGCTAGGGGTAGATTCCATCACCAATTACATATAATTACATCTAACTAACAGACATTTAAGGGAATTCCTGGCACACTAGGGGTTACTGTCTACCACTCACAGCTGCCCTGGATGAGAGTGGTGGGAGTTCCAGATCAGAGAAGATCTGGTAAAGGTGGATGCCTCTCCTATCCTCTACACTTCTCACTGTGTGCTGCAGAGGGTGTTGTTCATCATTAAGTTGGAAAAATTCAGCTAAAGTGCAAGCTCTGCTATGTTTGCCTTCATTATGCAATTCCCTTGTCAATCTCCTCTCTCATGAATGAAACCCTACGTCTATTCAGTTACAGACAGTTTTAAGTTGTAAAACTTCCTTCAGATCCTCCGATATGAAAACCCAGATTACAATGTTACAAAACAAATCCTAAGGACTATTAAGTAAAAGCATTTTTAGTAAACAGTTGTCTGCATGCAAATAACATGTATAGCTTGGAGGAAAGACGGAACAGGGGGGATATGATAGAAACATTTAGATACAGAAAGGGAATCAACACAGTAACGGAGAAGAGTATATTTAAAGGAAGAAAAACTACCACAACTAGAGGACATAGTCTTAAATTAGAGGGGCAACGATTTAATGTAATATCAGGAAGTATTACTTTACTGACAGGGTAGTGGATGCATGAAATAGTCTTCCAGTAGAAGTGGTAGAGGTTAATACAGTGAAGGAGTTTAAGCATTTGTGGGATAGGTATAAGGTTATCCTAGATATAAGATAAGGCCAGGGACTAATGAAAGTATTACATTACTGAGAGGGTAGTGGATGCATGGAATAGTCTTCCAGTAGAAGTGGTAGAGGTTAATACAGTGAAGGAGTTTAAGCATGCGTGGGATAGGTATAAGGCTATCCTAGATATAAGATAAGGTCAGGGACTAATGAAAGTATTACATTACTGAGAGGGTAGTGGATGTATGGAATAGTCTTCCAGTAGAAGTGGTAGAGGTTAATACAGTGAAGGAGTTTAAGCATGCATGGGATAGGTATAAGGCTATCCTAGATATAAGATAAGGCCAGGGACTAATGAAAGTATTACATTACTGAGAGGTTAGTGGATGCATGGAATAGTCTTCCAGTAGAAGTGGTAGAGGTTAATACAGTGAAGGAGTTTAAGCATGCATGGGATAGGTATAAGGCTATCCTAGATATAAGATAAGGCCAGGGACTAATGAAAGTATTACTTTACTGAGAGGGTAGTGGATGTATGGAATTGCCTTCCAGCAGAAGTGGTAGAGGTAAACACAGTCAAGGATTTTAAGCATGCGTGGGATAGACACAGGGCTATCCTAGATATAAGACCGGGAACGGGGGACTAATAAAAGTACTCCAAAAAAATCTGGGCAGACTAGATGGACCGAATGGTTCTTATCTGCCGACACGTTCTACGTTTCTATGTTTCTATGTTATACATCAGTTATACATTACAATGCTTGCCATCCCATTGTGGTGTTATTTGCATTGTGCACAACACAAATAAAGCCCAATTTAAGAAAACAAATTAAATAAAACACTGCAATTTTGTCCCTTTTTTCCAGACTAATAATAAAACTGTTTTAACTTTTATACATCCCATATAGGCACAGGAGAAACAATCTGACTAAAGGAAAAGACACATAACTTTCAATGTGTTAATGCAATTATAATTGGCACTATTTTATTGTGTATTGACATAGTAAAGGAGCTGTGTTGTCCAACCATTGTTTGTCATCTGAATGGAGAGAATGTTCTATACATTGATATCATTCATTAATCTGTCTGGGGTGTTTTCTGTTGATGACATCACCTTGTGGCTTGATATGCAAATTACACTTGTTAAGTGAAAGTAACTCATTTGCATACCAAGCCACAAGGTGATGTCATCAACAGAAAACACCCCAGCCAAGTTTTAAAACCCAGTCTAGCTTAATTCCTGTATTTATTTCACAAATCTAACACAATGTTCACATTAATGTTTATACATATTTTTTTTTATTGTTTAGAATGATGGATTCACAACTTTTACCAATTGTAAATAGTGTAAATTTTTCTGATACAGGATGTTGTCGCTTGGATCCCTCTGCTCTTTTATTTTTAAGACTACTCTTCCTTTCCCAACTTAAAGGGACTGCGTCACCAAAAAAAGTTTTTTTTCTGTGAATGTAGAGACTTAAAAAAAATGTTTGAAAATGATCTATACATTGTATGAGCAAAACAATGCATGCATGTGTCTGCGGAGTCTCTTTGCTTATGACATCACCTGTGGCACGGTATGCAAATGAACTGCTTTTCAATGGGAAATGTGTAAGTTAACCCCTTGTTTGTTCCTTCTGAGAGGGGTTAAATGAGTTACCTGTACGGCTGTTACATTCCCCTGGTCCCAGGTGCGCTCAGTTACGGCTTCCAGTATTCAGGAATGAGGGCGTGCATAGATCAAAGTCACGAATACCACAGACCACAGAGAGAAAAACCACACACAGAATCAAAACTCAGACAAGACTTTAAACAATCCACTGGTTTCTGGGTGTGAGGGAGGAATAAATGGGGTGGGGGGGGGGGGGGGGGTGAAGTAATAGGAGATGGTATAGGGGAATGAAAGGGGGCAACTAGATTTTTCCATGCAAAGTTTAGAGATTCCCGTCAGTGTTCTCTGCAATTCACTCTTTATTGAGTGGATCCTTAATTGTGTGGACTGGAGACTGGCTAAGCTTCATGAGAAGTGTAGTCCACACGCTTGCAGAGAATGGGATAGTGATGTCCTGCCTGCAAGAAATGAAGTTATGCTTTATTAAGAGCTTGCATCAAGTGTAGGCATTTTATATAGAAACGTTTTAATAGAAGAATATTAATAAAGTACCTTGTACAGACCTCTTTGCTTTGTCTAGCTCTATCAGGGGGCGGACATCTTGGGTCAGACAAATACTATCTGACGCACCATTCCAAACAACATGGCTGCCCCCTTATTCCATTATATTAGCACTTATTTATATAGCGCCAGCAATTTACAGAGGAGCTATATAGAGCAAAGCAAACTCAATAAGGTGCTTTATTTGTATTCTTTCATTAAAGCTTTTCTATATAAAATGCCTACACTTGATTCCATCTTTCAATGAAGCATAAGTTTATTTCTTGCTGACAATATAACCCAAATTGTTTTGTTGAGCCCCCCACATCGGACCCCCTAGTCATGTTCTACTACTCTTCCTACAGAGTAATTCCTAATGGAAGGGATGGCTAATTTTTGGCAGTGGAGCTTGTGTGCACTACATTTCCAGTGATGCTCAGCCAAGCATCGGCAGGCTGAGCATTGTAGCAAGTGCAGTCCACCCCAGTGCCAAAGATTATCCATGCCTACGCTCTGGTACAGAAACCTAAAGGACGGTCATCTTTTTTTGCTGAGTAAACGTTGGCTACGGACGCTTCCTACAGGTCGCGGGGAATCTTTCTCCCTGGTACTTTGGTTTGTGTCTTTCATTCTTCTAATCCGGTTGAATGATAGCCTGAAATCCCTGGGTGAATACACACGTGAATCCAAGCAAACAGCATCATTCCTGCACAAATACCCCTTTGTAGTCTTAATTATTGTATTCTCCCAGACGTTACGAACGCACACAGCGCTCTCTCAGACACCCACACACACATCGCTCTCACATCCCGATATTCTAGAATAATTATATATATATATATGTGCATGATGGCTTGTGATCTTTTACTAATGCTGTCAGCTATTAAAAGGAAATTAATTATATGGCGTATCCGTAAATTAATAATTTTTAAAAAAAATCTTTAAAGGAGTTTATTCACCAAGCCTTGAGGTCCTCCATATTGAGGGTAAAATACCCCCCCCCCCCCCCAAAAAAAAAAGAATCTACCCTGTGATAGTGATCTGAATTCGCATGACTTAAAATCGGAATCTTTTGATGGGGTCTCTATACTGTGCAATGTAAGCACTATGCAGGATCTGCAGAATATCTTTAAATACCATCTTGATGGGTTCCAGTGGGCTACTCCTAATTTTAAATCTGTTGACTCCCTGCCAACACCACGAATGTTCTAGGGGCAGCTTCCAGAACATTTCACCGAATTTGGTCCCTCGTCGGCTATTTCTTTTCTAGGATTGTTTTGACCATTTTCAGGTGGGACTGACAATTTTTCAAGACTGTGTCCTCTTTGTTTACTGCCCTTGGGGGGGGGGGGAGACTAAGGACCCTCTAAGTAACTTAGAGCTCCCACGTTTCCTAGGGGGTCCTCACAGCGCCTAACTGAGGAAACAGGACAAACAGCTGACGAGGAGGCCACTCCTCTGAATTTTTAGCTTAGTGCCCCCCAAACCCCCTAAAACCACTGAAGAATAAAAGGGCGATATCTTGACCCCTGACCCATCAATGCTTCTTTGAAAGGTTGCTGTGGAATTTGTTATTGTGCAGTAATTCCCTTGTGAAACTAATTATAAGCCTTAAATAACAGGCCTTAAAACAGCCGCCAGGGATTGACTGACTCCATTTTGAATGACAATCATGTAGGAATGATTCAAATGAAAATAGCTATATTATGATTATTATTATTATTACTAAAATGTGAATAGCCCTGTCTGTGTAACGTACCATGGAAATGTAATGGTGTGCTATATGTGTATGAATGTTCTCTGCGTTTTTCTGTTTGTTTGCAAGTTTGCTGATTAAATGACAAACCCCACCTTAAGGACTTTATTATTAGAATTCACGAGGTCAATGTACAGGAATATCCAATGCTTGGCATCATTGACTGACATAATGTCACATCATACTCCATTATACAAGGTAGGTAAACGTATATATCAGGGAGCCGGGCCGTGCGGCAAATCATTAGACCTCGGATATTATTACCTTCAACACAGTATTGGATTTATTTCTTTTTATTCTTTTTATTTTTATTATTGTATATATTTTTTAATATAAATAAAATACTCTTGTAATGTTGTAACTCTGTTTTAAATATCCAGCCCCCAGCTAGTCTATAAAGAGAGAATTGTAGGGACTTGAGACGGGAATTTCAAACTTAAGGCCAAAGTAGCCGAGTTGGAAAAATACTCCAAGGCGGCTGAATGGGAGAATTTTTCCAACTCGGCTTCTTTGGCCTTAAGTTTGAAATTCCCTTCTCAATTCCCTGCCATTCTCTCTTTAGTGAGTAGACCCCTTTCATTTATTTTAAATGCAACATTGGATGTGAACAATCTATTCACAAATGTATCCAGTAAAAGTGAGCTACGAGGAATTGACAAGTGAATTGCACAAATAGCGTAATAATCACTTTTTTTTTTTTTATAGCGAATTTCTCATAAATTGGGTTTGCATCTAAATGCTCAAAGCTAGACTTTCATTGTCCCAGGGCAGTTGAAAATGTCCTGAATAATTCATTGTTTTTCTAGAAGATCGTCAGCCTGTCCGTTAGGGGGGCACAAATCAAAGTCTTTTGTAATATGTGGAGTCCATGCCTTGAAGTATTTTGTGTTTTGTTAGACAGATACACATATACACACTGTGACAGCACAACAGCATCAACCCCAAAATGATGTGCTAGAGGGTGATTAAAAAAAACCCACACAAAAAAACCCCACAGTAGCAAACAAGAAAAAAAAGTCAAATGACTGTCCATCAGAGCTTACATTCTACATGGTCTTTGGTTCCAGAAGTGGTGTATATAGGATGTATACTGGTTGCCATGGTAATTACTCCACCCTGTAAATGCCAGTATTGTGGTACATATAGGTGACCCCTGCATCCCAGTGAATCCTGATATTGGGGCAGTAGTGTTTGTTGGAGCATTTCCCTACCTTATCTAATTTGTCTACACACATATCTGTTATGTCAGATTTGTATTTAGTATTTTTTGGATGTAAGCAATTATGAGATGTTCATACTGAACTCTTGCTTGTGCCTTTTCACATTTGTTCGTTTATCTGCCTTACAGAAGCATTAAATAAAATGATATGTCTAAAAAGACTTCTCAGACCTTCCTCCAAAATCTCACTAAGCAAACTCACCCAGATTGTCCCTGCACAATGTATAAGCTTCATCTCGCCTCATCTCACCTTGTAGTCAATATAGCCCCCTAGTTTTCGAGGATAATGGGTAATACGTCAAGAAACAATATGATGGAAGGTCTGATACAAAATAGCAGTGGATACAAGGTACAGCCTTCTAGCTGAAGCAGCAGCTTCAAATCCATTGAAGAATACTTGGCATGGACACACAGTTATTTTTAAGAGAGCAAACATATTAGACGGGGTCTTGTATATGAAGACCGATCCTTGTGCAAAAAGTGCAACAATCAGTTTGGAAACCAACAGACTGTTCCTGATTGTTCCTTTTTTAGAAGTTTGGACCAGTTTTGCTGTGTTTCTAACTGCCAAACAATGTAGTCAAAGTACAGCAACTATTGATATTCTGGTGTGTTGGTTTGTTTAAAAAAAAGAAAAATATATAAAATATTAAGCATTTATGTGCCACGGGAACACATTCTCCGTGTTTAACCCTTGAATGCCTTTTGCAATACATGGCCCGACCCCTCTGGCGCCAAAAGGTTTACGCCAAATTCTAGTTGTTGTCTTTGGCAAGCAAGGGGTGGATGTCTACTTAAAGAGGTATCCTTTATGCCTTGCCTGATCAATAGCCAATCGATGCGCGGTTGTATAAACCAAGTCTTGGAGATAGTTTGTGGTTTAAGACTGCTCTTTCAGACGTGGCGGTCTGTTTACTGAGCCCCCGCAGAGAGTCAGAGTTTTATTTTACATTTTTTTTTAATTTTATTATGTTTGTCTGCAGTTATCCATTGTAAGTGGAGATCTGCAGGACATTGGGTGAAAGCCGCTACATAGGGGCCGGGTCAAGGTTACAGAGAAAGTGCTATTGATCTGACTTTGAACGTGAGACAGAGAATCGAGAAAGAACTAAAGGGGGAGCTGTTAGACAAGGCATTAGCAGCATGATGATAGAAGGTGCCAGGCAGCAGAAACACAGAGAAGATCAGTATAATGGTACAGCGTTGGAACATTTCAGTACAAGTGTATAAAAAAATAATTGTGTACGGCTCGAAAATTATCATTACTTTATTCCTTTATTTATATAACGCCAAACAAATTGCAAAAGGGCTTGTAACCATGAAGAAAAAAAATAATACGCAAGGAATTTGTATTTATAAATAATGCCCAAGTCATTTTTACACAGGGTTAAGGCTATTATGCTAGTGGTATTACTGAAGCGGGGCTGTATCCTGTATCAGTCTGTTCCTCTAGATTGTAAGCTCTGCGAGCAGGGCTCTCTACCTCATGTATCAGTCTGTTCCTCTAGATTGTAAGCTCTGTGAGCAGGGCTCTCTACCTCATGTATCAGTCTGTTCCTCTAGATTGTAAGCTCTGCGAGCAGGGCTCTCTACCTCCTGTATCAGTCTGTTCCTCTAGATTGTAAGCTCTGTGAGCAGGGCTCTCTACCTCATGTATCAGTCTGTTCCTCTAGATTGTAAGCTCTGCGAGCAGGGCTCTCTACCTCATGTATCAGTCTGTTCCTCTAGATTGTAAGCTCTGTGAGCAGGGCTCTCTACCTCCTGTATCAGTCTGTTCCTCTAGATTGTAAGCTCTGCGAGCAGGGCTCTCTACCTCCTGTATCAGTCTGTTCCTCTAGATTGTAAGCTCTGTGAGCAGGGCTCTCTACCTCATGTATCAGTCTGTCCCTCTAGATTGTAAGCTCTGCGAGCAGGGCTCTCTGCCTCATGTACCAGTCTGTCCCTCTAGATTGTAAGCTCTGTGAGCAGGGCTCTCTACCTCATGTATCAGTCTGTTCCTCTAGATTGTAAGCTCTGTGAGCAGGGCTCTCTACCTCCTGTATCAGTCTGTCCCTCTAGATTGTAAGCTCTGTGAGCAGGGCTCTCTACCTCATGTATCAGTCTGTCCCTCTAGATTGTAAGCTCTGTGAGCAGGGCTCTCTACCTCATGTATCAGTCTGTTCCTCTAGATTGTAAGCTTGTGAGCAGGGCTCTCTGCCTCATGTATCAGTCTGTTCCTCTAGATCGTAAGCTCTGCGAGCAGGGCTCTCTACCTCACGTACCAGTCTGTTCCTCAAGATTGTAAGCTCTGTGAGCAAGGCTCTCTGACTCATGTATCAGTCTGTTCCCCTAGATTGTAAGCTCTGCAAGCAGGGCTCTCTACCTCATGTATCAGTCTGTTCCTCTAGATTGTAAGCTCTTTGCGCAGAGCTCTCTACCTCATGTATCAGTCTGTTCCTCTAGATTGTAAGCTCTGTGAGCAGGGCTCTCTGCCTCATGTATCAGTCTGTTCCTCTAGATTGTAAGCTCTGCAAGCAGGGCACTCTGCCTCATGTATCAGTCTGTTACTCTAGATTGTAAGCTCTGCGAGCAGGGCTCTCTGCCTCATGTATCAGTCTGTTCCTCTAGATTGTAAGCTCTGTGAGCTGGGCTCTCTACCTCCTGTAGCAGTCTGTTCCTCTAGATTGTAAGCTCTGTGAGCGGGGCTCTCTACCTCATGTATCAGTCTGTTCCTCTAGATTGTAAGCTCTGTGAGCAGGGCTCTCTGCCTCATGTATCAGTCTGTTCCTCTAGATTGTAAGCTCTGTGAGCAGGGCTCTCTACCTCACGTATCACTCACTTAGTATGTAGTCCCCCTCTATGCACTGTACCTAGCGCTATGCTAATTGTTGGTGCTATATCAATAAATGTTAATGTAATATACCTACATTGTCAATTTAGGAATTACAATAAATAAAATACATCGCCGGGGTATAATCAATAAATGTGATCAGCCCACATAATAACTACCCTGAGCTAACTTTTTAAAATATATGTCAGAGTCCAAAGTATGATTTAGAAAAATGATGAGATAAGCGGTCACTATCTCCATATATTATATAATATATTGCTGATATTTAGTTTCTTCCCGGCCTGATTCTGTTGAAATTAGTCTCAGATATCTATTTCCAGGATAAGAAATGTGTTTCACGCCAGCGACCCTGGACTACACTTTGGGTTTGGCAGTGTGTTTCTCAGACAGCTAAGAGGCTGGCAGAGCATGATGGGAATGGTATCTCCCAGGATCGCTGGTGTCAATGATCGGATATATCTTTATACAGATAACTAACTAGTATAGTAACATATAGACAGACATAAAGATAGATACAAAAAATATAATATCTATACTGTACCTATCTCTCTCTATTTATATATCTCTATGTCTATATGTGTATCTACAAAATAGATAGATATAGGATAGATGCAGGATAGATAGATTCCTGGCTAGATACGATAGATGAAGACAAATAAACGGGTAGACAAACAGACAAATAGATAGATAGATAGATAGATAGATAGATAGATGTGTAGATAGATAGATAGATAGATAGATAGATAGATAGATAGATAGATAGATAGCGGATTGATAGAGTAATAGAGAGATATATAGATAGATAGATAGATAGATAGATAGATAGATAGATAGATAGATAGCGGATTGATAGAGTAATAGATAGATAGATAGATAGATAGATAGATAGATAGATAGCGGATTGATAGAGTAATAGAGAGATAGATAGATAGATAGATAGATAGCGGATTGATAGAGTAATAGATAGATAGATAGATAGATAGATAGATAGATGTGTAGATAGATAGATAGATGTGTAGATAGATAGATAGATAGATAGATAGATAGATAGATTGACAGTTAGATCCTGGATATATACAGGATAGATAGAGAGATAGATAGATAGATTGACAGATACAGATAATAGATGTATTAATAGATACACACAAATAAATAGAGAGATAGAGAGAGAGAGTATAAATAGAGTGAATGTATTGATAGATTCAGACAAATAAATAGACAAACAGATAGATACAGGATAGATAGATAGATAGATAGATAGATAGATAGATAGATAGATAGATAGCGGATTGATAGAGTAATAGAGAGATAGATAGATAGATAGCGGATTAATAGAGAAATAGAGAGATATATTGATAGATAGACTTTTAGAAAGCATTAATGAATAGGTTACTTTAAATGTAAACTCTTTTAGTTGTGTGTTCTCAGTAGTATAGTACCGTGTTAGCCGTGGAAAAACAGGAAACAAGTAGGGTTAAAATGATACCATTTACTGGCTAACTGAGAGTTTGATTGCAAGCTTCCAAGACCAGGTTGTTAGGTCTGTCTTATGCCTGAGGAAGAACCCTAGCAGCTTGGTCTTGGGAGCTTGCACTCAAACTCTCAGTGAGCCCGTAAATGGTATCATTTTAACCCTATTTTTAAGTTTCCACAGACTCTTCTCACATTTCATTTTTTGCATTCCCAGCAAGGCCTCGGTGACCCCCTGACAGTCACCCCTGTGGCAGCAGGTGTGAGGAGGTGTGTTTGTGTGAAGGGGGTTGGGATTTATTTTTGTTGAAGACCTTAGGTGAGAAAAGGGAAGAAAGATACTTGAGAAGAATGGGTTTACCAAAAAAAAAAAAAAAAGGGGGAGTGGAAAAAAATGTGAGGGGTGTGTGTGTTTGAAGGGATACATCTCTCCCCTGATATACCCTGGAGGACATCCCAATTCACCACCACAGAAAAACTGATCCCAGCAATTATAGCATTAACTCATTCAGGTCCACACTCCACTGGCTGCAAACCCATCCAGCTGTGAATTATCCTAGCCTCCTCTCATTCAGCCAGTTCATTATCTGCATGGGTTTATTAATTGGGATGTAGTATACCAGAGTACCCCCCTTAACTCTTTCTCTGCCAGAACAGGCCTGCACAGGCTTGTATTGCAGCCGCCTGCCCCTCGAGGGTTAAGATCTCTGGAATTTTTTGACCCTGGGAGGGGTATGAGGACTAACAACATTATAAGCATAATAACTTTTCAAACACTGGACTTTTTTTTAGGCGTCTGCCTAAGGACAGGAGTATGGAAAAATAAAATCCTACCCCCCCCCCCTCCCCCCTGTACCCAAATCCCAGCAGGCAGCACCCTTGCTGTGTGTTGCCTAGAGAGTGCTTATCAATTTTTTTTTAAAGACAGATGACATTGCTGTGGAGGGCAAGATAATGATAAATAATGTAATAATATAATTTTGTATATTACAGCACTATATATATATATATATATATATATATATATATATATATATAAATATATATACAAACAATATACATTTTTTTTTTAAACGAGACAAAACATTTAGCAAATTCCGCGTACTAGAGTAATGTGTCCGGGAAAATAATTAATACATTTTTAATTAAAGCAGCTGCATGTTAATATAACCAGCATTTTAAAATACTGGCAGTGACGGTAATTAAGACTTGAAAGCACGTTTTTTTTTTTAAAATAGGTATTTAGTGATAAATGTATAGCGAAAAATAACATATGTGTTTTTAAAGACGTTTAATTATAGGAGCTGATTTTTTATTTATTTTTAATAAATAATGGTAACATGGCAGATAGGGGATTTTTTTGTTGTAAGGATCTGGGAACTAGTATTTATTTTATCATTTACCACGTGTTCTTTCAATGGTAATGAATATGCATGGGATCATTCATACATGTGTATAATATGTGTGCTAATAAAATTAATTCCTGCATGTTGACACATGTTCCCTGTGTTTTATTTTCGCCCCCTTTTTGCATATTTATTAAGAGTTGAAATGAAATACGTGGATGTTCTACGGGGGGAAAGAAATGAAATGATATTTTTTCTCCCCCCTGGATCCATTTAATAATTAAAGCATTCAAGTAATGATGTAGAAAAGACAAATAAAATATAACAAAAAAATAAAAATACAACTAACATGAAATAATGTATTATATCAACATGAAAGCATTTAGTTTTTTTACGATTGTGAATTAAGAAATTATTTTTTTCCTGCAATAAGGTACCCCTCATTGGGTCGCTTATCCAAGAACATATTTTTTCTATTTTCTCTTATGTTAATATGAGCACTGACAGACTTTCTCATAATTTGTAATGTCTTTTTTTCCTGTAGCGTTAAAAAAAAAAAAAAAAAATGAAATAAAAATAATTAGGACGGATTATATAAAATTAAAACAAAACAAAACACAGCCATTAATATATTACCCACACTGGAGATTCAAAATGAAGGTTGGGCAGCATTCTGATACATTAGGGGGTTAAATTCTTCGGACCCGCCATTTGTTAGTGACCTAGTTGGTTAAAGAAAAAAATGTTGTTTTAAAAAAAATAAAAAAAAAATACATTTAAACAGTGTGTAAAATGATTTGATTACAATGCATTTCCATTAACCCCTTCATCGCTGCATACTCACTGCCAGGATAATAATCTGCTATCTGGTAGATTCTTGCAGGCTATATGTATACTTCTGGTGTACCAGTTAGAGAGAGAGAAAAAAATAACTTTCCCATAAAAAATGTGCCCTACCTGGATGTTGATCAATCAATTTAAAATCCATTTAATTTTAATCTCTACCAAAACTGTACATATTGCACCAGCAACCAAGAGAAAACACTGGATTTTTTATTTTTTTCAAATCATCTTAACATGTATTAAAAAAAAATTAAAAAAATGTTCTAATTTAAAATAATAATAAAGTGTATATATATATATATATATATATATCTATATATATATATATATAGATATATATATATATATATCTATATATATATATATCTCTTAATTCTCAACCATGACCCCCAGAGACTTAAATAAACAAGAGAGAGAGAGAGAGAGAGAGAGAGAGAGAGAGAGGGGGGGGGGGTACATCATAGATGAGGGGCAATCCATTTGACCCCCCCAGTGACCTGTCCCCAATTCCCTTTGGGGTCTTAATAACCTTGCTACCCTTGTCAGCTGCCCATGGTGTGTGGGTCTCAGGGTGGGAAGTGGAGGAGCAGTGGGGTGCAGGGATGCATTGCTTGTGTGCAGGGCACAGTGTTAAAGAGCCACCACTAGTCGTCCCCAGTGCTCCTGCACACTCAGTCTCTCAGCTTTGTGTCTCTGGTGTGGATTAAACGTCACGTCCGCACTTGAACTTGAATTTTATCCCATTGTATAGAGGCAGCCCCAGCCATAGAGAGACAGAGAGCTCCTGGAGAACCAAGACTCCGCCATCTTCACAGTGCAATTACATAGTACATCCCCTGCACTGCTCTGGGTGAGCCAGGGTGCCAACCAAGAGCAAACTGCTGGGCATTGCAAAGCTCACTCTCTGGCAACCCTTACAGAACAACCCAGCCAGGGTCAGCTGCTTTTATTTCATTTATTATTATTATTATTATTATTTTGCATTCTTTTGGGCAATCATTTTTTTTTATTATTATTATTAATATTATTATTAATAATATTATTATTATTATTATTTTTTTGCTTTCATGGGAGAATTGGCTTGCACTGTGGACATTATATGAGTGGGCAAAAGAGAAAACCAGCCTGTTCTTAAGTTAAGAAGAGATTGGAAACCCAAGTAGAAGAAGAAGAAGAAGTACCAGTTTATTGAGGGGCATTTTTATTTTTTTATTGCATTATTATTATTTTTTGCATTTTTTTATTCTTTTTTTTTTTTTTTGAAAAAAAAAGAAGAAGAAGAGATCAAGAAAAAAGAAAGAGGAAAAAAAAAAAAAAAAAAAACGTGTGTGAAAGAAGGAAGAGTCGTGGGCAGAGCAGATTCCTGGGCGATGCCAGTGTAGATGCTGGGGCAATGTCCCGTCGCAAGCAGGGGAATCCTCAGCACTTGTTACAAAGGGAAATTATTACAAGTAAGTCTGCATGGGGCAAAATTCTCTCCTCTACCTCCCCCTCCAATTAAAGGCAAGCAAGGGGTGAGAGGGGTATACCTTTCTGCAACATGGGCAGGAAGGAAACAGAGAAAGTGCCAGGGATGGGTGGTAAATAACTAAAAAAAGCAAAAAAAAAAGTTAATTGCAAGGGGGGATTGAATATATCTTGCAGGGGGGTATCGGGTAACTGGCAGAGGGTGCATTTGACAGAAGTGGCACATGGTGGGGGCATGCATATAGATGGCAGAGGGTGCATTGACCCACCTGGCAGAGGGTGCATTGCAGTCGCCTGGCAGAGAGTGTATTAAGCTATGTTTGTACTTGAATTAACTTGCTTTCTCTAAAAGTCAGGAAAAAAGTTAGTGAGCACATGGGATGCCACTGACAGTAGAAAGTGAAAAGAAAAAAAAAAAACCCAGCGAAAATAACTCTCCCCCAACTCCTACAATTTAATTAAATCTTCCCTTAGATCCACACTGATGACACCCAAGTATCTTGCTTTTCTTGTGGTGGTAAATAATCTCTATTTATTTAATGTAATGTTTGCAAAGACCTCGATTTGATTGCATTGTATGCTGTTTTTTTGCTAGCTGAATGTAAACTAATGCATGCATTATGTGCAAGCAAATGCACACTGTATCTGTATTTAGATGCAAGGAAGGGGGTCTTAGGTTTTGCATGAGACTGGGGTGGCTTGTGAAAGTGCAGATTGCTTCTTATTTTTTGTGGCCAAAAAAAAAAAACAGTTGGAGGTTTTATGTATAGGATGAGGAAAGTAGGAGCTGGGCATTGGGGGGGCTGGGGGGAGATAATGACAAACACATGGCTAGCAGATTATTGTAAAATGGAAATGCTATAACTAAACTGGCAGGAGAGCCTGGGGAGGGAGAGAGAAGGAGAGGGGGGAGACAGGGGAATGGAGGGGGGTCCTGGATCAATTTATTAGGAGGGGAGGAAGAATTTACACACTGATGGGAAAGGAATTTCCCAGGCTGTCTGGGGCAACTAGGGTCTTGACTGACCCACATGTGCAGGTCTGGAAACTATGGTGAGGGGGTGTTCTTGCAGTGCATACTCATACTGAAAATAATTAAACATAGTAAATGATGTAACCTACAAGCAAGTTAACTTTCAGTACTGTGGGTTATTTTTTTTTTTAGGTTCAATTAATTTATCTTATGAGTGCAAGTTTGTACAAACGTTAAATTTATGTCTTGTTTGTAGGACTGGACAAATGCCTTAACATTTTGATTTTTTTTAAAATGTAAATCCGTGATCTTTTTTTCCCCCCTAGAACTTTACAGGCTGGGTTCTTTTTTTTTTTTTTTTTAAAGTATTCTTTATTCGTAAAATAAAAAGTAAAACACTGATGTAAAAATAAGTAAAAAAATAAATAAAATACAATTAGTTTCACCCGCGCCAGCTGCCTGGCGCTCTGCGTATAACATAACCTTACAGGAAAATGCAAATCGTCAGACAACACTTGCTCAGTAAAAAAAAAAAGGTGACAAGTAATCGCCATAAAGAAAAATACTTAACAATAAAAATTCCTGCAGCCAAGAGCTTACAGTCTAATTATTGTGGGAGAGTATCAGGAAGAGAGTGCTGCTGTGACAATATTTGCAATGCTTTTTTTTAAATTGTCATTTCTACGTATATTGTTACTAAATTACTAGAGAGGAGGCCCATTATTGACAAATAGTCTTTTTTTGAGTTATTGATCAATAGTGGGTTAGGTTGATAAACTGACTTCACAAACGTAGGCATTCACTGTACTTCCCAATCATTTGCATGTTTATTTTCTTTTGACAATACACATTTCTTTTCAAATTTACAACCACGCATCGTCTCCAGTGTTATTTTGGTTCATAACTTGTGCAAATGATTGGCTTAATGATATGGTAGATATTATTATTTCTTTTGGGGGTATTGCTATTTTGCTCACCTCCCAAAAGTGATGTTTGTATTTTTAAATTATGCTCATAAATGTACAGATAATATGAAAAATACTATATGTGCTGAAACTGCAATTGATAGGAGCTGATTTTAGCACATAGAGGCTTTGAAAGAAATTCCCCTCACATATGGGTTTATTAATTTAACTTCAGAAGCATAACGACCTCTATTGTGAGCACGCAGAGAGGGTAAAAAGACATGTTTATTAGGCTGAGGCACTGGCTGAGATATGTAAAGGTACAAGGGGTGCACCTTTCTCTTACCTTTATTATATCACAAGCCAGAATCTCCCCAAAAATCCAGTGCAAAGAACCCTGGTTCCGATACACGTTGCACAGTTAGCTATTCTTGCATTGACCCAGAAAAACCCTGGGAAAAAAAAATCCCCCTAAACATAAACACTGCTCACTGAGCTGCAAGGCTTGTTGAGAGCATCCTGAGAGGGAGCTGGGAAGGGGGGAATATTTAAGGTACATTTTACCAAATTTAAATAAATAAATATATATAGGAATATATATATAAGGGACTATCCCCTCCCCTGGTTTGCTGGGAGAACAGTCCTCAGCGCCTTGCTTCTCTCTCTCTGTTCATTCATTCGACTCTCGAAATTTGAACCAGGGGATTTTGAATTATTGCATTTTATTTTTTTTGATCTTAGACTCAGGAAGATGCATGTTACTGACAGCCTCTGTTTCCCTCTTTGTTTGTTTGTTTGTTTGTTGTTTTTTTTTAAATTCTCGGCTGGCAAAGGAAAATAGCAAAAATCGAAAAAAAAAAGAGGATTTATGTAATAACTCATAGTTTTCCTTATTCTTCGTGCATTTGGCGATTTGAATGGTCTCTGTAGAATATATGGTTATATTACACAAGCAGATGCTGCTGGGGGAAGATATTTGGCTTGGCAGCCAGATGAACAAGCTTCTTTCTTTTGATGGGGGGTTAAAGGAATTGGGTTGTTTTCTTGTTGTGTTTTTTTGCCTGGATGCTCTGAATAGTGCACCTCACTAAATGAATGGAACTCATGATATTTAAGGCCTATATTTTTTGGAGTGGGGGAGATTGGTGAGGATTTTGGTTGAGATTCACTGAAGTGACCCCCTGAGAAGTTGCCAAAAATCGTGCAGTAGGTAAGTATACTTTGCTGTTTACATTGATCAGTGCGTCTAATCTGACATCATCGGCGCCATTTAAATATGCATGAAGCATCTTAGCATCCAATATAACCCCTTCAGTGCTAGAATCAGCCTGTCCTGCATGCCAGTATTTGGGGTTAATTTATATATATATATATATTTTATATTTATAGTCTATGTGAAGGAAATGTAAAAACTTTATTATGCTTTCCTAGAGAGACTGTCTTGGTAGCAAAGTGTTTGGATATATCTGTATGGAAGTATCTGTATGGGAGTATCTGTATGGAAGTATCTTTATGGGAGTATCTGGATGGAAGTATCTGGATGGAAGTATCTGGATGGAAGTATCTGGATGGAAGTATCTGAATGGAAGTATCTGAATGGAAGTATCTGGATGGAAGTATCTGGATGGAAGTTTATGGACAGAATTAATGGAACATTAACAAATGCAGATTATAATCTGAGCTTTAGGTGCCAAGAATAAAGTAAAAAAAAAGAAAAAAAGAAACAAAGGTATATAATTCATTTAGGTATAGAGATGTTTGTTGTTTGCTGGGTAATTGGCAACCAGGGATATGGTGAGGCTGCTAGCCAGGTTGCCAAACTGGTTCTGTGGGGATATAGTTTTTTTTTTGGGGGGGGGGGGGGGGGTGGGGGGGAGTTTGTGAATTGAGTCAGCTAACTAACTAGGAAAAGGTCAAGTGTGAGTTTAATTATCTGACTAGCCGACATTCAGAGATGTTTAGTGGTTGCCAGCATTGAGAGGGGATATTTACCCCTGTTTGGCTACAAAAGGGGTGGGGGGGGGGGGGGGCAACCAGCGACTGCCTGTTTGGCATGGCATTAAGTGGCATCTTGAGTACTGCGAGCTTGTAATTACAGAGAGTTGTGTGAGAATTGAGTCGCTAAATGTATTTATCTCACTCTAATATGTCTCTTGCATGGATAGAAGGAGAGAGCAATTGAATTGAGAGCAGCCAGTGTACAGGCTGACAGTTGTATGCATACCTTACACCCTATTAATGTATGTCAACATGACTGAGGTATTCGGACCCCTCTGTATGCAGAAGCAGGAAAGGAAGATCTGGACAACGTAACAGAATAAATTATATATATATTTTTTAATTTAAAAGTCAGTTCAACTTTAGCGCATTTGAGTGAAGGCAGCAGGCGCCCAAGAAAAAAAAAATCAAAGGCAAAATAGTGGGTGAGATTAGATTGCAAGCTCTTCTGACTCAGAAATTGCTTTACCCCTCCAATCTTGATGGTTAAGGTGTTGTGGATTGGTGACTGGGGGTGGGGGTGGGTGGGGGGGGGAGTACTCTTACGCCTGTGCTTCCTCCTTTATATTGTTCTTGCAGAGTACATTGACAATTTATAAATAAACAATGATCAGACAGCAGCAGCAACAGCATTACTAGCTACAGACGTAACACAACAGAGCCGTCAGGAACAGCATGCAGTTATACTGACGCAGACAAAACCTGCTCATTGCATCTAGTTGTGCATCATTTTTTGGAATATCACTATTTTTCTCATCCAGACGTATTCTTAGCAGCAGTAAAGCAGCTGGTGAAAGAGAATCGAAAGGAGAGAGTAGTACGGAGGTTTTAGAATGGAAATACCTGCAGATTTAGTGGCCAGGGCAGTCCAACCAGTTTTTATTGTTTATTGTTAAAAAGTCCTTTATTTAAAAAAAACTCAACATGTTTCTACTATGGGAATCTAGAGGCTGTGAGAGCATTTTTTGCCTTAGATATCTGTATATGACTTTTTTTTTTGTAAGATTTTTTTTTTTTCTTTCCCTCCCAATCAAATAGCAGTAATAATTTACCTGACTTTAAATTCAGCAGTTTTTGTACCCTGTAGGGGTGAAAAATAAAACCCAATATCTTGTAATGAGTAAAACACGTTCTAAAATTTGACGCAGTTGTATATATTGAAGGGAATGCGCAGCGGCCTTACACTCGATCACATTTTATAGATTAATTTGGCTGGTTTAAAACGCATGAAGATTTAGAATACTTTAAAGCACAACCCTCGTAACTGGCACCTTTAGAACAAACACACACAAAAACGAATATTTACCGAAATTCCTTTTCCCTTTTTTTTTAAAATGCAGTTTAATGGAATTTACCAAAGTCTGTGACACCCTTAAGATCTTTTGCTGCAGAAAAAAAAAAAAAAATCTAAATATATACCTCAACTTTACCTCTAGCCGACTTGGACAAATGACATAATCCCAGCATCAAGATTTCATCACACAAGAGATTTTAAAATATATATATCACAGGGATGGTTGATTTTTCCCAAGAGATGACAGTGAAAGAAAACAGACTTTAACATCATAAAACAATAGCAAGACAATCTTTTCGCTTGTGTAAAATGAGCTGTTTCCTTAAAATGGGGGGTCAATTGCAAATCAACAGTACTCACTTCATTTAAATTATTAAAAATCAGATTGCTTTAGTTGGACTGAGGTATCTCTCAGCATGTTTTATTGCTGGCAGGTAGCCTAGTGCAAGAAACCTGTAGTGGTCAATTAGCCTAGTGCTGAAAAAAAAAAAATATATAAGTTCAAATTGACTTAGTTGACTGAGTCTTTTGTCCTATTCTCTGATGTGATTAGAACCATTGTCAATTAAGAAAGTGTAATCTTCTCACTAGTGCTTTAGCATTCGTTGGTACAAACTAATAGGGGTTTTGTCCTCGGTTGTAATATTTTGTTTGTTTGCAAGGAGTGAAGGAAAACCTTTTTTTTCTTTTTCTGGACTTGTAATCAATGTCCTCTAAGGATTAATATTCATTTATTTTTCTTTCTGTCGTGGAATTGATAAAAGCAGAGCCGCGTGTTCAAGTATTCCAAAAAACAAGGTTTCTGGAGCATAATATATATATATTTTTTTTAATATAGTGCAGTGCAGAAAACGATCGATCAGGTTGGAAACACCAAGACATGACCAGATGCATTAAATTGGTTATAAGACAGTGGGGGGCTTTAAAAGCTCCCATTTTTAAATATACTGCTATAATACCTGCATGTATTGTACCTGTAAGTGACTTCCCGTTCATTCATTTTACAAATGTATTTTTTTTGGGAGGGGGATAAACTTTACTGCCTTTTTTTATATTGATTTTTAAAAATATTTTTTTTATTTAAAGCTGCACATCTCAATTGTGCCCCGAGGCATTTAACTGACAAACAGTTACTACTAGGGGGAGCCAATAGCCTGTATTATTGGTAACTCCGGAGCTTTACATGTGAACCAACCTCCTCATCAGTCTCTTGTCTATTTACTGCTGTAACATTTGTAGCACAAAGAAAAAGGGAAAAAAAAAAAAAAGAAAGAAAATAAATATACTCATGTATCTTGTGATACTAACCTGAACCAGGCCAGTATTGACAATTGCAATTATTCTCTTACCCCTTTTTTTTTGCATTTTTGAATTTCTAAACTCAAGATTACGTCTTTGATTGCCGGTGAAAGTGCCAACATCACTAATTTATCGTGTGTGTGTGTGCAAAGGGACGACAGATAGATTTTCACACTGATAAGATATCTCAAGATCAGCATTTTGCAGGTCATGTACAGCTTTTGTTAGAAAGGGACTTGCTTTTATTTTTTCAAGCTATCGATATACTTTACAAAAAAAAAATAAAAAAATAAAAAATAAAAGAACTGTAGAAACAAACCCTCTGTAAAAAAAAAAAAAAAAAAAAAGTTAAATTAAAATATTCTTATGCCGCTCGCTGTTTGATTCCGTATGCATACTGTGGAGTCGTGCGTTTTGCATTCCATCGGTATGCGCAGGGTTAAATGTGCGAGCAACTTATAGCATGATAGAGAATGAGCAGATCTGGCGTTACAGAAGTCAGTTCTGTAACTCAGCGCAAACTTTGCTAATTTGTCGGCAGACGCATTAGCGGCGCGGTGGTAGCACTGATGCAGAATCCAAGGTATGGCGGCCGCCCTCCGCGGCGAGAAAGACATCTCTGTCGAGCCATGGACGCAGAGGTTGGCACATGTATTGAACCTAAATTAAGATACTCATTCTGTACAGCTATTGATTGAATACTTCATCCCACCAGAAAGAAGCTAGATTTTTTATAGATACGGGGCATAATTAGGACAGAAAATTAAGGTGTGAATAGTCAAGGTCCAGAGAAAAACTCTCCAGCCCGAAAATATAAAGACACTACTTTATTTAATCTTTGAAGGGTAGCTGGTGGAAAAGAAGTACCAAACAAACAAAAAAAAACACACACTAAACCATCACCCCCCAAAATAAATAAGAGACTCTTGGAGGGACTATTTTTTCAAATGCATTAATCGACTTTTTTTTTTTTTTTTTGCATAATTCCGTAACATTCTTCATTCCCCTTCAAGTACCCATAAAAAATATTGTATTTATACACAGGGGAACAACAGAAGATTTTGGTACAGCTAGCTTTGTTTTGGGATTAACGCTTTCACTGCCAGGGCCTGTCTACAGTCCTTGGCACGTACCCCTTCACAGCAGAGAGCTGGTTAAAAAAAGGAAAGGAGGATCTTATTATTATTATTATTATTATTTGTTTTATTGGTCTCATTTTGTGGTTACAGAGTTTTTTGCACATTTTGGATCAAGATGTGACGAAAACGTTTTGGAGAGCGCCACGTTTGTTGTGATACGCACAGTGTGTGTGTGCCTGTGTCCATATTACCGTATATATAAGTCTGCATGGGATTTCATTTATCACATGCAAATATTGTTTGAGATAAACCTGTAGTGATCGAACATTGTTGCAAAATTTTTCTTTTTTTTTGGTTGTGTCTGTGTCTTTGTTTTAGTGTTTTTTTTTTGGGACATTATGAGAAAAAGAATCCGAAATATATCTCAGTGATGGCTTCTAGCGCCCCTTGCATATTTATAGTTTCAATAACCCGGTGTTCAATAAAGTATATTTATATTTTCAATAAACCTAGATATGTGTGCTTGCTCTGATCACAAACTGTGAAAGAACCTTCATACAACCCTGCCTTATTCACACTAATTTATAAGCTCTCCCCACTAGCTAAATATGCATATTTTTTTTTAAAGCTGTTTATCTGCCAGCTTCCAAATCAGCAAATGCCCGCAGATAATTACACTTTATGATCGTTAGAATAATATCTTAATTTCAAAGGGAATAATATAACCTAAGTGTTTTTAAAAATTCCACCAGGATCTTGTGTTTTTGCAACAAATATATACATATATTTTCGATAACGACACCAAAACCTTTGTGCCAGTTTTGGGTTAGTTCTGGTTGATTTCTAAAATATTTTGTCAATCTACATGTTTGTTTTGTTGTCTTGGCCTAATTCTGGAATCTAAAATAAATAAATATAGCCACAAACCTTAATTAAAAGTAGCGAATACAAATCTTAATTTCTAATATGGTGCCCATGTAAGCCAGCTTTATCAGTTGAACAAGGAAGACGAAAGGGAACTCATGTTTTAATTCTGATCCTTCTATCCATCTGAGTATTTCAATCAGCTAAGGAATATAAAGGGGTTGGACGTAGATTGTTCCCTAGATCTTAGAACATGAATAAGGAAAGATAGCTAATGATTTATGATGCAAGATCGTCTATGGAAAACAGTTTTTTTTTTATCTTCGTTTTTCAATGTGGCGTTGTACATCTCACTTGGATTTTCTAGCGATTCATTTTGGCTCTTGCCTTTTTTTTAAGTGATAATTGGCATAAACAAATATCGATTTGGGGATTACCACAATCAGGTTTTTGGTTTCACGGGGTACCTCTGACTCAAACTTGCCGCTAAAACATTTTTTCACTGATCCGAATGTTTTTATTGCACAAAAACGAGGCAACGTATATATAAATAAATAAATAAATATATATATATATATATATATATATATATATATATATTTTAATTTCTTGGAAAATCTGGGCTTCTGAAAAAATGAAATCTGGATGTTTGTGTGATTAAAAATACAAAATAAAAAAAACAGCCACAAATGTAAAGTTAAAACAGATAAGATTATATCTATAACTTAGAAAAAAAACAACCTTTACGTGATTTAAAGTGACATTTAAAAATCTGTCTTTAGACTTCCAACTCAGGAAACCAAGATAAATTGAAAAATCTTCAAAAATAGATATAAATATATATATATTTATTACAACCAATGGTGGTATGATTTTTTTAACATTTTTATTCTATTGCTCCTGATTTTTACCATAATTAAAATCTGGTTAGTGTTAGAAAAAGGTGTCTGCATTGTGCAATTTCTCACCTTTGGGATCCTTCTTCGAAATAAATCTCTAAATATATATAGACAACACAATCTGCCATTGTAATTATATGTCTGTGTACAATGCACATTCAGCAGGTTCTTAACCCTGCATGGGCCAAGATGTCTGACATAATGTCGAAACCTGTGCGTCAAAACAGGGATTACCAATCCGAGTTCATTAAAATATACTTGGATTTGAAACAGGGGACCACAATCACATTTAATGATTACGGTTCCATCATCATGGGCTTGACAAATATTTGTAGGCCTTTTTTAGGAGCAAGGGAAAGGCTTTCTATGCAAACAAAATCCCCCAAAATGCTAGTGGCCAGCCATGGGGCTCCTGAGATTTGTTAAACCCTCACATGTCGAAAATAAAATCTGTAAGGTTTGTAGCTTTCAGTCCATACATAACGGAAAAACTATGACTTCTCCGATTATGCATGGCCATATGTGCTACTAGAAAAAAAAATGTGCATGGGTGTGAAGTACGGAAAAGCATTTTTGTTGAACACGCTGTAGGTAAAGAAAAATTCCCTGCAGGCTAAAACATACGGTATCCTTACGTTTTCTGTAACATGTACATTCTAGAAAAGAGTGGCAGCTGCTATGCTCACACTTACTCTATCAAACTCAACTTTTACCTCAACACTTGCGGATAAGTTGCGTCTGGGGAGCTAAAAGCAAAACAAATGAGTGATAAATATACTAGTAAGTATGTCAGATCTAAAATGCTAACATCCTGATAATGTAAAATAAATAAATAAAATTAATTATTTTTGCTAGCCAATGCTTACGATACGACACAAGGGTTTATTAGTAAACAACAAAAATTTCTTCAAGGACCAGAAGGCGGGTGATCATCTTTTTTAATCCCTTCTGCAACTTTGAGGGTTAAGTAAGATATATGTACAATTAACTATCAAACAGAGATAGATGTCTGGAAGAAGAGGTCGGAATAAAATCATAGATGGCATGATAACAGATCTGATGCTACACTTAAATGGATTGAAAGGAGAGAAAAAAATACTACCAGACTGCAAGGCAAAAAAAAAAAAAAAAAGGCTGGGGAAATAATGAAGGGGCCGCAAGCTAGTAATGGAAGGAGCAGGACGAGGGACACTGATAAATAATTCCGATAGATCTTTCGGTGGTTATTATTGGTTGGAATTAAGTTGAGAGCTGGTTCGGGACTGCCACGTCTGTCCCTCCCTGACCACACCTGCAGGGTTCCGTGGGGGCCTCCTGGTCAGACGTGCAACAACATGAAGCGCGCCTTTTTACGATTATGGGGAGACTTGGCGTGTGAATGAACATGCATTCCCGTTATTCATTCCATGCACTGATTAACGTTCTGTAATGGATTGATAACTGCTCGCAGTCTTGTGCGCAAAAGGTCAAATAGATCATTGGACAGCTTGGCGTAAAATTATCACCAATGATGAAGTGATGTCAAGCCAATAGGATGCATTTTTTTTGGGGGGTGGGTTCGTGCTTTGCTCACCCCTCCTACGACGTTTAGAGGATATAGGAACTCCCAGCATGCAAGCTGTTAAAGAATCCCTAGAAGTACGTGGGAGAAAGACAACTGCTACTGTGTTATTAACCAGAGTGTTTATGGGCTGGGTCAGGAACACTAGCACTAAAAAAAATATAAGTGTCATTTAAAAGGCCTCACATCTGATGATTTCACCTGTTCAAGGGGGGGGGGGGAGAGGAAAATAGGGGGGCATAAAGGTAAAAAGGGTTCATAGAGTATTTATTGGGGGAGCCATAGAATAAACATACACATGGTATTTTTTTTTTTAGTGATTCTTCATGGTTTATCTGTTTTATCTTTTCCACAACTGAAATCTGTCTTATTATAGTTTTTTTTTCTAAATACCTAACCACAAATATCTCTAAGTGTTATAGGCCAACTGGTTCTTATCTGCCCTTATCTCATATATATATATATAATGATTTAAAATAACGTGCGCATGATAAGACTTCCTTACGTGCGGTAAAGTCAACAGAACGGCCATTTTAAAACAAGTTATGCACAAAAAAAGCCAGACATCGGGGTTGGTGGGGTGTATTAAGAGCAGAGTGCTAAAAGTGGCGCAGTCACCGTGAGAACCAGTGGAATGTTCCACTCTTTAGATCATCACCCCAGGATTGAGCTATATATATATATATATGTATCATCACACTGTGGAATCTAAGGTAAGTGACATCATTTGACAGACCTAGTATAATACAGTTTGCATTACCCATCCACCTTGTAACAATATAGTAATACAATAGCTACCCCCTCCTAAAAAAGTGCCGCTATATTACAGATATTTATCAGATGTTTATTTAACCAGGATAATGGTTGTGTTTAGCATCTTTATGTTGTGATATTAGTATCAGTACTTATATATTCAAATGCCTTTTTGATTAAGAGTCTGGAGTGCGCGGCCGCCATTTTTTAAAAGTGTTTTTGGCGTTTTTCTTATTTCTTGCAGGATACTACTATCAGCTTTATTTTTTCCCTTTTTTTTAATATTTATAATCTGCTTTTTTAAGGTCCTTGTCAGATAGAAAAAAAAAAGAGAGATCGTAAAATCAGTTTCATTTGTTACAAAGGATCTCTCCCAGTTTTAATGGAAATATTTTTTTAGACTGAATCTGAGAAAGCATGTCATGTAAGCATCCTTGTACTCGCGGACTGAAGTCAAATGAAAAAAATAATAATAAGTAAAAACGCTGCACTTTTATCTGTCACGGTGTTATACCCCCCCCTCGCATTTAATTACAACTTTAAATAATCAAGCACCTGGTAAACGAACAGTTTCTCCATTTGCAAGAGCAATCAAGAAGAAACGTCTCTGACTTAATCAAGGCCGGTAACATTAATACTACTTTTTTGTTTTGTTTTGTTTTCTTCCAAACCCATGTAAAAATAGTTTAGAAAATCAAATTGTTATGTTTCAAATTCTTTATTTTTTTCTGCTTGCAATGCACATAATGTAAAGGGGAGGGGGGGGGGGGGGAGACCCAAAATACCCAGAAAGATAGGTTACAAGTAAATAATGTGAAGAAGTGTTGTGTAGCATGATCTCAAGTGTTATGTATTGCCCAGGGCATTGCTCGTCTCTTATGGCAGGGGGTTACAAGACATAGAATCTATTAGGAGTCATCTACCCGGATTCGTAAGTTGTATATGGCAGGAATGGTTTGAACACAGATGTCTCGAGGCAAGCTTTATGGGAGAAAGGAAAAAAAGGTTGTGTGTTAAAATGGATGTCTGCGTGGAAAGGTAGTTAGGCCTTACAAAAAAAAAAAAATGGGGTCTGGCAATTTGAGTTAGCAGGTGATGTACAGATCTGCTGTAAAAAAAAAACCAAAAAAAAACTTTTAAGGCATTTTGACTTAAAGTTAATTTAAAAAAATTATAATAAAGTGTTTTGTTTTGTCAAGATATTTATTTTTTACAGTGCACTTGACATTGAGGGTAATAAAAAAAAAAAAGTGTTTTAAATACTAATATATGTTTTTTACTTATTATTATTTAACTGGACATTGAGGGTCTCATTGTTTGTTTTTATTGTAGCAGAAGACCACCATGTTGAGACAGTGATCACAGATGAAGACGACGCACTCGCCATCCACGAGCCACGATCCATTATCCTCAGCGGTAACGGGACTGACCCCGATTTGCTAACATGCGGACAGTGTCAAATGAACTTCCCTTTGGGGGACATCTTGGTTTTTATAGAGCACAAAAGAAAACAGTGTGGTGGGCCGAGCGGTGTCTGTTATGAAAAGAACCTGGATAAGAGCAGCCCCCCACCCTCGTCTCGCTCCGAGCTCAGGAAAGTGGCAGAGCCCGTGGAGATCGGTATCCAAGTCACGCCCGACGAGGAAGATTGTCTACTCACGCCTACAAAAGGAATTTGCCCCAAGCAGGAGAACATTGCAGGTACAGTGTCCTCTCTGTGCTGGCTGTGCAGACCATTGTGTCAGGTCTGAAAGAAAACACACACACACGGTACTAAAAGAGTCCGGGGCGAGTTGGAGCATGCAACCAGGCCCCTGACCCCACAATACACGCGTAGTATCTCTATATGGAGGTAGAGATGCATCAAAGTGTGTGATAGAGCAATTGCTAACATTTTCCTTTGCATAATCCCGTCTGTCTGTCTATCTAGAGATCTGTCTGTCCGTTCATACTTGCCAGAGCTTGTTTCAGAGCTCGGGAAAACTTTCCCTTTGAGACATTTTTACTGAAAAAAAGGAAAATGGAAATGCAGACTTCCAAAGTTCTAAAAGTGGAGCAATCCCCCGGAAGATTCCCTCGGCTTCCGTGGCGAACAATCCACCTTTAGAACTCAGAACCTGGATTCAGAACCCTTTGCATAGTAAAAGAGAGTTGCAATAGACAAACAGACTCCTATCAACAGACACACATGGTGATACACAAGCAGGTAGAATAGTAGAACCGGTAGCTGTTCAGAGTCACACATAATATGCACCAATTTATCACGTAATTAATCAACAGATTAATCCATGCATATATAGTTTAATATCATTTGAACTGCCGGCTTTGATCTTGTTGGCACACATCCTTTTTCTACCTTGTGTGTGTGATGTTGCATTGTTTTACATGTTAGAAGTCTGGGGATTAGCTCTAATCCTAAACCTATTTATCCTGCAGCCTGAGTGAAGCAAGAGATCCCAATCCATTTCCTAGAATACAACATTTCCCATGCTCCCCTGGATTCTTCGTTCATTCACCCGTAGGCCCAGTTTCGTTTGGTTTACCGCTATTACTTTACGTAGCATAAGGAGATACTTTAAAATATTCTAAACGGCGCAGGAAAACCCTTCAGTTGGCGCCCCAAATTTCAGTTTAAAGTCGGGGCCCCCGCAATTTGTGCGGAAGGAGTTGAGTTTTTTTCGAAGTGTAGTTTACAAGAGTATTGTTTGTTACCCCTTTTTGCAGGGAAATAGGGAGGGGGGGATGGGACCATACTACTCGGAACCATGGCATTTTTTAAAAAGTTTTTTTTTTGCTGCGTTACCAATGAAACAAACCCCTGTGCCCCTTTCCCCCCCCAAAAAAGTCATTTTTTTTGCTCATGTATTTCACAAAATGAAGAGAGAAAAAAAGATTAAAGAATAAAATTTTGGATAGCTGAGATGTAGGATGTAATTTGATGTGGTAGAAACATTAATTATTTTTGGCTTAATTGAATTCTGGGGACTGCGATGCTTGCAGTTTTGCTGTAGAAGGCCTTGTTTGTTTTCCTTCCCTTTTGATTCGATGATCGCCAACAGAACTGAGATTTTGATTATCCCGAAGCACATCTGTCAGATAGAAAATCAGGAAGACTGTCCAGATATATAGTACTATTTTTTGCTTTCATTTAATCTAGTAAAATACATGTGACCCTTAAAATCAAAAAACAAAACCCTATAGGTGGATTGCAATCTTAGCTAGGCATTCTCTGATGACATCATTGTATATTATGGGTACATTAATTGGGCATAGAGGGATGTCTGGACATATTCTTACATTTTTGTAAAAGGATGACCTGTTTGAGGACTACATGTCAAGTCAAGCTTGGTCAATCTGAGCATAATGGGATGTGAAGTTCCACAACATCAGCAGGGCCATCATTATCCATCACTGGTCCCTACAGCTCGCTCATATCCATTTAATCCATTTAATCCAGGGAGATTGCTGATTGGCAATGAGGATTTCATCACATGACACAACCAGAGGTTCTTGTAAAGTATACACCTATTCAGTAGTGCAAAGTGCAAAGTGCAAAGTGGCAGATTTGATCTGACCAAATTCCATTTTTGAATTAATCTCAATGAAATGGAGCTCATGTATTTCGGGAAAAGAGGTCAATAAGTAGACGTAACAATGCACTCTTTCCGAGATGCACCTCAGTCTCTCCTTATCAAAATCCTCTGCCCCCCACATTTACAAGACCCCTGCTTTTAGAATGCAGATTCGAAGTGCTAATTCTGGAAGCAGGAGATAAACAGGGTGACAGGCAAGGAATGCACCGTCTGGTTAATTTCAAATTATTTTGTTACAAATGGAGATTAGTTAAATCTGTGGAATAGAATGGTCAGGATTATTTTTTTTTTTTTCTTTTCTTTTTTTTTTTATAGAGGCTAATTCATGACATGACAGCTAATTATCAGAACTGTCTTTTGCTTCCCATGCCCCGGTTACAGTAGTATATACCGTGATGGGCATTAGGCACCCATGTACCAAGCCCACTATAATGAAACGCTGGATTCCTCAAAGAGAAAAAAAAATCAAGTTGTTTAAGTGGTTCAAGAAATTAGACCATTTTGTCCGCATTGGCTTGTCAAGCCTCAGTCTGTTGGGCTTGGCAAGCTTCCCTTTGCCTGGGCATCCAGAGATGAGGGCCTGCAGTGACCGATGTCTCTACCACAAAAAAATGGAGGCATGAGTGTAATTACAGAGAGGCTAGATCAACAATCAGCGAGAGGGAGCCTGAACTAGACAGAGGCTGATTGCACGGGAAGCAGGAGCCAGTGCACAGGTGTAAAGTCAGGAAAGGTAAAGGGAGCTGGCAGGCGCTGCCTCACGTCTGTGTAATGATGTGTGGAGGGATTCATTGGGACCTGTTAGCTTTGTTTGCAGCAACTGTGACCAGACAGCAGAGAAAAAGTCACAATAAGTTGGTTTTAAAATAAGCTATTTTATTGCAGGTAATAAAAATTTTGCACGGAAAAGGTTTTTTTGTAAAACAAAAGAAAAAAGCTTGCAGTGTGTGGAAAGAGGAAACAGCTAGTGTGAAAGTCCCTGCCAGCAGCTTGAGAGAAAGGTTGCAAGTTGCAGTCTCTGCAGTAATGCGCGTGCAGATTAGCTGTGTTCGAAGCAGGGAAGGAGAAGGTATAAGTACAAATGGTTTGATGCAGCCATTCTCTTGCAAGTCTGGATCTTGGGTCACGTGAGAGAACCCTTTGGATTGTAACAGAGCAGACGCACAGGAGTGCTCCATAAACGTTTTTAGATGTGGAGTGGCCCCAAATGGGTTAATATTTCTAAGTTATAGCAGTGCCAGGGGGGCACCAGGATGGCCAAGCATGAAGATAAATACCACGTACTGCGCAGGTCATTAAACACACGGAGATTTGGGTCTAAAGAACAATACTTGGACTGGGGCAAAATATCAGAAAGGGCCGCAGTCACCTTGGAAACCAATGGATAGAGTCTAGAGCCCCTAATCGCTCAGTTTAGGTGCGGAATTGAAGAGCTGTGACCAGTTAGATGTTACTGGAATGCAAACTCCCATCGGCTGTGAGACCCGGTCCGAAAAACAGCTGATGGGTGACAGGTGTGCAGTTAAATAATGTATATAATGAGTCTCATGGCATAACACCCCCCCCCCCCTTGAATCTCTTTAAATAATAACTGGATGAACTGTAAAGAATACAGAATGTAATTTATGGCTGAGCATGCTTATCTCAGGAGGCTAGCTGTGACCCCCTCCCCCTATCTACTTTCCCAAACTATGCTCAGCGAAGGTACATTGCTGAGAAGGAAAGCCTTGCATGGTTGGGATGGGGCATGGAATGTGTTGTATATTTAGAAAGAAGGGAGAGACAGGCACAAGGGTGCAGTGAGTAGCCTGTCACCAGTTTACAGCCCAGTTCCATGTAACAGATTAGATAAGCAGGTCAGCACCGAGGCTTGGTCACTGTCCTCCCATCCACAAGGAAGCATTAAAGAAAATAAAACTGCACTTTATACACTCAGCTGCGTACGCTGGTATTTTTGTAGCAGGGCAATTATATACTTGTCGGCCATAGCTCAAGGACAGTGAAGTTCCTTTATTTTATGTGTTTTTCTCTCAGATCAGCTCAATGTACTTTTTAAACCTTTGGCCCACAAGTCCAATCTGTTTCCGTGATAATTTGATACTTAAACATCCGTCTGTTGGGTCCCTACTTGGTAGTAGTGACTGAAATTCCCTCTTGTCTCAGTGAACTGTAAGACATGTTATTTTTTTACATTTTTATTTATATTTCTATAACACTGGTTGGACTTGTAGTTTTTTTTCCTTCCTGCATTGTAGATTTTTTTTTCTTCCAGGTAACTTCTAGATTTTGAACAGCCATAAGTATGTCTATTTCTCCACATTTAGAGTGTTGACCACAAATACTACATTGTACATTTATGTATCTATGAGAAGTGGGCAGGCTTCCCTTCTATCTATGAAAAAAGATACCTTTGGATCACTAAAGTGCATCTTTTATTCTCTTACTGCCCTGTAAACAAAAATTGTTCTAGCAGTCCCTGAGCTAAAGTATTGGTGCCCCTTCATCATTAGATGATATAACAATATTCTGTAAAGGGGGGACGTTGCTATATAAATTAACATGCACTGATATTAATAAAGAATATCAGATACACTTGGCACATGCTCCTATGTGTAGAAAAAGAATTATAAAGCAATAAACATTTTACATGATATAAAAAAAGCATAATATGTCCCAGTCTGCACCTGTCCCCCCCCCCTCCTATGTCGCTGGCTGACTGATGGGACTATAGAAAAATAGGGGGTTATGTCTGCACTTTAAATTTCCCCAGGGAATGGGTTTTCATGCTTGCCAGCCTACAATTTGTTATTAAATATCCTAAAAAAAGAAAATGAACACAATATAAAAAAAGTCCATTTTCTGGGATATTGAAAATAAAACACAAGCCCCCCCCCCGCACCTTTCTCTCCATCTAATGTCCAGAATGATACAGCTGCAAACAAATCTCTATTGATTGTATTACTGTCCGAGTGGTGAACACAGTCGGACAGCAGAGATACATCCAGAGAGATTGGTTCAAAATTGCATGAAAAAGTTGGGTAGCCATGTAAAGATTTTAGTAGCCATGATTTATAAGAATCAGCCCTGCCAATACACTCCAAGTCTAATAATTATCAGGGGCAAAGGGTCTGTAGCAAGGACAGTGAATATCATTACATTGCCCATCACCACAAACAATAGTGGTGCCTGCCCCTTGGTCATCTTTGCTCTGTGTCGAAGGATATCTAATATAATTCTTTCATAATGCAACGCCATCCCTGCAAAAGTTACATCTCACACTGCCACGGGAGTCACATTTTAGCTAATTCCTCTTACAATCATTGCTGAGTGCAAGTGGATGAGAGCATAGCAGTGAATTATTCATAGATTATAATGCAAGCATATAATTATACCATATGCAAACCATATAATGTCATTTTATAGCTTTACTACACTGCGAGGCTTGTGTTTTGTGTGTAGGTTTACAGCTCCCACAAGAGCCCAACTAACTTTCTCTTATTATATATATTTACTTTTTTTGAGAAAAATGAGTACCTTACAGAAAATACACCTATTTGGGGGTATCCAGGAACAATTGGGGCTGAAAGAGACAATCTAGTTTTTATAGTAGAGCAGAACAATTGGTTTATACTTTGTTTTACCAGACTTTAAAACATATGCGCGGTGTAAGAGAAAGAGGTCTCATGTTTGTGACATCACCATGATACATGGCCTTGAGAGTTCTTCTGCATATCAAGCCACAAGGTGATGTCATAGAAAGAAGACAACGCAGACAGCTCTGTTTTTCAGCACAAAAATGGTGCTTCCAAATTGCGGACATATTTAGATCACATCGGTATCAGATTTTTTTTTTTTATTCCGTGACAATATGTCTCAAGGCCGAACGCAGCCGAATAGAGACGATTTCTCCCTTAGAAGTCCTCCCGAAAAGGTCGGAAGTGTAATAAAATAAAAATCATTAAAATTTAAAAAAAAATAATAATAAAATGATACATTAATTCAATACACCAAAAAAAGTAAATCAAGATAAAATAATATAAACTATGTTATTATTGAAATTGAAAAATGCTTATTTTAATGTAAATATACCTTTATAATATATAACATTAATATATTACAATTGTATACAAATATTTTTGTGTTTAAAAAATGTTTACCTTATTTTTGTTTTTTGTTTTAATTATATGGATTTGAAAATTGATATCAACGTTGTTGTATAATTCTTTTTTCCAATTTTCGAATCAGGGAGCATTCGTTAGTGATCTTAAAAAAGAAAAACCCAAAGAGATGTTGTACTGTTGAGGGCAGAGTATGGCCAAGGAGCAGATAATAAACTGTTGGATACTTGGAATTAAATGCGGAAAGGATGGTTATAGTTTAAGTATGTGAGCGAATGTGTCGCTTTGTGTCCCATTGTGCAGAGAGTAGTTCTAGTTTTGTCGTGTATAAAAAAAATCCTCTTGATTTATCTATTTATCTATTTTTGTGATATTACGTATAAAGAACAATCAACTTTGTTCCACTTTCAGAAATGATCTTTCTTTTACATAACCCACCAAAAATCGAAAACTCTAGCATCTCTTTCCCTTCTGTATCTGTATTGTGTAATTGTTTTTGATATGGAGTGCTTATACGTTACACCTGAACCCATCTTCCTTATGATAATTTGATAGGCGAGCTTTGGGGTGGTTAAGGGGTCAATCTAACAATGTATGTAGAACGTGACAGTACGGATGGGAAACACCTGCCTATTATCTGTATTATCTGCACATCGTCCTCCTTCCAAATTACCTTTACCAGCTATGTTAAAAATGTACTTTGTTATTGTAAAAATATATTTAGCATGTGGAGAATGTCTTGTTTGTATCGAGGTCAGGGGTGTACAAACCTTTCCAGCTCGGGGCTCAAAATAGTTTGAGCACTGCGGGTCGACTGGCCTCCCACAATGCAATTCTCTAGATTAAGGCGATACTAGCATGCATACCTGTAGACCTACCTCTTCCCCAGCGCTAGCAGAGCTCTCCTGCACTCTGTATACATTATGTCCTTTCTAGACGTCCCACTTCATTCCGTGCTTAGGTAACTCTCAGTCCTCACCTGCACTCGACAGTGACTCACTATCAATCTGCCCTGCACTCTAAATGATTCTCCCCTGGACTAAAGTACTATGAGACTCCCACCTTCAACTCTCCACCTCTAAATAAACAAAGGGTCTTCACCCTGCTCTCTGCAATGACCGGTTATCAGGCCTCTCCGTCCACTGAGACCTGATACTTTGTTTCCGCACTATGCCACAACAATCCTGTGTTCCAGTGCTGCTCTCTGACCAGTCCCTGCTTAGGCCACTAATCCACGATGCAATATTAAGTGACAACACAGAGCCATCCGTGGCACCGTGGCAGTAACAGATTAATAACAGTTCTATGTAAGGCAGACATTTATGGTCAAAGGTTTCTGGTATTGGTTTTAGGACAATTACTTTCATTGTTTTGTACAAGTTAACTATGCAAGGCATGGAAGACTTGTTATTACGCGCTGCAGCTTAAATGACCTTGTCTCCATGGATGTATATATTATGTATGTATATATATATATATATATATATATATATATATATATATATAGATGATTGTAGCTAGCAAGGCAGGAATACCAGCTATTATGTATTAAGGCCAACTCAGGGCCAAAAATCTAAAAGTGGAACAGTCACCATGGAAAACAACTGAATTGTTCCCCCTTTTAGAAATGTAAAACGCGTCAGCACATGCACGATGGGAAAGGGTCCTTGCACACGCCAGATCCAGCTCTGATTTATCTGGTGTATAGATATATTGCTGAGAATATGCAGAAATACATTTTTTCGTTCACTCTTTTTTTTCATCTCCCAAGAGTATAAAAAGAGTGAAGTCACATCTGGCTGACTTATCCATCACAAATGAAGGTGTTGTTTGATGAGTAATATGTATGATTAGAGTCTTCCATCGTCGTCGATATCAAAGGGCAAGTGTCAGAAAAAAAATTGAAATTACGTTTAATCGAAACATTGCATCAAGCGTAGCCATTTTAAATAAAAAATACATAAATGAAAGAATACAAATAAGGCACCTTATGGAGCCCTCTTTGGTCTGAATAGCTCTATCAGTGGGCAGCCATGTTGTTTAGAATCTCAGGTCAGCTGAACAATGATTTGACCCCCTCTGACCCAAGATGACCACCACCTGATATTGAACTATACAAGTAGAGATGACCAATAAGGGGCTATATTTATATTCCTTCATTAAAGAATTTCTATTTCAAACATCTACACTTTATGCAATCATGGCGATTAATTTGTTGCTGACAGTTTTACTTGTATATCAATGTCTAAATTCTAATAAAAGTTTAAATGCCAGCTGTAAGGAGCAAGGGTCAGCATAATGACCCTCTCTGTCCATTTCAACACATCGGTTCCCTTTCAGCCTTTGTACTGCGCCGCAGACGCTGTTAGCGCTGTGTAAAAAAACAGTCATAACAAAACAACTACAATGATACTGTTGAATTTAAAGCAAAAGAAAAATAAATCCTTCTGTGATTCCCCCCCCCCCCCCCCCCCCTCCTTTTAACTAGAACTTGAAAGAAATTGGGTGAAAGCTAAAAACATAGGGTGGAGTATCGGGGGACTTGGAGTAGGAAATCCCAGCCATGTAATGAAAACAGAGCGGACTTTTCACTTGCTCTCTGGCTTCCTGGCAGCCAGATCCCTTACACGAGCCAATGTTTTCATTCGGTGTGCTCCAGAGGAGCAGTCAGAACAAATGTTAACCCCTTTTTGCTGGGACGTACATGTGCAGCCCCTCCTAATGGCTATTGATCTTCCATACTGCGTTAGAGTAAATGGTGCGTGAGTACGGGGCCTTTTAAAGGGACGGTATCGCCTAAACATTATTTTATACTGTGAATGTAGAGAAATTACTGAAAATGATCTATACATTGTATTAGCAAAACTGCAACCAAATGCCTAAATTAGGAGAAACATGTGTTTAAAATGTGTCTGTGGAGTCCTCTGCTTATGACATCACTTGTGGCCCTAATATGCAAATTAACTGCTTTTCAATGACAAATGTGTAATTTGCATATTAGGCCTTATTTAGGCATTTGTTTGCAGTGTTCCTAACACAATGGATAGATCCTTTTTAATCATTTTTTATTCTCAACACTCAATTGCAAAAACAATTTTTAGGTGATACAGTCCCTTTAACCTTAGAAGGTAATTAGGGAGACCTACCGTACTTGAATTTTATTTTTTTTTGTAATACCTCCTCTCCATTTAGATTGCAAGCTTATGAGCCAAGTTCTCCAGACCTTACAAATCAGCCACTTTCCATCTGTCTATTGGACTATTTGTAACGCCTTCTAACCTCTCTACCCCACCCGCGTTAAATAAAGGCACCATTCATATAAAAGATAATGTCTGTGACCAGATCTCACCTTTTACCAGCAGCAGGAACTGACATTGTTCATGATGACTATTATCAGGACTTTGTGATACACAAGTTAATGATCTTCTTGACCTTCAATGACCTTGCCACAGACACTTTACACGATACACATCAAGAAAAATATATTGATTGCAATATTGCATTAAACTATTTTGGCGTCGGGGGTGGAGCCTTTATTTAAAGGGTCCCTGCTAAAGAGGCAATCTTGTTACCCTTACCAAGGTGTCATGCTTATCTTTAGACTCGTCCATGGTTTTTTATGTTGCTTAAAGCAAAAGGGTGCAAGTACTGTCAGCATACACCATCGTTTGGCACATCATAATTATGTTCTTATTAGCATATTTTATTCTTTCAGTAGTATGGAAATATATTCGCTCACCCTGCTTTATTTTCCTAGATTTGCATTTCCATCTGACGCAGGAATACTTTAGATAAAATATATATTTATATTATTTTTTAAATTCATGTTGATTTTATAAACCTCAGTTCTCATGGACATCTAGATCAAGGCGCTTTCTTAAATTGTGGTTTCTTAAAACACGTTTGCAAAGAGAAAAAAAAAAAAAAAAAAATCCTCTCGTGTAATTCTAACCCTCCCCTTTCCCACAGAATTAAACCCTATCTTATAAACACCTTTTTGGACTATTGTTTTTTTTTTTAGTTTGTTCCCACTAAGGCTGAAAACACCTGACCCTGTCGTACAATGCTTGATGTGTGTCTGGGTACACAGATAATCCAGCCGGCCTTTACAAACGCATGGTGCAATTACAATTATTACACCTTCCTTTGCATGGTTCTCATACCAAGCTGCCATGTGGGTTCTTGGAATTTCAAGGCTGTGTATAATTTAGGGATAATTACACAGCTGCTCTAGGGGCTGAATCCCTTTTGATGACCTTGGTCAGTGTGTCTGGCTTTGAATAGATCTCTCTCCTAGCCCCTTTTTGTTTGCTGTTTGACAGTCTTACATGGAGCCCCCTCTCCCTCCTCTACCCTGTCTGCCCTCATTCTACAAACACTAGACTCATTACATACAAGCTCCCATAGTAGAGATGGCAGGTCCTTTGTGGTGGGATGGTTTACATTTAGGGGTCTGGGAATCCCACAGTGGACAATAAGTAAACTGTTGGACACCTTCGTCCATTTTTTTTCCATGGTGTTTGGAAGTAAAAAGCTTTTTTTTTTTTTTATAAGAAAATAGTGTATTGTATGTATTTTTTTTTTTTGTTTTCTGTTTTATATATGTTTTTATTGTTTACTAACAAAAGAATGGTGTTATTTTTAAAGAGACAGCGTTATATAGAGTCGTTTGAAGCCAAAGTGGACCATGGCAGACAATGGCTTGTGCCTGCTGATCTTTTCCCAAGGATTGCTCTGTATGAACAACCTCTAGTCTATCTGTTATTTGACAGATTAAACCTCCTGTGAGGCTGACATGCTGTCGTTTGAAGTTTGTGGTTGGAGAGTTGGTTGAGTGCCAGGATTGGCCCCTGTTAAGTCCCCTTCCTTGCACCCATCATGCCTTATTTTAGATTTAAAAATAATATTTGAAGCTTCCGAAATGAATATTGAGACACGGCAAAGAAAATATTATTTAATTACTTTTGGAAACATTGCAGTTTATTTTGAAATGGGAGAAGAGAGCCAAAGGACATGTGAAAAAATAGACCGGAAAAGCAATGATTAAAAGTTGCAGATTGATGGTTTCTCTAACATGTTTCACAGCAGCTTTTTAAAAAAAATATTCTGACAAATCCAGGGAGCCATGGCTACTAAAAACCTTACTGCTGGCTCCTACCTTTTAAAAAAAAAAAGTTTTTTTTACACTGAATGCTATGGGAGTACCATCTTTCCTACAATGAACAAGATTGGCTCCTGAATGGGTCCGACTGGTTCCTTACGGTTACAGAAACTCGTCAAGCCCTCATCGGAAGTATTTTTCATTTAGTGATAGGTAACCTAGGCACTGCTGATGTTCAGCAGTTCACAAAAAAAAAAATGGCAGTGCCAAGGTTATTCATCCCTGTATTATGTGGCACAAATTTGTTATGCACAGTGTATTTATAAAAAATGACCACATAGCTTACAAAAAAGCCACGTTGTACTGTGGCTGCTGATAGAATTATAAGGCCTACAATGCCTAGCACTGCTTCCATTTCCTGCATTGGCCTGTCGCAGGTCTATAAAGCGGTAGTTCCTCCAAGCAGGAAGTGTTACTGTATTTATTTATTTTGTGCTTCTCGCAGGTGTCGGGCTGGCTTGGCTCCTAGCCAGAGCATCTTTTGTAAGAGCAGAGAGCAAGTTGAAATTTATAGAGCTGCGTAGGTTCAAGGCCTGGAACTTAGCCTCTTTGTTACTAATCATTCCTGCAAGCTTCTCACTTCTGCCTCAATTTACCCAACAAACTCTCTCTGGATCACGTTTTACCTTAAAGAAGAAGAATAGGTCTTTATTTTTATTTTAGGGGGTGTTTTTACTCTCAGTTAGAACAAAAATCTATAATTCCAAACTATATATATATATATATATATATATATATATATATATATATATATATATATATATATATATATATATAAATATAAATATACTATAGCTTCCCTACCAGGCCAGAAATTAAAAATTAATTAACCTGTAGACCTCATAATTTCCTTCTTTGACTAATACCACGTTCCTGAACCACTTGCAAATCAACTACCGAAGCACACGCTAATTAAACCGTGGGCAACAAAGTAAAATTAAGTTTAATTGAAAGATTGCATCGTGTAAACTTTTTAATAGTAATGATTTAATGAAAGGATAAAAAAAATAGCCCTCTTGGCTTCATATAACTTTATCGATGACCAGACATGTTATTTAGAATCTTGTTTAAGAAGTTTATGTCATCCAAAATGAAGGCAGATCTGACGCAAGATTCTAAACAACATGTCTGCCCCCTGAGAGAACGATATGGAGTAAAGATTCTAACCAACATGTCTGCCCCCTGAGAGAACGATATGGAGTAAAGATTCTAACCAACATGTCTGCCCCCTGAGAGAACGATATGGAGTAAAGATTCTAACCAACATGTCTGCCCCCCGAGAGAACGATATGGAGTAAAGATTCTAAACAACATGTCTGCCCCCTGAGAGAACAATATGGAGTAAAGATTCTAACCAACATGTCTGCCCCCTGAGAGAGCTATATGGAGTAAAGATTCTAACCAACATGTCTGCCTCCTGAGAGAACAATATGGAGTAAAGATTCTAACCAACATGTCTGCCCCCTGAGAGAACTATATGGAGTAAAGATTCTAACCAACATGTCTGCCCCCTGAGAGAACTATATGGAGTAAAGATTCTAACCAACATGTCTGCCCCCTGATAGGAAATAAGGGTCTCAATAAGGTACTTTATTTTCGACTGAAAATGTCCGAGCTTGATGCAATCTTTCACTAAACCTTTTCTGTGCATACTGTTGTCCTTTAATTCGAATATTGTGCCGTTTGCAGTTTATTGCATGACTCACTGACGACGGCACTGGTTTTCAGTCACTTTCTGATTACGAAAAGGGTTTAAAAACATAAAACAAATTGATGTTGCAAAGCTTGAGTAACTGAAATGGATTTGTAAACTCAGCTGAGCTGTATTTAAAGGTTAGGAACTGAAGGCAAATAATAAAAGTATAAGTTTATTTAATAGAGAACAAACAAAGTTTCATGTCACATGCCACTCCTGTGTTTCTCGGCGGACCTCAGCTTTCAAGCAGTCATGTGCCATGCTTCTAAAAGTGGAGCAGAATGGAAGCCGATAGAATGTTCCTGCCGATGCTTACACCTATAGAATATAGGCTCAGAGTACACGTTATCTGTAAACCCTATGGAAAAAAAAAACCACACTATCCCCTTTAATCTCCTCTTCCAGAGATCTTTATGTTGAGGCGTTCCCCTCATTAATCAAACATCCACCAGACTTATGTTTTTACTGAGACGTCGGTGGTATTCTTCACATTACTGTTTGAGTTTACGTGTTACGTCTGTTTTGGCAAACGTCGGCCATGTTGTTCAGAATACGGGTAGACGCAGGGTTTTGTGAATTCACCTTTAATTCACAGGTTGAGAAGCTGAATGGATATGACTGGGATCCATTACTTAATCATGCTGATGAACGTATACAGCCATTTTATCCGCTAAATAGCGCAGTGGGGTTTATGTATGATGAGGGGAAAACTCTGGGGAAATTTTCTAAAAGCGGACAGTCACTGTGGGAACCAAGGACATTTTTCAATTTTTCCTACTGATTGATTCACTTTCAGATTTCTGTCCACAATTGCTTTTTACATGTATAAGTTTGTCTATATTACCCATCTGCCACTTAACGCCACAGTTTTCCTAGTTCTGTAGGTGCCCAGTCATCATAATTGGACATTTGGGAGCGAGCAAAACTAAGGACTGGTAATGATTTGCCAAAAAAAAAAAAAAAGAATGGGAAAGAGGTAGTTTTTAAAACTTATAATTTGAACATTAAAAAAAAAAAAAGTCAGCCCTCTCGCATCTGCCGCTGTCATTTCCCTGGAGCCCCATTTATAACAATCTAACAAGATAGGATTTGCCTTTGAATATCTGTAAATATGGCTTAAAGATAACACAACTAAACTCATCATTGTTCAAGACTTAAAGGCAGAAGACTGCGTTTGATGGATGCCCATATAATACAGTTTCTCTGCAAAGAGAGGAGATAAAACACATTGGAAACTTCCCCCCTTTTCCTCTTGAACATCTGCATTTATACACATTAATTGCTGAGTTCCTCTGCTTTGAGAGCTCCAGTAAGGTCTGCGAATGGTTAAAGTAAAATACAGTTTGATAAGAGAGAGATATACGGTTGTCTTACATGAAAGACCATTTCACAAGCTTGAATGGAAGGACTTAAGAGAACATTGTCAATTGTTTTTCAGAAAGGCGGGGGAAGGAGTTTTCCTGCACACTTTTCACTTCCTTTTGTGTCTTCAGTTGCGGTCCTGCACTTAGCAAGTGCTCGAGAGAGCTGGCGCAGCAGAATATTGCTTCCCCCCTCCTGCAACTAGAAAAGAAACACAAATAATTTGAAACTTATTCAAGTTGCAGCTCTGGCAATGAATGAATAGGTCATGAAAGGTTCTCGCTACTTGCGGTAGCCATAAAATCTATAAAAAGAGCACACAGAAATACCAGCCTTTGTGATTAACTGATGTTACGCATCTAAACGCTGTTTAAAAAAGAAAGCTCGTTACCTTTTTAAATCAGGGAGAACTTGAAATGAGGGACTGTTTTTTTTTTTTAACTTTTTGTTGTTTGTCACAAGTTTTCAAGAAAAAAAAAAACACCCTTCATTTTTCACCTCGTTCAAAAGGTGAATCTGGTCACACATCGAAAAAAGTATTCAGTTCCCGTTATCTTGATAGACTCTCTATAACCCTTGGAGTGTGTTTTAAAATTGACTGACTGACATACTCTTTCTGATTACAGTCTATCTTTTCCAAAAGGTATAGGCAGGAGTTAATCCCTGCACAGGGGGATAGATTAGTTCAAACACTCTGTCCCCTGCAACTCCTTTTAAAAACATCTCTTTTTTTTTTTCTTTTAATTTCTTTTTTTTTTTTATTGGTTCTCGCTGGAAATTCAGAGTAATAATATGCACACACACAGTCTATTAGCATGGCTAATTTATCCAGTTATCTGATTTGCATGGGGCTTTGACAAAGTGAAATTAAATGCTTTTGAGAGAAATCTACAAGGTATGAAATATGGCAGTTGCCATTGTTGAATATTCATTGTTTCGAAATAGAAGAGGTTGGTTATCCAAATCTCTACGTCCCCAGAAAGGGTTATGATCTGGGCCTTGTCTGATAGTCACCCCTATGCCCCTCAGTCAGTAAAAGACCAAATGTGCTAGGGGACTTTCCTTTTTGGGGGGGGGGGGGGGGGGCTGGAGGAGCCAGGAAAAAAATACCAGTACTGTCTTTTTTTTTTTTGTCTTTTTAATTTCAGAAATATCTGGATAGCTTTGTCAATACAAAACCTTATTAAAAATAATGAAACCTATTTTTTTTTTATTTTTATTGTGGCTCCCCCCCCACAGTACAAGTTTCTTGGGCACGTAGGGCAGTTTCTCTCAATAATCTATTCCCCCCCCCCTAACATACTCTTCCTGCTGATCTGACTTACATGTGCCTGGTGAGAGCTGCGTGTGTGGCAAATTTGCACTGTGACCACATAAATATTGCATTTATTAGACAGACCCTTCATCTTTTGTTTGAAACAGATTAATTAAGAACAGATTAGAGTTGCTTTATTTTCGGACCAATATATCTCAGGATAGAAAGCACTCAGAGCCATTAAAATGGGGAGCCTGAGTGACACAAGTATTCTGTAATAAATTGCCGTTTTGTTTGCTTTATTGGATTTTTTTGGGGTTTCTAATTGTTAGCCTGCCTCTACAGTCTAGTTCTCAACATATCTAAATAAATCATGTTTACTTTTGGCGTTCCTGGTAGTAGGGGAGTAGGGGGGGATCTCTTGGCTGTTTTCTCTTCCTAGTTTCTAAGCATTTGCTTCCTACCTATTTTTGAGCAGGTGCCCAGAAATAGTAATTTTTTGTCAAAAGAGGGGATTATGCCAGACAGCCGGGCTCCTGCCAAATAAAACGACTGCACTGCAAAAGCCTCTGACGTAGCATAGTTAGAGATTGGGTTTCCTGAGAAGTTTTGCAGATAGGGAGACGGGGCTAGACTCAGGTAAGAACACGACTGATTAGATTATTCCCTGATGCTGTTAGTGTGTTAGAGGTAGGACGGCCCTTGCTGACAGTTTTGCTTGCGCAGACCGCGCTTAAAGGACAACTGTATCAAAAAGTGAAGTTGTGTTTAGTTGAAAGATGGCACCAAGTGTGGGCATTGTATATAGAAATGCTTTAATGAAAGAATACAAATAAAGCACCTTATTGAGTCATCTTTACTTTTATCATTCAAAAAAAAAAATGTTTTAAAAAAATAAAAGTTTGAAGGCCATGTTAATCATTGTTAAAATGTTTCAGCAGTATCAACTTGAAAAGACGGTCTCTTGTGTTTAGAACAGACAAAATACTGTCATTTCTTCTGTTGCTCCTAGGCTGCGCATAACGTTGCTCCTAGGCTGCTTGTAATGTCGCTCCTAGGCTGCTTGTAATGCTGTTCCTAGGCTGCTCGTAATGTTGCTCCTAGGCTGCTCGTAATGATGTTCTTAGGCTGCTCGTAATGTTGCTCCTAGGCTGCTTGTAATGCTGTTCCTAGGCTGCTTGTAATGTTGCTCCTAGGCTGCTTGTAATGTTGCTCCTAGGCTGCACGTAATGATGCTCCTAGGCTGCACGTAATGTTGCTCCTAGGCTGCACGTAATGATGCTCCTAGGCTGCTTGTAATGTCGCTCCTAGGCTGCTTGTAATGCTGTTCCTAGGCTGCACGTAATGATGCTCCTAGGCTGCACGTAATGTTGCTCCTAGGCTGCACGTAATGATGCTCCTAGGCTGCTCCTAATGATGCTCCTAGGCTGCTCGTAATGATGCTCCTAGGCTTCACGTAATGTTGCTCCTAGGCTGCTCCTAATGATGCTCCTAGGCTGCTCGTAATGTTGCTCCTAGCCTGCTTGTAATGATGCTCCTAGGCTGCTTGTAATGCTGTTCCTAGGCTGCTCCTAATGATGCTCCTAGCCTGCTCGTAATGTTGCTCCTAGGCTGCTCCTAATGATGCTCCTAGGCTGCTCGTAATGTTGCTCCTAGGCTGCACGTAACGTTGCTCCTAGGCTGCTTGTAACGTTGCTCCTAGGCTGCTCGTAATGATGCTCCTAGGCTGCTTGTAATGCTGTTCCTAGGCTGCTCCTAATGATGCTCCTAGGCTGCTCGTAACGTTGCTCCTAGGCTGCACGTAATGATGCTCCTAGGCTGCTCCTAATGATGCTCCTAGGCTGCTCGTAACGTTGCTCCTAGGCTGCACGTAATGATGCTCCTAGGCTGCTCCTAATGATGCTCCTAGGCTGCTCGTAACGTTGCTCCTAGGCTGCACGTAATGATGCTCCTAGGCTGCTCCTAATGATGCTCCTAGGCTGCACGTAATGTTGCTCCTAGGCTGCTCGTAACGTTGCTCCTAGACTGCTCCTAATGATGCTCCTAGGCTGCTCGTAACGTTGCTCCTAGGCTGCTCGCAATGATGCTCCTAGCCTGCTTGTAATGTTGCTCCTAGCCTGCTCCTAATGATGCTCCTAGGCTGCTCCTAATGATGCTCCTAGGCTGCTTGTAATGATGTTCCTAGGCTGCTCGTAATGTTGCTCCTAGGCTGCACGTAATGATGCTCCTAGGCTGCTTGTAACGTTGCTCCTAGGCTGCACGTAATGATGCTCCTAGCCTGCTCCTAATGATGTTCCTAGGCTGCTCGTAACGTTGCTCCTAGGCTGCTTGTAATGCTGTTCCTAGGCTGCTCCTAATGATGCTCCTATACTGCTCGTAACGTTGCTCCTAGCCTTCGTGTAATGATGCTCCTAGGCTGCACGTAATGATGCTCCTAGGCTGCTCGTAACGTTGCTCCTAGGCTGCTCGTAATGTTGCTCCTAGTCTGCTCGTAATGATGCTCCTAGGCTGCTCGTAATGTTGCTCCTAGGCTGCTCGTAATGATGTTCTTAGGCTGCTCGTAATGTTGCTCCTAGGCTGCTCGTAATGTTGCTCCTAGGCTGCTCGTAATGATGTTCTTAGGCTGCTCGTCATGTTGCTCCTAGGCTGCTCGTAATGTTGCTCCTAGGCTGCTCGTAACGTTGCTCCTAGGCTGCTCGTAACGTTGCTCCTAGGCTGCTTGTGACGTTGCTCCTAGGCTGCTCGTAATGTTGTTCCATTTTACCTAGTTTTACAAATAACTAGTCTGACTCCTCTATCTAAAAGTCTATAAATATTTGTCAGTTTAAGTTTGAGTGAGGGAATATATTAACAGATTTCCGAAAAAAGTTACTCGTGCAAATCGCTACCGGCGGATACACATGGCTGCACTATATGTCCACGCTCGCTTACCCTGATATATATAATCCCAACTTGCTGCATTGAACATACACGGGAAAGGCTGTGATCGTCAAATCTCTGTGTTTCCCTTGCCCTAATAAAAAAGCAAGGTGTTCATGCATATAACAGAACTTGCGTTAGAAAAATACATTTCTAAAGTTCAGAATCACGCTGCTGGTTATTTTAGTAGACTTGGGATGCCTTCATTTTTTTAAAATATTTTCTTTGTGGAGTAACTTGCTTTTTAGGTTGGACACATTTTATTATTTTAGAACCCAAACACCTGCCCTCTTCATGTTTGCATAGGATGATTATTGGCCCCAGGTTAAGTCCCTGAATAGACAATACTGAGTATTTGTAAATACCTTCCTGAGCAGGATGCAGGATGTAAGACACAGAGTCCCACCAAAAATGTCTTCCCCGTACTGCTAGGAAACCACTATGCCATTTGTCAATATATTCTGTGTACAAAAGGAGTAGTGAGTGTACCAAGAATATATATGGCACATCTTAACACTTACCCAGTCATCTGATTTTGCCATTATGGTTAGGCCAACCCCCTTTTAAGTAACTCCATAGACTGCTAGATTGTAAGCTCTTAGGAACATTTCTCTTTTCTCAAGAGCTTTAGGATACATTGCTATACACTTTGCTGAAGGGACTTTATCTTTCCGAGTTCTTTTTAAAGACTTTTGTTAGCTTGGCACTTGGCAATTTAAACCAGCATTTCTTACATGTATCCTAATTATGTATACTCCACTGCAATGTAGTAATAGCTTCTGCTAACAGTAAGAAAATAGACTACTCTGAAAATGAACATCTGCCCCGTGTTTACATAAAAATCGATTTTTTTTCAAATGTATTTTGTTCTCCTATTTCAAGGATTAATTTTGAGAACTTCTTTTTTTTTAAGTAAAAGTAGGGCAAATCTCTCCCCCTTTCCCCAAGATTTCTCCATGATACCCCTTTTTCACGTATTGGGTTCCGATCGTTTGACAGCGCACAGAGTCTGTGACTAAGGTTCCAGATTTCCGCCGGTCGGAAGGAATTCCCCAGCCACTCTTCCGCGGTGATCTACCAAATCCGAAAACTGCAGATGAATAAGCAAAAAAAGTATCTAAAAATGGTATTTTGAGCAAGTGGTTTTCTCATTGGTTCAAGTTGTACTGATTGGCTTTAAAACCCACCCAAAAAAGTGAACTGACCAAGTTTGATATATATAAATAAAACTTTACACCGGCCGGTCAGGGCGTTTGTCTCTCTCTTGCGATGTGACAAATCCTGCCCGGTTTCTCTAACACTCTCTCTTTCTACTGCCTCTACTATGTTTATTATGATCTTTTTCGTATTTAGACTTTAATAACACACAGCTCTCTGTGACACTGAAAGACGAAATCCTTCATGTCTGAGAAGCGAACCTCCCAGTGATTTTCAGCTAGACGAATGCCAGCGCAGTCTTTGCTTTAATAGATTTTTTTGTCAGGGGTAAAAATGGAACAGATGTGGTGGAAAAAAGGCTGATCTGTTATATATTGTAACTACATCTCGAGGTTCAGAGGAGATGAAGATGTTTCGCTGGGCCATTTATAGACTTGTGTTGTTACTGCTCTCCATTTTGATTAGTATTAAAGCAGAATTTTAACTACTGCAGGGCGTAATAAACGAGATGACTTTTTAATTTTTAAGCTCAGCAAAAAGGGAACTGATGCGCGTTTTGTAAACGGCGCCACTTACGATGCAAGCTCGCCACGTGGAGATTTAAATTCGCTTGTGAGCTCTGTGGGCGATGACCAATTTTTTAATTTTTTTTTTTTATTTCCTGCATTCTGAAGATAAAAATATTATTAATTTTATGAGTTGAGAAGCTGCAGGGCTTGGAATAACAACCCCCACCCCTGCATTATTTCTCCTTCCATCATTTTCTATCTGCATTTTTATAAATACCCCACAAATAAAGGTCTTATCGGCTTAAGCCGTCAGATTCGTATTCACTGATCATTGTATAGTTCATTAGCATTAACACAATGCCTCGTGTGTAATTAGAAACATGGGTAACAACATAGCTAAAATTAGACGTGAAGCAACAATTATTAAAACAATCGATTTAACCATTCCCCCCCCCCCCATTTATTTCTTGAAAACAAAAACCAAGAAAAAAAGCTTTTTTGAAAGCATTGCCTTTTTTTTAGATTTTATGAAGAATTTATAGAGAATTTAGTTTCATTTTTTTTTTCGGTTATTCTTTTAGCTCTATCTCTTAAATAAGGATTTTTTAAAAATTCATTTTTCCGTGTTTTATTTGTTTTATTTATTTTGTGCGTGTGTGTGTGCGTGTGTGTGTGTGTGTGTGTGTGCTGGCTTCTCTCTACAGGCACTGACTCCCAAATCTACAGTGTGTCTTTTTCCAACGGTGCCTGCTTCTTCTTTTTTTTAATCACTTTGGCAAACGTCTATTTGAATATTAAAAATTTCTTTAATCATCAAAGGCAGGAGCTCAGCTTCATGAATATTCATATTTTTCTCCTCAGACTAGATTCTAGTTCATTACCCTGCAGAAAAGCCAAACACTCATCAATCGCTCTCATTACAGCCTCTGGCGTTTTGATTGGCTGCCTGCTGCTTGAAGCATCTTTCTTTATTTATTTCTGTTCCTTGCCTTCTGATTTTGAATTATTATTTTTTTTTAAATATATATATATATATATTTTTTCTTTCCTTCGTTAGCGTATGTTACTGCATACCTGACAACATCAACAAAAATACAAATAATATCAATAGATCAAGAATACAATTCCACAGTTAAAACAAAACAAACAAAAAAAATATAAATATAAGTTTACTAAACTTGTCATGACTCCTCCCTCGATGAAAAAAAAAAAAAATATGAAGGGGGGGGGGGGGGACGACTTGAGCTTTGGAGAAGAATATTTGTCAAGAGAGTTGACGTAAGCTTAATTTGCATAATGACTTTGTACTTCTGCATTAATAAAATTTGCATATGAAGCCATGTTAATTACTCCTGATCATTCCTTTTTGCATTCATGCATAGTAATTTTCTCCGACTTGTGAGAATTAATGTCTTGGCATTGGGGGGAAGGGACAGGATGCAGTCTATAATATCTTTTGGTGACAATCTCTCAACACACCCCTGCTCGTCGCCCCCCTACCCCACCACCTTACTCTTAACCCTTGCTGTGCCAGAAGTTGGGCTGGATCGAAAGGGTCGTAGGGTTCTAAGGCGAGGGTTTAAAACAAAATATTCTACAGTTCGTAAAGGATACAATGTGTCTTTTTAGGATTCCAAACTCCTGGCATGAAGCATTAATTACCCACCATGTTTTGGCCAGTGTCTGGAAAAATCGAAGTTTAGCCCTTTTTTGGGATTTGATGGCACTTTATAAATCGATATTGACATCCGGCTACTGGTACAGGGGCTGATCTCCTCTTGGAGCGGGATTAGGACATCCCCAAAGCTTTATAGGCTGGCAGTAGATAACATTGCTGTGTATTTATTGGGTATCTCTAGGAATGAAATGGAATGATTTCATGGTGGTGTATGTATAGAAAGTGAACGCATTATTATATAAACCAGCCAGTTGTACATTCGGAGCCAAGGATATCAGACTTTGCAAACATAGAAAGCGAGAGAGTCTTTCAGGGTGAGTAAATCAGCCTAAGCGAGTGTAATTGACATGCTTTGGAGAACTGAGATAACTGAATGCAGGTGGCTATGTCTACTTGATGCTGTAAACGGGGAAGGGAGCGATAGGGATTCACTGTGAATGTCTAAGTGTGAACTAAAGGCACAGCCTATGATAAGTTGCTAATTCTCTAAAAAATAGGAATATTTTTTCATTTTTTTTTTTTCTGGTAACTGTTGTTTTTAGTTGAACTTGTTTCAGTGCCTTGTCTGGAGTGATCAGGAATAAAATTAGAGCAGTAATGACACCAGGCTTCGATCCACGGCTTTCACACCAGGAGCCCTGCCAGATTATGAGATCGCTGACCCCTCTGAGTGCCTAGGGGTGAGCAGTAGATAGCTAGAGATAAGGATGTGATGATTATACCTGTTTGCACAATGGAAGGTTATGTAGACCGTACCTTTTAGTAATAAAAAGGAGTTGTATCCAGGTAACCAGTGCAGCTGCAATAAAGATTGGTGGTCCTGCACTAATCTTACTGCAGTTTCCTAGCAAGGTACCTTTCCCCCCCCCCAAGACGTCATCATATCTGCCGCTGTTTCTGCCGCCCCATCACTCTTACCTGCCTCTTTTTATATCAAAACATGGGTCGCTGCTGTAGCCATTTCACCTGTGACCCAGTCTCCAATACCCAAAGATTGGACAAGCCGTCCTTCTGTCTATCTGTAGTACCACTCGGACACCTCCCGGGATTCAGAAATCGCGCCTGACCTAGTATCTGACGTTTGTTCGGGGGGGGGGGGTGGAGGCAATTTTTTAGACCCCCAGCTAGGGTTGCCACCTGGCTGGTAAAAAAATTGGCATCAGGCCAATGTTAAGTCTATGGAGACAGTACCAAGGCCGGTATTTTTTTAAAGAAGAGGTGGCAACCCTACCCCCAGCCTGCTTTTGGGATCTGTTATTGCTCGTTTGGGGGTGGGGTCTCTCCTTTGCTCTTTAATATTCAGCTGAGACACATCACTTTTAGGAAAAAAGACTCCCAGTGTGTTCACTATTGTTCTCCAGATCCTTATTCCTGCACGGAAGGGTGCAGTATGACATCATAGCGTTGTGTCAGTCATTACGCATTCTCGTTAACTCCTTCGAGATGAGTTATTCACCGGATGTGCACTGATTTTACTCCTGTTTTTTCATTATATTGCTGCACTATCCACAATTTAGGGACCTGTGATACCCATAAGTGTAATTGAATGCTTTTGGAATGTAAAGAGTGGACGTAGCACCCCAGTAAAACCATTACTTCCTTTCTTGTGCTGGGATTACAAGGCAGATTACATGGCCGTTCAAACGTTTAGGGTCACTTAAAAATGTCCTTGTTTTTGAAAGAAAAGCACATTTTGTCCATTAAAATAACATAAAGAAAAGACAGAAATACAGTGTAGACATTGTTTATTTTTTAAATTACTACTGTAGCTGGAAATGGCTGATTTATTATGGTATATAAATATATATTTATGAGTATAGTATACATCTGGGAATTGTTGTGCTGATTAAAGAACCAATAAAACTGGCCTTCGATAGAATCGAGAATGTTATTGCCAAGTTGTCAATGGCTGGACTGTATTCCCTATTCGTTTCGCAACTCATTTGATGTATGTTTTAAGTGACCCCAAACCTTTGACCGGTAGTGGACGTGTGCTGCAGTTCACGTATAACCTCTGCGGATATCTCATACCGGACGTCCTGCTAGACAGGGGTCCAGGACTGACGGTCGGTAACAGAGAAAGAGGCCAGAGCTCTGCGCATGGCCATGTGATGTTGCGTAGAACTTTAGAAGCCAAATGGTCAGTAGCCAGAGTCGGAGGGGCAACTGAAAGTAGGCAATAGTATCCAGGCCTGAAAAACAGACTTAAATCAACATTTCCAAAATCTTTTTGACGTACCAAAATATTTCCCAGGGTTGACTTTTCCTTTAATGCAAATCAAATGTATATATTTTTAAAAAAAATAAACCCTTCTGAGCCCCCTTCACCCCTTTCATGATGAGGGGGTCCTCTCTGGGGCTGAAAGGGTTTAAAGGGTGTAGTTTCTAGATGTGTAATCCCCAGGCATCCTTTTTTTGTGTGTGTTCTCCTCCAGAGACCCGTCGGTCCCGTTTGTTGGTTGTGTCATGTGTCGCCCCCCCTTCTAACGTGTGAGACGGGGAAGGCGAATCAGAGGGGTTGATGACAGGAAATGAGAGTGTTCGTAAAAATTTCCCTTGATGCTGAGACCTCACAAAAGAGCACTTAGTGTAAGGTTTTTTTTTTCTATTCTTGATACATGAGAGCAGGAGAATTGACTTAGGGAATTTGGATTCTTCACTTGTGGTTTTGGCAGCCGCATCACACAAGTGTTGTGCAGTGTGGTGGTCTGCTCGCCATTTAAGATAAACGAGGGAATCAGATGCAATCCTTTCCGAGACGAGTGGCAGCTCTGGTGCCAAAGATGAAGTATTCCTAGAGGACGCACAAGGAGCGTTTCTCAGATCAACAAGTTACTGCAGTTTTTCATTTTTCGCTCTAACTTCTGAGTTTGACAGCAAGACTTTTTCCTCTGTATGAATAAACCCTGCCTCCTCTCCCTGAGTGGAACGTACCTACCCACTGACTGCACCAAATATTGTCTTTTTTTTTTAAGGTGGATTATTCATTTCTGCAGGCAGCTGAGTTTACAGCGTTAGAGAAACAAACATTTTTAACATCTGTACGACTGGTGCAAGCTCTCCATTGTTTGTCCTTATTGAACCTCACACGGTTGGAGCCATGTATGTGGCTGTTTCTTTAAGCATGGTTTGCTGCCAGAAGTATCACACCGACCAATGAAAACTCAGAAGCCAGACATAGTAGAATGTTTGCCCAGCTTCGAGGAGTACTTGCTTGTGTTCAACAAGGCCTCACCTACCGACCGAAATTTCCCAACATCACATTATCAAACAATGTGGCCATTCTAGCCAAGGGTGTGCACTGCTAGGTTAGGGTCTGCACGTCTTGACATATGAAAGGACATAAGGGATTATATTTAAAAAGTAATTTGTGCTGCCAAGTGGTAAAAGTGGAGCAATCAGCAGGTATTAGCCCCAGGGCAGGCAGCCTACCTTTCCCAGTACCCCCAGTACTCAGTCCAGCAATGTTCTTCACATTGTGAAATAAATAATGTGTGGGATGGATGAATAAATAAAAAAGTAGAACCTTTGCATGTTTCTCTTGTATATTGTGGCAGACAGGCAGATGTATCCAAGTACTAAACCAATGGGGTCAGGGGAGTGTATAAAGGGTACATCTGCACCCAAGGGACCTGCAGAGATCAGCCATGCACATTGTATTTCCTAACACGTGCAAACCACCAAAGGCAGGATCTTGTGCAAGGTTTGGCCTGGTGTCAAGACCTTGTGTTTTTTTTTGGGGGGGGGGGGGGGTGTTTGGAATGGGTGTGGGAAGGTGTGAGAAAGTTTTAGAGGGTGCTGAGCAATTTGAATCTGCCTTGTGTCCGTCACAGCTCCCAGCCACCTATAAACTCTCAGCTAAGCAAACAAACTGGTCCGTTGACAGATGCAAACCTCTGTCTGTGACCAGCTTTTCTTACACTGTTTAACTCTTGCAGCTGGTGGGGGCAGGGCAGTTATTACAGGGAAACCGTCAGCCAGTGAAGAGGAGAGAGCAGATTACTTCCCTGACCAAAAAAAGTGGCACATGTTACATAACTGCTAAAATTCCAGGCGTAGGAGACCAGGGGGTGTCCCTGCGTCAGGCGTGAAGGGGTTAAACACAATTGAGCAGCGTAGACGGGCCGTATGGATCTATGTTTTCCATGCTGCCTGCGTACACTGTTTTGCACTTATTTAAAACCAGCCGTAATGCTGGGACAGATCTGAATTTGCCGTGACAGGACCCCAAAGAACGGGACTATCCCGACAAATCCAGGACCGTTGGCAGCTATGGAAATCTATTTCCCTGGCATATCAATGGAGCAGTACGTGCAAGGATTCCATCGATGTGTTAAAGCACTGTTTTCCTGGCCTGGATCATGTTTTCTCTCTCTTTATATATAGTTCCATTTTTTTTTTGGAATCCTCCAGTTTTCTACGACTAGTTCTCGAGTGAACTGCGCTGGGAGAACGATGCCAGCTTTGCGGGGAAATTGACATGTTATCGTCGTTTCACATAATTACTGCTGCCGTCTCCAGCTCTTAGAAAATAGGGTCTATCAAAGCTCCAGCTAAGTGTTTCTGACAATCTTTGGCCAAGTTGTGTCTGAAAGAAACATTATCTTCTCTTTGAAAAGTAAACGAAACCCACATAACCCTTTCACAACTGAATCTAGTGAGACTGGGGCGTGGAAGGGGGTTTTGGAATGGTTCATTTTTTAACCCTTCTGGCTTTATCTGAAGAGTATTGGGAATAAACACACGCCGCATGTAGAAATAAAGCCCTTTATTCACATTGATGTAGCTGATCGTTTTATATGTTAAAGGGAAAGTTATTGCAACAAGATATTAAATGTGGCTTTTGTGGGAAGATTACTCTTTCAGTAAAGTTCTCTTATTGTGGAAACAGCAAAGGACCTGAAAACAATAAAAAAACAAAAACTTAAAACACTTTTTTAGAAATCTGCAAAGACAAAAACATGACAAATCCCAGGAGCCAGTGACCTGTGACTCCCAAGCACTCTGCTGCAGACTCGTAATTCTGTTCATGGTTTGTAAGTACCATTTTCCTCAACCCTACAAATCAATGGGCTGGCTCCTAAACTGGTTTGATTGGCTCCTAAAGTCTACAAATGTCATGCCTTGTCCATAGACGTTAAAGATAAGCTTGAGCTGTTAGCATGTCTGCTATTCCAATGCCTTTCATTCCCTGTCTCAATTTCTAACATCGCTGTCTTTTATCAGAATAAATAAACCCACAGTTCACTTTTTAGCTTTTTTTCCCTATTTTCTGTAAAATTCTACACAGTGGAATTGAAACAAATAAAGGCTATTGCTATACGTGCTCTTATCATTTCATAATAATAATTTTACAAAAGTATGGTGTCTCTGCTAATCTCAACATCCAGTCCCCTTTTCCAGCCCTGTCTCTGTTGCACACAGTGTTTTGGATTAGCCCCTATCACCTTTGTGTACTAAATATAGTTAGGTTAAGGCCCCTGCAGGGTACGGGCCTAGTATTCCTTGTGCTGTGTGCAAACACTTGTCATGTTACCGACAGCTCTCTCTTATACAAACATACATTTCAGAGTTATATTACTACAGTGTTTAGGTTTTGATCTTAGTTTAACTGTCGTGCTGCATCTTTTAGATATCAAACCTTCGGGTCTCTCTGGACGTGATGGTAAATGTAGCCCCCTGCTCTTGTAGAAGAAGTATAAAACTTTCCTGAAAAGTGTGGGTTTCTATTAGTAGATTAGGATGTAAATCACTGAGCTTTAGAACAGTACAATGTAGGGGGTTCACTGTACACTGGATATGAATCTTAGAACCCCAAACATGTAGAATCGAAGAATTTTCATTTAAATATATTGGGGGTTTTGTATAAATAATGGTTTTATGTCTAATCCTGGCTCCTCCAATCAGTTTTTTTTTTTTACATTTTGGCACAACTGGCGTTTTCTGGCGCAAGTCATTAAACTTACGCACTCCCCCCCCCCCCCCCCCCCACCCATGTATCGGTCTAATGAATACAGTCACTCAATGTTTTGCTCCTGTCATACAGATTGTGTTTGACAATGACAGCAAAACTCCTACCACCAAGAAAAAACCCCAAGATATGATCCAGAGTTTATTGAAGTTCATGAATCTTTGCTTTCAGACACACAAGGTTCAAATCTATATGTTGGCCAAAGCGTTGAGAGGTTTATACACAGATCAAAATGAAGAAAAAATCTTTACAAAGGTTACATTACTCGTCTTTTATTAGGCCTTGCTGATTTCTGTTTAATGTCAGGTGTCATATATTCCATATTTCTGTGCAGTATATTATTAGACTATACAATGGTGGGTTAGTTAGTTAGTTAATTAAACCTATTTTATACCTCCAAAGTGTCCTTATTTAGGAGGCATAGCGCCTATTTTGCACCCAGACCCCCCCACCTTCCCCCATCCCTCATTCCTCCTCTATTGCCCCTTTATTCAGGGAACTTATAATTTTTGGTTTGTATAACTGTATCACAGAGCTCCAGAGCAAACAAACTCACAATAATTATTGTTAAATTGCAGTAAATGTGTCTTTATATCAATTTGTGTAAATTACATACTTTATTCTTATTCAAAATGACAGAAATAGTTGCTAAATGTTCCAGTAATGCCCCTCCATAGACAGAAACTGCCCCCCCCCATAGCCAGATTCTACCCCCCCATCACCAGAAAATGCCCCCCATAGCCAGATACTGCCCCCCATAGCCAGAAACTGCCCCATCCATAGCCACATCTTCAACCACTCCCACAAAATAAAAGCCATTTTCAGTGCTCCTCTGTTATCATAATAATGTTGGTTATGCTTTTTAATGGGTCAATTCCTAGCCAAGGACTAGCTGGGGTGACCTGCAAAAAGTATAAAGTTATGTGTAATTGATACATTGCATCAAGGGTGGGGATTTTATATAGAAATGTCTTAACGAAAGAATACAAACAAAGCACCTTATTGAAACATGTTTGTTACCTTTAGCTCTACCAGCTTTTCTAGAGCAGGGCGTGACAAATTACTCCAGACTTTAGGAGCACAACAGACCAATTCGGGAGCCAGCCTGGTTATTTTTAGGAGCCAGGGCTGGTGGGATTTCTCATTAAATTAACAAATCGACAGTGTTTTATCCTTTCGTGTTTTACTGATTGCTGGTGTCAACAAAGTTGCAAGCAAATGCACGGGTGTAGTTTTTGCGGGGTCTCCTGTTGATGACATCACCTAGTGGCTTGATATGCAAATTAATGTGTAATTTGCGGATCAAGTGCTAAAGGGGATGTCCCCTCAGACACATTCAAAACATATTTTTCTCTGAATTTCAGCATTTGCTAACCCAATGCATAGACCATGTTTCATTCTAATCATTCACAGTTAACTTTCTATTATTATTATAAAGAGTAAACTTTATGAAGACTTGGACTCCAACACAGAATAAAAAACTGGGCTGGGTTAGACTGATCTAAAACATTAATGTTACATGTTTATCAATTATAATATAACAAATAACAATGTTTAAAGGATAATTGTAGCAAAACTTGAAAATCTGTTAATTGAAAGATGGCATCAAGTGTAGCCATTTTATATATAAATGCTTTAATGAAAGAATACAAATAAAGTACCTTTTTGAGCCATCTTTACTACATTTAGCTCTACCAGGAGGCAGACATGTTGTTTAGAATCGTTGGTCACATGGGTCAGATCCTAGTTCATCTGAACAAAGGTGAGTGAAGATCTGACCCAAGATTCTAAACAACATGTCCGCCCCCTGAGAAAACGAAATGGAGTAAAGATTCTAACCAACATGTCTGCCCCCTGAGCGAACTATATGGAGTAAAGATTCTAACCAACATGTCTGCCCCTTGAGAGAACTATATGGAGTAAAGATTCTAACCAACATGTCTGCCCCCTGAGAGAACTATATGGAATAAAGATTCTAACCAACATGTCTGCCCCCTGAGAGAACTATATGGAATAAAGATTCTAACCAACATGTCTGCCCCCTGAGAGAACGATATGGAGTAAAGATTCTAACCAACATGTCTGCCCCCTGAGAGAACTATATGGAGTAAAGATTCTAACCAACATGTCTGCCCCCTGAGAGAGCTATATGGAGTAAAGAAGGCTCAATACGACATTTAATTTCTTTGTTTCATTAAATGATTTCTTTATAAATCATCTGCACTTGATACAATCTTTCAATTAAACATAAGTTATTTTTTTGCGACAGTTGTCCTTTAAGGTATTTAGAATGAATGCTGGGAGGAAAAGATGGTTGGCTTGAGATTAGGTCGAAGACGTTCTTGAACACAGGAAGAGACGCGAGTTCAGTGAAGGAGGCATTATTGATAAGGCCTTGAAATGTGGCGGGTCATCATTCTAGAAATGCGCTGGGTCATGTTTAATAGAGGCGGCAGCTTGCCCTGTCTGTCTGTCCATCAATCCTCTTTCGTTGAAGAAGAATGCTTGTAAAGGAAACCATTCGGCAATCCAGGGCAAACCCTGTCGGGTGCATTCAAACAAGGCTTCCCTCGTAAAATAGCCGATCTGCCCATAGTATCAAGGGCCTGGTATTGTCAACCCCCACCTGAGAATATGTAGAAAAGGGTTAATCAGATCACGTCGGCTCCTGTCCACAGCCGGTAGCACTCACGTGGTCCAAACAGTGGGGAAAAACAAAGACTTTCATTTCTAAAATCCATACAAGATGTTACTGTTTTTCTGTCCTGACACATTTGGAGTACATTCTCTCTCTCTCTCTGTCTCTCTGTCTCTGTCTCTGTCTCTCTCTCTCTGTCTCTCTCTCTCTGTCTCTCTCTCTCTGTCTCTCTCTCTTTCTCTCTCTCTCTTTCTCTCTCTCTCTCTCTGTCTCTCTCTCTCTCTCTCTCTGTCTCTCTCTCTCTGTCTGTCTCTCTCTGTCTCTCTCTCTTTCTCTCTCTCTCTTTCTCTCTCTCTCTCTCTGTCTCTCTCTCTCTCTCTCTCTGTCTCTCTCTCTCTGTCTGTCTCTCTCTCTCTGTTTCTCTCTCTCTCTCTCTCTCTCTCTGTCTCTCTGTTTCTCTCTCTCTCTCTCTCTCTCTCACTGTCTCTCTCTTTCTGTCTGTCTCTCTGTTTCTCTCTCTCTCACTCTCTCTCTCACTTTATTCTTTTTATTTTTTTTTTTATAGCTGACTTAAAAAGGAGTTTGGAAATTTAGCACAGCTGGTGCTCATTACATTATGCACTATCAATAAAATACCATGTGTAATTAATTTTTAATGCAATGTTCTATGCAGTTCTTTAAAGTACTACATAAGGGGAACTAACACTGTCCGCTGTCACAAGAAGAGAAAAGGGCATAAATAAGATTTTGGGGGGAGTTTCTAGTATATGGTGAGATAAGTGTTTAGATCTTGTACAGGACTAATATCATTTTCTTTAGTTACAGTTATAGATTCTCTTCTGGGAATATCTGGGGGGGGGGAGGGGGGGACTAATTATATAAAAATATATATATATTTCCTTTTTTAGTACTTTGGGGAAGCTCTGTGTGTGGATTCTGTTGCAATTCAGAGACACTTGTTTTCGCGTCTCCCACCTTCAATATATATATATGTGTTTGATGAAGACAGATCCCACTAGCAGAGCAGAGACCATCCTTCTCCTGAGTGTTGGATAAACATCTGCTGGGGCTGGTGTTGGTTAAGACATAAACCTTTAACCTGAATACACGTGTACATTGGAAATTCTCTCCCGGATCAGAAATAAACATTTTGTTTTTGTTAAATGGTATAATTCCCATAACGCTGGCCATTCTGTCTGTGGAACACGCCCTTAGTCCACCCCTGAAGATTGTAAGCTTACGGGCAAGGTTCTTCAAACGCAAGGTATCTCCTTTATTATCAAGTCTCATGATAATTGGGACTTGACATTTCGTAGGAGCCAGGAAGCCCTGGAATCTACACTGCCGGCTATGAACCTTTCGTGATTGTTTTACAGAGGAAATGGAATTTGCCTGACTCCTAACAATAACCAGGCTGGCTCCTAAATCTTGGCTCCAAAAAATATTTGACAAGTTCTCCTAATAATAAACGTTTTTGGTCTTTTCTTTTCTCTTTGGTGTTGGCCAGGTTTTCTCTTTTAATTAAACTTTTTTATATATATCTCTTGGACAGAAGTGATAATTACAGTGATTTTTTTTCCCACCCCCTCTAAGGTTTTCTCGAATTCTATCTGCAAACTCTACATTCCATCTGTGCTAAAGCAGGAAATTCGTATTGTTCCCTTTACCCTTCCTCCCAAAACTGTTGCAAGCTTGTGTCACTGGCAAACATCTCAATACAGCTTCCGAGGGCAGTAAATTACTCTCTTTGATGATGAAAGCCAACAAAACCCACTGCACAAAAAGTTTACCCCCCTTTTTTTTTTTTGTGGCACGAGGGGGTAACGTGTTAGCAGGCCGTTTCTCTTAATGAATATAAGTGTTTAGTGCATTCGAGCGTTGGCTCATGTCTTCACTAATCGGATTTTTACTGCTACTGTGCGTCGGACGCACCACCTCGTGGGGTGTGTAACTTGCCCCCCCTGTCTAGAATAAATCACTAACGCAGACACATTGAAATTTACAACTTAAAGCCAAAGTTTCCGAATGGGGGAACTTTTCCAGCTCGGCTACTTTGGCCTGTAACTTTGAAGTTCCCTTGTCAATTCCCTGCAGTTTTGCTCTTTCATGATTAAAGTGTTGGCCGGTCCGACAACACCCAAAAAAAAAAAAAAAAAAAGCAATACTGTATTAGACTATTTTATTGTCAATCCTGTAACGCCCTTAAAGAAGTTGTTATACGTTTTGCCGTGCGCGGTTGAAGTGGCGCGGTACAAGAAATGTTTTAATGCAAAAAAAAAAAAAAACAAAGCCACAAAAATAATTCAGGAAATATTATTTTTTTTCTGGGTGAGGTGTTGGGTTTTAATGTTTCCAATTTGATTAAAGAACACCTGTAAAGAAAGAAAGCACACATCTCATCATGCTCAGCCAAGCATGCCTCATTTGATCACCAGCTTTATGTTATCTGTGCTCACCAGTAGGGAAATGTAAGATCTGGCAGCACAGACACTCACTATCTGCTCCACCCCCCCCCCCCTCGCGTTTCACCTTTACAGGTTTCCGCAGAGGAATGCGTTGGGCACAGAATAGCCTTCGACTCTCCATTTCTGCTGCCCAACTCCTCCTTCTACGACTGCTGCCCGCCCCCCCCCCCCCCCCCGCGAAGAATAAATATCTTTCACATCTGTGCTGGAGTCCATTAGCATAAACTTTTTTTTTTTTCTTTTCATTTCTATCTTCCTTTCTTTCTTTCTTTCTTTTTTTTGGCCGGCATGATATTTATGCATTAGCATTATCCAGACCCGGGAGAAATCATTCAGACCTGTGAGAGAGTAGCGTCATTTTTTTTTTTTTTAATTTCATGTTGCAGCAAAGCTCTGTGTAATTTTCTCCTTGTCTATTCCCATTGCATCCGCCACAATGATTTTCAAAGCTTCTAAGATCAGGATGAAAAAAAAAAGGCTACTTTTATTGCATTGCTACATTCAGAAGCAAACAGAGCAACTGTCAGCGCCTGTTTGTCGCTCTTTTTGTGTGTGTGTTTTTTCTGTAACACTTGTCAGTGTAATCTTGCTGCATGGCATCGCCGTGAGAGAGCGTGTTGACCCCTTCTCTCCTAAGCTCGCCTCTGTGGCTCTGAGAAAGGGGAAAGGGACTGTATCACCTAAACAACTGCGAGTGGAGCAGATAAAAATGGATTTAAAATCTTCTATACATAGTATTAGCAGAATTGGAAGCAAATGTCTAAATTGGGAGAAAGATGTGTTTTAAAAGTGTCTGTGGAGTCTCCTGTTTATGACATCACCAGTGGCTGGATTTCCTTTTTGAAAAGCAGTTCATTTGCATATCAGGCCACAGGTGATGTCATAAGCAGAGGACTCCACAGACACATATAAAACACATTTTTCTCCTAATTTAGACATTTGCTGGCAGTTTTGCTAACACAATGTATAGATCATTTTCAATCATTTTTTTTATTCTCTTTGCGCACAGTATAAGACATGTTTAGGTGATACAGGCCATGCAAGCAGACGACATTGAATCACAAGCAGCTGTCTGTGCGCTAACATGCTCGGCTAATCTCACCGGATTGCAGACCATCGATAGGATTTGCCAAACAAGAATCATTTTATTTTTATTTTATTTCTTTACAATCTGTTTCTTAAAGGGACCCCGTCAATGAAGAAAAAACCTGTTCATTGTGTTAGCCGACTAGCAAACTCATGCGAAGGTTGAGTACTCTGTGGTGTCCCCTGTTTATGACATCACCTAGACATGCAGATGAACTTTCTAAAAGAAATATGGAGTTTTCATGGTCATTAAAGGATACTCTGCGATATTATATAAGTGAGTGAGTGCCTTTGATGCTTTTTTTTTTTTTTTAACTTATTAATGTTTTATTTTAATCTGTTTATTTGAACATAATTATCAGAAAAGACCAAACCTTCATCTCCTGTCGCCGCTCCTTCCTCTATGTCCCAAGCGTCCAACTGTCGCCCTCAAGCTCCCGCTGAACAACAAGTCCCATAATTCTTTAATATCTTTCTAGAATGGCAAATTATTTTGGTCGTTGGAGCATACCCATCAACTGTCTCGCTTTTCCCGGGACAGTGCCGATATGGGGGATGTGTCCTGCAGTCCAGCCGAGCTCTACCCCTGTCCCACTGCACATGTGCGACCCTAATCAAGTTCTCTGGTGTCTGGGACAACAGGGAATGTCTACTGCGCAGGCTCAGATCTACACACTATGTCTCTGTATACCGCACAGATCCAGTAAATATTTGACACTGAGGAAGATCTAAAAGAATATATACAAAATAGAATAGGGGGCGTAGTGTGAAAATATCCTTATCTGGCTAAAACATTTTTTAATTACTATTATTTTTTATTTTTATTTTGGTAACCCCTGTAATCAATGCTTGATAAATTCACCAACCTTGGCTTCTAAAATCCCCCTGACTTCTAACCTTTTTTTTTATTGTTTTACTCAGATTAATAGAGGTTTGATGTATTTATCATTTATTTTGTTTCACCAGATTAATAGAGGTTTAATGTACACATCATTTATTTTTCTGTTTCAGCCCTGTAAAAAGATGTGGCATGCTCTTGTGCTTTTGGTTAAACTCTATTCTCCGATATATTTAAAAAAAATCAGTCCACATCAAGCCAATATTTGCCGTTTCTATTATAATACTGCTAAAGGATGTCTTTTTTAATAGTAAAGTAACAGAGAGAGAGAGAGTTTTTTTTTTTTTTTCTTTTTAAATGAAGGTACTCTTTTCTGACACCCTTTTGGGTAACTCATAGGGTTAAATGGCAGTAAAGCATTCTCTGAATACCCGCTTGCCATAATATATGCCCCTAAACCCTGCCACCTGTTGATTCTTCCCATGCCGTGTCCTAACAGGGCACCGCTAAGCTCTAAACCAATTGCAGTTAGTTCATTGCAGATTAATACATTTTAAATATCAGCCTTTCATTGGCTTTTTTTTGTAACAGATGCTCTTGTTTGGAAAAGGAGCACAACAAAAAAAGGGACACTGCAGCTTTAAGACCAAGTATTTTTCTTTCACCGTGCCTGGTTTCATTTATACTGGAGCCAGCCTTACTGTGTGCGAGCCCGTCCTCATGCTGAAATTAGTCTTAAGCCTGCTTGTGTGGCTTTGCCAAATTTGGTGTTTGTACTTTATTCAGCATTCTTTTCCTGGCCAGCAGAGTCGGTCCATGCAAAGATAGGCTCCCCCTGAACGCACGAAGCAAGAGCTGAGCCTCTGCCACAAAACACTGCGACACAACATAAACAACACAAATGATAAATAAATATAACAGTGCGCTTCATTTTATTCTTTCTTTTTTTTTTTTGAGGGGATGGTGGTGGTGGGAGGGGGTACGGGTGGGCAATCTGGAGGAAAGAGCTTCTTTAACCGGTAACAGATGTGTTAAATAGGCATGCGCACGTCTGTATGCTGAGGTTTTAATTAAAAATTAATTACGGCTTAATGGTTTTGCTAGCGACAAATGTGGATGAATGGCGGCTAACATTATGGGAGGATTACTTCATCCTTTAAACGAGCTCCTTGTCTCTTGGCTATGGCTGAAACAGATAAAATTAGAAGAAGATGCCGATTCATAGCATGGAACGTGGCTCCTTCACGGAGCTGGCCGGACGGGAGTTTGTAAAATTAGTGGTGCCCACCAATCAATGATTCTGCAGAGCCCTGATTTATTATATGCTAGGATTGCAATTCTGCCCCCTGATTTTAAGAGGGAAGGGGAGGGTTCAACGGATTCCTGGAGTTGCTCAGATTCTCGGTGATCTGGTACTGATTCTTAGGGATTCCTGGGGTTTCTTAGATTCTTGGTGATCTGGTACTGATTCTTAGGGATTCCTGAGGTTTCTTAGATTCTTGGTGATCTGGTACTGATTCTTTGGTATTCCTGGGGTTGCTTAGATTCTCGGTGATCTGGTACTGATTCTTAGGGATTCCTGGGGTTTCTTAGATTCTTGGTGATCTGGTACTGATTCTTAGGGATTCCTGAGGTTTCTTAGATTCTTGGTGATCTGGTACTGATTCTTTGGTATTCTCAGTGGGTTTCTTAGATTCTTGGTGATCTGGTACTGATTCTCTGGTATTCTCGGTGGGTTTCTTAGATTCTTGGTGATCTGGTACTTATTCTTTGGTATTCTCGGTGGGTTTCTTAGATTCTTGGTGATCCGGTACTGATTCTTAGATATTCTTGGGGTTGCTTAGATTCTTGGTGATCTGGTACTGATTCTTAGATATTCTCGGGGTTGCTTGGATTCCTGGTGATCCGGTACTGATTCTTAGTGATTCCAGGGGTTCTGTTGATTCGCCTGCTGAATTCAGTAGGAATAATTTAAGATACAGCTTACCCCAAACTGTCAAACCCTGTTCTGCCAACAAGGCCTTGCAGCATGTCTCAGGAAGCTGACATGCAGAACCACACAGCCATATGCCGACTGTGAAGGATATTTGGGAAAGACTCCGAGTTGGGCATGAGGAAGGAATGTTTTGGCTCAGCCTTTATTTGCCTTTTGGCACAGTGGGCTGCCTCCCTCTGGATCAATCTGCTTGATAACAGCATATTATATACTGGATTCAGTCGACAGATTGAACCTTATTGACAGAGAGTTTTCTTATAGTCAGCGGCATTGCTGTGTGTTTTGTTGCCAGAAAGCGTCACAGCGTGCTGTGTCTTTTGCCTTTGTAAAATTATTTATAAAAGACGGAGATGTTAAGTCGGACATTGCCCTGCATTCGTACACTATCATATGGATTCATTGGGAATTTTTAATTGAGCTTCTGCCAGCCGGGGCTTGATCAAAAAGTGAAACAGCAAATAGTTTACAGCAAAACTAGAAATACATGTGTACAACTGACAGCTAATGTTGTCGAATGTGTTATATGTGCATCTTGGATCATTAAATCTTTAGAAGATTCCTAAATTAAGACAAAAATGGGTTAGACGTGTCTGTGGTGTCACAGGTGATGTCATACACAGAAGACACCACAGACACTTTTTAAAACACATTGTCCTCTCAACTGACGCGGTTGCTTTTAAAGCTGCAATGTATATGATTTTTCCTCTTTTTTTCTCTCTCTACATTCACAGTATGTAACCAATGTTTAGGTGACCAGGGCCTTTTAAGAAATCAGGCTGGCTCCTAAGTTGATCTGCCTGGCTCCTAGATATTAAACACCCTTGGCTTATTGTATGCAGGGGGATTTGATACTTCAGACCCTACATTTGTGAGCTGTTTTCTCAGCATTGTTTAGCCATGGTTTCTCAAATCCTTACTTTTTTTTTTAGATTGTTTTACATAGAAGTCTATGGATGTCTCTTTCCCTTGGCTCCCAAAAGAACTAGACTGACTCTTGTATGTGTCTGTTTGGCTCTAGAAGCCATGCTTTAGGATTGTGCACTCTCTAATGAGGAAAGATTTGACCCACTTCTCTTTATTTCAACTCTGTATATATATTTCTTTGACTGCGGGATAATGTGATTCCTTTTTATACACATCAAGTATCTAATTGCTGCTGTGGAAAGTGATAAATGCTCAGCTGAAAGGAGTCCATATCTATGAATGGAAATTGCAAACAGATGCTTGTTAAGGCCCATGTGCTCCCCTTCCAAAGAAACACACAGGCCAGCAGACAAGCAGACACATGCGCAGACAAGCAGACACACACAGGCACGCACGGCCGTGTACACACAGACACACACTGTGTTGAAATCAGCAGAGGCCGGCCATATCTCCAGTCCCGAGGACGGCACACATAAACAGATTGAGACAGAGTTTATTTTTGTAATACTAAGGGCCGCGTTTTCCATTAAATTGACCGTGGGGAGAAGGGGGACCATGTTGGCCGCGTGCTTCCAGAAAGGCTATCCTTTACTCATGGCGTCCAACGCACCGAGCTGAAGGAAGTATAAGAAGTTTATTATGTATGTGCAATATGTTACATTCAGAAAGAGGCCTACATCTGGAATTGTGCAGCCAACCAGATATCAAAAGGGCTCTCATATTCCCTTGTTGTGTCTGCCAAAACCGATCGCAGTTACTGTTTATCTGTTGCCTATTTTTAATGTATCAAATCATCTCTCGACTGGGTTTTGTCTGTTCCCCACACTCGTTGTCATTCTCTCTTTCTCCCACCTCCTTTCAAAACCGGCTTCCCCTCTCTACCAAAACCATGCCTCCCCCCCCCCCCCCCTCACTTTCCTTTTATGTCGAACCTTCTGCTATATGCCAATAACCTCCGTCACTGGATACTCATTCTGATCTGCTCAGAAATTAGACCTGCTTTTTCTGGGAGACAACCTAACATGCCATAACACTGTATTGCAAGGAAAAATAAACTCAACAAGGGCTAAGCCTTTCATTGCCAGGGAGAGCAGGCCACCCCACCGTGTGAAACAACGCATTTCGCATTGAAAGGCTTAGCCCACTCTCATGATTTTTTATTTTCTTTCTCTTTTTGTCTTGAACAAGAGTTGGCTCCGACCCCATTGTCATCTTGCCTGTTGCTGTTGTTATTTTGTTCCGAAAAGGATATTTACACATTCTACTTTTTTTTATGTGTCTGAGCCAGCTCTGGGACAATTTGGAAAGGTCACTTTAACACGATTTGTTTTGTACTTTTTAAAAGCGTTTTATCGTTAAGGAAAATTCGTTTTATAACGGATCAAGTTTGTTTTGATCTGTGAGTATTGACCATCCCAAATTGTGCTGCTCCTAGTTATTCAACAAGAGAACCATAGTACCAATATCTCTAGAATATCTATACAATGAATCATTCTCATTAACCACTACGCCTCTGTAAAACCTACTTGTGTCTTCTGTTTTTTGGGGAAACCAACCAGTATCCCCCTAAACTAATTAATTGATTGGTTAGAAAGTTGCATGATGCCATATTTAGAATGTTGTGTGACGGCTTATTTAAAATGTTGCGTGACGCCATATTTAGAATGTTGCGTGATGCCATATTTAGAATGCTGGGTGACTCCATATTTAGAATGCTGGGTGACGCCATATTTGGAATGCTGGGTGACGCCATATTTAGAATGCTGGGTGACGCCATATTTAGAATGCTACGTATGTGGTCATTCTAACCTCTCTCCATCTTACATTACCTGGTTGGCGACCTCAAACTACCAGAACGTTCTAGAAGTCAGTGAAAGGGGAGGAGCCTGTATATTTTGGTATCTTTAGGTAGTGGAAATGGGCCCTCTGAGCACAGATATAAGGGGCTATGTTTTAATCTCATGTATTTAAGTTTTTTTTCTGAAGCATTACAGATCCTTTCCGTTAAACAACTGTAAATTCTGATGCACTTTCGATAGACTGCGTAACAAAAAAAAAAATCCTGGTATTGTTTCCTTCTATGCTAATAGGTCTATGACTAAAGCCATTTGGGCTAATTACATTTTGATTAGCAAAGTCCTCAATTTTCCGAGCAAATTACTCTGCAGATTCGCGTGTTTTATGCTTTATAATTTTAATAAAACTGGTTTGCTGCTGATCCTGAAGTGGCCTGGTGTGAAGGCTTAATTCGTCTTCCACTGATTGGCCACGTGGAACACTGTACTCAAAACATTATTGCATTTTGAAAATAAGAGATCAATCAGCGTTCCTTTCTTTGGTTAGTCGTGTGTTTATTAAACCAATGTTTGTTCCATGGCAGCTGACATATAGTGCACTCAGGAAGGTTTAGCAAATAAAATAAAAAAATGTCAGATATAAATGGAGAAAAATCTGTCTATAATATTAGTAAAAATGTTATCTAAAATGCCTACCCAAGATGCAATCTTTTTGGTTCAATATAAATATTTCTTTTTGCCAAAATTTGTTGGAATTACTTACATTACAAGCAAAAGGCCTTATAGACCAGTTTCACTATAAGGCTGAAAATGTATATGTTTTATTTGCGTACAGGCAAAAAAAAAGAAAAGTCCGCTGGACAAGAACAGACAGGCGAACTAGACATTCATTTCGAAGAATGATTTTTGACATGGCGTGGCTGTCCCTTTAAGTACCCGAAGACAGACTGCGCCACTTTTACCGCGTCTCTGACAAGTGATTCACTCTATTGACAGCAATAAAAAAAAAACAGTCGTTGCTGAAACTTCCCCTCTAATTGAACTGGGAAAGGTAAACCAGTTTCAGGTCTCTGCACACTGTAATTGCAATAATTTAATTTAGCTATTTAACCTGTAATTCAGTGGTATTTATTAAAGAGCATGGGAGAAAATGAGGCCATTAGAAGCCAAAGATGAATACAGTTAAATGAAAATGAACACTTCTAACTGCTAGTTGACCTACGATTTGTCGCAGTTTTTATTAGGCTGGTCATGGTAATTACTGGAATGAGAATCATCTGAGAAAATGAATAATTTTTATTCTTTGGCCTTTTTAAAAAAAAAAAAAATAATAATTCCCGAGCAGTTTTTGCAAAAGGTGCATGGAGCAGTAGTGTTTATTTTGGGGGGCACCGTAAAGGAATTTTGGATATTTTGGCAATATGCACACCCCATGCCCCCTCCCCCTACCCTCCTCCAATAAAAACCCATCTATATTGTGGCTTTCGATAAAAACAGTTCATGTTGCACTGATATCACAGCTTGGATTGTGTAATAACTTATGGGAGTGAGAGAGATTCCGAATTCCTGCTGATTGTTCCACACCTGGGCTATGAATTAAACAGCCAATGGGAAGTGGATCGTCTGACCTGCTTGTCTCTGATTGGCTGTCTAGGCTTGACCTTAGAACGTTGGCCTGCACAAATAGACTTGTCGAATGGCACAGTGATTTTTTTATTTGTTTTGCAGGAATATTGAAAGGAGCAAGATGGCGCCTCATTAATCCCTGCTCCGATGTTCGGTATTTAACCCTTAGTGCATAGCAATGGTTTTATGGGGAGTAGACACCATTAACAATAGAGCAGGCAGAACAGAGAACAAGGCTGGCCTACAGCTTATTTGGGAGCCTGACTAAGGGTGACCGAACGACTTGCCCCTTAAGGGACTCTGTTCCATCTAGAAGAGGGGCACACAGACAGTAACGACTTTCCCTAAAAAATGTGACCTGCTGGACCCAGCGTCACAAAGACTCCCTCTAGTTTTATTAATGAACCCAAATGCAGAATACACTATACAGAGTTTTTTTTTTTATCTAATCATAGTCCCTTAACGATTGAAAGTACATGTGCTGGAACTTTAACATCACTTCTTCTGCTCAGGTTGCCTAGGAACAGGATAATTTGTCATGTATTTTAGAAAAGGGGGGTGGGGGGGGTGGTATTTGGAAATTGCGTGTACTGGTTAGACAGCGATGTGCACATTCGATCATATCTAATTCCCATTTATATTTTTGTGGACATCCCCACTGCCCAGCTGCCCTCTAAAAGCTATGGGATTTTGTGATGCATCAATGCTTTTTGGGCTCGAGGCCAGGATGCCGCTTATAAGCATCTTCATCGTTTATTACCTTCCAGTTTTAATTGTTTTCCTGCCTTCTTATTATTCCTTATTTTCCTCCCTTTCCAAGATTTGTATCTAGAAGGAATAGGGCCTTTATTTCCCGACTCCGCACATGCTTTGCGAGAGCTGATAAAGGCCTAGGATTATAGCCAATAAATGCACCACCACTTTATAGATTGTCTGTCGACTGAGTTCCAGTTTTACATGTTTAACAGGAAGGGCAAATAAGCTACATTTGGATTTTTAAAATTGTTTTTTTTTTCTTCTGTCTGGTTGTTTAATATAAAAAAAAAACCTGAACCAGCCAGGTGATCACCCTACAACGTTATAATAGTAAATACAGATTTTACAGAAATGACTTTTGCTGCTCAAGGTAGAAAACTTAAATGACTTTTTTTGCTTGTTTTGTAAATACATCTTGCAATCAACTGCATCCTCACATCAACGCACCCCTAGCACATGCAAGAGTTAAATAAAGGTGGATCTGTGAATTCTTCATTGTTTTCCAAGATACAAACAACATGTAGGTAGATAAACCAAGGTCAGGGAAGGCCTCTTTAGCTATAAATGCATCCAATATTTTATTTTTTCTATGTGATATAAGGTGTATAACGAGGAAGGGGATTTTCTGGAATTTATAATAGCCATTATCAAGAATGCCAAACAATATGTTGTGATGTGTAGTGAAAGGTCTATGGAGATCATATGGTATTTGAAATACTTCAGACTTTACATAGGTTAGTGCATACTGTAGAATGCCTAGGTATAGTGCTGATGCATGTTGCAGAATTATTTTGGAAAGGCAATCTTGCTAGCTTTGTCCATTCAGGACTCTCCGAAAGCTTGTCATTCCGAGATACGGTGAAAATGCAAGAAAGACGACAGGAATAATGTTCATTTATTTATTTTCTCTGTTTTGTAACTCAAAAAATTCCCATCTCCATTACCTGCAATTCTCTCTTTATTGAGACAGATATACTGTACCTGCCAAGTGTCTCTATTTAGGAGGGACAGTCCCTATTTTGCTCCCAGATCCCCTTGTCCCTCTTTCCTCCTCTGTTGTTCCTCTTTTCTGGGAGTGTCTCACAGAGCGATAAAAAAAAAAAGATTAAACTGCAGTAAATGGGTTTTATATTAATTTTAAATTTTATATTAATATCTAAATGACTTATCACATTACATAAATAGCTGCCAACAGGCCATTATGTTGCTGAAAAAGTTCTGCTAATGCACCGCCCATAGTGGCACCCCAAGCCACACCCACAAAAATAAAAGTCCCTCCTTGGACATTTGCAAGGAGTGAATTTACTGAGTGCAAAAGAATGCATTTTACTTCCCATCCCCCCCATAGCAATCAAAGGATTAAAAACAATTTGTATACGACACCCAATAAATATAGAGCATGTTGTATACTTTTACACTGTGTCTTTTATCTGTAATTATTTTTGGTTAACCTCACCTCCAAAAAATAAATAAATAAAAGAGTTAATTCCTCACACTTATTGAAACTCACTCTCTTAATTACATTTTTTGATCCTGGAAGCTATTTTGATATATATATATATATATATATATATATATATATATATTTTTTTTTTTTTAAATCACGTTAATTGTGTTCTAACAGGCATCTCTGATCAGTTAAAAAATATTAAAATATTTCTAGGCTTCCGAAATTGAAAAAGAGAATTAAAAAAAACAATGAATGTCAGTCTACAACAAGATTAAAATGCCAGAACATTACCATTTTATGTAATGAGCAAGTTTTCACCTGAGCTTTAACTCTTGCCTTCCAAAAAAACAAACCAGTACTTAAAGAGTTAATCGCCGTAGACCCAACATTTATATATATATATATATATATATATATATATATATATATATATATAGACTGATCTGTTCATTTAATATTTCTTTTTCTTTGCACCCTAGAAAAAGGCAAACGGGGTAGATCTCCAAGAGTTTTATATTAGGCCTATATAGGGAGAAGTTCAAGGGGAGCGTTTAATATGGAACAAATTAAAATCCGAATGAATATTGTATGGCACAGATTGCCCACGCAGGCAGCTGTGATCTTGTAAAGTAGAGACCTCCAAAAGATTCACAGGATTGTCAGAATATGTAATGGTTTAGCCAGAAGGCACTCGGTTTGCTTCATAACTGCCGCGTTTCACAGAAAAACTCCAGCAGATAAAAAAAAAGAAAAGAAATATATATATATATATCTATAAAATCCCCATCAATGTGTTGGCAAGAAATGCAAAATAAAAGACCATGTTTTACTAGAATTGATTTATTTTCTAGATTTTTCTTGTAGACGCTCACATGTATAGTGTGAGAGAGAGACAGACGCCCGGGTCCCAAGCTGTATAATTCGGAGTTCTCACTACTTGGATTGTTGGTTTCCCTGCACGAGCTGCAGGAAGGGAGGATTGTGCTGCTCTCCCTGTGTTTTTTGAAAGCGCGTGGCTGGGGTACTTGTAACGAGAGTGCTACTGTATGCAAGAGAGATATTCACTGTGTGCTATCCAAGGAACTCCTGCCAAGGCAGTGTATGAACAAAAGCCAAACAAAATACAGGCATCTTTCCAAGGAAAGCCGGTGCACTTCTGCAAATAGAGGAAAAATTGACTCTCGCTCTCGTCGTTCGATTGCAGTGGTGATTGTATTAAAAATAGCTTTTAGGCAGCCGTCTCTCGCAGGAGTTAAGATTCTCCACATTGTTTTATTCTGTCTCTTATGTAACGAATACTGATCCAAAGAAAGAAAACATTTTTTTTTTTTATTTGCCAACAAATGAAGGGAAAAAAAACAAAAACCTTAGCACCTAAAAGTTGTACTGAGCCTGGTGTGTCACATTGTGATGGTTATACAGCCAGCCGGCATCTGCATTTAATGCTTATAGCATCGTAACATTATTGTTTTTATTTTGCTAATTATTCCATCTTATCAGCTCACTAAAAAGCTCCTCTAATCTCTCATTGCAATGGACCAAAACATTATATTTTTTTTTAAAATAAAAATTATACTTTATTTAAAGGCGCAAATACTTTATTTTTATTGGATGCACATGTCAGAATTAGATTTTGTTTATATCTGTTTCGCCAATCATCGCTGTCGTAACCGCTTTCTGTGGCATAGCCCCTCGTGGCCTGGGATTGGTTTGCGTGGCTTCTTTTTATACCTGTGCAAAACGACTTGGCTTTCCTCTGCCAAGTTGTTCACTGCCCGAGCCCGTGACGGGTGAGGAAACAGCGGAGTAAGCAATCCTGCAGTTTTTTTTTTCCGGTGAAATGTTTCGACAGTAAAACAAATGATATTCTGGCTCACAGATCTCAGCTATATAAAATAAAATATGATAATAATGTTGATTTAGTTTAATTTCTCATTTGTAGGAGGCAATGCAGAAATAGAATTCTACAATGGAAGAAAGAGGACAGCCCATTTCTTTAGGCCATGACATCTTTATTACCAAGTCACAGTGCAAAACATGGGTTACTAGAGGACATGGTGCTAATGCAACTGTGCTACCACAGGACACATCAGGACGCCAAAGCTAATTAAGCATGCACTGTTCCATATGTGTCAGATAGCCACTTTTATTTCCTTGACTGATGAGCTATATTTGGAGCGAAGCCAGATAGAAGCCAACACCTAGAACACATACTGAAAACAAATGCATTCGCAAGAGCAGGAACAGCAGCAATACTCACCCCAAAACATGCACGTCTAGATGTATCGGTTAGAATACACAGTATATCAGACTATTTGTTTCATTGTAACCCCAATATATACTATACCCAAACCTAATGCATGCATTCTGTCCATCTGAATTTAAATGCATATTAATCTTGCTTTATAAATATAAATATATATATAGGATTGATTTTTTCAGAGGGGGGGGGGGGGGGGCAATCAACAAGGACTATGGTTGACATCTTTTCTCCTCCCCCCAAAAAGCCAATTTTTACAGAATACCGGCTGGCTAGCCACCCAGGCAAAGACAACTTTTTAGGAGATTTTTTTTTTTTTTATACGCTAAAAATGTTATCAATACGTTGTTAGGAGAAGAGCAAACAATGTATAATTGAAGAAACAAATCCTTCTGAAACGTGTCTGTGGTGTCGCCGGTTGTGACCTTGTGACTGGACATGTACTTGTTCTCATTGAAAATGAAATTGAAGCATTTGCTTGTAATTCTGTTAAACACAATGTATAGATGAGACACATTTCTTTGTATTCTTTAAATCACAGCATAAACAGTGTTCGAGTCTTTTTGAACAGTGGGGAAAGAAGATAGTAGAATCTTCCCCCCCCATAGTATTGGAGAGTTTTGTGGTCACTAGTTCCCCTCACTCTGGTGTAAGCAGTGTGTAATATGATTTGTAAATTTATATATATATATAATATATATATGTCATTTAATGGCTTGAGCAACTATGTCTCAATGTAACTTAATGGCGTGTCGGCTTTGGCTCACAGACGCACCGGTTATGTAGACGTATCTAGACGCGGGTGATTTTCATTGGTTGGACTTTATTAAAGTAGGGTCCGTTATGTGCCACGGACTCCTTAGTCATTCCATCAGGCAGCTTGAAATTGCGTTGAAGGGTAAAAAAAAAAAAAAAAAATTGTCAGGCGCGTTGAACTTGGCGAGATTGACCTGCGTTCCTTTCTATGTCTCGGAAGTTGGCATTGTCAAACCACTGAAAGCTCTGCAGAAGTGCCGCAGGTTTTTTCAAATGGAAATGTGAAATAATGGGGTGATTAAATAGAGCTGTATATTAAAGTACATCTGACATTAGAATTAGCATAATGTCTTGTAGCCCAAGGCAGAGTACTTTATTTGCCATCTGCGTTGGACCAAAAATCCCCCAGGGAAGCGCTAAAATATTCTGAATAAACTCAGCCCGAGTTCTTATTGAGAATAAAAATACCATTTGTGGCACTTGGTATTGATTCGTCTTAATTGCTGTGCAAGAAAAAGAACATTCAGGCACTTGATGACTTTTGTGCTAGGTGACAAGTCTGCAGGAGTTTTCCCTTATCCAGCAGTTGGTTAACCTGAAGAAACGATTCTATTCAACGGAGGTGAAAACCTCTACCTCGTGCAGAATAAACCAACGCACCAGGAGAAAAAAAAAAAATTAGCTAATTTTAGTATTGTCTACCTAACTCGATATACGTTTTTAAAAAAAAAATGATTTTTAGATATTTTTTTTTTACTAGCTACGTGTTTTTTTTTTCTCTTTCCCGTCACCTTTTCACGCTGTGGGTTAAACAAAAGATGATGTCACAGATGCTCCGGTTAATTAATTTGTTACCGAAATGTTTGCGAGAGAGGCTTGCGGAATGTAAAAAAAAAAAGGGTTGGGATGGCGATGCTAAATGCAATTTGTTCTCCGTGTCTGGAGGAGATGATTAAATGCATTATTTACCCCTCCCAGCCCGTATCCTAGTCGACTTCTAAACCTTGAATGAATTAAGCAAGCAGATTGATATTATCTTTTTTTTTTTTTTTTTTATCAATCTATAACACCCAGTGCTGAATGGGTCTGTCGCCCAAACAGTGTCGAATTAAATCAGACATCGAGGAATTTTTATGGCCGAGCAGGTGCGGAATTCGAGAAATGCAGATTAAAAATAAAAAAATAAAAATTCAACACAAGCGATCATGAGGATAATGACTAGCCTATTTCACCTTTGGGGAGATTGGGGGAAAAAAAATTACAAATTATCTACATACCCTGAATGCTTCCGACAATTACAGGGTCCAGTTTGTACACTACAATTTTCCCTTATTATACACATTTAAATATTCCAACTTTCTCTGGCAACCTCAGTCTGTTATGTTTTATTACATATTCAGATCAAGGGACTAACCTTTTGCGCGAGAGACAATTGAGAGAAATTTACAAGTACATGTCTAGCGTAGTATAACAATCCCGGCGGACCTGAACACTATTTTTTTTTTTTGCCATAATGCCACACTGAACAATATACATATATTACTGCTTGTTTGTACTTCTCTGTTAATGAGTCCCCTTTGTATTAGATAACCTATGTTATCCAGGTTCTCAATATCATCAATTATGCCCACATTACTCATCATACAATGTATTAAAATTAAATTTACATCCTTTGGAATTCATCCTGGATTCTGAAGTGCAGACACAGAGAATACAGCATTACAACAGACTGGATCTGGTATTTGTATATCAATCTTTGTTTTGCAGTCAGTCCCCCCCCCTGTTTGTAATACATAACATGCAAGAAATAAAAATTGTAAAAAAAATAATAATACAAATTTATGTATAAAAAAAAAACAGAGGTATAGTTTCAAGCAATGTATATAGTATTCCCGTCAAGGTTTTTTGGTAAAGTTAAGAAAAATGACTGGCAGGAACAGCCATTTCCCTTGGTAGCAGATGTCAAAGGAATAATAGCAAATATTAACTTACAGAAGTAAGCCTATTGCCCTGTTACTCCAGGCCTATTATCCTGACTCCATTAATTCCGATCCACTATGCACTCTCTGATATGGCGAAAGGGTGGGAATTTCGTTGGGTTACCCTGATACGTACTTATGTGGATACATACTGCATATACTTTTTCTCTCTATGTTATATGTTCCATAGCTGCCAACATCGGCCATGTTTCCAGGGACACATATTTGTTCCACATGCTGCAGAAAGAGCATGCAAAGTGCAGCCCGGCAGCACGTAGGATGTATGTACGCACAGACACAAGCCAATTAATTAATCATGGTAGGTCCTACGAGAGCGCCACCCTGATTAATTAATTGGATTGTGTGTGTGTGTGTGTGTATATCCATCCTACATACTGCCGGGCTGCACTTTGCATGCTCTTTCTGCAGCATGTGGAACAAATATGTGTCCCTGGAAACATGGCCGATGTTGGCAACTATGATGTTCCATGAAGGCCTAGCCACTATAATAAAGAATATTTAATATCTTTGCTACAGTAAATTTTCTTAAGAAGTTTTTTCTTACTTACTAATTGTACCTAGGCTGACTGTAAACCTTGTTTACCATCAATCAGGCTCATAGGCCTGTAAGAGAGATACATTGGTTACAACTGGTTAAGAATAGGCAGAAAGGTCTGGCCGACTGACTAGTACATTCTCATATTTTTTAGCCTTTTGGCACACATATACAATTTATACATATAATAGGCAATATCCGGCAATACAAAGGGGCTTTAAATTCACACTTTATTTACAGACAGCAGAAGTATGAATATTATAAATCACATAATTCCTTGGCAGTTTGTTATGTTCTTCCCTACTTTTGTTTTTATTGTGCTTACTCCCCTCAGATTAGAACCAGATTTCTTTTTTTTTTTCTCCCCTTAAGACCAACCACAGACCATAACAGAATCCGGATGACACTACTGTGCGTCCCACCCATGACCCACGTCTCCACCCATCCCAACCTCCATTGTTAGGTAGCCAACCTAGCGCTGGGTACCAGCTACTCCCTCTAACCAAGCGCCATACACGGTCTCCCCACCTCGGATGTCACAAAGCAGCAGACATTTAAAAGGACAGCCACAACTTAGAAATCATCAACACGAACTGTCCCGTCTGCCTTTTGTGTGACACAAGCAGGTTTTCCACCAAATCTAATTGTTGGCAAACTTGTAAACAGGTTGTGGCTGTTTTAGGTTACCCACAAGCCCATTTAAAAATAATACAAAAAAATAGGTTAATCTCTATAAAATACCATTGCCGTTTGAATCCGTTCAGAAAGCTTCTCACAGCTGGGGTCAGCGAATTTGTACAACCACCCTACCATTAGACGCACTTCTAACCACCACCGTACGTGATATATACACCGGGATTTTTGGGATAGTCTTCTTGTAGCCTCCGTGTAGGATATCTCAACACAAAAATCTGGTGATAAATCATAGCAACATATTCAACGTTATTTAATCTATTCTTCCTTGTAAAACACATTACACATACATAAAACGTTACCAAAGTGTAAAAAAAAAAAAAAAAACGTGTAAATTATTTCGTAAAGATATTAAAATGTCTTGATACTGCCTTGTTATGTTTTGGCAGTGTGGAGGAAGACATTTCCCTTTGCACTCTTTGAGCACTTCCTGAGCAAGGAGCTACAGAAGACACAACAGGAAGTAAAGAGTGCGTAGGGTAATGCCTTCCCCCAGTCTGCTGCAAAAACGTTCCATTTAAAATATCATGGAAACCTTTACACGGGTATTTGTGACTGATACAAACGCATTTTCCATATAGAGATAAATTATATTTCAGTTACAGTTTTTTTCTTTAACACATTTCATTTGCAGCTTCATATTACTATCGGGAAGTTTGATGTGTAGAGATACCGTACTTGCTGTCTGTAAAGACGCAGATACTTTTCCTTGAGTTGCACTATCCATATATATATTTTCTTCCCAATTATAACAAAAATATCCTCTAAGTTTCGGGTTACTGCATACCCCCAGGCCTAGTAAAATAGATGAATACCTAACTGTCACACTTGCCATGTATTTGTTGAAAAGGAGATTGATAGAATGGCATGGTGTAAATATGGGGATCTGAATTACCAGGTCAATTAACCTGTTAAGATTGACGAAAAAATAGCTTTTCAGATGCATACACTGCATTCATGGGGTCTTATTCTTATTTAGGATCTAGGACTTTACACAATATGTCGTTGTTGTTATTTTTTTGTTATTTTTTTTACAGTTCTTGAGATATAAATGTAGTTTTCTGACAATAGGAATGCAGTTATCCAAACATATTTTTATAGCAGCCATTTTGTTTTCCTCACAGATCGCATTTGGCCTATAGAGGATGCAGCCGTTATTTGACTCTGCGATATTATAATGTATCAAGTGTTTATTGGAGTGTTCATACGTGAATATATTGCTTGCAACAAAAATAGAGGGGTCTATGTATAAAAGGTACCACACACCTAAAAAAGGGGCGGTAATGTTTATTATGTATAATGGAGAGCGCGTCTTTTTTATACATCCCGCCCTTATCATGTGCCAGCGTATTCGCGTCTCCGCCAATATGGATCCGTCAAACACAGCTTCCCCGACACAAATCAGATACTTTTTAGCACCTTATTTTTGTTAGTTCATCGGCTGCGCTGGAGCAACATGCGCCGACACATCCTAAATCTACGTGTTAGGCCAAGAAAGCGCACACTCATCAGGTATCTGCTTTATATATTGGTGTAGGACACAAAGTTACAAAAGAGCAAGGGTGACTTGCACAAACCCTAGTTTATTCTTCTACAGCTCAAACCATTACAGCAGTGTGAATATATATATTGTCACACATTCAGTAGTCCTTAGAGCTTTATCAGCAAACTAGTTCTGTTTTTCACAAGTCTTGGTAAAACCCAAGAGCCAGAATCCTTAAAAAGTAACTGCTGACAGTGAATCTAGCAAGTGTTTATATCAAACTCTGGGGATGTCTCTCTCTTCTGCAATATATATATATATATATACCTATCTAGTATATTTTAAAAATGTGTGTCAGAATCCCATAATATACAACGCTCTGGTGTAGATACATAATGAAACAAGTAAACTAGTATAGAGGTATAGATGCATAATGAAACAAGTAAACTACTATAGAGGTATAGATGCATAATGAAACAAGTAAAATAGTATAGAGGTATAGATGCATAATGAAACAAGTAAACTACTATAGAGGTATAGATGCATAATGAAACAAGTAAACTAGTATAGAGGTATAGATGCATAATGAAACAAGTAAACTACTATAGAGGTATAGATGCATAATGAAACAAGTAAACTACTTTAGAGGTATAGATGCATAATGAAACAAGTAAACTAGTATAGCAGTATAGATACATAATGAAACAAGTAAACTAGTATAGAGGTATAGATGCATCATGAAACAAGTAAACTAGTATAGAGGTATAGATACATAATGAAACAAGTAAACTAGTATAGCGGTATAGATACATAATGAAACAAGAAAACTAGTATAGAGGTATAGATGCATAATGAAACAAGTAAACTAGTATAGAGGCATAATGAAACAAGTAAACTAGTATAGAGGTATAGATACATAATGAAACAAGTAAACTAGTATAGCGGTATAGATACATAATGAAACAAGTAAACTAGTATAGAGGTATAGAGGCATAATGAAACAAGTAAACTAGTATAGAGGTATAGATACATAATGAAACAAGTAAACTAGTATAGAGGTATAGAGGCATAATGAAACAAGTAAACTAGTATAGAGGTATAGATACATAATGAAACAAGTAAACTAGTATAGCGGTATAGCTACATAATGAAACAAGTAAACTAGTATAGAGGTATAGATGCATAATGAAACAAGTAAACTAGTATAGAGGTATAGATTCATAATGAAACAAGTAAACTAGTATAGAGGTATAGATGCATAATGAAACAAGTTAACTAATATAGAGGTATAGAGGCATAATGAAACAAGTAAACTAGTATAGCGGTATAGATACATAATGAAACAAGTAAACTAGTATAGAGGTATAGAGGCATAATGAAACAAGTAAACTAGTATAGAGGTATAGATACATAATGAAACAAGTAAACTAGTATAGAGGTATAGAGGCATAATGAAACAAGTAAACTAGTATAGAGGTATAGATACATAATGAAACAAGTAAACTAGTATAGAGGTATAGATACATAATGAAACAAGTAAACTAGTATAGAGGTATAGAGGCATAATGAAACAAGTAAACTAGTATAGAGGTATAGATACATAATGAAACAAGTAAACTAGTATAGAGGTATAGATACATAATGAAACAAGTAAACTAGTATAGCGGTATAGCTACATAATGAAACAAGTAAACTAGTATAGAGGTATAGATGCATAATGAAACAAGTAAACTAGTATAGAGGTATAGATTCATAATGAAACAAGTAAACTAGTATAGAGGTATAGATTCATAATGAAACAAGTAAACTAGTATAGAGGTATAGATTCATAATGAAACAAGTAAACTACTATAGAGGTATAGATGCATAATGAAACAAGTAAACTAGTATAGAGGTATAGATGCATAATGAAACAAGTTAACTAATATAGAGGTATAGATGCATAATGAAACAAGTAAACTAGTGTAAGATAAAATAACACCTGCCCAGTGTGAAAAGGTATAAGCACTCATCAATTATACTTGGCATTTTTATAGTCTAAGAGAAATGCTCTCCAGGTATATAAAAATACACATTTTTGTGTGACCTCCATGCCATCTTTAAAGACTTTTAGGACTTTCTGCTTCTCTGGATTGATAAAAGCTGAGACAATTATTTTGCAGTGTAATTGTACAGTAGGTTTGTGGGGGATTCTACCCGAAGAGATGAGGTTAGGTGTAATTCCTGTGGGATCTTCGAAGGTTTGAAGAAAGTTGCATCGTTTGCAGTCACAGGCAATGGGGATGGCTGTATGTCTTGTCTCTTTTGAAGATCAAGTTTAAAGAAAAAAAAAAGAATTCCTGGTAACTTGTCCCAGCAAGCTCACTCCGAATAGGTCACCATTTTAAAAGCAAAATATCCATTTGGGATTTTTTTTCTTTTCTTGACTGCATTAAGTAGGTTTTGTAATGCAGGTTTACCTGAATGGAACTTGTCAAGCCCGTACAAGCCTGGATAGATGCTTCATGCTGATCTGAAGCTGTACCTGGAAATACCAACAGAGGCAGAGAATGGTTCAGTGGTGTGCAGCGGGATTCTCTCTACCTGTTTGACCCTACTACGGCATTTAGGGATTTTTATCTGATTTCTTTAAAATGTGGGATAAATATTTCTGTTCATATTGAAACTCTTATCAGTGTCCAATTTTTCTAAAATTCGTGAAATGCAGGGTTGCTGATTAACCTTAACTCCAATTTTGACTCCCACTGCTGTAGGCCGGTATAAGATTTAATTTAAGTATGCTGCAAAGTCTCCATCTGCGTTGTGTGTCTCCCTTTTTTCACTGTGGGATTTTGGCATCCTCCGAGACAGTCCAGCACATTAAAGTATATAGAATAGTTTAGTGAAAGTGTGCATTGTGGAGTTATCCTGTCTGTACCTGTCTTGTTTCCGAAGATCAGGGAGCGATTTAGGATCTAGTTTCAGGACTCGCTGCTATAAAAATCCAGGCTCAAAAGAATTTGCTTACAACAACAACAACAAAAAAATCAAGTACTGAGTCTGTAGAGTTTGTACTCTAGGCCGAAACACTCTAAAATGAATTTCTATTATTATTAAGTTTATGTAAGATGAATTCAAGAATAGGTGGGCTGTGTATTGTGATATAGCAAAAAAACATCTAACCTTCTGCAAGTAGAGGTGTGGGAGGGTGTGGGAATGTACCCTTTCCCTGGCTCCTCTCGCAAGGCAGGCTGCTGAATTGGCCTGTCTGTTTCTAAAGTCTATAATTATTGGTTGAATTCTACCTTTTTTGGATATGGTGACTTCGGGGCGCAATCAATACTGTTTTTGTTTTTGTTTTAATAAATCCCTGGTGAGGCTATTTTTTAAGGAAACCATGTTCCCAAAAACTTGTATTGTCTTTAAAACATACATAAAAAATGTCTGATTATGATCCCCTTTTCCTAAATATTTAGGGCTACAGAACTACAGAATTTGTATAAATAAACACTTAGCAACAATTACACAGACTATTTATTTAATTAAATGGCTTATCTCCCCCAAACTACTTGATAGAATTTAAGAAAAAAACAGCCATGTTTTTTAATCAAATCTTTAATATACTCTGTAGGAGAAACCTACAGATATGAATGTCCTAAATAATGATCTTAACTAAGCCTAGCTTAAATAAGCAGTATCCAGTAATCCTGTATACCCCCACGCCCTGCTTCTACAGCTGTGCATAAACTGGTATAAGAATCTGAGAGTGTTAAGGTACTGATTGTTTAATCCTGAATGCATATTTTTTACACAGTGGAAATGTAACCTGTCTTAGTGTATATGTTATGCACTCTTTGTTAAATGGTTCGTAAACTAAAATGCAACGGCAGTTAACATTTTTGATGTTGGGGCATGTTGGGCACTTGAACAATTGGTGGACTACTACTCCTATAACACTCATCCTAGACAGGCTCCAGTGGGAGTAGCAGTCCAGTAGTAGTTTTGTTACCAGACTCTCATTTCCCCATTGTTACATGTACGACCCATGTTATAGAAAGGTTGACCCTTATAATGCTGATTTTTTAAATTATTTTCTTTTTGTTTTCTTGTCTTCCTCAGGTAAAGATGAGCCTTCAAACTATATTTGCACAACATGCAAGCAGCCATTTAACAACGCCTGGTTTCTGCTCCAGCATGCTCAAAACACCCATGGATTTCGGATCTACCTGGAAACAAGTCCGACAAACAGTTCGCTCACCCCACGCATCACTATCCCGCCACCTCTGGGACCGGAGACTGTTGCCCCATCCCCCCTGATGAACTTCCTTGGAGACAGCAATCCCTTTAACCTTTTACGAATGACAGGACCCATTCTGCGTGATCACCCAGGCTTCGGAGAGGCGAGGCTCCCCAACACACCGCCGCTCTTCAGCCCTCCCCCTCGCCACCATTTGGACCCGCATCGCCTTAGTGCCGAAGAAATGGGGTTAGTCGCCCAGCATCCCAGTGCCTTTGACAGAGTTATGCGCTTGAACCCTTTGGCAATTGAATCTCCAGCAATGGATTTTTCCCGAAGGCTACGAGAACTGGCCGGTAACAACTCCACTCCACCGCCAGTTTCTCCGAACCGCGGCAATCCTATGCATCGCCTATTAAATCCTTTTCAGCCAAGTCCTAAATCACCTTTTATGAGCACGCCACCATTGCCACCTATGCCACCTAGCAGTACTACACCGCCACAAACCCAGGCCAAGAGCAAATCGTGTGAGTTCTGCGGTAAGACATTCAAGTTCCAGAGCAATCTAATAGTACACCGCCGCAGTCACACTGGCGAAAAACCTTACAAATGTCAGCTGTGTGATCATGCATGTTCCCAAGCGAGCAAGTTAAAAAGACACATGAAAACACATATGCACAAATCTGGTTCCATGACGGGCAGGTCTGACGACGGACTATCGGCTACAAGTTCACCAGAACCAGGGACTAGTGAGTTGACAGGAGAAGGAGGGAAATCAAACGAGAATGATTTTAGAAATGAAAGTGACCCTTCCCTAGGCCATGAAAACGAAGAAGAGGAGGAGGAAGAGGAAGAAGAGGAAGAGGAGCTTGAGAACGAAAGTAGACCCGAGTCAAGTTTTAGTATGGACTCGGAGATGAGTCGCAACCGTGAAAACGGTGCAAAGCAGCTGCACGAGGAGAAGTCCCTCATCCTTGGAAAAGTCATGGACAATGTCAACTTAGCTAGCATGCAGCAATACAGCGACATGCTCAACGAGAAGCAGAAAAGAAGCCATTTCATAAAACGGTCTTCTGATCCACGAGACTTGTGCAGGAGAATTCAAGGTGACGAAGACGGGATCGAAAGAGAAATTATCCGTAATGATGAAGGGACAGTCAATGGAAGAAATTTCGGCTCAGGTGAACCTTTTCCAGGCTTGCTCCCACGGAAACCAATGCCCATCTCTGGTTCAGGCCTAAACAACTCATCCAAAAGGATAAAGATAGAGAAAGATTTGGACTTACCACCAGCAACGATAATTCCTTCTGAAAACGTTTACTCTCAGTGGCTGGTAGGATATGCAGCATCGCGGCACTTCATGAAGGATCCATTTCTAGGGTTCACAGACTCACGACAATCCCCCTTTGCAACGTCTTCTGAGCACTCGTCAGAAAACGGAAGCCTGCGGTTCTCCACTCCACCGGGTGACATGCTGGACGGGGGTCTCTCAGGGCGGAGTGGGACAGCCAGCGGGGGCAGCACACCTCATATCGGTGGACCAGGCCCTGGCCGACCAAGCTCGAAAGAAGGGAGACGAAGCGACACGTGCGAGTTCTGTGGGAAAGTATTTAAGAACTGCAGCAACCTCACAGTCCACCGTAGGAGCCACACTGGAGAGCGGCCTTACAAATGTGAACTCTGCAACTATGCATGCGCCCAGAGCAGCAAGCTGACACGTCACATGAAAACACATGGCCAGATAGGTAAGGAGGTCTACCGCTGTGACATTTGCCAGATGCCCTTCAGTGTTTACAGCACCCTGGAGAAACACATGAAAAAATGGCATGGAGAACATTTGCTGACAAATGACGTCAAAATTGAGCAGGCAGAAAGAAGCTAAGGCCCCCCCTACTTGGGTTAAATCAGGGGTCTGGGTATCCATTTAATTTGTACAGATTTAACTATTGCCAACTGAGAAAAGCTGACATAACTTGCCTCCTTTAAACATAACCTAGAGTAAATATGTTAGGTGTCTGAAAAGTGGCACTTAAACTAAAACAAAACAAAACACATAAACCTGTGTCTGCAATGTTCTATTAAACCCAAGGGTTGAATAAGGCAGTAAAAAAATTGTGGAGCCTTTTAACTGTGCAATAATTTCTGTATTTATTGTTTTTTTTTATTTTATTTTTTGTTAATTTTAGCATGTGCAGGTACTTTTTTTTCTTGCTGTTTACATTTATTTTATCATTTTTTTTCAATTTTTTAAAAATATTTTTCGTTTTTTATTTTTTAAACTTTTTTGTGCATCCTTGTTAAACAAAAACCTGCTGTTGGGCTGCAGGGGTATAGTGACCTGTTATAAAACAGTATATCTTATTTCCCTCTAGAACAATAGGGACCTGTTTTTTTTTTTCCCCATTGCCCCAGTGGTAGCCTAAAATTATTTTCCTTACAGTGGAAAAACATATCTTAACTTATCATTTCTGGGCTGCTACTTTTATGGAATTTAAGCTAAACATATGTAATTTCTTGCAAAGAAGCCATCTGCTATTTTTTTTTTTTTCTTTTCTTTTTTTTTTTTTGTTTGTTTTATTTTCTATTTTTTTTTTTATCATTTTGTCTTACCATTCCTAACAAATGTAAAAAAAATAGGGGTCTAAGAGAATTTACACAGCGGTTTACAATCTTCAAAATCTTAGCACTTAATTCTCTCACATGCTAGATGGTTTGCAGTGAAAATGCAATTCAAATTTTAAAAAATATTTTTTAGGGCACAAAATAAAAACTCCAATCCATAAGGGGGGCAGATTTCTAGAATCTGCAAGATGAAATAATGTGTTTAGTTTTTCGTTACGGAGCGTAGGTTATATACTAAATATTCTAGTCAAGTGGGCAGAGGGTGAAGGATAAAATAATCTTTAAAATAATATATAATAGGAACAAAAAAAAAAAAAGCTACTTGGTTATACCCCAGCATGTAAACAGCTCCTTAATATTAACACTTTCAATGCCAGGGTGTGCCCGCAGTGCTTAGACGATCAATGGGTTGACGACTAGTCTGGCATAGAAACCGTTAAGAACGGCACTGAACTACCTTTTAACGCTTTCGATGCCAGGGAGAGCGTGACGCAAGCATTGCTCGCCACCCCGGCTCCGGCAGAGTTAAGTGTTTTGCAGCACGCCCCCCCCCCCCTCCTCCAACTCATACAATCTGTTTATTGTCATTGGTTGCTTATGTCAAGTATTGTGGATTATGATTTGAAAAATGTTACTTATTCTAAAAAATGAAAAGTTCCATTGATGACACTTGCTGTTAAGACCCTTTTTCTATTTTTTTTTCTTTTCTTTTTTCTTTTCGTGCACCAGGAGGACAGCAGAGATCAAAAGGTTATCCATTTTAATTACGTTGACCGCACTTTAAAAAAAAAAAAAAACACAAAAAACACACAAAAAACCTTTTCAGTGGCTTCTGAACAAGAAATTACAACCATATTCTCCTTCTCAACCCAATGGCGGTTGACCTCTCTAAGGGAATACCTGAGATTGAGTGTTAGCATTTGTAAGCATGGCATTCACAATGCTGACACTATAAAAAAAAAAAAAAAAAAGAAATATATTTATAATTTATTGGACGGTTTGTCTACTGCCATTCAATTTGTAGCGAGTGCCTTGAAAACTGATCTTCCTATCCGAGTCTCTCTCAAGAAAAAAAATGCAAAACATTTTTGTGAAACAAAAATAAAAAAAAGAAAGACTTTTAAAACTAATAATGTTAGAAAAAAAAGTACATTTCTTTAAAAAAAAAAAAGCAAGAAAAAGCCACATTGTACCTATAAAACAAACAAAAAAAATAATTTTTTGGTTGAAGATAGTGGATACAATAATTGCCATAAGACCCAATCTAATGAAGATGTTTACCCAGCACAACTATGACCGTTACCGAGCTGATTTATTGTCAGCTATTTTTTTTTTCAGGACCTCGCTGCTTAGAAAACGGATTGAAAATTATTTACTGCTGAATTGAGACTGAACATGACACAACTTTTACCAGATATCGTTGAATGGGGGAAAAAAAAAAAAAAACAATTCAGGAACAACGACATTTTTTTTTTTCCAAACATTAAATTTAGTGCACTCTGTCTTAAAATACGTTTACAGTATTCAATACGTACAAGGGTAAAAAAAAAAAAAAATGAATTGTGTGTATGTGTGTTTGGACGATCATTTCTTTTTTCAAAGTTTGCTTAATAGGTTATAAAAATGCCATAATGGGCTCTGTGTATATTGTTTTTTTTTTTGGTGATGGGGTTTTAGTATATATATTATATATATTAAAATTTCTTTGATTACTGTAAATGTGGACCAGTATTTGTAATAATTGAGAAATGCCTGGGCATTTTACAAAACCAGAAAAAAAAAATCCTTGAAAATGTTGCAGTAAAATTATAATGGTGGGTCTATAAATTTGTTCTTGTCACTGTAATTGTATAGTCTTTGTTTTAGTATTTTATTTCCTGCCTTGGGTGTTGATTATTATTTTTTTTTTAAATTTCAAAAATGTATAGAAACTTGTATTTGGGGATTAAAAGGTGATTGCTACACCATGTAGAAAAAAGTAAGTAGAAAAAAAAGTGCTTAATATTGTTCTTGCTTTGCTGGAAAAAAAAAACACATTTCTGACCTGTGCTTATTTTTCTTCTCTCTACCCCAATGGAATGGATATTGATATTGATTGGTTCACATGATGTAGGCACTTGGTGTATTTTTACTGGAGCTCGTAATTTTTTAACTGTACGCTTGTCCTTTTAAAAGGATTAAATGTACCTTTTTGTTAGTGAATTTGAAAAAAAGAAAAAAAAAAAAAAAGAAAAATCAAACATGCTGCCATAATATATTTTTTTTAATTTGGCAGGATAAAATATTGCAAAAAAAAAAAAAAAAAAAATTGAAAAAAAAAAGTAAACAAATCATTTGTAATTAACGTCCCACTGTACAGACATAAAAGAAGTTGTTTAACAACTTCTAGGTAAATAAAACAGACTTCTTTAATGTTTTCTTCACCGGTAATTTCAGTTGTACATTTTATGTCCAGAATTGGCCTACAAAAAAAAGGGTTCTGTTCCTACAGGGATAAAACAACCCATTAGGTGCCCAGACCTTGTATCAAGGCCTTAGCAGGTATGGACTGACTGGTAATCAATACCCATGTAGAAAATATGATCCATTTTTTTTTTTTTTAAATAAAACTGTAAGGAACATTCCACATATACCCATTAATATTCCAGGAGAACCTCTCATAGAGAGATATTCTTCAACTCCGTATCAATACCCACACATGGTCCAGGCACGGACATATAAACCCCTGTTTGAACAGGACCTTATCTATAAATGGGTCTTACTGGTCCATGTAATGTGTGCTTCTTGATTTGTTTTTCCCCACTTCTTTTTGTACATTCCATAAATTCCTGAATATTTGATGGGCTGAGATGGAATTCTGCTACAACCCATTGGGCGAACCATTCCAAGCAAGTGACCACATCGAAACTAAGTGAAATGAATAGGAAAGAGCCCCAAGTGAGCCATGATTGCCAAAAATCATATTTACACGCTCATTTTGAAATACCTGTCACCAGCAATTTAAGTTACCCTTTTTCTGTTGCAGATGCTTTAGAAACCTGCAACATTTAAGAGGGTAACTGCTTAACTTAAATTACAAAAAAGGAAATGAAAAGCACAAAAGTGACTACATTAAAAAAAAGAAAAATTGGTTTTCTTGCTAATTCTACTCTCCCTTTAAGAAAAACAAAACACAAGCACAATCTGGTCACTTCCATGAATTCCCTGTGTTGTATTCCAACTCCTTGCGCTGCACTATAGTTTGCATTGTAGCCTTTCGATATTAAGTCATGCTTGCTATTTATTACGCTCTGGTTACCAGCATTTCATCTCAGACCTTTGGTTAAAGAAAGTCCAAGATTGTATGTATTGCAGACAGCATTGTCATTCTGGTGCTCTTTGTATATTAGAACTGCAAAAGCAAAATTAATGTCACTTAAATTGTTTGCATTTGTACCGCAAGGCAAGATATTTTTTATTACCTTTTTCTATTATTGTATGAGCTTTTGTTGTTTACTTGGAGTTTTATCTTTTTTTTTTGTCTTTTACTACAAGTTTGGAACTATTTATTATTGCTGGGTATTTTTGCTCTGTTTAAAAAACATGGGCACTTTTTTTTAATTTTTTTTTTTAATTATGGATACAATGTTGGGATGGCTAGAAGTCATTTCAATGTGGCTTAGTGAAATATTTATTGTTACCTTATTTCTCTGTAAAAGATAATGGCCTCTTCAAGTTTTCTTTACTGTCACATTGTTGCGTTCAAGCATGTGTCTGCCATTTCATTTGTACGCTCGTTCAAAAAAAAAAAACAAGGCTTGTTCCAGTTTTCAGGTTATGAAACAAAACAAACGAAAAAAAAAAAATAAAAATAAATAAATAAAGAAATTGGACATTTAACTTGACGCTCTGAAGATTGTATCTTATTTGTTGTTACCAGTGGATTTGAAAAAAACAAACAAACAAACAAACAAAAAACATTTATTGCTTTTTGTCTCTCCTATTTATTGGCTAATCACCAATAAAGTATTCAGAATATTGTGTCCTAAGGATTAAATAATTTTGAACACTGCTATATTCCTGAAAAAAATTAACTGTACAGACACATATAGTACTTGACTTTTATGTAATAAATGTTTACTGGTTACAGCTGGAAACGTCACATTTTGGTAATCGTATCACTAATGTTTTATTTGCGCATGCAGAGCAGAAATTGACATTTTAGTTAAAAAAGGTTTGTAATAACTCATTATTTAGGACATTGGAGGGGGAACAATCCATTGCAGAATTTACCAACAGATCCTACACTAAATAACTCTCATTGCCCACAGCCTGTGGGATTATAGCCCAACAACAGTTACATAATCCAGGGTCACTACACTTCCGCTTACTGGGGAAAATGATTGTTACTACCAAATATCTTAGTCCTTAAAATACTATCATAAGGAACCTGTAGTGATCATAAAATGCGAAAAAAATATATATAATGAGGAGTACTTTTAAATTAAATCCTTGAAGATAAGGTTCTCAGGTTGTTACAGCTCGGAATATTAAGCATGTGCTGGTCTTTATCTGCAAGCATGCTCCATAATCCCTGACGCATTTCACCCGAGATTCTATAGTTTCATAAATAAGCTTCTACAGATTTGATTTTGAGATTTCTACCAACACAAATTGCTTATCTGTGTCTCCCCTAAGGCATCCATGCTATGGTTAGCAGTAGGTAACAGGTCTATTTAGTTCATCTAGGGGTATAACCATCTCTCTGTCCTATTCTGCCTGTCTATGTAAGGGATGTCTCCATCTTACTGGATATCATAGAATTTAAAAATTATTTTCAATGTAGAACTACAAGATAATTGTAAAAATAAGTGCATACCACATATATGAAACACATGTTCAACATATATAAACCCAGCTTTACATGCACACTTGTCACATGGCCTTGTGGTTAGTGTAGCATTTAAGTAGAACATTTATGTATCTAATAGTCGGAACATAGTATATTCGATTGAAAGGAGTTATCAATTTTAACCTTTCGCACGTGGCTGTTGCTGCTTTTGATCTATAAGAAGAAAAATAAAATACACAAAATTTTGGTTAAAAAAAAAGGTGGGAGGGAAATGCTTCTTGACTCCCAAATCCAACGCAATTATTAAAAATGTTACCACTACCAATTAATAAAACTAGCAACGCAAAGCCAATAAAATAATACATTATCGATTGTACAAATCGATGATTTACGGTATTTGTTATGTTTCGGTTTTGTTTATATACACCTTCCGCACAAAAGGAAAGGGGAGGAGCTAGACATTTAATAATAATAATAACATTCTGAAAAATCCATATACAAATTGGGATTAATTCCACACACTCCCATCCTCTATTTTTTTTAAAACTTTTTTTTCCCCCTAAATACCTTTTTACTGAGATAAAAAGATTAATAATCATTAAATAGTACCATAAGACTAGGAATATTTTCATTGCTTTCTAATTAACTCTTAAGAATTTTTTTTACTAGTATATCAAACTAAATAATTAAGAAAAGCGATTAAAATGTTTTGGCTCTGTGACATCACATCAATTTGCATACAGGGGCATTAAAGCAGAATACATAACATGTGTTCTTGCTCTCTTAGGCTCTCTTATACAGCACCTTAAAGATAGGAGGAATAGTTCCAGTTCTTAAGAGACCTAAACTGGTTGGGAGTCTCGGTTCACGAAGGGTCCTGATTGGTTGCAGAGTGCCTACTGTCCTGCTTGTCAATGAATTAACCCTTAACCTGCCTGTGGTGCCGGGAAAACAATTATTGAGCAGTGAGCACCCCTTTTGTCTCAGAAAGACGCAGTCTCGCTTTAAGACTCCAAGATCCAAGTCTCTTTTATTGAAGACTGTAAATTACTGCTGGGTTTTGTCTTGATAGAAGTATCGATAAGGTCAGGCAGCCATACACATTACTTTCGTATACTTACCGACATAAATCAATTTATTAAAAGCTACTCGAGCAACGAGGCCAAATGCGGAGGAAAGAAAGTCAGATTAATTAAAGGGTCTGCACATCAGTCGCTATTAATACCTTCTCCTTAGCAATACGTCTGACAACATATCTTTAAAAGCATCAATACTGACGTTATAAATAAGACTGCTTGCTGTAACATTATCTCCCGCAGCAGTAAACTGGTTTATTCGTATTTAAACTATAACAAATAAAGGGAATATGCACAAAATGTCATCGACACCATAATAGACATCCTCCCATCTGCATTATTCTGGGACAGCCATGTTTACCCTAGGAAATCTTTATATGGCGTGTGATTTTCGCACAGATGTGTGTTACTTGTTTAATTGTTTGTTTTTGTTTAACGTTAACATTTAAATGCTGGAGGCTAAATACAGTGGCCTTCTATACGCTGGACTGTGAAGTGACCTGTAAAAATCATGGAAAGGGAGTCAGGTTGGTTAATTTTTGCCAATGTGGCTATTAATGCCTGCATCTTACTTGTTAGTGGAGAGAACTGCAATAAAAATGATAACCTCTTTGGTCCTGTCCTGCCATATCTCTCTATCTCTTCACCTCCCCTGTGTCCGCTTTGCTCCACATATCTTCCCATCACTTTTGCTGGTTTTCCAACTCTACTTTTTCCCATAATATCCCATAATACCCCAATATCTATGACTTTCGTCAGCCGTAACCTCCTTATCTTTCTCCCTACTTGTACCACTTATCTCTCTTGCAGATATCTCTAGCACTTCAAATTCTGTCCCCCTAAAATATCTTTACTTCTTTGCTTCTATTTCCAGATTTCTGCCATCAGTTTCCTCTAATCCCCTGATTCCCATCACTTTCTATCCACCTCCCCATCTCTACTACTTTCCTCCAATCTCCAGATTTCTCTACCACTGTCTTTCCACCCCCCATGTGTCTAACATGTCCCGTTGAGCTCCCTATCACCCTTTTTTTAATTCAAACTATAGCATCCTGCCCTGATTTCCCCACAAGATCTTTTCGGGGTATACCCAAAATACACAGAATTATGACTATGACATGCTGAATTAAAGAAAATGTATATGTCTAGTTTCGTAAGAACTCTTACACAACACATACATTCCGAAAAGTCACAATGTTTTATATGAGGCGTGTAGGCGGCCATCTTGGTTTAGAGTTAGAACCTTATAACAAGCATTTATTGAATGCAGGGTAAACTATAAATAGCATTGAAATATAGACATTGCAGTCGATCCAGAGAGGGGCAGGGTATCCAGATTAAATGAAGATTTTAAGCTCTGAAATCTCCTATGAAACGCAGTCGTACAAGGAATTGAATCGGAAAGAGGGGAACTAACAGTGCCGAGAAATCCTGCTGTGGATGGTGTGACTCCCCCCAACCCCCCCCCAAAACAAACATTCAGGTGAGTGGAAGATTCATATTAACGATGAATTAAACTATACATCATTACATCTATCGGTTGCTAATCAAGGTTTACGGTGGACCGATTGGACTGTTTGTATTTATAGAGGAAGGGGAAGGTATGCAGATTGAAACAATGGGAGAGGTGAACTGTAGCCTGCTTGTATCACATTGGCTGCAAAGTATTGTATGTAAAGAATGTTGAAATGATACGTTAATTTCAGTTTAAATGTTGAGCATAAAATTATGTATAGATTGTGTTAGCAGAATTGCAAATAAATTTATAAATTAAGAGAAAAATGCGTTTGATATGTGTCTATGCCGTCTTTTTTTAAAGTATCTTAGTGGGCCCTCTGTGGCTGTATTGCGCTGACATTTTGTTTCGGAATCTTGGGTCAGATGAATGAAGATCTGGTTCCTCTGACCCAAGATGTCGGCCCCCTGAAAGTGCCATGGAAGCAGAGAAGGTGCTTTATTTGTATTCTTTCATTAAAGGGTTTCTATTTAAAATGCCCACATTGGATGCAATCTTTCAATTAAACAGAACTTATTTTTTACCGACAGTTGTCCTTTCAAAGAATCGGCAAGACCTTCCCAAAAACCATGCTGATAAATACTCAGGTGTTATTTCCCTGTTGCAAGTTGCGTGGATTTTTTTTGTTTCTAAAGTTCTACCTTAAAGAACAACATATATTAATATGTATATATATATATATATATATCACCTGCAGGTGAAATTATAGCTCCAAAAATATATTTACCTGAAAGATGTCTGTGTTTTAATGAATTATTTTGCTTTACGGCCTCTAGAGTGAAGATGGGGTGAGCAGGTATACATTATTATTGGGTGTAGTATATGCCATATGTTACATGATGTTTATGATCTACCTGTTTCTGTCAGTCACTGTTACCTTTCGTAGAGCTTTTATTATTTAAAGCAGTTTTATTTGGATTTTCATGCATTTGAATGAAGCGCCTTTATCGGATGCCTCGGTGCCGGGGATTCGCCTGGATGAATTCGATCCACTTTTATTTCTTTTTCTTTTATATAACAAACAAAAAGGTTATGTGCTGTGTGTATCTCCGAGCAGGGATAAAGCTTTGTCTTAATTACCTCAGGAGGAGCGACTGCCCCTAAAGCAATCATCTTTGTTTGTTAACACCCTATCTAGTGCGCCCCCCCCCCCCCCCCCACCAACCCCCCATAAATAAAACATAAGAGAAATTACAATGTCATGTTCCCATGGACTCTGGGCTTTGGTAAGTGAGGAAATAGAATTCACAATATGTTATCCATTTCTAAGTAGCCTTCAATATGCCACTGGGTGCCTCCGAAGGATGCACAGAGGAGCATGGGGTGTAAACCCCCCCAAATATCTCATTAACACAGGATTTCAACATCAAACTATGAAACATGCCAGTTTCTCTACTAAAACCAAATGCTGTAATGTTTAATACACTTTGTCTATGTATAGTTGATCTATCTGTCTATCAATATATCTGTATATCTCTCTGTCTGTCTTCATGTTTGTCTGTTTCTGTCTATTTCGGATGTCTGTCTATGTCTCTGTCTATCTCTTTGCTACTCATATGTTTATCTCTGTCTATCCACATGTTTGTCTATCTCTCTGTCTATCTATATGTTTATCTGTCTCTCTGTCAATCCTAATGTTTGTCTATCTATGTCTATTTGTATGCTTGTCTGTCTCTGTATATTTGTAAGCCTGTCTAGCTTTCTCTTTATCCATCAATGTATCTGTCTATTCATATATCTATCCATATGTCTGTCTATCTCTCTGTCTATCCAAATGTCTCTCTTTCTCTAGCAGTCTACCCATTTGTCTGTCTATCTCTCTGTCCATATGTCTATCTGTCTATCTATTGTTCTGTCCATATTGCTATCTCTCTGTCTATCTATATTTCTGTCTATCTCTCTGACTATCCATGTCTGTCTATCCAAATGTCTCTATTTCACCAGCAGTCTATCCATTTGTCTGTCTTTCTGTCCTGTCTATCTGTATGTCTGTCTAGCTGTCTGTCTGTCTATCCCTGTGTCACTCCATATGTCTATCTATCGCTCTGTGTTTCTCTTGTCTTGTCTACGTATCTTATCTTGTCTATCCATATGTCTGTCTATCTCTCTTTGTCTGTCTATCCCTGTCTGTCTTTATCTCTGTCTATCTATTTGTACGTCTGTGTCCGAATATATGTCTATCTCACTTTCTACCTTTATGTCTATCCCTCTGTTTATTCTCATGTCTGTGTCTCTGTCTATATTTCAATCTGTCTATCTCTCTTATCTTTTCTACTCATCTTCTCTAGTCTATCTACATGTCAGTCTAGTTCTCTTTCTTTCTGTATGTCTGTCACCCTCTGCCTATCCATATGTCTGTCTATCTCTCTGTCGTCTATCAGCATGACTGTCTATCTCTCTGTCTATCAGCATGACTGTCTATCTCTCTGTCATCTATCTGTGTGTCCATCTCTGTGTGAAAGAGACAGACTAGAGACAGGGATGTTACATCCGGTTGGAGATCAGGAACTCAGCCCTGCTGATACACACTTCTCCAATTCCATACTGTAAGATATAATAGGAGTTATGTAAAGATCTAACACAAACACTGTATGTCAACAGAACTGTACCAGTCCCTTATCCAAATGAATTAGTGCTACAGGGCAGACTGTAACAATGGTCTGTGTCTGAAACATGCCCATTGTTATATGATATTACTGTCTGATAAAGTCATGGAATATAGACACCCCCTTTATAAAGGATACTCAGCTTTGAAGATCTGACTGTATATTCACAGTTTGGGGAGGCCAGTGGAACTGATCTTAAAACAGCATCCAATGTTTACCGTGCAGATTTTTGAATATTGAATGAAGTTTGCAATTGCAGATTATACTTGTTCACTAATCCCTTAATACATCTGAGACCCCCTATCCTGTTTACACTTTTCTATTCCCTCTCAGCGTGTTGTAAATTGCATATTGCTGGCCGAAAGTAGTTGATTTTTTATTATAATTTTTTTTTTTTTTTTTGCGGCTTGTGTTATAAAGTAACAATAACAAAATCTGTCTGCCGTTTGGTACCTTCTGGTGATGTGATATTATCTGTCCAATTTGCAGCATGGCTGGTTTGATAAAACCTTTTTTTTTTTTTGCCATAGGGAAATGTTATAGACGGCATTTTATTGTCTTGCATATGCATGAGTCACGAAGGGGTTAAATAGAAGAAAATCTGTAATGTTTCTTTGATTTTTTTTTTAAATGTAAATGATAGGGTTTCATTTCAGATCCCTGCTAGATGCTTTTAGACCCCCTTCCACACAAAGCCAACTACAGCTATAGTCTCTGTTTATGTGAAGGTGATCTTGACATATGTGAGGCTGTATTTTGGTTCTCTTTGTTATTATTTTTTTTCTGCAAGGAGTTTTTTTTGCTGAAGTGGATACTAGTGAACATTTAATGGAGTATATTAATACCACTTGTATCACAGCCAATACGCCAAGAAAGGGCTCCATAAACCATTATCTAGTACACGTTCACAGACTTCATCTCTTTCTCTCTTTTTTCTGTTACTCACTAGCTTACATTTTTTTCCCACCTATGATTAAGCGTGGAATACGCGAAACGCGTTAGGTGGGGTCTGCTGACCACCCTTTCCCTTGTCTGCACTGTTTGGTTGGACTGATTTTTATTTGCAATAAAGCACAATACTTTTTTCAAACATCGGTTTGTTTTGGAGTATGATGTGCACACCGAATCTTGATTCCTATGCTGTCCTCGTCTGATCAACGTGGTGGAGCACCTATCTCCAAATTTACAGCAGGTAGAGCCAACTTCAGCGTTGTTTGCATACATTTTTTTTCCCTTTCTGTCCATCCCTGGGGGCTATTCACTAAAGGTGACTAGCAGGTGAGATGAACATTTCATCTCACCAATTTAGCTATACATTGTGCAGGGACAAACCTGGGGAGTTCACTTAGCGGTGGAAGCTAACCAGGTTTGTTTCAGCACAATGTATAGCTGAATTGGTGAGCTAAAAATGTTCATCTCACCTCCAACTCACCTATTAGTGAATAGTGTGTTAAACTGCTATTGGGGTAGTTCCTGATCTTTCAGTACTTGCCAATTCCTTCTCACATTGTGATCCATCTATCTGTCTAGCTATCTATCTCTTTCCCTACATAATAATATTTTAATTTTTTTTTTTTTTAACTCACATCTGGGTCAACATTCTAAAAGTGGAACATTCCCTTGGTTCCCGTGGTAACTGCTCCCCGTTTAGAATTTTGCACCAGCATGCATTTTATAATTAACCCCTGTAGTATTTAAGATGGTAGGGATTATAGTCCCACAGCAAAAGGAGAGCTACTGGTTGTTTTCCTTGCCAGGGTTGGTTGGCCCCACACATCTCACTTTGCACTAGTTGGAGCTTAGAGAAGCAGAAAGGACAAGCCAGTGATCTAATTCCAGTATTTTTAACTTTCTACATTGATAATGAATTTGTCTGACACTGTATTGATCCCTTCTCTTTGGTTGTATTGACATTACTTCTTATGCACACATGGCAAGATGCCTATTACCTTGAAGGCAACATGGCAGTCCCACAAACTGTACAGCAGACACAGCATTCAATATGACCTTTTTCGTTAAGGTTTCAGAGTCTGCGTAGAAGACAATGTTTATCAAAAGATCAATCCAGGTGAAAAGAAATGTGAATGTGGCATACGCCCTTAAATAATGGTATGTGTGTGTCTAAACGTGGTGTATCAGAGAGTAGTGTAATGTAGTGTTGAAAAAAAAGTATGCATTTGTTTTGTGCCTGCAATCTAATAATAATACAGTTTGCTTCCTCTCTGACACAAACTACAGCTGGTTTTCATTTTTTGGTTTTGATCATGGAGAGATTTTAGACAGCGGTTAGAATGTAGCAATGCAGGACACGTGTGGATATTAATGTTTGATGGACACACGTATAAGGACCATTTATAGGGCAATGTTGTCCTAAACGGGAGCAATCACCATGGCAACCAATAGAACAATCCTGCTGATTATATCACTTATAGAACTCTGACAGACTGCTCTTTATGCCCTAAGGACTAAACATTGTTAGTTTGAAATGAATCATTGATGCTATATAAACTTGTCTTAATGGAACTCATTTTATTGAGCTCAGAAAGATGAAATGCTGAGTGGACAATAATAATTAGTAAACCTAATGCTCTGAGGTTATATAACCACCAAGCTATATCACTGACACACAAGGTATGCTGCATCTTAGCGAGTAATGAAAATCATTCTGATTGGTCTATTTGTGTGCGGAGTCAAAATTCATCTCATATCATATATACTACATTGGTTACTTGAACTGCTCAATCCTCAGGGGTTCAAATCAAGTCACCACTTCATCTTTATGTGCTCGGAAAAATGACTACCATTAAGTTGTGTAATGATAACATCCCCAGAATGTACTTGAAAGCATGAAAACTTCTCAACTAATGCTTTGTTATTATAAATATGTGTTATTACTTAATTGAAACATAGAATTGCTATGCTCCATCTAGTCTAGCCATAAGCTTATCCTTTGCATGCTTATATCTGTTACTCTATTCTCCTCTACCACCACTGCCTGAAGGCTTTTCCATGCATCCACCACCCTCTCTACGACAACACTGTGCATGCTCTGTAAGGTACCCTTCACATATTCACGTCGAGCCGTTAAAACGTATATTTTCTATTTGTTGATATCATTTCAATTAGATCACGCTGCCTTTCTAGCTTTTTTTTGGTAATTGTAGTTTTTTTTAGTTTTTTTTATTATGTTTTTGTCTTGAAAACCCATTCAGTGCTGGAAGATATATGCACGGCAATATTGCTGGGGTTAAGTTGGAAAGGCTGTCTCATTTGACTAAGGACTTTAATTCGGCTACAAAATGTATTATGTTCTGTTGTATGAGAGAGAACATTCCTCCTCCCCCCCCCCCCCCCTCTCCCCGGATTCTTACATCGATGCTATCTCATACCCCCCTGCTCCAAACACTACATTTGTCTCCGCAGTGTGGATCCTCACTTCTATCAATCAATTCAGTTCCCTATCAAACAGGAGTGAAATAAACCAAACAGTGACAACATTGTTCTTCTTCAGACTCCATCTGTAAGTGATGGATTAAGTAATTTTTGTTCCCCTTCTGGAGAGTGCCAGCCATTCCTCATTTTTTTTTTGCTGTTTGAAAAAGGGAAAGAAAAAAAAAAAATGAAGTAACATTTCTTAAAATATAATACTGTCACTAGCCGAGAAGTCTATTAACATTCCAAACAGTAAGGACTGAAATAATCTATTGAAACAGTGGGAAAGATTTACATTTTGCCATATCTCCAGAGCAGCTGTATTCTGTTCTATATCCAATCATGTAAAACCATTTATTTGTCTGATAGCCCACCAAAGTCACACGACTATAAAATACATTAGCTTGTGCCACAGTGGAAAATCTTTGATCTGTATCAACAGGGGAAGCAATATAACAGGGATATTAGGATGCCTGTGGTTGTAAAAGTGATGGCGGTGGCATTTTTGTAGATTTTAACTGAAATTTAAATTCTCCGGCTATCCGACCCCGCATCTTTGACTCGACTATTTCTTTTTCTCCCTAGGTAAATACTAAATTTGGCCGCCAGAAAATGTTTCGGTTCATCCGATTGAATATAGAAGGAAATAAAATTCCTGGTCGCCCTATACAAAATTTGTTCATTGACTTATTCGTTTTTGGATGTAATTCGTCCATTATTTTCATTTTGGGAATTCCATTTGGGTGAATGGACGGAAATAAATGCCCAGTCTAGTTAGGGGTTAGGGATAATGTGTATTAGTGAGTGTGTGTGAGTGTGAGTATGTGTGTGTGTATTAGTGTGAGCATGTATTAATGTGTGTATTTATAAGAGTGAGTTTGTGTGCATTAGTGTTTTGTAGTGTTGTGTGTGTATATTTGTATGTTATGTGCGAGTGTTTGTGTGTATTAGTGAGTTTCATGTGTGAGAGTTTGTTTGTGTGTATTAGTGAGTTTTTCGTTATGTGTGAGAGTGTGTATGTGTGAATTAGTGAGTGTTATGTTTGAGAGTGTGTTTGTGTGTATTAGTGAGTGTTATGAGTGAGAATGTGTTTTTGTTTATTAGTGTGAATGTGTATTAGTGAGTGTTATGCATGAGAGTGTGTTTGTGTGTATTAATGAGTATGTTTGTGTGTATTAGTGAGTGTGTTTGTGTGTATTAGTGAGTGTTATGTGTGAGAGTGTGTTTGTGTGTATTAATGAGTGTGTTTGTGTGTATTAGTGAGTGTTATGTGTGAGTGTGTTTGTGTGTATTAATGAGTGTGTTTGTGTGTATTAGTGTGTGCATTTGTGTGTATTAGTGAGTGTTATGTGTGAGAGTGTGTTTGTGTGTATTAATGAGTGTGTTTGTGTGTATTAGTGAGTGTTATGTGTGAGTGTGTTTGTGGGTATTAATGAGTGTGTTTGTGTGTATTAGTGAGTGCATTTGTGTGTATTAGTGAGTGTTATGTGTGAGTGTGTTTGTGTGTATTAATGAGTGTGTTTGTGTGTATTAGTGAGTGCATTTGTGTGTATTAGTGAGTGTTATGTGTGAGAGTGTGTTTGTGTGTATTAATGAGTGTGTTCGTGTGTATTAGTGAGTGTTTTGTGTGATGTAAACGTGTTACTGCAAATGGCATCCAAATGGACGCATTATATTTTCATTCATTGCTCATTCATTGCTCATTCATTGTTTCATTCAGCTTCGTATTCAGAATTCAGTCAAAAGGACGCAAGATGATGTTTTTTGTCAATTTTTTTTTGTATGAATACAGATGCCCTAGTCTACTAAATCCCACTGTATTAATGTATCAGGACCCCCTTTTTTCCTATCCCGACCTCCTAGTTTTCTGTTGGTATTTTCTATTTGCTTTTCTGTGGATAGCTACAACTATCACAGTCATTACATAACACTCGTTACATAACAATCATTGGCCGGTGTTCAGATTATCTGACGGGCTCTCACCAGGAGCTTTATATCCTTCAGAATGGTTTCCCTGACGCTTCAAAGGAACCTCAACAGTTCTTAATGGTCAAGTTAATATTTGATCAGCAAAAAGACAGATCTGTCAGGAAGACAGGTGAGGATACGAGACTCTGTGCTTAAAATGGGAGTAAAGTCAAAATCTTTTTCAAATAAATGGTTACATTAGGAAATATTAAATGCTTCTTCAGTCTTCTCTCTGCTAAAGCTTCACAGGATATTGGCTTTTTATTTAATTACTTATATCAATCACCTGCCATTTTAAAAGATTTTGCTTTGCGTCCCCTCCAGGGACCTTGTCAATCCTGCAAAATGTGTAACTTCAGCTAACAGCCACCCTTACATTTCCAAGATCTATACGATGTATCCTGTGAAAAATGCAATTACCATTTAAGATGCCAATGTACGCCTACAGCTGTGTATTCTGATACAATCAGAGGACATCCAGAGAAAGCAACATTGTTCTGTGGGCAGATTCTCTCCTCACTGAACACTCCCTGAGGTTCAAAATGTCTGCAGTAAATGTTTAACAAAGAACAAAGAAAATACAAAATAACAGTTTACTCATCCTAGTGCTTTATTTTAAAAAAAGAACACTTTTGACTCCTTCTTTGACTGTCGGTGGTAGAAAGACCCTTCTAGACGTCTTATAGCAACACCTTATTCATAAATGACCCTATCTATTCACATAATAAGAACTCCACATCTTAGTTTTCTGCTTGGAAATTGATAAGAGAAAATATATCTAAATTGATATCCGCAAAATACTTAAAGAGGAAGTAATGCCAAAAACATAAATAAATAATAAATTAACCTTCTTTCATTTTTCAAATAATTTTTCTATCGTTCTCCAGTTAGAAGATAACACTAGCTAAGTTGGTGAGAGAAAAGCACTAGGAAACTTCCTTCATCCAGTCTCTGCTTGTGCATGTGATTGGTCAACAGGCACGCCCACAAAAGAAAGCCTCCTATTGGTAGGAGTCTACTAAACCTAAGCGATTGTATAACTGAAGACAGAACTTGGTAGAAAACCAAACTTAGTAGGAACAGGGGACCTTTAGAAAAGTGAGGCCCAAATAGTGCCGAATAGTGGTGCAATCTGTGCACGTGCCAATGTATAGCAAACGTTTGCGCTACCTGCGCCAGTCCTGATCTAGCGGGTTTTTGTGCTCAACCCATTTATAACAAAGTAGGTGCCGCAGTGGGATGAAAATGATACTGAAAATCTCTGCCACCTCGTGAGCGTTGGAAGTACAATTTCTGTCACAAAAACTGCTAGGAAGTATTAAAAAAAAAAAATGCAATTACTGGTATACATATGATTTCTGCGATTTGGAAGTTTATAAAATGTTCCAACTCATTATCTGCGCTTGTGTTGTAATTCGATATCTATGGGAATTCTAACCATTTGTTCTGTATTATCTTTACAGACTGGTCAGTTTTTATTTGAACTCAGCGATCTGACTTTCGTGGCCCCTGTGTAACATTCTGAGTATAAACCACACCTGTCACTTTCCTTCTCTTTCTGTGGCAGGAATGAAATTACCACAAATAAATCAGATGAATTAATTGCAAGTGGTCATCAGCTCCAAGTTACCAGTCTCACTGCAAAATCCGGCAACCCCCCCGCTGTCTAATTAAAACCCATACCATTTTCTATTGCCATTCTGTTAGTAATTACACTAAACAGGGAATCAGAATTCGAGATGTTGGGAATTAGTCCCTTATTTAAAGGATCTTGTTTACTTATAAGACAAAATGTTCCCACGGCAAGAAATCACCCCCCTTCTCCAAAAAATGTGCTCTCTTTCTTGCATCAACCAAGCAAATAAACAGGGGGGTTACCTGCGGCCCTACAGCTGCTGATGAAGTACATCCCCCATAGTGCTTTTCAGAAAAGTGTCTGGCAAAGGAGTATGGGAAATAGTTCTGCAACATCTGAAGGGGCCGCAGGTTTCTTACCCCTGAACTAAACAAACAAATGCAAGGTGACCAGTCAGCAGAATGCATGCTGTGAGCGTAGATATACTGGCTCTAAAAAGCTAATATATACTATGTTACCACTTACAGACAGTGACCCCTAACATCTTCATGCACCAGAGATCTGTATCAGCAGGGATAGAACAAATGCATCCTCCAAGAAAATGAACACAGCTCTGTATTATCTAAGAATTGTGGGAAAGTTATTATTTTTTTTAAAGGTGCACAATAAAATCAGGCAGGAGTGAGTTTGAAGCTGCATTTGGCCCACTGGTCACATGTTGGAGGTCAGTGGCCAAAAGTGAGTTGTACAAGTTATTGCTGTTGGGTGCTTTCTGTTGCAACCTGGGGTCCAAAAAAGTCATTAAAAGGACTAATAACAATTTGGAACCCGTAATGATGGAGCCTTTAAATGAGCTTTTAACATAGTTGCCAACTGTCCTGAATTTGCGGGGTCAGTCCTGTTTTTTTGAAGTCTTGACCTGTCATATTCGGGTCGGCATTACTATTGCCTATATTTAACATTGTGTAAGAGGAGCTCAATCTCATGCTGTCACACAATATCACAAAAACCCTCCCCCACATCAGGCTCCGCCTCTTGCGCAGTGCCTCAGGAACAAATTTGCAGATATGGCTTTTGCAACTCTCCATACTGAGGGTTTAGGAAATGGGGGGGGGGGGGTGGGGGGGTGGAGTGTGGCCACGCAAATGCATGGGCTTGGTGCCTGACATAGGATATCTGATACAATATTCGCAAACAGAAGTGGGCATAAGATGGGTAAATGAACAATTCTGCAGAATTCAAATATTCATGCCACAAAAGGTATAAGAAAAAGCACAAGATGAGTTCAACAGAGGTAAAAACACCGCTAACTACTCAAATGGACACAAAGGTCTGAAAGCCAAAAACTGAGGAGATACCAATCTTGAAGATCCTGAAGATCCTTGAAAATTAAAAAATATGGGTAAGAATGCCAAAGAACCAAAAAAACCCCAAAAACATTGCATGCGTGAGTGGTCATAACCCAGAATGCTTTGCAGTTTTGTTGAGTCAGGAGTTAAGTTTTTTCTTTTTTCTTTAAACATTCTCTCGCTAGAAAGGAAGCCCTATAATAATCCCCTCACTCCAAATCCCCAAAACAAACCGAAGTGAAGAAGGATGACAGAAAAGGTGATTTCACTCAACTTAAGGTCACATCCCCTGGAGTGTCTGTACTAAAGACGGAAGTATTTATCCTAATAATTATACTGTACAAGCTTTCTTCATTTCCTTACAAGAATTAACCTAAAGGGTTCCACCAAAACTACCTAGTGTTTCAAGATCAATTTCATGGCTTTTTTTTTTTTTTTTTTAAAGAGTTTTCCATCCTGCAGTGTGAATTAGCTTCCAGGATCAAAACATTGAATCCAGTGTGAATGGAAAATGTTAAAAAACAAATAAATAAATAACTAAGCAGAATTGCAGGCAAATGCACCAACGATTATAAGAAAAATGTGTTGATGAGATCACTTTGTGGAGCCATATGCAAATTAGTTGTTCTCTGTTGAAGTAATTAATTTGCATATGGAACAGACAAGAAGATTGTACTGTGTGTGTGTGTTTAAGCCAGTAGAAGGCTGCGTAGGGCAAGCCCTTGTTCTGGAGAATGATAGGAGACAGACAACTGTGGGAACGTACTCCCCCCCCCCCCTGTCTAGATACATCCAGGGGGTCTGAGTCTTGGTACAACGGAGCACACCCTCAATTAAAGTTTCTGTGTCCTCATAATTAGTTGGAAAATAGAGACAGCTTGCTAATGTATGGGTAGAACCCACGAGAGAGTCTCATATGAAAGGGGCTGAAATTCCCATCTCAATTCCCTGCAAGTCTCTCTTTATTGAGTTTACCCTATAGTCAGTATTGTGAGTACCCCTACACTAATGGAGAGAATCAATTGGCCCCTGGCAGACCTCGGCACACGGAAGTGAGGGTTCTGTTCTAGTTGGCTAAGTTGACAGCATCGCAGCCAGATCGGCTGCGCCCAGTGGTGTATTTATCTTTTGTGCTGCCCTAGGTCTGATTTAATTCATGCACCCCCCTCCCTCTGCCCCAAGCCTCATTGGTTTCACCCCTTCCTTGCATAACCTTTGCGCAGATTGCCCCACATCTCATTGCCCAGCACCAGGTATAAAGTGACCACATTTCATATTTACCCTTCAGCCACACCTTTTTTTCATAAATGCATTATAATATTATTCTGAACATAATGGGAATCGTAGTCTACACGAGCAGTCTTAGACATATACAGAGGAAGGTCAAATACAGTGAGAGGCATCTACTGGGAGAGTAATAATAAATGATTTGGACCCCATGTGTTGTGAACTACACTTCCCATGAATCCCAGCCAAATGGCTGGATGAGGAGGGTGGCAGTATACTCCACAGCAGTTTACTTACAGACGTATGTGTATACAGAGGCAGCTATAGACACAGAAGAGAAATAGATAGCACAATTTGCATTATGCTCAGCCAGTCATTTTTGCTGAGCTGACTATAGATATAGATACATATGGAGACTTGGAGCATAATATATACATTGATACATACATGCATACAATTATAGACTCAGTTTGTGGCAGCCACACTCTGACCTAATGTGTGAGCTGCTGTCACAGTAACATCAGCTCCTCTTGCCTGCTAATCCTTGATAGGGATGAATAAAAACAGGACAGTCAGGTCACACAGTGAAGCTTTGCTGCCGCCCCCCTCCAAACTGCTGGCTTAGGCCTGGGCCTATTTGGCCTGTGCAGGAATACATCACTGGCTCCGCAGAGGAAGTCCCAGGTTTTGATTGGTTGTTGGCATCAGATTTTTTTTTTTTTTAACAACAGTAACCGTCTCTGAGGAGAGTTTGAAAATGTTGCGTTTGTGAGATCATCATTTCCTCATATCTTGAAATAATAATAATTATATTAAGTTTGCATTAGCTCGGTTAGATTAAATTATTACTCCGTTGATTGTATTGTTTTGAACTGAATTATGTAAGCAGATTTCTAGGTGACAGATTCAAGTTAAATTTAACTAGAGCAATAAACATGTTTATGGGATTATCCCTCCAACAAAGCATATGTGCTACAGCCAGACACAATTTATTATATAATCCAGCTCTCTGCATTAATTGTAGTATTTCCTGACACTCACTTAAAGCCCGTTTATACCACTCGATAACACCCCATTCCTTCCTTAATTTCAGTAACATCTTTGTCAAAGTTTTTACTTTCATGTTTAATTAAACCCATTTCAGGTAATCAGAATTAAAAGAATAAAAAATCCTTTTCCTTGAGACGCAAATACGCAGGTGAATAAGTATTTCCAAGAAATCTGCCTGTGTTTTATTTATCTGTTAGGAGGGACCGTTGCCCTGTAGCTGTTTTTGCAGGTTACGCAAACGGCAAAGCAATCCCAGGTGACTTTATGCTTCGAGGCTGCTAAACCACTGTCCTGGTTTATAGGAAAAAAAAAAAGAAAGAAAAAGAGAAGTACTGTGGCTTTGTAAACCCACAAATATGTGGAAGATTGTTCGCCATGGGCAGAGCGGACCTGAGAAACAGTCTTAAAATCGAAATTTGCTAGAAGTGTCCTCCTGACAATCTATTTACCATCTCGTTCGTTTCGGTCAGCCAACGAATCCCTCTTGTTATTGTCCAGAATAAAGACAAAGTCAGGTCCCCCCCACCCCGGCATTCATCCATGCTGCCTCCACATTCTAGAACTTTTTACCGTGCTCAATCAGAGAGGCGTTATCCTAACAGACTTTAAAAAACCCCATCTAGACTCACCTCTTTTATCAGGCATGTCAGTGTGCTTATCTGACCATCGGAAATGCGTAACTTTTATGCCTGTTTATATATTTGTAGGGCGCTTCAAGTCTCAGAGGGATAAAAGAGTCTCTAAAAATGGCAAATTATGGTAGAGGGAGGAATCGACGCATCAAGGGAGAAATATGATGAGGCTCCTTCTCAGCCTTGGAACGTACTCAGTGTTACATTCCTTTACATCAAATGCGTTGACAGGCCAAAGCATCTACTCCTCGACTCCAAGGTGAGACTTGAATGAAGTCAACGCGTGTAATCTTAGGAAAGGTTGGACCAGCTTGATGAATAGTTAGGTCACACATCATTTTTTTTCAGATGGCAGTGAATGGCCCCCTGTGAACATTGAATATTATCATTGATATTTTTATATGGAAGGACCACGGTCTTCAAGAACCATGAACTGGATGTATGCAGCCATACTCCCATCTACAAGCAATTGCTGTTGGACAAACCCCTTGTAAACTACATGGTAGCAATTGCCGTAGAAAGAGAGTCAGACATTGCTGATACTCGCTGCTTGGAAAATCAAATCTTGATTGTGACGGGACATTGTCGGAAATCTAGTCCTCCGAATGTTCTAAAACCCCCAAACTTATTTGGACTTTGGCTTTGTCTTATGTTCAGGATCCCTGCTTAAATTCCTTCACTGTATTAACCTCTACTGCTTCTGGAAGGCTATCCCATGCGTTCACCACGCTGTACGCTCAGATTACGCCCACCCATTTTATCTTCTACGGATATTGTAGAAGACAATGCAGTGTTAGTCAATGGACCTTCACCAACCTTGACACAGACACTTTTTCCGCGCCCTAGCACTGGGGGCCCCTACATGCATTGCCTATCCTGGCCACAAGCCTCGTCACTTGAGCAAACCATGGTCTCCATGGCAAAACCCCAGGGATCTCGACCTACCTTCCATTTACCGTCGGAAAGGGTTAAACCATAGATTGTAGATAGCCCTGGGGGAGGTTGAAAGCCTGTTGAACCTGTTTTTACTTTTTTTTTTTTTTAAAGCTGTCTGCAACGTCTACAATATTATCCACAATGCCTAGGGCGAAAAGTGAATAGCTGCTAGAAATGTACCTTAACAAAAGGCTAAAAAACCTTGGTAAGTCTTTTGTTTTTACACCAGCTTTATGACCACTAACATTATTCCCCGTACTCTGCGTCCAGATAACATGTCCGCATCTCGCTATAGAAAAGGCTCTTTTACATTCTAATGCGACCTCAGAGCCGTTCCTCAAATCACAAGAACATCTGACTATACTTGAGATTGAATTGAGCTAATGGCATTCACCTCATATTTAGATGCAAAATTGGGAGATAAAAAGGCCTTGATGTGAAAAGGGAAAAAAAAAAGGGGGGGGAACCGTGACAGGAGAAGGAGGAGGGTGAGGGAGGTACATCAGGGGGGGGGGGGGGGAGAGCGGGGGGGGGGGGGGAGGAAGCAGATTAGAGATATTGCTAAAAAAAAACAAAAAAAAAATCTTATGATTGGGAGCTGATAGCAATAGTCTCTCTTTCTTTCTGGAAAAATAAAAAATAAATAATACAAACCCTACAGCCCTTGGAGATGTCCCTACTCCTTTTCTTTCTTTGCTTTTTTTTTTACTTTTAATGATAGAATCTTTTATATACTCCAGCCGAAGGAAAAAAAAAAAATTCAATGTTGCTGCATATGTGTCCAAGAGATACCTTGACCTTTTAAAAAATCTTACTTTTTAAATCAGATGAAAATGGTTATTGCAATATTCTCAGGCCCTGTAAGATTAAAAAAAAAAAAAGGCAGCTTTCTTCTCTGGGTAATCAGGCCTGGATTACATTTATTAAAAGTGCAGCATCTTACATGTAAATGACAGTTGTCATTCTCGCAGAATTATATTAAATCCTCTGCAGCGGCCGTCTGATTTTTAACCCCAGCTAAACCTTACAAAATGGAATAAAATATTCCTTGCCGATTCTTACAGGTGTCTGACAATGTACGGTGAGCTCGGGGGGGAGAATTAAAGCAAGAGGCCATTTTTTTTTTTTTTTGCCAATAACATATTCCATAATTATATCATATGAAGATGTAATATAGATGAGCATTTTACTTGCATACGCCAAGGCTGAACATCCATTGATTTAAAGTGACAGCAACACATCAGTAAAAAAAAAAAAAAACAACCTTAAACTATTATTATTAAAAAAATATACCATTCTATTGGTTCCTTTGTTTTTGGAGAGACATGCCACCTGCATGCGTCACAAACACTGGGATACATTCAGATACAACTTTTAGCATCATTAGATATATTTAGCAATCAAATCGCTACATACAAAAATCATAAACCTCCGAAGGGGAGGGGTCCCTTTAAAGGGAGGAGTCATCATGCAAATACTATGCGAAGCAGTCAAGATGGCAGCTTCCACTGAAAAAACAAGGGCAATAGCCATTTGTTATGTACGCCTTTTAAAAATAAATATATAACCTGACACTTTTGTGTGCTTCTCAGTGCCTTGAATCTTTATATCGCTTGCACTGACGCTTAGACCGAGAGATTCTGGACGAACACAACACAAAATCCCATTATATATAGGCGCACAGAGAGATAGCACCATTATGGGGTCTTCTTTATATACTGATTAAAAAATCTGGCTTTGGAAGTGTTCACTGGTTGTGGGCAAATACCTAACTCCTCCTTCTTAGGCTGCCACAACCAATCAAATCTCTCCTAAAGGGGAGTGGTATGTTTATAAGGAGAAGTAATCATGCAAATAGTATGCAAAGCATGGAAGATGGCTGCTCCCAATAAACAGACAAAAATGATTATCCCGTGGGAAGACGATTACATAGGTTTATTAAATACAGATAATGAATATAGAGCCTTGGTTTAATGCATGATACACCAATAAACACGCAGGACACTATGAAAGCGATTAGTGGATTTTAATGAAAGCCTGGGTAGAGCTATAAATAAACGGCACAGCTAAAAGATGGCGTGCAATTTCTTGGTAGCATTTTTAATGGACTATATATAACTCAGTGAGGCTTCCCGATCATTATATATTTCTTCTGAAACATAGAGCATGAACATACTCCCAGCACTACTTATTTTTCTAGCTAATTACAGCAGGTTCCTACGCAGACCACTGTGCGTTAGGTTTCGAGATTATGCTACTTAGCGCGATTAGAGAATCAGATGAGCACGCGAGGTGGTGTGTGTCAGTCTTTGAAGAGGTTACCTAAGTATTAAAATCATTCCTGGACCACTTAGATTAGTGTCAGGGGATTTAACTGTGGTGTAACTAGCATATCATCATGCTGAAAATTCACCAACCTTAACCTTTTCTCTCCTTATCTTCAATATTAAAGGAAAAAGCTGGTGGCTCTTTCACGCTGAAAATGTCTAACTTAAAAACATATCCTTTTAATTTCCAGCGTGTGAGTCCTTTACCCCATATAGGGTGGGGAGGTGGGAGGTGTATACCTGGTAATGAAGCCCTAATCGTAGCTCTAATGGCAATTACGGCCTATTGTATAAAGCAAACTCTCAACAAATGTTTAGAGTTTGCCCTACGAGTGCCAATTTCACACTTCCAGGGAGTTTAGGCACACATATACATGACACAACCCACGTATAAACATCCAGCACCTGAAAAGTGTTGGACGTCCTCTGCCAAGCTTTGTTTGACAAAGGCATAATATGGAGGAAGACCTTTGGGGACGAATGAGCCATTTTATTGGTGTCTCTATGCAAACAAGATAGTTTGAGCTTCCTAACACCCTGTGTAACTGCATGAAAGCTGCCAAAAATGAGGGCTCATATCTATGGACAATGAACTTAAATCATTTGGGCCAAATTGGAAAAATTCTCCAAATTTTCATTTTTTGGGGATGCAGCTGTTTTAATTTACATTTTGGAGCATGGTTGTCGTCTCCTAATTCACTGTTTCATAAATGAGCCATACAGTTTTGGTAACAAATCTTGTGGCTTGATTGATGGCTATTGTGAATTGTTCGTCTGTTGCTAGAGTATAGCCTGAGACACCTATGTATGTGCCTATCAACATATTCAGTATTTGTAATTACTACTCTTACATTTTATTATTATAGCATATAGTTTTCCACAGAAGGCCCTCTAGCCTCCTTCCCTCCGAACCTCCATCTGTTATACTCTACGCAGGGGTCCCCAACCCGCGGACCAGGCTTCTGTTCAGCCAGGCCGTTTGCTGCGAGGGAAGTGTTCTGCGCTCCCCTCCAGCCGGTTACTTTATGAAGCGTGGCTTCAAAAAATTTCAAATAAATAAATAATTGTGACCGGATATGACCTTACGTCATATCCGGTGGCTGTGTTTCCCTCCTCCGTGCAGGAGGGAAGACTGCACGGAGGAGACGACCGGAGAACAACAAGGAGGTAAGTACTGGGGAAAGGGGGGGAGGATGGTGGCATATAATGATAAAAATACTGGCATACTGAGTGGCTAAATACTGGCATAATGAGTGGCAAAATACTGGGATACTGAGTGGCAAAATACTGGCTTCTTGAGAGGCAAAATACTAGCATATTGAGTGGAAAAAGACTGGCATATTGAGTGGCACAATACTGTCATATTGAATGGCTAAATACTGGCATATTGATCGGCTAAATACTGGCATATTGAGTGGCAAAATACTGGCATATTGAATGGCAAAAGACTGGCATATTGAGTGGCACAATACTGTCATACTGAATGGCTAAATACTGGCATATTGAGTGGCTAAATACTGGCATATTGAGTAGCTAAATACTGGCATATTGAGTGGATAAATACTGGCATATTGAATGGCTAAATACTGGCATATTGACCAACTGCTCCCAACTCGATTTCCCCCAGCCACGGAAAATTTTTCTTCAATGGAAACGGTGCCTGGTGCCAAAGAGGTTGGGGAGCACTGCTCTACAGTATTCTCCTTTATATTCCCTCGGTTGTTAAAACATTTGAAATAGAGACATCCCCTACAGCAGCGGAAAGGTTTTTTTCACAGTAAAAGCTGGGAATTACCATGCTACTATGTTAAGAGTATAAAATGAAAATTTTAAATGGGACAAAAAAACACACTCTTCCCTACTGTATTGCCATTTTTTTCCCATGATGCTAATCCCTTTGCACGAAACTCAACAGTCAGGGATGACAGCCTGTTTACATCCCGCCTGGATGGAGCACGCAAGCCAGGAAATGAAAAACTTGAATAAAATAAAGCTCTCTGGCTTTTCTTTGTTCTGACACTTAGCACATTGTATAGATTTAAAGCTTCTCTTCGTGGCTATTTATTAGACAACATATATGCTTTCCATTTTTGTTTTCCTCCCCCACCCGCCTGCCCCTTCCTTGATCTCTCTAGTTTGCACTGTCAACCCGTACAGACCATGATACAATCGGGTGGAATAATAACACAAGTTTGATTTGTGAGATTCAGTACAGGTGCAGAGAGGCTATTAAGACCTTCTTACCTCAGCTGTTTTTATTTCTGGGCCATGGAAAAAAATTGTAATAAATGATGCTACACCCAGACAAGGTAGAAGGCTCGTTTGTAAATCATTTAGAGCCAAGAGATGCCCTAGGTTGACTCATCGCACGCGGCTGGGTAAAGATGCTGCTGTACGAAAAAAAAGAGTGGCTGGACATAGGGATGGAAGTAAGATCTTATCTGCAACTTGGGTTTATTGTTATCTTAAAGGATTTGTACGGAACACCTAGCACACATGGAGCATACTCGCCTACCCAGGATCCGCTTCAGGAGAACCAGCTGACACTAAAAAACAAAACGAAGATATATATCTAGAAATAGACAGATTTTTATTGTATTCTGTGGACCAATAAGATATAGTGCATAGCGACCGAAGTGCAGGATAAAGACTAGACCCTACGCGTCTCGCACTGAGCGTGCTTAAACATTAGCTTAAACATTTCTCCTGGAGAGGATCCTGTGACGCTGGTGCATTATTTTGGTGTGTTCCCCGGGAAGCAGGCAGACCAGTCTGGTCGGCAACGCGAAAGCAGAGGGTCTCCTCTGTGGATCCCTCTTTGAAAACAAGGGTCTCTCTCGCCTCATTAGCAGAGAGAGACCACTGCTCCATACAGACCCCAATTAGGTGAGCGGGGCAAGCTCTAATTGGCTGTGTGCGTGCAGTCTGGTTCGGCCTCAACTCTGAGGCAAAGCCAAGTGTAAATCTGCATGGGGACACTATTATTGAAGGGTTGAAAAAGTTTGGTTGTCCTACTCTTGGATTCTTCAACATTACAATGTGGATACATGGCATAGAAACTTGATCTATGCATTGTCTTGGCAGAATTGTCAAGAAGATGTGTCTGTACTGTTTTCTGTTGATGACATCATCTTGTGGCACAACATGCAAATGAATGATTGTGCAGTACTGTAGCTCATTTGCATATGGTGTCACATGGTGATGATGTAAGCAGGGGGTGGCTCAGACCCATTTTCTTTAAGTTTAAACATTTCATTACAATTCTGCTAAAATCAATTGCTTTCCCCCCATTTATTCTCTATATAAATATTACCCAGCTGACTTCTCCCTTCAGAGAGAATAATTGCCGTGTGCAGAAAAGATTCACTGATTAATCCTGTATCATGGAAGATGCTCCCAGGTTTTTATTCTCACATTATCTATTCCTAACTCTGGAGATAATTTAGATATTTTTTGTGAAAATGAATTGTGTTTTTCTCTCATGATAATGGGTGGGCTGGAAAAATTGCACTATGGACCACTAACAACAAGTTGCCAGCCCTCCCCTACTCTTTGTAGTGCCAGCCCTCCCCTACCAAACACAATCCAATAACACAAAACATAAAATATATTACCCTATTTACCATTAGACACAAACTTAACAGAAGTAAAATAATGGATATGTCTATTTGGATACAATTATAACTCATCATCCAGTATCCCTTATGTGTACAGCTCTTATTTGTGATGACCTGATAAAGTCATTTTTCTAAATTTTACACTGTTTTAATGCTTTTATATCAATACTACTGTCTCTTAAAGGACAACTGTAGGCAAAAAAAAAAAAAATCATGTTTAATTGAAAGACATCAGGTGTAGATGGTGTGTGTAGAGATGATTTAATGAAGGAATCCAAATAAAGCACCTTATTGAGCCCTTCATATAGCGCTAACAGGAGGCAGACATGTTGGATAGAATGCGGGGTCAGATCTGCAGTAACCTTCATGCAGGTGAATGAAGATCTGCCCCAAGATTCTATACAACATGTCTGCCCCCTGTTAGAGCTATATGAACCAATGAGTGCTCAATAACGTACATTATTTGTATTGTTTTATTAAAGCATTGCTATGTAAAATGCCTTCACTTGATGCAATCTTTCAACTAAACCCAAGTTAATGTGTTGGTACAGTTGTCCTTTAATATGATATTATATCCATGACCTTCTACCTTTTATTCTGCTGCAAGAACCTATTATATCTTACTAACTTGTTGCAGTATTTTTATTTTGAAAATATTCTAAATAAAGATCTGCTCAGATTTTCTAACCTCTGCTTTGACTTTACCCCCCCCCCCCCCCCCCCAATGTATAAATCTAAATATTTGTACAGGAACCAGAGTTCATTTCACACGGTAATCTTTAACTGACTATCCTGGGTAATGCTGGATTAGCCTTAGGCAGTCTATATGCTTTATTTAGGGAATCATACGATGTGCAGGACCCAGGGTTTGTGAGGGGGGGGGGGGGGGGGGGAATGATGCAGAGATTAACATGTCTAATCCTAAAGCAATTATTAATAAAAGTATTTGGACCCCCAGTCTGAATCCTTAACTCCACGTCAACAACAGCTACTGGGGTATACACTAATTATTTTATTTCTTTCCCTGAGAGAGAGAGAGAGAATATTTTGGGCAGGGGAGAGTTAAATTTAATTCAAATGACAAGACATTTGTTTCTCTTGTGCCAGCATACATATTCATTAGGTTACACCAAAGGGAGAAAGAGCACAGGCCTCCGAGGCTCCAGTCCACCATTTTGTGGAGATAAAGGATTTATTGTTATGTGCTCACCTGTGCCTTAACAGATGGGTAAAGAAGAGACCCTGAGAACGTGTTAATTGCTCTTTTTAATTTACTTTGGTTCAAAAAAGCTAAGAAAATACCCCCCCCCCCCTCTAATTAAGGGGTCTACGCTGGATCTGGGCATCTGTCCTGTCTAATCAGAATTGCTTTATGAGGGTGAGAAACGCCAATGCTTGTCCAACCCTCTGACAGCACCAAGAAAAATGTATTAGAGAGAAATATTTTACTCGGTGTGGGCATCAACTTAACAATAATAAAAACGCTTCATTCCGGGTTTAATCTGTTACTCGGTGGGCAACGGGAGAAGAACAAATATTTAAAATTAAAAAACAAGAGGTTGCAGCTCCCTTGCAACTAGGAAGCTCTGCAATATTTTTTTTTAAGCAATTAAACAGCAAAGAAATAAAAACCAGTTGCAGTTCAAATGGTACATCGACACAACTGTGTTTCACTCGCTCTGATCTATTTGACGGGCTCGATAATTTATGTAAAATAATGTTTAATTGACAGTCTAAGCTGATTGAGAAGGCAAAACCCTTGGTCCTGTTTTTAATGTACGGTAAGAACACATGCTATTTAATAATCCATAAAATAGTATCTGTAGCCTGATTAAGTAAGTCGTTTATGTTTTACAGCCTGTCTGATTTATTCTCGTGGTTTGCAATTCCACATTATTTGCAATTGTCAGGATTGCGGAGTTGGCTGGCAAACCATCAATTTAACCGAACAAAGAGAACTATTTTCTCGTACACATATAAGAGCTGCGTTTACCGTATTTACACGCTGGGGTAATTACTACTAAATTATTTAATACTGACATATTCATTTTGTTTCATTCCCACTATATTGTGTGTCTGGATTGGGGTTTTGACCTCGATTAGATGGAAAAATAAACACTGGTCATTTATTCAGTTCCATGAGAATTTACGTTTAGTTTAATTTTTAGGTTTTAAAAATACAATGATTCCCCCCGGCCCCCCCCCCCCCCCCTCTATTTTTTTTTCTAGTTTGGTAATTAACACTCTCTTGTAAAAGAGTAATGACCTCCAAAGAGAATACTGTTATTTAATTGGGCCAAACACAATATAAAAACGCAAAAAAAAATTAAATACAATATAACATGCCAAATACATACTTTAAAAAAATAATTAATTGAATGTATTGTTTGTTTGTTTCCATCTAGAAGTGAAAGTCTGAATAATTAATAACCTCCTCGTAGCCTATGGCAATCACATTAAGTGGGAGTTACATGTAACGAGCAAAGATGGTGCAAAGAGCAGAGCAGTTGCCATGGAAAACAGTGGAATGTTCCATTTTGTCCTGAAACTCTGTAAATCTCAAATTGGATTACATGTCAGGACCCCAGGGTATAATACTATAGGTACACCAACAGCGCCTAACAAAAACTAGTGTGACATTAAAATATGACCTTTTTAACAAGAGAAGCCAGCACTGGGGCTTGACGAAAATTCGTGTCGCGCTATAAATTAGCCACGCCTATTTTCCCGCTCAAGAGAAAAGTGTTGTAATGAAGAAAACTTAATCGTTGTCTTAGAGGGGCATGTACTTAAAAAAAAAGTATATTTTATGTGCAAAACTATTTTTGCGCTTTGTCTCCTATTGTAATGTACTAAACATTTAACACTCCAATAGGACATACGCGCAAATTGCGAATAAAAACAGGCAATTTTGCAAATATTTTTTCTACCTCTTTTGATAGCGCTCGCTAAAAGACGGTGTAATTTTCACACGCAAATAAGATTTATTTTTCACAAAATATCCGCAAAGCTCTTTAGCGTGCGCAAATCTAATCGCAATTTATTAGCGCAAACGGAAAAATGCACGCTAATTAAAAATAAACGGAAGAGGAGCAAATCAGGGAAAACAAGCGCAGAATGTTACAAATAGTCGCAAATTGCTTCTTACTCATGTTTTACCTACTTTTTTCCCCCACTGCACTTGTTTAGTACATGACCCCTTTAGTGTGCAATAGAAATGGACCACTCTGTAGAGAGCCCATCCAGTAAGGACGAATGACCGGTATAGTCTCTGTGATGTCAGAGTGTTAGATAGGCACACTCCTTTTTAAAAGAGCCTCAAATTGATTCTGAGGACTAATTGTTCTGGAACTTCTTCTAGAATGGGGGGGGGGGGGGGTCTTTCAAAACATGGGGCAGGGATCAGTAAAAGGTTTGAATAAAAATATTCCCACCTTCTACTGACCAAAAGGAGACAAAGGGACCTGAGGGTCCCCCTTCTTGTTCCAAGATGCTCCTGGTGACTTCACAGCTTATTTGCACTTCAGAGTACTGCTCACATCATATGATTAAATTGTGCTGATATATTAATAATAATAATTGTGATTAATTAACACGTTATTAATAATTATAATGTCTTTATAAATAGAGGTCTCTTGATGGGCCTGCTCTCCAAGGTGGCTGCCTACATCCTGACGATGCTGTCTACCTATTCTCAGCGGAGTCCACCAATAAAGCCTCCATAATCCCATCTCTAATTCCTGATGACACCCAAAGCACACCGATGAATTGAAAGGTGTGTGTAAATCAAAAAAGCGAGGGTGCTTTATTGCGACATTTAATTAGTCTCCGGCACTGTTGCGTATGGATGAATGTTTCTGTAAACACTGCCAGACAATAGCTTTCTTTCTCTCGAGGATAACACGCTGGATAGTGTATTTTTTTTTTCGGTACAGGCGTGAACATGTTGTCTGTTCACACAAGTTATTATGAAAAGCTCAGCTCACGCCGTTAAAATAAAGAAAGACGCTCTTACTAGGCAAGCTATGCACTGCGTGACCCGCACCCTCGTCCAGCCGAAATACAATCAGTCCTTGAGTGACATCAATGTGACTCCCAGAGATTCACACTGATTTCACGTGGTCGGTCGCCATCCTCCATGCCACTTGGCTGCTGTAAGGGTGTAATTCGTATGTTTATTGATTTTTTTTTTTTTTTTAAATCTTTGCCCATTTCAGGTGGATTCTGGCTATTTTTTTTTTTATAATTGCAGGGAATTGACAAGGGCGTTCAAAACTTTAACACCAAAGTAGCGGAGTTGGAAAAAGCAAAGTAGCTGAATTGGAGATTTTTTTCTATTTAGTTACTGTACTTTACTTTTGGCCTTAAAGGGACTGTCTAGTGCCCAGAATGCATCTTCAAAACATTGATGCATATTAATGTGCTTTCAAAGTGCTTTAAAATGCATGTCTTACATTTTGCATTGCTTAAAATATAAAATACTTACAGCTAGAAGAAATTGTGAAATTACAGCAGTTTGCAAGAAACAAGGACTGCCCACACTAGCTGATTAAAATTAATTTCCTTTTTTTGCTGCAGGAACCAATGAGAATAATGTCATTTAAATGAATGGAATATCCTGTCTCTCTAGTGATGTCATCAGACAAAGTGTTGCACTGTTAAGAGATCCTACTGTGTACAAGAGCATGTTCACTCATAGGCCACTCAATAGACTCAATATTTGGAGCACAGGAAGTGACTATATGAAACAAACTTTATGTTCTCAGTGTCTATATAATCAGTGGTGCCGCACCTGCAGTAAACATGCAGAGTAATCCCTGGGGAGGGCTTGAGTCAAATATTAAATATGTGATTTATACAGAATACCTGCATCAAATCACACAGGGATAAAAGCCTGTGCACTATACAAGCAGTAATCTTGCACCAAAGTGAGTTTGGGGACTAGACTGACCCTTTAAGTTTGGAATTCCCATCTCAATTCCCTCTTTCTTTGAATGAAAGCCCTAAAAATGGACCAATGAGCAGTGTTGGTTGACCCCACACCCTCTGTGAGCAATCCTGGGATTTTGGCTTATGGCAAACATTTATAGAGCTTTTTGCCAGAGGTCTTTAATAAGCTGCCTGGGTATAAAATATATCACTATAAAGATAAAACTAAACCTGATCCTGGATTCATGGAGCCATAATAACCTGAGATTATAGGTCTTTCTCTTACCAGTTGGGGTTATTTAAAAATAAAATCATGCATCACTGCTAAGGAATCCTTTAAACATTTAGCTCAGTAAGCCTCACATTAAGATATGTCTCTTCCAAAATCTTGCTCGGGGCAAATTTGCCAGCCATGATTTACAGGTATTTGCACAATGCACCTTTTTATTCCCATTCTGTGCACAATTACATTGAGTCCATTGATCTGAAATCCTTGTATCTCATTGTTGTATCATCTAGTTTTAGAAATTAAGTTTTTTTCCCGTCACTATTGTTCTGCTCATTTGAGTCTTCGGCTCAAATACAGACACGGTGGTGGGATTTTCAGTGACATTTTTAATAATCTCAACCACCTACTGTTTATCTGCATAGTAAAGTAGGTCTGGTGAGAGATTTATTAAGGAGAGCCGGGGAGGTAAAACAGACTCAGCAACAATGAAAAAAATAAATAAAAAACCCCACAAGGCCAAGTCTGTGACATATTAAAAACAGTAATTTATTATTGATCATTAAAACAGTGACATGTGTCATATCCGTTAACATGGTCACCACATGCACTGGGAACACACCGTTAATTATTTAAAAATACAATAAAAAAAATTGGGAAGGGTCTCAAATTTGTTTAATTCTCAGTGTTGCAGGTTTGATTTCCTGGCAGGGTCAATTCAGCCCTTCCTCCAAGATAGATCTAATTGTCTCAGGGCTTCCATTAGTAGTCAAAATGAACTAGTTGTATTTATCTTAAAAATACAATATTCATGGACATAATATTGGATTAAAATAAAATATTTATAAATAATGCAACTTTAAGTTGTTGGATATTATTTTACTGATTTTATTTCACCTATTTTGTAGAATCCAGAGGGTGGACAATGTATGTAAAGCAAATTTTATTTCATGCGTACAACACATAGATCACATAATAAATACAAAACCAAAGGAACGGCCATTTGGTTCTCGGATTCCTCGAAGGATTACTGAAGAAGCAAGAAATGGAATATAAAAGGATAATACTGAGTGTTCTCACACATAGCACTGGACATGTATGTACCAGGAGGTGTTAAACAAGGATCTTTGAAGAGGGGAACATAATACTCTAAACAGGGGCTTTGTACAACTTCTGGTCAGTTTGGTGAAGAACTAATGACCTCAGGATTAAATCAATACTCAAAACCCCTATAATTACTTGTTATAATGATTTAAACCAAATTGAGAAGGGAGGAAAACTCCACAATAAACAGGAACCTTAATTGACTTCAAACAAATAAAGATGATTCTTTGGGAACGTTTAACCAAGCATGCTGAATTAGATGGGTATGAGTATGTGTCTAAAATGACTAAATCCCTATAGTTTTATATGACTGCTCCATAATTAGGTGATTATATGGACTATGTGACCTAAACCTTGCTTGCACTTTGAATGGAAGAAGGCAATGGGTGCAGAGAAAAATGTCTTTTAAATGCATTTATAATATTATCGGTTTAAAGCTTCATGTCTCCATTAATTTAAAAGGGAAATAATAAAGCTATAGGTGATGTCATAAACTTGACACAACAACTGTTTTTATCTTAAAGGGACATTCCAACTTGTTTAACCCTTGCTTCCTTCAAGGAAGGAAACAAAACATGTCCCGGGATTTTTAATAGATACACCCGGGTTTACTCTCTGCTGTGTCTCACATAGACATGGCAGTTCCAGGTTGTCGCGTGCTGACAAAACGTCAGCATGCGCACAGCCAATCAGAGCGGGGGCTAGTCCCTCTCTAACAGCCGAATGGCACCATGCTGCCTGCCACTAGCCACCAAGGACAAGGCTAAGTCCTGGGGGTATGTGGGCATGTATTGGGGGTGATGGGGACTTGTATCAAGGGGGATGGGGGCAAGTATTCGGGGTGATGGGTACATGTGATGGAGGCATATGATCGGGACATGTTATGGGAGCATGCAATGTGTATGTAATGGGGTGATGGAGTATGTAATGGAGGTGATGGGGCATTTAATGTGTGTGCATGTGGGTGATGGGGCATGTAATAGGGTGATGGAGCATGTCTGGTTGTGCAGTGTGGGTTAATGGTAATGTTGTGGGTATGCAACGTGGGTGGGGGGATGCCAAATTTTGGCTGCCTAGGGTAGTACAAAACCAAGAGACAGGACTTACCCTAGCTCACAGATTGCTCTCACAGGACTTACTCCAGCACCTAAATCTCACTCACAGGACTTGCCCCTGCACCTAGGTTACACTTACAGGATTTTTCCAGCACCACAATTGCACCCATTAAAACATGTAAAAGTTAAAATGGCGCTGGGGCTAGCCTTCTATTTATTTCACTACTCCACGAAGCCTTGAATTTCTGACCAATCAACAAGTGGAAAAGATACAAAAGAAAGAAAATTCAGGGTCAGCAACAAGATGACAGTAATGGCAGCCCCCTGTCTGCACTAAAATGTACATTTCCTTTACATACAACACAGAAAGACAAGTTACATTACTTTACCAACAAATTCACATTGGAATTAATTGGATATACTAAGTATCTACTATAAAAAGGGTACAAGGAAAAACTTGGGAGATAGGGAAAATGTTCCCGGGCAGTTATGCCATTGGTCAGTGCATTTATATCAGCAAAAAGAGATATGTCAGGCCACCAGTTGCCCCTTCGCGCCCAGTTATAAGATAAGGCCAGGGACTAATACAAGTATTTACAAAATTGGGCAGACAATGGTGGGCCGAATGGTTCTCATCTGCCGACACATTCTATGTTTCTATGTGATCTACTGACAGTTATAAGAACAATATCATAAAAGCATGTTTTTTAAAACTCAAATAATGTGACCTTGTATTTGGTGTACTGTGTTCTCTTATCATTAGACGAAGCTCACAAGAGCCAGGCAAGGTTGGCCGTCCGCCTTCAATAGGTGTTATTGTATTCTGTTTAAAAAAAAAAAAAAAAAAAAATTGGGATAATTTTGTGATTTTTCTATTTGGATAAAATAAATTGTCGCAGAAACATCTGACCCTTGGATGTTTCTTGACAATGGAATGATACACCGGATGTCAAATGGCTACAGAGAGTGTTTGTACAAAATAATAAATAATCCATTTGAGACGAGCATGTTGAATCTCATTTGTTTTTCCAAAAATCTTTAATATTGGGGTTATTTAAAGGGACACAGACCAATAAATGAAAATAGTTTATTTTTTAAATTTTTTTTATTGATGATTTCAGATAGGTCTTTTGTTTTTGTTATGTGACTGTATTTTATCAAATATTTTACTAAACAAGTGTGACTGGGAGCCGCCATTTTGTGAAATATAGTGTTTTTGGGTGCCACCCCCCAGTGACTTTACAGCACTAGTATCTCACTTTGGGGCTGGGGACACAGAGTGCAGTCTATAAGTCAGAATTCTGACCATAGACTTGCATTGAATGGGAGGGTAATGTAACTATTATATCACAAGGGGGCGGAGTTATGATCCTGTTTGATCAGGTTAATCTCCTCTCTTTGTGCTGGAAGGCAGGTAAAAAAAATAATTGTACACAGCCACCTTGTCCTGCCCACTATGATACACAGGAGCCAGTAAGTTATTCCATTTTTCCATTTTCCGATTCATGTGCATAGATGTAATATCAACAAAAGCGCCAGGACAAATCACGCATGGACTTGGCTAAAAGTGGCCTGTAACACAGGTATGCAGTGACCTTAACGGAACTCTTAGCAGCATTCAAAGTGGACTAAAGACAACCGTGCCAGGGAAAAGGTCTGCATTTTACCAACTGGCTGGTGGTCAACGTTAAACCAGTAGAAGTGATAGTATGGCCAGTATTTGTTCTGAAGCCTACGCACATGCACATTGGATGGTCAGTGCATCTTTATGGAAGCCCATTATAGTACAAACAGAGGAAGAGGATCCAAACCTGGGGAAATATACAGGTAACTGGTAAATACATAATAACTAGATATATAGAAAGAGAGAATGAGAAACAGACAGACAGAGAGATAGCTATACATGCAGATGTTGGGGGGGAATAGATAGCTAGATGATAGGTAGGTAAGTAGGTAGGTGAGTAGATAGAAAGTTAATTCAAATAACAGAATATGACGTATTTTTAAACAAACAAGGAATGGGATTGTGTTTTTTTTTAATTTTAAATTGAAATGCACGACTTTTTACTAAAGTGACATTTTCAATATTACATGTTAAATGGTCAAGAATTACCAATGACATTAGGAAATTTACATAAACAGTCCCCCTCTTTACGCTTAGCATATTGTATCCTTAATAACTGACAGATCGCACAAATTGCCGGTGGAAAAAAACCAAAAACTTAAATGTCTAATTAAATTTCCGAGATGTTCTGAATTCTGAAGCCTATGATTGATGCCCATGTAAGGTACATCTCTCTAATGGAGTCCTCCTGACACACTCAAATTCCCATTTACAGGCTGATGTTTGTTTTGATCCTTGTTGTCTTTTTTTTTTCACTGCTGATTAAAATTAAAAAATGTTCCGTGCGAACCCATTGTAAATGTATTTTTTTTTCTCTTTCCCCCGGAAGAATCGACGGGTACAAATTATTTTGTCAATCTCCAAACCATCAAAATCTGAATGTACGCTAGTTACTTGATTTCTTTTTTTGAACTCACTATTTTGTGCTCTTCGTACCCATCTCCAACAACCATCGACGTGTTTTTTTTAAATATTAAAGTTGATGTACAACTTGTTTGTATTTTTAATTATACAGATTTTTTTTTTTTTTTACAAAACAAGATGCACTATCATTGTTTATTTTTTGTTTAATTACTGCTTTTTTGCACACACTAGATATCCAAAAATTATATATATATATATAAATATTGGTTTAACTATTAACAAGATTATAGCTGCATTTGTTTTCCCTGTGTTTAAAAGTATATGAAACTTACATTTTCTACTCTGTCAATTCCCCATCATTTGCATTAGTAGCCCTAAATGCGCCTTGCGACTACTAACTATTCTGTAGAGATGCTGTCCACCACTCCCCATCTACAACTTTACCAGCCATTTCAAGTTCTGCAGTGATTTGGACCTGTGTACTCTACAGGGGCTAAAGAGACCCACTATATCTGTAATTATTCTTTTTGCCCATTCTGACTATGTTGACCAAAGATTCTGGACATCTAATAAGCAAGTCGTGTCTTTGGTAGATCCATGGTGATCATATTTAGTTGTTGGGTTGGTACCATTTGGAATAAAAGTGTTTGACTAGATCTTGCTGTTCTATGCATGGCCTAAGACCTCTTCAGTTCAGTCGAAATATATTTTGTGTGTCCACCGAACCTCTATTGAGTTGAAAATGACACTGTTCATCCAGCAGCCCAATGTGTTGAATGTCAGACTCCTTTATCACCAAGCTTGCCATCTACATCATATTCAATGATTAGCCTTCGAAAAATATATTTAAAAAAAAATCTTACAATTTGATAGCCAGTCCATTATATTATCCAACCAAGAAGGTAAACTGCTTTCAAATGTTTAAATTCACTTTTTCGAGTTTCCTATTAATATTTGCACAATAGTCTTGTCTCCATCATAAATGTGTCCATTTAAATAGTCCTTTTTGTCCAGGCGAAAGGGAAATATCTTTTAATATAATCTTCAGGTTTATTATTGATTGCAATACTTCGCCCCATTGTTTGCGTCCTGTATTGTAGATTCAGTCTTTTGTCGTTCGATGACAGCCAAGAAATCTTTTTATTAGTTTCTGCTGGGAACTTCACAAGTAGCGGGAAGTTATAATAAGCTTACTAAATGGCAGAGTAAATATGACAAGTAATAATGTACAGATTCCTACAATTAAGAAGTCTCCATTTTTTTCATCTCTAAGAAAAGCCAGGCTATAATGGGCTGTGGGATGCACAGAATTTGCAATTTACATTTTCTTTCCTTACAATTTGAATAAATATGAATCGAATACATTTTTTTTATTTTTTTTTTATAATAAATTATTTTTCACGTTTTCAATTTTTTTTAATCATATTTACCATCATGGTTTGCAAGTGCTTATTTTGAGTTCTCTAAGATTCCAAATATAAAACGTTAGAAGACGGAAAAAAGAAAGAAAGCGGATACATATAATCATAAGCATCAACGTTTTTATTCTTTTCGCTTATATAATCAGACTAACTCATTGAACTTAACACACTTCAAGCATACTACATTCAATCGAATCAATCTTTTAACTCACGGACCAATGTTAAGATTCTAATATTTTAGCAAACTGCGTTGTGAATAAACCGATTTCTGTAATTCCGCTCGTTTTTTTTATTTTATTTATGTTAATCATAACTACTGTGCATATTTTTTGATGCCTAATTGGTTGGGTTGTATGCTTAATTCTACATTTTACAATTGATATCACTTTTATTATACATAGTTTTTAAAATTGGTGACTCTGAAATTAGGAATTGAACTAATAATTGTATACACAATAACAAAAGTTAAAAGAAAAAAACACTTTTTCAAAAAAATCAGTGGTAAAAATGAGTACCCCGTAGATTGAAATACAAAATAAAATATATTTCTACAATTTTAAAAATACAAAATTAATGTAGATCAATTAAAAAATCCATATTACTTTCTGGGAATAAGGTTAATGACGTCTAAAATATTTTTTACTGTGGAGGACTCAGTATAATTATTTTGTCAATAATTATTGCATGAATTTTATTGATCCTTCGTACATTACGAAGGACCCAATTCTTGATTTTGCAAAAGGGAAAAAAAATACTAAATTTTTAGCCGAAAGTACAAAAAAAAGTTAAAGAAGAAAATGTAAAAAAAAAAAACAAGAACACAAACAAACTCAACCAAATAAAATAGGGATTACCAGCTGTGAAGCTCTCTGAATTTCATGTCATACAAAAATTCATTGGTATTGTTGTTTTTTTTTTTTACACTTTGAAGAGCGGGCAATAAGGAAGGACACGATGCAGGGACTAAGACACAGAAAGGGTACTTGATTGCACTGCCTGTCACTCAGAGCTTAATGACATGCAAATTACTCCTGAAAGGAGTGGTTTATGTAGAATCGAAGGTCTTTCTAGGCAGAGTAATTAAGACAAGGGCTTGAGAATCAGGTGCAAGAGGATCAGCTGCTTCACCCAAAAGCTGACAAAGGGCATCGCAGTGAGATAAAAAGGTTGATTCTCTGTGGTCAGGTTACCAGTACAGGTACCAAATCGATGGTTTAATCTTGCATGAATCAAGGCTGTGGATGGAAGATGGGCGAGTTCCTTCCTGTAGCCTAAATTGAACCTATAAGTGCGGCCATCATAAATATATTATGTTTTTGATAATTATATCTGATCAATCCAGTCATTTTATTCAGGGACACATAAATGCATACTTTGGGTAAATGTTTGAGACAGGTAGAATTATTTTTGATAGTAATCCCTGGATGCGTTCTGAGGTTTGATCGTTTGACCTCCCAGCGCGCGAGATGCTGCATGGTAGGATGTCTGTGTGCATGTCCAGCACACAGACATCCAGCTGCCTACCTCTAGACACCAGGACGCTGGAGAACAGCTGTGGGGGCCTGCTGGGGTAAGTCCTGGGTGTGCAATATGCGTGCTGGGGTGTGTCCTGGGCTGGGGTGTGTCCTGGGTGTGCAATGTGGGTGCAATAATAAAAGGAGTGCTGGAGACATGGAGAAGGGGAGATGGGATCCAGACCATTTATTCTGTAAGGGGCCCCACAGGATCTGATGGCGGCCCAGCGATTGAAGTCTGAACAGATTCTGGTGGGCGCTATCTCACCAGTGTTAATTAGACCATGGGTTTTGTGTGATGTTTAATTACACACATGTAGCATGTAAAATGTTGCCATGTAATAGTTTTAAAGGATTACAAACACTACAAACATAAAATGTTAAAATATGACATCACATTGTGGCTTCATGTGCAATAAAACATTTCCCATCGGAAGTAGTTCATTTGCATTTCATGCCACCGGTGATGTCATCAACAGGCGACTTCACAGACAACGTCAAATCACACACACAGCAAATGCTCTGATTTAAAGAGATCCTTTGCCGTGTAAGCCCTTCCACTGGGAGGTTAATCCAGATATCTACTACTCCAGCTGTCGCATTTCCCTTCAGTCTTCCCTGAACATTCAGCAAAGTGAAAGGACTGGCTTGGGCAATGAAAGCGTTAAGCTTTGTCCGAGGCGGCTGTAGTGTACAGGTGTAACGCCAAATCAGAGATCAATTAGAAGTGATTTATAAAAATGGATTAGACGGGGGGGAGGGGGGGGGGAATGTCCTTTTAGGACCAGTGCGGTTGATCGCATTGAGTGGTCCACACAAGCATTAGCCAGGCCGGACTGCGCAGATAAATCCTCTCCCCCTCAGGGACTCAGTGATGTCATGTTAAACTGTTACTTTAGCCAGTCTATTAAACTCCATCAGACTGTTTGCAAACACATTAGACCTGAGAATAATCAATATCTGTCGATAGTAAGATGGCTCAATCCAGTCCAGAACTTCTGTGCGTCCAGAAGGTAAGATTAACTCCACAGATACCATTTGAAGAGTCGGGATACCTTGAAAGATGTCTTACATAACTATGTAACTCATCTCACCAGCCCTCTTTGTTCTGTGGCTGGGAGAGGAGGGCAGGCAAGTTCTGTCAGTGCAATCTGGGTGCAGGGGCAAGTCGTGTGAGTGCCATCTGTGTGCAAGGGCAAGTTCTGTGAGTGCCATGTGGGTGCAGGGGCAAGTCACATGAGTGCCATCTGGGTGCACAGGCAAGTCCTGTGAGTGGCATCTGGGTGCAGGGGCAAGTCACATGAGTGTAATCTGGGTTCTGTAACTGGGAGGGATGGTTTGCAGGGCTCAGGGGGCACAACAAGGGTGTCCTGCACAGGACGTCTAATCACCTAAGGCCGGCCCTGTATATGGGGCAAATTTTCAAAGTCTCAGGGTGAAGTGACATAGGTTCAGGGCAAGTGGACAGATTCCCAGGGTGAAGGGCCAGATTTGCTGCGTAAATGGGTAAAGTCTGAGGGTAAATCGGGCCTATTTTTAAGGTCTCAGGGTAGATTCCCATGGTAAATGGGTAACTTATTTGTGTAAATGGTTTTCTGGGTGTCAGGGCTTAATGAACAGAGTACAATGTCTCCATCTCGGAAACTCGTACACCTCATAATGACTGTACTGATTTCTGAACCTCATGTTAGTGGCTTTAGGCTGCAAGATATATCATACTAAGTCTGTGATTGGATACAGATAAGGCTATTATAGGATGTATTTAGTTTTTTGAAGCCCTAGACATGACTAGTTTCGCACATCCCCAAACCTCCTCTATCACACCCCATGTTCTTCTCCAGATTGCATCTCTTCCTCCGATAACCTGTCCATTACACCACACTGGCCCCACACACCTGACAACAGTGCCAGATTGCCCCACATCCCTTTGTATGGCACCATCTGCTCCTACATCCCTTTCCACTGTACGATATTGTCCCATATGCATTTGTGCAGCATTACGTTGCTACCGGATGATCTGGTGGGGAAGCCCAGATATCTGTGCATGCAGCCCTAGGCGTTCAGGGAGGATGTACCACCAACAATGGTAGCTCTGACTCTGCTGCTGCCCCATGCAGTCTGTTGCCGCCCCATGCAGTCTGCTGCCACCCCATCCAGTCTTTCACCGGAGTCCTCGGCAGAAATACAGCTGTGGTTTCCATATTACCTGACATACAAATAATCAATCTTTCTACTTAATTTCCATGAAAAATCATTGCAAACAATGTCTTTAACATACATCTAACAAAAGGTAAAATGGGATTCTTAAACCCCCGTGTGTCTGATGCATTTAGATGGAAAAGGAATGATGAAGCACCCAAAATGTAACTCCAAATTTATTAATCCATACAAAAGCCAAAAACAAATTCTGGCACTTTACAAATGGGATTGCACAATTATGTTTTGTGATTTAATATAAAATACCCAAACCTATGTCTACCCTGTAATTAAAGCACATTTTAGTTACTTAACCACACAGATAACCCCACCACTTACGTTAATCTCAAAATATGTTTATTTCAATTCTATAACTTTATTTTCCCCATAATAGGAAATTAATCCTCTCTGAATTATTACAAAGACTATTTTGCTCTATTTTTGTTTTCGTTTATCATGAGAAAGAACCAACTTGTTATATTATCTTCCACTAATATTGGCCCGCAATCTCTCGCTCACTTGGTGTCCTCTCTCTTGTTCGACTAAAATTCTAGGGGCTGAATAATGATGTCAAGTAGTGGTCAGCCAAGAGTCTGTTCTACTCTGGAAAGCAGAGTGCATCAAATATTTAATTGTTACTCACCCCTCAGGACTCAGGAGTCTGCAGCTAAGAAATTGAAGAATTTACAAAGCGACATTAGCTTTGGACCTGGCAAATGTTTTTTTATTTTTTTTAACAGGGATTAATTTTATTGCAAGTTGCGAAACAATGGCACTCGCGCAAATGTATATATTTATTCATAAATGCGGATATATAAAAGTGATAAGGGCAGTTATTGTAAATCGAAGTCCGTTTTGATACCCCCTCGCTTTTCAGACTGATATATATGTCTACGCTCGGCAGCAGACTGGTTGCTTTCTCTAACAACCTGTTTATGCTTTTAATCTGGGTAATGTAGACAAGTTGGCGACACCAAGAGAGGAAAGCCTTCCAAACTGGAATATTACAGTACGTTTGGCTTTTTCTTCTAAAGCCTATCATGGATGCCAGTTTAAAAAAAAAAAAAAAAAAATCTCAAACACTGCCCATTTTAATCAATGGGAATTTAGGGCAGGACTATATTTGGAATTTGTTCTGTTGAGGAATATAACATTTCACTAAAAATATTTCAATATGTTGAACGAGCCTCAGTATTATTTTTTCGACTTCGAACGCCAGAAGGAAAACTGATGAGTCTTTTGGAGACAAGAAATATGTGGTCAGGATTTTTAACCCCGTCGGAGTGTTGTATATCCAATGCATTGCCCACAAAGTGACACTGGACAACAGTTTAGTAATGACAAGGATGGAGCGCGACAGATAAATATTTACCAAAAAAAAACACCAAGTGTGGGAAACCAAAAAATATGCTTAAATTCAGATAACTTTCAAATTGCTGAGATGGTCGTCTTCGATACTTATAATCTTCTACAACAATTTTGTGTTTCGGAGATTCAAGAAACGGGATTGCTTAAAAAGAATCACTAGGAATCCAGAAAGTTCTAAAAGTGATGCATCGCCATGGCGACCAATAGCATCCATTTTTAGAATATTACCCTGGGACTGCTCATTCCACTTAATTTACATTTTATCTACCAACCTGCACATAGCTGCCCATCTTACAAAAAGATATGACACAGTCCTGTTATTTAATAATTTCCTTTTAACAAATGATTCCAATTATACATTGTTTAACAAACAAAAAAAGGCATTTTTATAAGAATAAACAGATCCAGATTCAGCGCAGGACTTTACTGACTTATGCAATGGATTTTTCCTGACCTTAATAGATTTGCACAGGGGAAAACCAGATGGTGTACACAGCCTTTCACATGTTACCTGACTACAGGATATATGACCATCCGGAGGTTTAAAGAGGGCATTTCAGAAACTGAATACCAGCCCTCTGCAGCATGCAGGTGATAGAGAGATAGCACCCGGCTGTGAGACGGCGTGCTCTGTCTGCGCTGTGGGAAAATGACTTATTTTCCATGAACTCTACGCTATACGAGGAGGAGTGTGTACAAAGCTTGGACACTGAGACAAAAAGAAGACCATTTAGCCTTTTCAGTGAAGTCTAGGATCCTTGCTGGGGGATTATTTTACACAGTCCTCTGTTTTGGCTGTCAAGGCCTAGGATTTTACTCAAAGCCAGGCACCAGATGTCAGGCCTCCGAATTCTTCACAAACGATGACCTTATTGGGTCAAGTTCTATACAGCCCTTCTTCGCCTCAAGCTGTGTAGAACACAGGCAGCAGAAAGACTCTCTCTCTTGCACAGCCTGTCTAAGTGACTAGATCCTCGTTCTCCCACCCCCCGTCCCCCCCTTGTAGACTGAAATCCTTGTGAACATCTAGGGCCCTGAGAAAAAAAAAAAAAATCCTAGACAGTTAACTTGTTTTTCTGTTACGTAATCAATTAATGGATGTTTTTTTTTAAGGGATTGGGGAGATACAAGAGCCTAACAGCACTGTAAAAGATTACGACGGTCTAGTAACCCAGATAGTGTCAAAGTTGGTCGTGTAATGTTTTGTAGGGAATTACAATAAGAAATGTGCAGTTCAACTCACGACTGAATTCTTCCAGCCAGCGAGGGTTCTTTGTGGATGTATTTTTTTTGTGTGTGTCTCTTTTTTTTTTTTTTTTTTTTTAGCTTGCAGCTTTCTGGTAAACAAAATATAACAAGTGGAATATATTCATTAACGAGAATAATAGATGAATCACCACAGGTGAATACAAAGATCAGGCCGAAAAAAAAGATGCAGGGATGCAGGTCAGGATGTAATCATGTTATAAAAATGAACTATTATGCATTCAAGGTTTTTGTTTTTTATTTTTGACTAAATCGGCGAGCTCTTGGATCTGCGTTACCCAACCAGCGACAGCAAAGTTGTAGAAAATGACAAGGCCAGGGCAATGGGAGAAAAAAGTTTTTCTTTTCTTTTCTCTATTAATCTCTTTTGGTTTTATCTCAAAGATTCAGCAGAATGAAATGCAGTCTATTCATGATTTTTCCTTTTTTCGGACCCTTGTGCAGGGCCAAGCCTGAGGAGTTTCCCCTGCAAAGAGAACTCATCTGGTTTGTCTCTGCACACTGTATAACTAAATTGGTGAGAATACATTTTCATCTCACCTCAGCTCACCTTAGCTCACCTTTTAGTGAACAGACCCCTTCCAATCTTGAGTTCAAAAAGGGTTCCTATGAAATTCTGAGACAGCTAGACCACCTGGGAAAAGAGAACTCTTCATGGCTAGCAAAAGAGAAACATGACCCTGCTTTCTGATAGCCAATCAGGGTTCACGGGTTCGACAGGTATTTTACACATTAGATGGGGTCTGCAAAAGGAGTCTAGAGGGAGTCAAAGAGTAATTAAGAAAGGAGAATCATCTTCTGGAATGTAATGTTGAGTATTTTGAACAATTGTAATAAGCGCCCGTTGATTTTAGTTCTAAGTAAATGCCTCTCCGACTGGTCAGAGACACCTTGTCTTGTCAATGGTATCAAGCCGAATATCAGGGGGGAACCTGCCATGTTTCCTGAGTCTATAGCTAGGGTTGAGAATAAGAAGACAACTCAACATTGTAGAGTCAATTCTCAGTAACAAACAGGCCAAGTTTGGCCTTTGTAAGTATAGCTACTCACTATATTCGGACTGTGAGATGCCTTGGGAGTGGGCAACGTCACCCTCGTTACTGCTCTTGTGTGATGCCACTTTGCATTGGTGGCCTGTTCCTCAAGAGATCGGTGTAGTTTTCAGTGCTGTGCATATTCAGATGCCCACCCCAGTATGCACACCATTGATAACTATACTGATCTCTTGAGGAATGGGCTTCCAGTGCAATGGGGCACAACTCCAGAGCAGTAACGAGGGTTAATTGAGTGGGACACTAACCCCAGGCCATCAGGTGCACACATTTGATGCAGAGCATCAATGATAGCTACATAACTAGTCTCCTATCTTCTGGTGGAACAAAACTCAAGATCTCTCCATTCCGGGGAGACCTTATGTTGCACACAGGACTAACCAGACCAGAGTGTGGGATATGAAGCCCAGACCAGAACTTAGCTTGTATGGACTGGAGCAGGTCTGTACTGGCAGAAGAGGCAAAGATCTCCAGCTTCCCCAATAAAGATTACCAGGGTACAACCCACAGTCACTAGGGAAGGTCTCCCAAACAGCTGAACAACCCAAGAAGGGGTTTATATGTTTTCATTACTTCTGCAAATTAACTTCTATGAAACTTTACTGAAGGGGTGAAATTCTCTATCCTGCCTCGGGCACAGAGATAGCCAGCTAGGGCTCTGTGCACCGACCACTGGAGTTACCCCCAAGATTGTAAGACGTGTCATCTTAAACAGGATGAAACAGAGGTCTATGGGGCACTAAATAAAATGGGGCTAAATTAAAACAAAAAGTTACCCTGGCGTTTAAATAAAGATATAGCTGGTGGGATAGCTTAGTTGGTAAAGGCCCTGACTATCATCTCCTTCATCCTTCTGAGGTTTATAAACACATACAATTAAACGGGGTAAAGATAAAATCTTTTATTCAGCGGCCTTCTAAAAGTACCCAGATTATTATTAATGCAGAATTAAGGAATAGTTTATCAAACCGATTCTGGACAGAGAAGACAAGCTGGGTGACATAAAGAGCCAGTAAAAAGGACCAGAGTTTAACACATGTATTTTAGTGATGTCATGGGGCCACGGAAAGGTTCGCCCCCCCCCCCCCCCCGAAAAATGATGACATCTATCTCTTTTTTGTCCAAAAGGTGCTGCAGAAGGAACGTTCTCCTTTTGCTTGGGGTTCTGTGATGGAGAAGGAGTGAGCTCCTACCGTCGCTCAAATAATTTCAAACACAGAGGCCTGGGGTACAATTGCCCACCTGCCACTCCGAGCTGCCAACCTCTGCGCAGAGCGTGCTATTAAACATCCATTTTTCAAGCTGTAATTTACACATATCCGTGTCATTTATCAGCTCTCCATGACAACTAAATATTTGTCTCGACGTTAATATTGAAGCTTAATACTTGAGAGATTTGGGGGAGTTTATTTTAATTCAATCTTTTTGCCACGGGCAATCAATTGTACTTGTCACCCTCCTGGTACAGAGCTGGCAATTCTGCTGCTGATAAATTAGCATCTGGTGCCCGCTGTAACTCTCTAGATTTTAGGTAAAACTCAGAATATAAAATCATTATAAAAAAAAAAAAATAAGTTGTAGTTTTTTTTTTTTTTTTAAACTGCAGTTTTTTTGTTGCAGAAAGGTTTAAAAATGTCTGTTAAAGTATTTCTATTTTCATAATTAGTCTTTTGACTCTGACATCTGTCATTTGGTCATAAATAGATAAAAAACCTGTCATTTTTCTTTGGAATCTTGGGATGTAGGTGTGCGCTATACATATATGTATGCGTGTGCATGCGTACGTGTGAGGTATGTGCTTCATTCTATATATTAGCCCTGGGGAACATTACCAAAAATAATTTATCTTCCATCATCCTGGCAGATATAAAGTATTTCCTTGTTTTATTTTACACCCTTTCATTCAAAATTGATTCATTTTGACCCAACACATTCCCATAAACAAAAATGGCAGGAAGTTGAAAAAAAAAAAATTGAATTTGCATTCGTTGTATTTGAGAATTTCGGAGACTTTTCTGGGTGGTACTTTTTCTCCAACACTATTTTTTCTTCTGACTCCCGATCCTTTGTGCATGGGTTGCACCTGCCTTTTGGGAATAGGAAGCAACTCGACGCAGACGCCACACGTTTGTCGAGCATCAGTGTTATACGTTGGCGTAATCTTTGCCTCCTTGATAGGCCTCCCCAAAAAATACCTTCAGTAAAGAAAAAGTTGTAAACTTGAAGAAAAGTTAAAAAAAAAAAAAAATAATTAAAGTAACAATAACCAGTGATGTGATTCCACTCATAGCTGACATGAAATCACTGCTACTCTTTTACAAGAGCTGTTATGTCATTGTGTAAAATTCTGTACTAAATGTATATATATTATCCCACAACATTTGGGATTGTGTGGTTTTTCTTGTTCTATCCTTATTATATATACTATATTCTTGTGTTATATATTATATGTGATATATGTATTTTTTAGGTAGTACTTTAAATTATTATATTTATATATAATAATTATTTTATATATTTATAATATTAATAATCTGTATTTCAATGTATTTGTGGACTTATTATGATACCATTGTACATATTTTATTATTTAACAATGTATTTTATTATATTATGCTCTAATATATATATATATCTATAACACGCACAGGGCCGCCATCAGAGGGGTACAGTTGTTACACCAGTAAGGGGCCCAGCTATGCTGTGGGCCCCTCAGCAGGAGGCTCTGAATTTCAGAGAGTGGATATACCAGGAGTGAATTGCTGTCTTCCCCGTTAGGAGGTGAGAGCAGTCACTATCTGCCTTGGAACCTGGGCTGGATTGTACTTTTATCAAGCCAAACTTCAATTAGATTGTAAAGACCGCTCTGGAAGGTGCAGTGTTAATTTTGCCGAGTGTAGAATGGACCCAAGGTGGGTGAGTTCGGAGGCCTGGAAGCCTCTCTTCATGTAGGTCAAATGCAAAGATCTGATGCTTTTCCCATAATACGTTTCCCTGCCACCAACATTTTTTAAGCCCAATTTATTCCTGGGGTGGTGCCGTTAACTCAAAGCCAGCGGTCAGCAATCTGATGGATCTGTCAGAGATGTAGGATGCCTGTCACTCAGTTTAGGTACCTGCTGTGTACTGTGGCATTCATTGTATTAACTCCCTGCTGAGATAATTCTTCTTTATCCTTTTTTTCATGCCACCGAGTGGGTCTGCCACTGTACTGCTGTTTTTCATCTTGTTAATTGAGTCGTTTATTTCATTAAAAGGTGAATTTTTATCAGGCTTTGCTTTCCGAGTGCATGGAGTCACAATTAAAGCTATATCTTGCATTAAACACTCACACTCCTGCCTGTGCAGAGAGATCTGCGTACTTAATCTGGGCCAAGAAAGGCAAACAGCCATGTACTCTTATGTTTCATAATTAATAATCTGTTTTATGCAACTATGTTATGCAAATGTAGACAACTGATCCAAATATTAATATGGATTCAAGCCAGAGAACTTACTGAAATATATATTCAAGTTTTGATGGGTTGTCTATTAAATAAACATGTGGCCATTGTCAGTGGTGTATCTTGGTTTTGTGCTGCCCTAGGCAGACAAAATTCGGGCACCCCCCCACCCACGTGGCACACTTACGACATGCCCCATCACCCACATTGCACACACATTTAATGCCAAATCACCCCATTACATGCCCCATCACCCACATCGCATACACACTAAATGCCCCATCACCCCATTACATGCCCCCATCACCCTCATTACAGACCCCCACCACATCCACTACATGCCCCCATCACCCTGATTAATTGGAAGGAGCTAAAGCTTTCTGAACGGTGGGGGAGGGAGCAAACATGTTTGAAGCACCAGAAGTGTGGCAAAGTGCTGCCCTCTGGCAAAGTGCCGCCCTAGGCGAGTGCCTTGTGGAAGATACACTACTGGCCATTGTATATCACCCGTGATGGTACCAACTATGGACCTTATATAGCTATTTATAGAGGTTCAAATGTATATATAAAAGTTACACAACATACCTGTTTTTATTGCATTAGGAAGAATGTTTTATAAAGCGGATGTAGGTAGCCATTTCTTTATTCTTAGCTGTCACTGACCATAATTTTAATTCTGATTTTGAATAACTTTTACATCCATGTTGGAACATTGCCCAGTGTGCCCAGTTGGATGTTAAAGAGCTGTCTGCTTCCCACTATCAAAAGTACAAGCCAGTTTTTTACACTAGGGCCAACTAACTTTAAATAAAGTTAAGTTGGCCGTTGAAAAAAGTATTCCCAACTTGTTAATGCTGTAAACACAACTCTCCGACACTTAGCAGCAATATGTACGCTTTAATTGTTGTTCCAACCAAGTTGACAATATGGGGTTATGACTAGACACAAGGTCGACTATAAAATGCCTTAAATAACTGCTCCTTCTGACCAATCCTTAACACGACTACCTCCTACCCAATTGCTTAGAAGGTCCAATTGCTTAGACCTTGCCACTAGGAGTATTGCTTGTCCCTTTTTTTCTTTTCCTAATTTTTTCATATTAAAATGTAATGAAAAATGAAACAAATATATATTTAAATTGAAACATAACTGAAAAAAACCATAATTAAATTAAAACATAAAAATAATAATTCTAAATGTTCCTACACATAGAGCAAACATCCACATTGAGTGATAAAAAAAGTCAGATCCTATAAGGGTTATTTAAACATTCATGTCATTATATAATGCAAACATTCGCCCGTTACATAAGACCTTCTGTTCCAGCATTTTGGGGAAGTGAGAATAAGCGAGGCTCAAACTATAGGTTTTGCAGGAATTTTAAGGACAATTTGCATGTCTGGAAGCACACACCTTCTCTGTGGTCACAGGGTCTTCTTTGCATTGCACCCCTCTGAGCCTCAGAGACTTCTGTCACTATGTGGCTTTAAAAGTCGAGATGTATCTTTATAAATTGTCCGGAACATTCCACTGGTTTACATGGTGCCTACTCTACACTAAGAACGTTGCCCCGGACATTTTACTTTGATACAATGATGGGCACCAAGTGCCAACATGGCAGCAGCCTCATGCCAAGTTAATCAAAGTTTTTATCGTTAGTCCGAAGAGGAAAAGTCTTCTCCCAAATTCTACCCGTCTGTTGCCCCTTCTGAGTCACCATGATGGATAGTGTGCTACACTGACACACATCTCAAAAGAGTATTCCTAGTTATGATATCATCTACATGGAGACAGTTAACAACCTATTTATTTAGACAGAGAAAGCATTTTACCCGGACTGGCTGCAGAGCATGCAAAGGAATTGCAGACTACATTAGGTGAACAGAGACAGAGCTATACATGCAATAAAAAGCCCTGCTTTTGAGCTTTTAATCTAGCTGTAGCGTTTACCCTCCAGGTACCTCCAGATTCGTAGCACCGGTTGCTGTTACTGGTTGACAGAAATAAGTTTCCTTCCCTAATTATCTGAAAGGAGCTGTAAAATCAACACAAGTCTGACATGAGGCCCTGTTTTCATAGCCAGGCTTTTGATCCCATTCTTGGTCTTAGCAGTACATATTTTGAAGGTATTTTCTGCTTTACTTGGTTGTTTTGTAGTTTCTTATGTCTGTCCCCAGCGCGGTTAGAGGGCAGGTTGGTTCCTGCCTTACAATGGATTTCTCTGCCGATCCAGACTCTGGATTATGGATGCATGGACAGAAGAGTTACAAGTTGATGAATAGCTGGGGATTTGGGGGCTACAGCAATTTTTAGATGTCTATTCATCTTCTCAAACTCCCTCTTTCAGGATAAAACAACTAATGCACTACATTTGGTTGCTTTGTAAAGAATAATATCCTGCTCTGGAGGTTTGGTTGTGTATATTTTGTAGTGATATATTTCACCCCATTCATAGTTTAATCCCTAAAAAACATATTGGGTTTACTAAATAATGCATTAGTTAGTAATAATTACTTAATAAATAAATTATATTACAACCAGTGCTGTATTTCTGTCTAGGCCGACAATGCCTGGGGTGAAAGGCTGGGGGGGGGGGGGGGGGGGGGGGATAGCAGCAGACTGAAGGGGAAGAGAGTAGAGCATGATACTACCTCACTGCTCATCAGAGAGCAATATGGTGCTGTGCATAGAAATCTGGGGGCAATTGGGTACAGTGAAAAAGGGATGTGGGGGTAAATGGTGCAGTGCAAAGCGATGTGGGGGCAATCAGGTGCTGTGGACAGCTATGTGGGGGCAAGCTGACGCTGTTGTAGGGTATGTGGGGACAATGCAGTATAGTTGGAATCAGGGGTTCAACCTGGAGATCAAGTTGGGGTTTGACAAATGTCCTAGAACTTGTGGGAAGATCCAGCAGCCTACCAGGGTCCTACACATGTACACAAATCAAATGTGAAACTTGTCAGGTGTTGTCTTCACAAACTAAACACTGCATTCCAGACTGCATGTAAATATTCTGCATACGTTTGGACCTCACAGGCACCCTGCAGATCTGGGATGGCGCTTATTAAGCACGGTTTGAACATGGAACTGGCTTCTTGCTGACACTCCATCTTTTGAAGTCCACGCCTCCGAGCATCCACATTTGCTAGCGGAAAAAAAAACGGAGCTATGCTTTTGTTTTTGTCTGAGCACAGTTGACTGCGTCCCAGGACAAGGGGGGTGGAGGCAAACATAATTGGTGCGACATCACGTGACTTTGCATGACTTTGTGATATTCAGATTGAGGCTCACACAGTACAAGAACCTGGCGTCTACTAGACTTACATAGTTGAAACGCAACGGTGCTTTCGCATAGGTAGCAGGCAGGCCGGGACCGACCCAAATTTGGTGGTTCACGACCTCAAAAAAATCTCAGCTGTCCAGTCAAAACGGAACATTTCTGTTGCCTTTATGGTAGAACCAGTATAATACAACGCTGGCTTTATTATCTCTTCTAAATAAAACTTTTAGTGCATATATAGAACGTCAGCAGTCATTGAAGGAGGAAAATAAAAGCATATTATGTTGATTAAACAAGCCAGGAAACATTGAGAAAAAACAAGAATAACAAAAAAAATATCATACTCTAATATTCCTCTCTCATTTTCATCAATCACGCAAGCAATACCCCCTAGATCAGCGCATTAACTTGTTTATGTTCTACAACGACGACAAACTTCATAGCTTCATCATTCATTGCGGAGTGAGGGGGGGGGGAGGGGGGGGGAGGAATACAAAAGGCAGTCACCAAAATTTGCATGGTGCTCAATTATACATTAGTGAACATCACTTGGCAATCTGTTCATATCAATTTAATTGGATTTTAATACTGCTTCTGATCTTGTTTTCTAATTAACAGCAGTGGCTGGCAATAAAGCAGAGATGTGCACCCTGTAACACCTTTGATCTCAGCCATATGGAGCACCTTCCTTTTCTCTATTTTTTTTTTTCCCTTTGGCTCAACGCGGGAAAACCCCCCCCCCCCCAAACTTCCCCCCTCCCACGCTGACTCTACTGCCCTGGACCAGTTCTTTTCCACCTCTCTCAACAGCAGAACTATTGATTATTTACATTTTTTTTAATAAGTGCCAGCTAAAAGTAAATAAAACATTGCCAAGGGACTGTGTTATAAATTGATAGACCTTGGGGGAATGCTAATTGAGCACCCCCCCCCCCTAATTTATAGAAAAATAAGTTAAAACACACAAAAACTGATTTTTGGTCATTTGATAGGAAATAGAGCTGCTTTTCCATCAACCAAATTGTTTTTTTATTTTTTTATTCTGGATAGGGTAACAGATTAGACTAACAGTTGTGCTTCCAATATACATATCAAACTATCAATTGTTTGCTAAACTAACATGCTTGCTGGTTGCAATTTTAGATGTCTCTTTTGTTACAAGGGGCATAATCCCTTGGAGCAATTCTATAAAAAGGGATTTTTAACTATGCTAATTCTATGAAATAAACAAGACAGCTCTGGTTGTCTGAGATAAAGAACACATTCGGCTGGGGAGGAGAGCTTCCTCTCCTTCTCATCGATTGGCTGGCCGTGGAAAGGATCGTCATGCGTACACACCAATGACGGAGAAAGACAGCCTCTCTACGTCCACAGAGCGCTGCTCCGTTAAGTGACAGCCTATCCAATCTTTGCTTTTGAGATATCTTTTTTAAAAGATATTCTTTCGGTTTAGTCTCTCTTTAATTCTTGAAGGACTAGCAAATTAGGATTCCATAAACAGGGTACCGATTAGATTAGAGTGTGCATGTTTTTAACTCACAGTATTAGGTGAATCCTAAAAAAAATACAAATAACTATTTGTATTTGCTTAATATCTATAGAGTGATGTAAAGTGATCATTGACTTCATCATTTCGGCATCTCTAGCTGTGCCATCGGATGTACATCCACAAAGTTTCAAGGACCCACCATCCAATAAAATAGCTTTAAACAGAACATCTACCATTGATAAGTTTATGTATATTTAAATGTGTGTGTACATCTCAGAAATGCATTTGGATGTCTGGGAAGGAGGGGGGTGGTGGTGTCGTGGTTTAATACTGAACAAAGATGGCCTACACGTGAGCTGCAAAGAATCCCGTATCTCTCAATGTAGGTCACGTTGGAGAATTTGGCCCGTCTGGCTTTCCGTACTCCATCTCCGTTTCAATTTTTTTTTGTAACTTAGCATCTGGTAAACGTTCGCATAATGTGCTTTTTTTGGAGATTCAATCCGTGTACCCCATGGGTTAATTCAACCAAAAATCGCTAACAGCTCTCTCAGTCCAGGAAGAAAAAAAAAATAGACGAGCCTGGTAGTCATATTTATAAATCATTTCTCAGGAGTTGAATGCTTTAGTGGAGAATATAAAAATCTGCCTCGTGTCAGACTATCCACGGCGGCATTAGTATGAGTGGATGATTTCGATTCCCCAGAAAGCTGGGGTGTTAATTTGTAAATCTAGAAAGGGTACACAGAGAATACTAATTTGTCATTAGTAAGATTAACATGAGCTAGGGAATAGCATAGATTATCGAAATGTAAAATACGGAAGACCGTTGCATAGGGGGAGAAGAAATAATACAAGAAAATCCATTTGGATTAAAGGTTGGGTTTAACTATTTGTGTGCTACAAAAGAAAATGTCCTGTATCACCCTGGAACTCTTTTTTTTGTTTTGTTTTGTTGCTGTGTTATTTGTTTATTTTGTGAGCTGGTTGTATTCTATTATTTGTTGTCTAGTTTTTTTTTTTTCTGTTTTGGTGTAAAATGGTACTCTTCAAAGGTCAGTGTTTTTGATGTTTATTTAGGCGAATGACACGATATCAATTTGTAGCTAATACAATTTTACCTATACATTGTGCAAACCAAACTGAAAAAAAAAAAAAAAAAGGAAAATGAAATAAGGCTAGAAAAACTACAAACATGGCCACTGACATGCAGGTGCATTCGTCCACTCCACCCCCCAATGGTGATTGCGAATGTGCAGCTAGATGCGTACATATATGATAGCTCTAGTGACGTTTTCTGGAAAAATCCTGGGGCTGGGGAAGAGGTTTACTAAAAAGATGGGGTCATGTGACAATGTATGTACCGGTATCTGGATTCTGGATTAGAGTGTATTTTGATTATATATTTCTTTTAGACAAAGCCCCCTGCATAGGCAGCAGTGATTCTAGGACAGCCCCAAATTTGGTGGTACAGGGCTCTGAAAAACAGGACTGCACCCATATATCTGGGTCTGCTGGCAACTATGTATCTTGGAGGAGACAGGATCAAGTTTCAAGTAACTATATATATGTATTTATATATATATTTAACCTATACATTTGCTGGCAATTTTGGCATAACTGTACATGTCAGCATCGGAGATGCTCTGGCGATGAAACAACAGTGGGTCTGTTATGTTATATTCTTATATAATCATCCCGGTTCTAGAGAACACAGATCAATATTAATTTCAATCACCTTATTTTCCCACTGGCTTAAAAAAATCAGCATTTATTTTATATGTTAAAACAACAGCTAAAATTAGGCTGGGGGCTGGGTTGTGTGGTGAGTAGGAAATTAATCCTTTCAAATCTAACAAGTTTGTTAATGTGTGAGTGAGTCTTAATTATATGAACACAATCACACTCATTCCTAGCAAGTGTTTTATCCTAGATTCTTCTATGTCAATGGACAGCTGTTAATTGGACCAGTTTAACAGAGAGAGAAAAAAAAAGAAAAAAAAGAAAGCAAAGTATATATTACAGAGCGCATTCTATTGCCCTCCATCCCCTCTCAGCACCAAAAGGGTTAATGAAAAGTATATAAGAAATGGGAAAGAGACAGGAGTGTTTAATAAATAGACTTTTAGAATTATACCTAACTTCTATCATAAAAAAAAATCAACTTAGCAATTCAATCACAATGCATTAACATGATTTTTATATTGTTAAGGACCCTGTAAAATGATTCTAATTGGCAGATTTTCCTCTTCTTCTGTGATAAGAGTGGTGGTTTATTAAGGGCGGCCAAGAGGTTAAAGAACAATCTATTTACCGAGTTAAAGCATAAACTTTAAATTACATTAAACTAAAGCGCTTCTTCATTTAGAGCAATTCAATCAGTAAAGTAATGTGATGCTAACGCAGGATAAAAAGGTTCAGTGGTGGATAATACAGAATTAATTTAAACGTGTCTGCCATGGAAATCGTCTTGGTTGGTGGCAAATGCGCTTTAGTAACCTCACTTCCTCTGAAAACACCTCCCACTTCCTGTTCGAAGAGATATCAATGCTGCAGAATACACCAAATGGGCAGCCAACTGTTAGTAAACAGCACAGATTAGCAATATAGGGTTTTTCAGATGAATGTTATCCCATAACCCCATTCTTTTTGTCATCCAAAAACTGAGTCCATCTAGTCTAAAACTACAACTACTTCTTCAATTACGGTTCTATATTTGTACCTAGTAATTGCTTATTTAAAGGATAACTGTCAACAATATGTTTAATTAAAGATTGCATCAAGTCTAAGCATTTTAAGTAGAGATGCTTTAATGGAAGAATACAAATAAATACAAATGTACTGGGAGCTTGTCACTCTGTATGGCTCGTCTTTCTGCTGACCCAAGATGTCTGATCCTGTAAGAGCTTATTTTATTTCTGATATTGCTCTTTGTAGACCTGGCTCTCTATCTTTCATAACATCTAGGACAGCTGCTTGTGGCTGGTGCACCGTGGCAGTAAGAGCACCGACAGTTCAGCACGGCTGTCCCGGCGCTGTACTGTTAGAGCCAAATACAACACCCCCCCTAATAAAGTAACCCCCTCTTAACCTAAAAGTACCTCCTAAACCCCTAACCCAAACCTTAAGTCTCAAACTAACCCAGAGCCCTGACCCTCAATACCAACGCTGATATTAACCCTAATACTAGCACCCAACACCTAATACTAACACTAAAACTAATCCTTAACCTACTACACTAATACTAACCCTAAAAAAAAGCCTGCTCCCCTAACACTAATGGAGCACCTGACAGGGATGAACTATCAGGCACTCAAAGTCCCACAATGAAGTGGCCATGAGAGAACTCTTTGCTCAGTGTAGCACCATAAGCGGGCGGACATGCTGTTTAGAATGTTAGACCTGATCTTCATTCACCTTGGAACCAATGAAGGAAGATCTGACCCACCTGACCCAAGATTATAAGCAATATGTCCGCCATCTACACTTGATGCACTCTTTCAACTCTTGCTACATTTGTCCTGCAATAGTAAGCCTCTTTTTTTTAACACATTATATGCAATAAAACAGGGGCTAAAGTGATTTTTCTCACCGAGGTTCACATTTTCACAACTCACAAAAAAAAAAAAAATCAAAACAAGAAAAGGTGGTGGGGCTGCAGCCCCACCACCTTTTCTTGTTTTGCTTTTTGTTTTTTTTTTGTAAATCAAAATGTATTGGTTTTCAAAGTAAAACAGTACAAATGTAACAACCAAGGGTAGATTAGGTGAGTGATGAGAAGAAGGGAGAGGAGGTGTTAGAGCATACCAAGATGCCTAGGCCAGAAAGTCAGCGGAAGACAGGTAGAGGTAGAAAGCACAAGGATTACTCATGGCCGAAGATAGGTGGAAGTCAGAACCTGGGTCACAGGCACAATCAGAAAAACCCAATAAACAGTCTGCAGGCTGTAATACAAAGATCACAAGGTGTGGAATTATACACCTTTTCTTGTTTTAATGTATTGCCAGATCTGGCTTTTAAATGTCTGCAGGCTGTCCTGAATCTTGCCAACAGGATAAACCATTTAACGTCACACTATTTTGTTTCAGAGTATTGCCAATGAAATTCTCAGGATTTTGTTTTCCACTTAGTGTTTTCTTTTCTAAAAAAAAAAAAAAAAAAAAAAAAAAAAGACGTATTAAAAAAAACCTAAAGTAATTAATTAAAATGAAACACGATTTGCTTGTAAGAAAAAACAAACAAACAAACTTTTTTTATTGAAAATGATCTCTACATGAGGAGAAAAACCTCTGATAATAATGGTTCAGTGGAGTCTCCTGCTTATGACATCACCTGTGGCTTATATGTAAGTGAGCTTGTTTTCAATGGGAAATGTGTAATTTGCATACCGTGCCACAGGTGATGTCATAAGCAGAGGACTCCACAGACACATTTTTCTCCTAATTTAGACATTTACTTGCAATTCTGCTAAAACAATGCATAGCCCATTTTCAATCATTTTATTCTCTATATTCACTGTAAGGTTTAGGTGATAAAGTCAATTTAAATAATTCTTTATTTCAGATTGATTCCCCTTTCTGTTTACATTTCTTCAATGTTTACATTTTTAACAATCAGAAAAAAAAAAAAAAAAAAAATTACCTTATTACAATTTTTAATTTTAGGGCCACAGGAACTACAAGTTCTAACTCTGTACTACATATGGTTAAAACTCAACCCAATCGCTGCGTAAAATTAATACATAATAATAATAATAATAATAAAAATCCCATTTTCAGAACACCTCATTTTTTTTTTCATTGGCATGTTGTCATTGGGAATTCAGTGCCAAAACTTCTTAATATCCATATTTTTTCCCCTCTCCTCTCTCTGGCCATCTGTACAGTTTTAAAATATCCTTCGGGGGTTATACATTAATGAAAAAAAAAAAAAAAAAACCTGCTCTCTATCCTCTTTTCTTGGGCCCAACGACAGACGAATGCTTCAAATCTTTCCTGAAAAGGTCAATATTTTTACTTGTGTTCAATCATTCCAGTACAAAGACAAACACAATTTAATTTAGATGCAAGTGCTTCGAATTAGGAGGAGGGGGGGGGGGGAAAGAAAGTTGCAGGTCTGAAAAATTAATTGAAATGGCTGCAGATAATATTGCTAAACTAAATAAATATGGATTCTGTGCTTCTTCAGGCCTAGATATTGGCTCATGGAAAGCTGAATGTCGGCATAGAGCTTTCATTCAGTTTTACAATAAAATAATGCTTTTACGCTGGCTTATGTTGGGGCCGCAACTCCCAATATCCTCAGCCTGAGCTATAAGGTTTTGTTTGCCTTCTTTTGGATCAGCCGCGGTAACCCAGAATTGGAAAAGGGTTGAACGTGATGGACGCTAGTCTTTTTTCAACCTAAAATACTTTAGGGTCTGTTCAGTATAGACTGATCTGATCCGAAAATAGAGGTCAGATGGTTATCTCAGATGGTTATCTGCCGACACATCTTGGCATTGGTTTGAGGATGCATATTCACAATATATCATACCTTCCAACGTCTGTCCCTAGGGAATCATAATTCCGGGGGAGGGGGGGAGGGGGGTTGCGGGGGGCAAGTTTGGGAGGTCAAGTGTCAGCAGTACTGTATTTGTTTAAGTTCCATCAAACTGGCACTGCTACTGCGAATGCAAATAATGTATGTGCTTTATGCATTCTCCAGTGTCCCACGCACGAGAATTCGACTCTAGTATTGCGGTCCAGAATCCAACTGTCCCTCCGAACTCTGCCTCTCTTCGAAAAAGTAGTGAAGCTCGGTGGGAGAGCGGGACACAGCCGTGAAATCGGCACTGTTCCTTGTAAAGCGGGACAGTTGGGTGACATGCATCCTATACTGGGAGACAAGACCATCTGGCTAAGGGGTGTAACCAGACTGTTGTGGGCTAGAGATCATTCACGGTACCAAATTTTTTTATTATCGGAAATGTATCAGTATATTTAGTACGTCTCTCAATTGGAATTACTATAAACTCTGCAATCTGTTGTCCCAGAGGTGCGGCCCCTCCCGTTGCTGATGAACTACATCTCCCATGATGCTCTTTCAGCTAAGAGGCTGGCAGAGGAGTATGGGAAATGTAGTCCTGCAACGTCTGGGTGGGCCACAGATTCCCCACCTCTGCTTTAACCTATAAAGCGCGGTCCTGAAGAAAAGAATAAAAAAGGCGACATTTATTGACACGTTGCGATCAGAATGAAACAAACACCAACAATGCTGGCGAGCTTGTGATAAGGAAAACTCGGCTCACACCACATATTCATTCTTTAATTAATACTCTGGAAAAGCCCAAAAAAGGGGGTGGGGGGGGGGGGGGGTGGAGAAAGAATTGATAAAATATTTTAATAGTGACCTGAAAAAAGGTGATTTTACTGAAAGCAGATAAAAAAAGACAGGTCTGAGTACAGACAAGAATATTTGCCATCAGGCAATTTCTGAAATCTGCAAAAAAAAGTTGGCTTATTTCCCACCGGGAAAGTTTTTTTTAACTCAAACTTCCTTCATAACTGAAGAGTAATTGTTCCTTTAACTCGTTGGGTGCCGCAGGGATTGGCTTACATACTCACTTGATGTTGCAGGGTCTAACCCACGATCCACGGCAAAAGGTTAATAGGGGTGTAAGGTTCCGATGGTGCCAAGAGTCACAGCGGAAGCAGCACAGACAACTTCATATCCAAGTAACAATTACCACCTGTTGCTTGTTTTGTTTTACAGTCCAATGTGTGTACATTATATTTTGTGTTTATTTTGATGACTCTGACCAAGCTCATTGTGACTTGCCGGATAGGTGAACATTTTACCTACTGGATTGTGATCAGCATCTCCTCCTAGAAGTGCTGTGATAGTGGTTCCATGCTTACTGATGTACGAGGCAGGGCTAGCTGGCAGGAGAAACTCACCAGATTTGGCCAATTACACCCCTCACCTCAACTTACCTGCACCTCACTTTTTTTATCTCCCTCTATACTGGTTGGATTGAACACTCTGGGGTCTGTTCACTAAAAGTGAGCGGCAGGTGAGTTGAGAGGACGATGCAGCTATGCATTTAGCAGGGACAAACCTGGTGAGTTTCTCCCACTAGAAGAGCTCGATTGACCCTACATTATGCAGAGTTGAATCTTTAAATATCAAAGAAAGGTTCACCTCACCTCACGTTTTAGTGAATAGCTCCCTCTGAACTCTGCTGTGACTCAGATGCCATATAGTTTGCTGCATACATGGTTAGTTGCGGTTAACTATATGGGTACTGCCCTGAAAATGTCCACTGTATCCAAAATATATACTCCACTCCCACATAATCTTGTCTTTACCCGTTTACCTCTAATGAACCGTATTATGGTCCCAGGCATTGTGAGTTGGGACCAAGCCACTGACCTGCTCTAGTTAGATTCTTTACTTGCTCAACCACTTCATCACATGGCCTTTCCAAACATTATAATTGCCCACAGCAAAACGAACAGAGTTCAACCCAGGCAATGATATCTTCCAGGGACATTCCCAATGTGATGTCCTAACACGCTGGCAGTAAATTTAGTCATCTGAGGAGGAGGTGAATGGGGAGTGGGAGAGACTGAGGCACTAAGTGTAGTGTTTTGCTTGAGCCTACACCGCTTGGGGATATTGGCAGGGAAGAAGCTTAAAGTTTAATTATCGAAACTGTAACCTGGCTTGTGGAGAAACCGAGAGACTTGGATTGGCTTAACAGGCATGACTGCATCAAAAGGAGCCATGCTCTTCATGGGACTAATGTATCTCTCTTAGGAATCTGGGTGAAATAAATAGCTCCGGGGTGGTCAACATTGGCACAAGAGGTAGTCTGGCACTATGAGTCCTATAACTCTCGTTGGCTCAGGTGATACGTGCAAGACTTCGAGAACTAAAAATAATAATTGTGCACTAATCGTGTTAATATTACTATACTCCGTGGTAAAATTGGAATCAAAACATATTCCCTTTTTGGCAACCAAGGCGGATGTCTAGTTTCCCTGCGTGAGGAGGCTGGCGCTAGACAATATCTATCACGCTGCTCAGTGACAAACGCTATTTATTGTCTTATTACGTCTTATAATTACAAGTAAGAGTGCCAAACACTGGCAAATTATCTAACAACCATGATAACATCTAAATTGGGGCTATTCACTAAAATATGAGTTGCAGGTGAGAGGAGGAGAGCAAACATTTCATCTCACCAGTTTAACTATACATTGTGGAGGGACAAACCTGGTTAGTTTCCCCTCGCTGAGCAAACTCACAAGGTTTGTCACTGCACAATGTATAGATAAACTGATGAGCTGAAATGTTCATCTCACCTCATGTAATCTCACCTGCAACTCACCTTTTAGTGAATACTAGTGGACATTTTGGGGATAAAGAAATCTACATTTTGTTTTAATGGCTGAATGAATCAAAATTAGAGAACATGACATTATCATTTGTATCTGTAGTGCCTACTATTTGCATTGAGTTTGGTAGAATTAAATAACAATCAAAAACCCTGCCAGGAAAACAATGCCACAGAGCCAGGTGTGTTACTCAGGTAACACATTTGAATTCAGAGCTGTATTCTCATTCGTACTGTTCTACATCAATCAGAATACAGCTAGAATCCAGATCATGGTCAGTGACCAGAGGCAGACATACTAATGGCAGCCACCGTCTGCTATATAGTACAGAGTTACAGATGTGATACAAGTAAAAATAAACACGTTTAGCTACTTTTTCATACTTCTGAACTTTTTCTAAACGTTCTCGTTCATATAAAAGGAACTTTCTTTAAAGCGTCAATATCTTTCTCTGACTAGTTTAAATCTGGCCAGGACAATGTCACAATTTTTTTTTTTTTTGTCAGACTGCTGCCAATCTATCCGGAAAAAAAAAAATCCTGAGAAACATGCAAACAAGTGTGACATAAAGTGAATGAGCTCCCTTCCTTATTGTTAAGAGACAGGGTGGGGACTTTGTGTGTTAGTAATGTCAATCAGGGAATTTCACAGATACTCCATACACGGCTAGAGGCTACTCACTTAATCCCGTAATGTCTGCAGTGTCTACATACTTAATGGTATTAGTTTTCTGTTGTTCTGTCTTTTCTTTGCTTTGTGTTACATATAATGCTACTGGAAAATATGATCCATTTAATGAACCCCTTCTGCTAAACAGTTTCAGTATCTATACATTTTGTAAGTAGAATTACAAGCACGCACATAGAGTAAGTACACAAATTCTAAATGTGTGTGTGTTGTCTTCGCTTTATGACATCAACAAATACCGCCATATATGAACTCGGCTCTATATACCGTATTTGCTCGATTATAAGACGACCCTGATTATAAGACGACACCCCAAACGTTGTATATTCCTTTAGGAAAAAAACTAAAAACCCTGAATATAAGACTACCCTATAGGAAAAAGAGTTTAACTTGTATATATGTAAATTGCTTTTTAATATTTAATAAAAAATGTATATTATGCAAATGCATTTCTTGTTTTTATTTCCTTTTATGTGCCAATGCGGACTCTCTCCCCCTCCCCCAGCTGTCTCTCTCCCCCTCCCCCAGCTGTCTCTCTCCCCCCCCAGCGTTGTCTCTCTCTCCCTCCCCCCCAAACTTCTCTCTCTCTCTCTCTCTCTCTCCACCTCCCTCGTCTCTTCCCCCCTCCCCTTGTCTCTCTCTATCCCCCCTCCCCTTTTCTCTCTGTGTCCTAACTACTAACCCTGCATAAAACAAACTACATTCAGGTAATAAATACTATTTAGGTGAGTGGTGACTCCATCTAAAGTAGAGATAACTGCTCATAAGCTTTTTATACAGACTAGGTTTTAAAAGTTTGATGATATATATATATATATATATATATATAAATATATATACAAGTTTAAATAAATATCCTTATAGTTTTTGGTACTGTTTTAAAAAAATGGTAGAGGTTACACCATTAAAGGACATCCTTCATTATCTTCCAGTGTGTCATTAGCCCCCAAGGATTGTGGGCTAGTGGCCCCAAATAGTGGCTATACCACGTCCAATGTATATAGAAGAGAGGTATATATATATATATATATATATATATATATATATATATATATATAAAAAACTCTGCATGGTGGTAGAGCAAAGTCTAAATTAAGATGTTCCTAAGCTTCTTTTTCTTCAACTTAAATTTTAGATTTGTGTTTCAAAGAAAATAGGAGTACATGAAAAAGTAATCAAGACTAGTTTTACTCTGCTTTGAGATCAGAAGACGGAGACTGGGTGGGACAGTGGGAATATAAAGTGTAAGAAATAATTTATAGGACAAATCCCCCTCAAGACCATTGAAGAAGAAGAAAAAAAAAAAGAAAGAAAGAAAGAGAAAGACCTGGCTCTTGACACTAAAGGCTTAACATCAAATACGGCCAAAAATCCATTTTCACAGTTTTATTGCCCATTCTGGACGCATCATTTCAAAGGGAAAGAATTTGAATTCAGACACATAAAATTCCCTTTGTTCTCATGCCCTTAAGCTTTTGTGTCAGTGCGGACGTTACTACAGGGAGACGGAGAGATCAAAAAACCCAACGTCTCGGATACCTGGCCCCCAAATGAAGCCCTTTGGCATTCTTAATTAAATCAGCTCTACTTTGGATTAACAATGTATTGTCAATTACAATCACTTATATTACCCACCGAGCACTTTATGGAGAGAGTCGGAGAGTATTAGTAGGGGTTTCTAGTACGGCTCACGGTATTGCAATGGATTATGGGGTTGTGTGAAATTCCTATAAAAGGAGAGAGAGATGACTTTCACCCTTGTCGAGATATACTCTATGTGCGGGGCATTAAGGAACCTATAGCAGGCACTAAGGGGTCGATTAGGAAGCTGATGGAATAAGTGACAATTATGGTTAGAACAGAATGATTTGAGTATTTTGGTGATGCGTTTAATGATTTTAAGCAAAATAAAGGGACAAAGAAATCTACTCAAAAACTATTTAATGGTGCATAGTGCAACTTCATCGGCAATAGACACAAACAGAAAGGCCAGACAGGTATGTTGGAAAGCAAAGTGCAGAGATTGACAGAGAGAAGCAAACAGGTTTCGCAGTGGTTGGGCTCACATACATGTTCATCCATTTACCACTGGCTTTTATAACCCAGGATCTATCTTGTATACAGAGATGCAGAGGGGAAGCTGGAGACAGTGAGGGAGTCTCTTCTCACACTCCAATGGGGTCTGTACAAAAGGCCATAATATGGTACCTGGTCTGAGAGATTTCTAGCCTAACCTATTGATCCCAGCTAGAACCTCATATGGGGAAGATGGCTGCCAGCTAGAACCTCATATGGGGAAGATGGCTGCCAGCTAGAACCTCATATGGGGAAGATGGCTGCCAGCTAGAACCTCACCTGGGGAAGATGGCTGCCAGCTAGAACCTCATATGGGGAAGATGGCTGCCAGCTAGAACCTCATATGGGGAAGATGGCTGCCAGCTAGAACCTCACCTGGGGAAGATGGCTGTCAGCTAGAACCTCACCTGGGGAAGATGCCTGCCAGCTAGAACCTCATATGGGGAAGATGGCTGCCAGCTAGAACCTCATATGGGGGAGATGGCTGCCAGCTAGAACCTCACCTGGAGAAGATGCCTGATAGCTAGAACCTCATCTTGGTAAGATGGCTGCCAGCTAGAACCTCACCTGGGGAAGATGGCTGCCAGCTAGAACCTTATCTTGGGAAGATGGCTGTCAGCTAGAACCTCATCTGGGGGAGATGGCTGCCAGCTAGAACCTCATCTGGGGAAGATGGCTGCCAGCTAGAACCTCATCTGGGGAAGATGGCTGCCAGCTAGAACCTCATCTGGGGAAGATAGCTGCCAGCTAGAAGCTCATCTTGGGAAGATGGCTGCCAGCTAGAACCTCATCTGAGGGAGATGGCTGCCAGCTAGAACCGACGCACTAGGAAATTTAGAAGTGAAAAGTGGTACAGCCCCTTGAGTCAGGTTAGAGAGCAGTCTGGGGGGGGGCAATTTCTCTTCTGCCCTCCTTGGCAGGCCTCACCTGCAGGGTAGTACCTATTTTACCTGTGGATCCATCCCCCAAGCCTGACTCAAGGATCCTGAAGATATTTGCATAAATGCAACTTTATTTTTGGTAAGGTATCATATGCTAAACTTGTGCTTCTCAAACCTGTCCTCAAGACCCCCCCTTTATAACTGGGGAAAGTCGCCAACTCAACAATATTTTTACATTTTTTTTTGCCTGGATTTTTGCACTGCCAATCTGCCCTGCTTGACCAATGGTGCCTTACCCTTAAATATAATAGTTCTTAAAAAAAAAAATCAGTTGTCAGTTGACCACAGTTGACCGTTTTAGTGAATAACCCCCCAACGTTTTGTGATGTACACGTGGCGAGGGTCTTGACTGTCCATCAGCTACAATAGATGGTTTGTTTATTTGAAAGCTGCTACAAAGTTCTGTTTTTTCTTCTTTGTAGCGTGTGTATAAGAGCGCCCGAGCGCTTGAGGCAGAGTTTCTGTTGCTTTGTTGTTGTTCTTTAGTTTTCATTTATGTTTTAAAGCTTACCAGTGCTTCTCCCAGGTATCAATACAATCGATTTACGCCGATGTTCTCTCTCCTTCCCCAAATCTATTATTCTGTTTGCAAAACGCAGGCAACGTATCACCCATTATGTCCTGCCCGGGACAGAGATTGTCTTCTAGAATTTATAAACATGGCACGAAAAACAGAAACCATGGTTGAAATAAGTTTGTTTTTTCCTTCTTGTAAGAAAGTGTTAGATTGGAAATCCCAAATATGAAGATGTAAACTGATATACCTCTTGGGAAATCTTAAGGATACCTACATACATCACAACCCCCCCCCCCCCCCCTTCTCATTTCACATAAAGCCAAAATTATTGTAGCAAACATTTATAGAAGTACAAATGTCAAAATAAAAAACCCAACAAAATAAAAATAGCAGTTTTATATGTTATATGGTATGCATTCTGGCAAGGATTTTAAACAGACTCCGGTGAGTCAGAGAGATAGGTTTACCACGCGTTTGTTTTCTGTATCGAGAGGTGTAGCTGATAAACTGGGTAGGTACAGCAATATTGTCAAATAATATGTAAATAGAAAAAGCACATGGACAGAAATAAGAGACCCCCAAAGACTCTTACAAAGGCCCAACAGAAATCAGATAACAACAGGGTGTCAAGAGGGGGCTAGACACTTGTGGGCACATTTTAGTGCAGAATGCTTGGTTGGTGACAGTCATGGATCTTATGGGTCAGGCCTGGTTTTTGGGTTTTGTTCCCCTATATTTGGGTCTGATCTGGCGTGCATACATACATAACCTAGACACGACTCTATCGATCTCTAGATACAGATGGGAGCAGGTGGGGGGCTTCAAGCAATGTTGTGTAATCTGGGACTCTGCCCCGGCTGCTTCCGGGGATGTTGATAACTATGTGCCTTGATAGGGTAGGTAAATCTGCATGCTTATATGTCATAATATCTCAATATCTAGAATATCTGACAAAAAGGGGTCTTTGTAGGCATCACAAATAGGTTTCTGACGGACACATATAACTCTGCTATCTCCAGAAATGACCTAATGTTGGTCTGTATAATTTTTATAGGGATAGACAACCTGCACCTCTTAACTGCTGTCCAGTGGAACTCCTATCACGCACAAACAGCCAAGCTGCTGACTGAACATGAGAGTTGGAGTTTGCAGGAAATCAGTCGCCCTCTCATCATGCATATTTGCCAGCTCGGTGTTTTTTCCCCCCACAGACTATAGCTGCGCTTCTAACTTACATATGTTTTCCCAAAATGCTTGTAAAAATCATCGACCTGCACATCTGTGCCCTGGAAGTATTAAGGTCCGATACCCAGTCCTGGGCTAACGCGCAACAGCTGTTTAACCAAAGTCAATCTAGGCTTCGAAACTGGGCTTTTGTTTCCCCAGAGATGATCTATGGAATGTATTTTATGTTTCATTTAAAAAATAAAAAAAATAAAAAAAAATGACACTGTGAAAGCCTACAGACGCGCCAATGAAAATATTCCATGTATTTGTATAAAATACCACTGTGAAGTATAGTCAAATCGGGCTGATTTCAATTCCCGAATATGAGAGAAAAAGCACACTGCGGTTTGGGAAATTCTGCTGGTTTGCGTTTAACAGAGATTTAAAGAGACAGTGTTTTATTCAAATCTTATTTCTTTTATTTCATTATTGGGGTTAGTTGTGGAGTCTGACACTCCATTGCCTTAGCCTCCTTAGCAGGAGTTTAGAATTATATACCGGTGAGGGTCCCCATCTTTCCGTCTGCTAGGCTGGAGTGCCTATGTGATGGGACATGGAGGTGTCAGTGACTGCTATTTGTGTCGGAATGTTCCACCATGCCCCAACTGGAGGGGGGAGTGTCAGTGCTTCTCGCGCATGTGCAAACCTCCGCACAGTATTCATTCCCTGGTACCCTGAACCACTGGAATAATGAAACAAGTGCTGCTGGACAGCATAAGGTGGGACAGTTCAGGGGTAGGGTTCTAGATGGCTTGACCCATCATGCTGACATAGTAAACAGCCTGTCGATGAGTCTGAAGGATTGGTAAAATACCAGTGGGGTGGTGGGAATTTGCCACAGGAGTCATAAAAACAACATTGAGCCTATAAGTTGCACTAACACGTCCCTGGTGGAATATCGGGGGCTATGCATTCATAGCCGAGAGGTACCATACCTTTCCAGCTCGGCTGTGTATGTCTGATTTGGGCCATTTCCTGGTCAATTCACAGTTCTAGGTTTAATAAATAGACCTCACTCCTGCGTATTTGATATTTACTATAGTTTAACCCCTTTATGGTGCATGGTGCACCAAAACGCCACTTTTTGTCCTTGGCCACCGACCACCGCAAGGTGATCAGTAGCCAGGGACACAATGGCACAGACCCGATCAGGTCTTAATACACCTGAAAATCGGCAAAAAATAGATACATTTGCAAGACCTCCCGACATCACCTGGCACGGTAAAGTGTAGCCGGTGCTCGCTTTGAGAGTCGGCTACATTTTTCCCCGTTAGTCTGTGGCCACTCAAAGTGGCCTCATCTGACAGGTGAGATCCCTCTGCAAGTCCCTGCAGCAGGAGCCGAGCACAGCACAAGACGGGGAGCCGCGATGATCTGTTAAACGCCGGAAGCTCTAAGCCATCCTAGCATCATTTGGGACCACTTTGCTGATCCCATACAAAAACGAGAGTCTTACTCTGCACTAGATGAGAGAGACAGTCGCCGACCAGACTGGGCTACCTGCCTCCCAAGTACACTCCAGTTTATCATCACACTAGAAACAACTAACATTTCACCTGTGCTTCTACATTAGAAACACGATTGAAAAAATTTAGTTATCTTTTAAGTTACACCAAACAAGACAATTTGCAAACACATTACGTACGTCTTTATTTTTTTTTTTATTTTTTTTTTTTCTAATTCATCCCAAATCATGCAGCTATGACGCTGGAAAATGCAAGTGCCTTTCAGAAATATTTTATACCAAATGTAGATGAATGGTAGGTAACGGAGCATGCTTTCATTGTTAAAAACATTGTACCAGCACCGAGCTTTGATTACAAGATGCAAAAGAAATGGTGTAACCAACTAATTCATATGCATATAGGGGAAAAAAAATAATAAAATAGTATCGGCTACGAAGAGACTTTGATCCGTTCTGTGAGGTTCAGAGAATTCCTGGAGAAGATGATTTCTGTAATAATTCAAAAGAACAGAGAGCTTTCGGCTGCCTACCCTGCGCATCAATTTAATTTGCGGCCATCATTGTATTTATGTGTTAAATTTGATGGAATTGTCTCTCCCTCCCCCCCTTCCCACTCCCTGCATTTCTACTGCTGTGATCAAGGCACCTCGTTTCAAGAGCAGCCTCTCTCCGCACCTTCTAAAGCGTAACTATCAGAAGAAATTTACATTTACGCAGAGTAGAGTGTATGGGTTTTTGTTTTTTTTTTCCCCAAAAAAAAAAAAAAATCTAAGGGGTCGGGGGCGGCCGAGGGGAAACAAAGAAACAAAATTGCAGGCATGTGGAGATTAAAGATTTCTCCCCCGAAGGGCTATCTAGTATATTTTAGTTTTTTTTAATATGATGTATGTATTACAAGTAAGATTTATATATCAAAGCATCCATGTGTGTGTTGCCTGGATTATCATAATACAATATAATGGTGGGGGGAACAATTTGGTTAGGTTTGATCAGTCTTGTTCTAAGCGGAATTATTAAAATATAGATATTCAAGATGTTGTTCTGCTGGTCAGTTAGGCTCTTATACTCCGCCAGCTGTCCTTTTGTCCTTAAAGTTTTGCTTTAGGAGAGAAAGTGACTATTTTGGACCCAAATCTGTCTGTCCGCGTTTCCTACTCTGGTGTCCCTCTTTTGTAGATTCTCAAGCTTTTGGAGTGTGTGAGTGCAAGATGTGCAATGAAACTCACTACACAATGGGGGTCATGTGTAATCCCTCCGCACACACTGATAGAGCCAAATAATGGCGCTAATGGCGCATGTGTCTATGTAGAAAGCAAACTCCCGACGAATTACAGAAGATTGGATTGTTCCTGACGGTTACGTACTTTTCTGGTTATGCCAGAACTCATTGCGCTTGCGCTGCCAATGTTTAAAAAAATTCAGGAACGGAAAAGCTTAACCACACACCAAAATTGATCCTGATGGGTATTTACTGGGCTGTGGTTGAATGAGGTGTGGGTATTAAAGAAAAAAAAGTTTTGTAGAAAACACAGGGGGCAGACATTCTACACCTCCTATATTTGGAGCCGCCACACCCCCGAAGCCTTCGCACCTTTTTCCTAAAATTAAAGAAACATTCGGACAGGCGCCCATGCAAAATATTATATTTATTATAAAGATATCTCAACACAAATAAAAAACATATAAATATCAAGGCTGTTGGAAAATCATGAAACAATCGCCCCCCCCCCCCACTCCGCCTCATGCTTTTCACCGACCTTTGCCCATTGCTGCCAAGATTTCCTTCTCGCAACTTTGATGAAGACGCAGAAATCCCGGTGCTTTTTCTTCATGGTGAAGAGCTACAAATAAAATAGAGAAAATGATTAAATTTTTAACAATTCAGAGTTTTTTTTTTCTTCTTTTCATCGATGTCTTGTAAACATGTTTTCGTTGTGCTGTTGTGCGTGATCGTTACTGAAGAAACGTGGACACGAGGTTTCCTGATGACCTATTTAGTAGCCGTAGATACACTACTTACCGGAGCTGGTGTCAGCAACTTCGAAACATTTCCATCAGATAAACAGTGGGCTGAGACCAAGTCTTCCTGTCCTGAGTCTCCCAGTGAGAAAGGACCGTGAGCGTCTGTGCTGACACTGAGCAATTTATTGGCATTTAGATAACGATAAGGGGTCACTTGACGTCGAAGAGAAGTTTGTGTAACGAAAAATGTTTGTTTTTGATTGTCAAGGTTGATAGAGCTTGTTTGGGCTGTAATCATGTTCCTGTACCGACATATTACGCACATGAATTTTTATCGATCTCGATTTAGAACCTTTCGTATCTTCTCAACAAGGCTCAAGAATTGGATGCTGGCTCAACTGAACGAGTTTGACTGGTGCCAATGGGACCAATTCATTCAAATTAAATTGTTTGCCTAGTTGACTCCAACTCTCTCTCCGTAATCACAGACCTGAAACTCCCAGCCCTTAGCCCTTAGCACTGCTGTGGGACCCCAGCCCGAGAAACAGCAGGGGCCACCATACATTTCAAATATAATTATACTGATTGGTCGGTGGGGCATGGAGGAGAAGGAGTAGGTCACCAAAAAAGGGAGTGGGGTCAAAGGCTAGGTGGAGCATAACATGCATGGATGGGGCTAAGCTGAAAAGGTGTTGCTTTCGCCAAACATTGACATTTGCCCTGCTCATTTTTGGGAGGAGGGTGGGTGGGGCTTCCTGGAATTTAAAGGGACGGTATCGCCTAAACTTTGTTTTTACTTTGCACTTGAAGGATAAAAAAATGATTGTACATGATCTATACATTGTGTTAGTAAAATTGCAAGAAAATGACTAAATTAGGAGAACAATTTGTTTAAATGTGTCTGTGGAGTCTCCTACTTATGACATCACCTGTGGCTTGATATGCAAATTACACATTTCCCGTTAAAAAATCAGTTAATTTGCATATTAGGCCACAAATGATGTCATACGCATTCCGCAGATGGATTTACAACAGATATTCCTCCTAAGAAAAACAAGTTACCTGCGCTCTCTCCTTTTTCCCTATGTATTTTTAAAACAAATGGAGGTTTTTTTAGTTACCTCCAATGGCCATGAGAGGATCATCCTCTCATGGCCATCGTGGGCTCATCCTCTCATGGCCATTGGAGGTAACTAAAAAACCTCCATTTGTTTTAAAAATACATAGGGAAAAAGGAGAGGGCGCAGGTAACTTGTTTTTCTTTGGTTTTTACTATATATTGGGGCTGATGTGTACTGTAGTCGTTGCAGCCGCCCAGTGATGGGAGTGAGCGCAGGACTTTTCTTTCTGCATTTGTATCCATTTTTTGTATTACTCAGCCTTGTTACAATGCAGCCGCCCATCCCATGTGTTCCCTATTAAGGGTTAATAATGTATAGGGGTTGTATATAAAAAATACCCCTTTCTGTCTCATTAGAGTTTTTTGCCAGAGGCTCAAAGAAGCAAGGTGAATGGTTAGAGTTAGGACCCACCTAGAGGGGTCTGCCTTGACGTTGGCAGGTGGGCTCATCCTCTCATGGCCATTGGAGGTAACTAAAAAAACCTCCATTTGTTTTAAAAATACATAGGGAAAAAGGAGAGGGCGCAGGTAACTTGTTTTTCTTTGGTTTTTACTGTATATTGGGGCTGATGTGTACTGTAGTCGTTGCAGCCACCCAGTGATGGGAGTGAGCGCAGGACTTTTCTTTCTGCATAGATATTCCTCCTAGTTTAGACATTTGCTGGCAGTTTTGCTATCACAATGTATAGATCATTTCCCATCATTTATTATTCTCTCCATTCACAGTAAAAGCAGTGTTTAGGTGATACCGCCCCTTTAAATCGTCCCCGGCTGACTCGGTTATCCATTTTTGCTAATGACCAGGCATATAAAAAGTCCCACATCCCCCCCACCTGTGGGAAGGTTTTATTATTAACCCATAAAATGCTGGGAGGTCCAGGAAGTAAACAAATCCTTTACCATTCCAAGATCCCGCCATGAGTTTCAAGCGCGTTTGATCCGAAAGCCAGGTAATATAGAAGCTTAAAAGCCTCCTGCACTAAATCACATAATCTCTTCCAAATATATAATTGTTTTCCCCCCTGATGGCTTGACCTAGTAATAAGTGGTTGTACCCCAGCGCAGTTAACATTTCCCAAAAAGTTTAGCGAAGTCCTCTTAGGTCACCCTAATTTCTCGTTTCATTTTACATCGCCTCGCAGAAGTTTTCAATCATCAAGTACGTGGAATAAAGTGAAAATTCTTGCGAGCAGGGGTTTCGTAACACTGATCCGTCCCGTCCAAGCAAAACCTCAATCATATCTGTGTTTAAAACACACACACATCGGCTATTTGTCTTGGACTCGAAAAAACTTGGCGGAGAGCCCAACTTAAGCCCTGGGTATAAGGCTTTTACTGAAGAATGCAGGCTTTCTCCTCTTCCTTTAATGTCCACGGCTGGTCACACCCTCTGTACTTTGCTCTCGGCGTTTTTGGCTGACTCATTCAAACCACAATACAAGTTTATATCTGGTAAACCTGTGGCACGAAAAAAATAATACAAAAAAATTAAGGACTTTAATAAAATATTTCAGCAACTAGAGTATGCTTTAATAAGGTGTACGCCACATAATTATCTATCTCTATATATGTTTTTACTGTATACTGTGACATAAACCAGAATAATTTGCTTTTTAGCTGTAGTTAGGTTTATTTAACCCATTCGTTGGCTAGGATAGATAGCAAGGTTTAGCTGGGTCATCCAAACCCCATCTTTCAATCATTGCTTAACACACAAACTTTAACCCCTAAATATATCAAACTTTAACCCCTAAATGGCCAATGGTGCATTTGTCCGTAAGGAACCAACGCACAAAAGATTTTTGCGCATTTTATTGTGTGTTAAAGGGGGCATGGATAAACACAGCGCACACGTAGATTGCGCCAAATACTGGTGCAAACGCTGTGTGCGCCAATCTATAAAGCAGGCACACGGGAGTCTGCGCTATCTACGCCAAAGTAGTAGATAGTAAATTTAGGTTGTGTCGGCGCCCATTGCGCTGGTGCAGCCTATGTATGAAAAAATCAGCCGATGAAAAGCGCCTAATTTGTGTCGGGCTTTATAACAATCGCTGTTGTACTTATGATACAATGATTTAAAAACATAAAATTAAACTCCCGATACTTTGTAGTGCGGGAGTTTTTATACATGACCCCCCAAATTGTATGTTAGGTTCTCACCGAAGGACCTGGGGGGAAAGAAAACACTTTGCCGGGAATATTAATGAGAGAGTCAGAGTGACAGAGAGCTTTGTCCCTACCGTTACACAATACACTTCGCATAACGTAGATATTGATTCCCAAATGAAAATGCATACTATATTACATAGTGCCCCCCACTTTGCGGCTCTACAGTGGGGATTTGGGACCACTATCCAGCAGACCCAACATGATCCTCTAGTACAGGGGTGGGGAACCTGCAGCTCTCCAGCAGCGGAAGAACTGCATCTCCCATAATGCACTTTCAGCTAGGAAGCTGGCAGAGGAGTATGGGAAATGTAGTCTGGCAACATCTGGAGGGGCCGCAGGTTTCCCACCCCGGCTCTGGTATTTACTCATTCTCTGATGCGCAGTTGCGTTGCCCCTTCCAAGCCATGACTTCCAGTGCCGCCTGTTGGGAGGTACCGGTCTGGGAAAAGGCTGATTACACAGAGGGCTTCTGTATTGGACAATTAATATACACTTACTCAATAATAATGATATTCGGTAGCAAAACAAAAAGTAACTTTTTTTTTGTAATGCACAGTAAAAAAAGGAAAGAAATCCAGCATTTACAGATGGTTCATTAGGTAATACAAACATTAACTGTCCCACCCAGTGTATAATGCTCTGTATATGTCATAAGGTTTGTAAAGCGCATGATTTGGGAATATTATGGTCCTTTTGTACTTCACTTTAATCTCAAAATACAGCCCTGGTTTAAATCTCAGACTTGTGTCTACAGAGTGACATTTCTGTAATACTGGGTTTGTGTGAGTGTCACGCCTATAAACCAGCACTATGGACACACTTTGGGCTGTAACTTCTATCCCATCTTTATCATCAGATATATTTAACCCTTTACTCCCTTCTCACAGACAAAGGGTTAACTTTACTGATCACATCGTTTTTTTTTCTTGCAAAATTATGAGCAGTGCTTCCAACAGTCATGGATTTGATGGAGCAGTCCTGTTTTTTGGTTTCCAGTACCCTCAGCTGTGTGCCAGCTGGCCTGCTGCCTGATACATTCATAGCTTGTTCGTGCTCCAGATGCCTTGTACAGATCTCTACCTGGAATGGGAACTGAATCTGGCAGGGTTGGTACAAATAGCCTACCCTACGCGTTTCTCTGAACTAGGTTTCCTTTTGAGACAGGTTTGCTGTCTATCATGTGAGGCCATTTATTCTGCATAACATATAGAATTCTTATTGTTTGTTTTGTTATATTGTTTGTGAAAATATACATTTTGGGTTTCATTTTCCACATATCAATTGTTTTCCATAAACAAAGAACCTGACACAAATTGAACCATTTCTCCAGAAGGATATGCTAGTTCATGGATTGAAGGATAAAACTTACCAGGAAAGGGTTAAAGCATCTTAACATGTATAGCTTGGAGGAAAGACGTAACAGGGGGGATATGATAGAAACATTTATATACATAAAGGGAATCAACACAGTAACGGAGGAGAGTATATTTAAAGGAAGAAAAACTACCACAACTAGAGGACATAGTCTTAAATTAGAGGGGCAACCATTTAATGTAATATCAGAAAGTATTACTTTACTGAGAGGGTAGTGGATGCATGGAATATTATTCCAGTAGACGTGGTAGAGGTTAATACAGTGAAGGAGTTTAAGCATGCATGGGATAGGTATAAGGCTATCCTAGATATAAGATAAGGTCAGGGACTAATGAAAGTATTACATTACTGAGAGGGTAGTGGATGTATGGAATAGTCTTCCAGTAGAAGTGGTAGAGGTTAATACAGTGAAGGAGTTTAAGCATGCATGGGATAGGTATAAGGCTATCCTAGATATAAGATAAGGCCAGGGACTAATGAAAGTATTACATTACTGAGAGGGTAGTGGATGTATGGAATAGTCTTCCAGTAGAAGTGGTAGAGGGTAATACAGTGAAGGAGTTTACGCATGCATGGGATAGGTATAAGGCTATCCTAGATATAAGATAAGGTCAGGGACTAATGAAAGTATTACATTACTGAGAGGGTAGTGGATGTATGGAATAGTCTTCCAGTAGAAGTGGTAGAGGTTAATATCAGTGAAGGAGTTTAAGCATGCGTGGGATAGGTATAAGGCTATCCTAGATATAAGATAAGGCCAGGGACTAATGAAAGTATTACATTACTGAGAGGGTAGTGGATGTATGGAATAGTCTTCCAGTAGAAGTGGTAGAGGGTAATACAGTGAAGGAGTTTACGCATGCATGGGATAGGTATAAGGCTATCCTAGATATAAGATAAGGCCAGGGACTAATGAAAGTATTACATTACTGAGAGGGTAGTGGATGTATGGAATAGTCTTCCAGTAGAAGTGGTAGAGGTTAATATAGTGAAGGAGTTTAAGCATGCATGGGATAGGTATAAGGCTATCCTAGATATAAGATAAGGCCAGGGACTAATGAAAGTATTACATTACTGAGAGGGTAGTGGATGTATGGAATAGTCTTCCAGTAGAAGTGGTAGAGGGTAATACAGTGAAGGAGTTTACGCATGCATGGGATAGGTATAAGGCTATCCTAGATATAAGATAAGGTCAGGGACTAATGAAAGTATTACATTACTGAGAGGGTAGTGGATGTATGGAATAGTCTTCCAGTAGAAGTGGTAGAGGTTCATTCAGTGAAGTAGTTTAAGCATGCATGGGATAGGTATAAGGCTATCCTAGATATAAGATAAGGTCAGGGACTAATGAAAGTATTACATTACTGAGAGGGTAGTGGATGTATGGAATAGTCTTCCAGTAGAAGTGGTAGAGGTTAATATCAGTGAAGGAGTTTAAGCATGCGTGGGATAGGTATAAGGCTATCCTAGATATAAGATAAGGCCAGAGACTAATGAAAGTATTACTTTACTGAGAGGGTAGTGGATGTATGGAATAGTCTTCCAGTAGAAGTGGTAGAGGTTAATACAGTGAAGGAGTTTAAGCATGCATGAGATAGGTATAAGGCTATCCTAGATATAAGTTAAGGCCAGGGACTAATGGAAGTATTACATTACTGAGAGGGTAGTGGATGTATGGAATAGTCTTCCAGTAGAAGTGGTAGAGGTTAATATCAGTGAAGGAGTTTAAGCATGCATGGGATAGATATAAGGTTATCCTATATATATAGATAGGATGCGGTTCTTATCTTTCAACACATTCTATGTTTCTATGTACATTTATAATGCATGGATTTACTACCGACCCATTGAAGAGAGTAGATATACCATTTGTTTGCTGACTGTTCACATCTTTAGTAAGCCTTTTATAGTAAAGAGCAGACAGGGTTAATATTAATCGTATACTATTACACAGTCTTCATCTGAAACCCCTGCCAAAGTCTAATGTTTGAGATTTATCTCCAAATAATACCAGTTCACTTTAGATCCCCCCCCCCCCCCCCCCCACACACACACATCTACAATGCCTTTTGAAGCAACATGTGATTTAACTTACTAGAAAAAGCACTAGAAAGTTGGGATCAGATATTCCCCTTCTCCAATAGAGCAAATACCACAGAGCAAGCATGTCAGCAGTGCACACGGACAGAATACTGGCTCCAGCAGACACACAGAGATAGACAAACAAAGTAGCACATACCTCGTAGATATCAGGTACGCAATCTGTGCAGAATAATCTGATAACAGATTGATTAGGTCCAGGGACAGAGGAGAACCAATCAGTATCTTTACAGATCCTCTGCACACTGTGACCATCAGTTACATTTAGCCTTTCAAAGCAGGGCCACAGAAAGTGGCTTTTGTATAGCTTGGAGGAAAGACATAACAGGGGGGATATGATAGAAACATTTATATTCATAAAGGGAATCAACACAGTAAAGAAAGAGAGGATATTTGAATGAAGAAAAACTACCACTACTCTTAAATTAGAGGGACAAAGATTTAATAGTAATATCAGGAAGTATTACTTTATTGAGAGGGTAGTGGATGCATGGAATAGTCTTCCAGTAGAAGTGGTAGAGGTTAATACAGTGAAGGAGTTTAAGCATGAATGGGATAGGTATAAGGCTATCCTAGATATAAGATAAGGTCAGGGACTAATGAAAGTATTACATTACTGAGAGGGTAGTGGATGTATGGAATAGTCTTCCAGTAGAAGTGGTAGAGGTTAATACAGTGAAGGAGTTTAAGCATGCATGGGATAGGTATAAGGCTATCCTAGATATAAGATAAGGCCAGGGACTAATGAAAGTATTACATTACTGAGAGGGTAGTGGATGTATGGAATAGTCTTCCATTAGAAGTGATAGAGGGTAATACAGTGAAGGAGTTTAAGCATGCATGGGATAGGTATAAGGCTATCCTAGATATAAGATAAGGTCAGGGACTAATGAAAGTATTACATTACTGAGAGGGTAGTGGATACATGGAATAGTCTTCCAGTAGAAGTGGTAGAGGTTAATACAGTGAAGGAGTTTAAGCATGCATGGGATAGGTATAAGGTTATCCTAGATATAAGATAAGGCCAGGGACTAATGAAAGTATTACATTACTGAGAGGGTAGTGGATGTATGGAATAGTCTTCCATTAGAAGTGATAGAGGGTAATACAGTGAAGGAGTTTAAGCATGCATGGGATAGGTATAAGGCTATCCTAGATATAAGATAAGGTCAGGGACTAATGAAAGTATTACATTACTGAGAGGGTAGTGGATGTATGGAATAGTCTTCCAGTAGAAGTGGTAGAGGTTCATACAGTGAAGGAGTTTAAGCATGCATGGGATAGGTATAAGGCTATCCTAGATATAAGATAAGGTCAGGGACTAATGAAAGTATTACTTTACTGAGAGGGTAGTGGAGGTATGGAATAGTCTCCCAGTAGAAGTGGTAGAGGTTAATACAGTGAAGGAGTTTAAGCATGCGTGGGATAGGTATAAGGCTATCCTAGATATAAGATAAGGCCAGGGACTAATGAAAGTATTACTTTACTGAGAGGGTAGTGGAGGTATGGAATAGTCTCCCAGTAGAAGTGGTAGAGGTTAATACAGTGAAGGAGTTTAAGCATGCGTGGGATAGGTATAAGGCTATCCTAGATATAAGATAAGGCCAGGGACTAATGAAAGTATTACATTACTGAGAGGGTAGTGGATGTATGGAATAGTCTTCCAGTAGAAGTGGTAGAGGTTAATACAGTGAAGGAGTTTAAGCATGCATGGGATAGGTATAAGGCTATCCTAGATATAAGATAAGGCCAGGGACTAATGAAAGTATTACTTTACTGAGAGGGTAGTGGATGTATGGAATAGTCTTCCAGTAGAAGTGGTAGAGGTTAATACAGTGAAGGAGTTTAAGCATGCGTGGGATAGGTATAAGGTTATCCTAGATATAAGATAAGGCCAGGGACTAATGAAAGTATTACTTTACTGAGAGGGTAGTGGATGTATGGAATAGTCTTCCAGTAGAAGTGGTAGAGGTCAATACAGTGAAGGAGTTTAAGCATGCATGGGATAGGTCTAAGGTTATCCTAGATATAAGATAAGGCCAGGGACTAATGAAAGTATTACATTACTGAGAGGGTAGTGGGTTCATGGAATAGTCTTCCGGTAGAAGTGGTAGAGCTTAATACAGTGAAGGAGTTTAAGCTTGCGTCGGATAGGTGCAAAGGGATTGAATGCTAAAATAATTATTGTAATTGTAGTATTTGTAATGAAGTTAAGCATGTGTTTAAGACTCTCTTAGTTATTTCTATTTCTTTTTTTTCTGCATGGAAGTGAGATGATTAATATAGTCCAAAACCCAAGGATGTTAACACAAGCCTAGTACAGAGAAAATAATCCCCTGTACCTGGAATATGGCAAATCCATTGAGAAACAGAGATTTAATTTGGGAATGTATGGAGTTATTCTGTGACTATGTCAATATATATATATATATATATATATATATATATATATATATATATATTTAAAATAAAGTTAACCCCTTGGTGACCAGACTTATTTTTTATCGTGCTTTATCCTTACTGACAGAGGCTATTTTGACACTTCCACAGTGTTTGTGTTTAGCTGAAAGTTTACTCTTTCTAATTAAATGTACATAAAATCTTTTAAATAATTACAAATAGTAAAAAGGATCACGTATAAAAGTTTTCTAATAGTTGTCCTGAGTTTCCTGGGTTTATAGGGCAATAACCAAAAGTAGTGTTTTGTTTGTTTACTAACAATTTTCTCGTACCATGTCCTTTTGACCCTAAACTTGACCCTAAATCTAACCTTATCACTAAATCTAACCAGAAGCCTAACACGAATCCTAACCCTAATTCTAAACCTCATCCATCTGTAACCCTAACTCTAAATCCAGGGTAAATTTAGATATAGGGCTAGTTTGGTATTAAGTTTTAGACATTGTTCCATCGCATTCCACCATTCAACACACCAGGTTAGACACTAATATTGTGATATAAAATTAGGCCTGGATCAACATTAGCCAAATTGCTTTTACTTGTGATAGTGCTGGATGCGTTCCATATCTAGAAATAGAGCCAACATGGCCGTCTATTCCCCAATTCAACCACCCCAACAATAAAGATACCTTCTTAATGTTTAATACAATATCTCCTTCCTTCCCGTCGTAAGGGAAGCCCATCCTTTGTTGTTTGCACTGGTGTGTTTGAAACGCGTTCCCAACTTACGGCTTAGTGATTAAAAATTCTAATTTCAACAGAAAAGCTACACTGTAAAAATAGAAAATCATGGAAAAGGTAAATCTTGGCCTCTATGTTTTTTTTTTACATGTCCCTTTTCTTCATCCAGCTTTTAGTCTGTAATCTTATAAAACTTCCTATCCTTGGGATAAGTCAATCAACTCAAATCTGTTCTCCACTCAACGTTTCCTTGGACCAGAACTGCAATAAATGTAAAAAAAAAATGTTGTAAAAAAGAAATTACCCATTTTTAATAGTTTGATTTCTTCATTTAGAATAGGTTTTAAGTGACAATATCTAGTAGCAGATTCCAGCACCGAAAAAGTTTCACCTAAAAGACTTATATTAGGTGCTCCATTTATAGTATTGATCTTAATATCTTCAGCCCATAAATACCACTTTTATGACATCAATAAAAAAAAAGCAGAATACCGACAGCTCTTAACAATCGGAGTTCTTAACTCAGTAAGCGAAACACTTCATGGACTGTTTTAAAAGATATTTCACAGTCACAAAAAAATGTTTTATCACCTTGTTTTATGTCTGTGCAGTGATCCCCAAAACTCAAATTAATTGAACGTATTCTAGCTCTCAGAATTTATTCTGGAATGTACGGTATATACGATAGAGTTTGGAATTCATGGTTTCGAAAAACGCTGTACAGTGGGCAAATTGAAAGCCTAGTACTAGAAGCTGCCATCGTGGATGTGGGGGGATTCAGGTCCCCTTGGAAATTTGGGTACTGTGGTTAGTCAGCTGTGTCACTGAATAATGTTCTGTATGATATTAGGCTTGAAGACAGAGCTTTTATAGCAAGTGTTCAAAGAGGACACCATAACGTGAGATTCTTAGTGGACTGCACAGGCGTTTTGTACAGCGCATTTTATACTTATATTTAATAAACATTATATGAAATGAAGGTTTAAACACATGTGAATATTCAGATTATGTTAATATTCTTATGCATATACAAAAACCAAAAGCAACCCCCTTATCCTCTGGACGGCGAAAGTGATGCTTAGCTCCGCCCACTACATGCCAAACTGTGCCTCACTTTCAAGGCTCCGCACCAGTAGGGAGGTAGGTCACATTTTATGATTTTATCCTTTTTTATTGCATTGATATAGCAGACTAGGTACTGGAGATACCAGGGAGTAGAGCAAACAATAGCTTACATTAGCTGAATTCTATAGAGCATGGTCCCTTACGCACATAGAACCCCCCTGCGTTGATCTAACTGTCTGAAAGATGCTCTGCCAGATCCCTAGGGGACCACCTTTATGCCCATAAACAAACAAGCGAATCAGCTGTACCACTGTGAGCAAACATGATGTTAGTTTAAAAAGCTGTTAACTCCACCCAGCATGGCCAATTAATTAAGCAATATTAAAACAGCAACAGTTAAATAAAATAAATCTTTCACTCCTCTTCATGCTACTATTTTTAGGTGACAGGTTAACCTAAGGACAAAAGCATTTTGGGGAATTTGTTTTTGTTTGTAATGTGTGTGTTCTAGTGTAGTGTCCGCATAGAGCAAGAGCATCCACAAGGAGCAAGAGCATCCACAGAGCCAGAGCATCCACAAGGAGCCAGAGTGTCCACAAGGAGCCAGAGCATCCACAAGGAGCCAGAGCGTCCACAAGGAGCCAGAGCGTCCATAAGGAGCCAGAGCATCCAAAGAGCCAGAGCGTCCACAAGGAGCAAGAGCGTCCACAGAGCCAGAGTGTCCACAAGGAGCCAGAGCGTCCACAAGGAGCCAGAGCATCCACAAGGAGCTAGAGCGTCCACAAAGAGCAAGAGCGTCCACAAGGAGCCAGAGCGTCCACAAGGATCAAGAGCGTCCACAAGGAGCCAGAGCGTCCACAAGGAGCAAGAGCCTCCACAAGGAGCCAGAGAGTCCACAAGGAGCAAGAGAGTCCACAAGGAGCCAGAGCATCCACAAGGAGCCAGAGCATCCACAAGGAGCAAGAGCGTCCATAAGGAGCCAGAGCATCCACAAGGAGCCAGAGCGTCCACAAGGAGCAAGAGCGTCCATAAGGAGCCAGAGCATCCACAAGGAGCCAGAGCGTCCACAAGGAGCAAGAGCGTCCATAAGGAGCCAGAGCATCCACAAGGAGCCAGAGCATCCACAAGGAGCCAGAGCGTCCACAAGGAGCAAGAGCGTCCATAAGGAGCCAGAGCATCCACAAGGAGCCAGAGCGTCCACAAGGAGCCAGATCGTCCATAAGGAGCCAGAGCGTCCACAAGGAGCCAGAGCGTCCACTGAGCCAGAGCGTTCACAAGGAGCCAGAGCATCCACAAGGAGCCAGAGCATCCACAAGAAGCCAGAGCGTCCACAAGGAGCCAGAGCGTCCACAGAGCCAGAGCGTTCACAAGGAGCCAGAGCATCCACAAGGAGCAAGAGTATCCACAAGGAGCAAGAGCGTCCACAGAGCCAGAGTGTCCACAAGGAGCCAGAGCGTCCACAAGGAGCCAGAGCGTCCACAATGAGCCAGAGCGTCCACAAGGAGCCAGAGCGTCCACAGAGCAAGAGCGTCCACAATGAGCCAGAGCATCCACAAGGAGCCAGAGCATCCACAAGGAGCCAGAGCGTCCACAGAGCAAGAGCGTCCACAATGAGCCAGAGTGTCCACAAGGTGCCAGAGCATCCACAAGGAGCAAGAGTATCCAGTATAAGTTAAGAGTATAATATTTTTTTTACCATGATCTCACTCTTGCTGCCTGTATGCCATTGATGCCAGCACCGCGCACAGGAAGTGGAACATCAGCAGCGTATCTGCAAAAAAGGGGTCTGACCATTTGTACTGTAAGGGGCCCCACAACTTCTGTTGGTCTTCCTGTGGCATCTTTTGATGCCATATTTATCTGTCCAAACCATATTGTTTTTTAATAAGTTGGCCGCGCCCCTTATTTACATTCAGGATGTGGCTACGCCTTGCTTTTTACTTAACCCCGTAGGTCCTTCATGTGTCCATAAGGGGTTAAGCAAAGTAAAAATGAAGGGGTTTATAAACAAACAACGCCAGAAAGTGTCTATGTCCGGTGTGTGGTGTGACCACGCGTTTCATGCATTGTGCTCACTTAGAATGTACCGGTGATGGTAAAGTTAGCAATTAATCCTGTTAATTCAGAAGTGTTTCTTTATCCAGCTAACCTGTCCAACGAGCTGCTTTGTGTCGTCCACGAAAAGCTTTGAGCTATTTAGTCTGCAACAGGCTTGACAGGTGACTGGTTCCCACGCGTTTTAACAGGCCTCAGATTGTCAAGAATTTTGGAACAAACATGAAAAAAAAATGAAAAAAAAGGTAAGTCTGTAATGCAAGCACATTCCTGCCTATTAATAACAAGATACAATGGAGAGCCCCATCTATTTATTTTTTTAATCTGCATTATTTCAGTCAAGTTAAAACATACCTTTTCTATCATATTTCCAAGCCGTGTCAGGTCACTTGGGTTTACAGTTACCCCAGTCCGCCTGGATTTTCTGAATTTTATTGTGTAAAAAAAAAAATATATAAAAAAAAAAAATATATAAAAAAAAAAAATATATATAAAAAAAAATTGCAGGGATATCAAACAACTCCCATGATATCCAGCCAGATTCAAACTTACTTACAAGAACATAGAGGACCTGAACTTCTGCTGGTCATAATCACGTAATTAAAGACGGTTTTTTTCTGTGTCGACGGGGTATCATTTTTTACCCATATTGCATTCTTGGGGGTGGAACAGACATATACCATTTGTTCTTCCTTGCTTCACGTGTTCAGCTTCAGGAGCGTGTAATGTTATGACATCATATCCTGGCGCTCTCCAACAGTGAAGGGCAAGAAAGTGAGGCAAATCTAGGGCATCAATGGATTGTTTCAATAACATTGAGGTGCAGATAGAGTGGCCACCTTTTTTTGTAGCGGCCTGTCAGTCAAATACTAGCGGAGTCTCATCCCTTGTTGCAGGGGATTTGGCGCGAGATGAACATTCCACCGCACTGACTTACCTCTGCCGCTTGGCGAGTACCTCCTGCTAGAAGGGTTCCGCTGGCCAAGGATAATACATGGTTTGATCTAAGAAACGCAGGAGAAACTCGGGTGCACTCGGGTGGTGATGGACAAATCGTTATTTCGTTATTTTCTAAAAGAGAACATGTACAGAGTTTAGACATGTCATCTGCATTTACACGTACTATATGTTAGCACTAAATCACCTCTGCTCGGTAAACATGGAGTCACAGCTGAAACAGTGTCTTTTGTGTATAAAGTTTGATAGGAAAATAAAAAAAAAATAAAAAAACACTGCCACGGAGGAGACAAAGGAATCGTTTCATTTTAAAGAAACTAAAAATAATGTAATATTTTCCCAGTTAAATCACTTACAGTATAGTTCATTTAAGTCCTTCAAGTAACCAATATCGACGTTCACACCGAACTGTCTGTGTTTGCTAGGGAAGCCAGTGTTTTCCAATTTCTCCTGCTGTTACAACTCCCATGAGTCTAAGACAACCGACTGGTACCATGGAAATGTCAAACAGTTTCTTCTTTTAGTTCGGGAGTCGTTCTGGTGGACAGTAGCTGACAGAATGCTCTTTCAGCCGGCTTGCGTGCTGGATAGATGGAAAAACTGATCCAGGAGACGGTTCTCCTGGATCAGTTTTCTCTCAATGTCTAGTCCTGTTCTCTCAGGTATTGTTTGGATCCGGCTGATGATAAATATCCTTAATTGAGTTGGACAAACACAGTAGTTTTAACACAGCAAAATGGAGACAATGTCTGAGAGGAGGAAAACTGCCAGGGGTTAAAATAAATCCACATCGACCTGTGTGAATAATTTACTGTATAGATGGGCTACATGGTGAAAAAAAACAATCCTTAAAAGATAAACCTTACGCATTTCGTATATATATATATATATATATATATATATATATATATATATATATATAAAAAGCTTGAAGGCAGCTTGCTGTCTGTTCTCTGCCTAGGTGCAGAGACATCCTACTATGCTGTCTTTCACTCTCCCCACTAGCGTTTTGAGGTCAGCACATCGGAGGTCATGTGACCTGCCAGCAGTCAGACTTTAGACCATGCGCGAGCATAAGGGGCAGCATGGTAGGCACAAACATCCAGCTGCCTTCCACTAGACACCAGGGAGCTGAAGAATAACTGTGTGTGCAAGCTGGGGAAAGTACTTCATGTGCAATGTGGCTGCTAGTTTAAGTTCTGGGTGTGCAATATGGGTGATGGGGCAGATCCTGGATGTGCAATATGGGTTAAGGGGCATGTCATGGTTGTGCAATGTGGGTCCCCAGCACTAATTTCTGGATGTGAAATGTGGGTGATGGTGCATGTACTGAGTGTGCAATGTGGGTGTTGGGGCATGTCCTGAGTGTGCAATGTGAATGCTTGGACATGCCCTGGGGTGCAGGTGTAAGTCCTTGGGGTGCATGGGATTAGTCCTGGGTCTACAATGTGGTGATGGGGCATGTCCTTTGAGTGCAATATGGGTGCTGGGGAATGTTCTTGGTGTGCAGTGTGGGTGATGGGGCATGTCCTGGGTATGCAATGTGGGTGCTGGGGATGCTCTGGGTGTGCAGTGTGGGTGATGGGGCATGTCCTGAATGTGCTGAGGTGTATGCTGGGGTATGTCCTGGGTCTGAAATGGGGTTAATGGGGCATGTCCTGGGTGTGCGATGTGGGTGCTGGGACATGTGTTTTGGTAAGCCCTGGGTCTGTAATATGGATGCTAGGGCATATCCTGTGGTGCTGGGGCAAGTCCTGAGTGTGCAATGTGGGTGCTAGGTCATTTTCTGGGTGTTCAATGTGAATGATGGACCATATCCTGTGGTGCTGGGATAAGTTCTGGGTGTGCAATGCGGGTGCTGGAGCATCTCCTGGGTGTGTAATGTGAGTGCTGGAGCATATCCTGGGTGTGCAATGTGGTTGCTGGGGCATGTCCTGGGTGTTCAATGTGGGTGCTGGGGCATGTCCTGGGTGTGCAATGTGGGTGCTGGGGCATGTCCTGGGTGTGCAATGTGGGTGTTGGGGCATGTCCTGGGTGTGCAATGTGGGTGCTGGGGCATGTCCTGGGCGTGCAATGTGGGTGCTGGGGCATGTCCTGGGTGTGCAATGTGGGTGCTGGGGCATGTCCTTGTGTGCAATGTGGGTGCTGGGGCACATCCTGGGAGTGCAATGTGGGTGTTGGGGCATGTCCTGGGTGTGCAATGTGGGTGCTGGGGCATGTCCTGGGTGTGCAATGTGGGTGCTGGGGCATGTCCTGGGTGTGCAATGTGGGTGCTGGGGCATGTCCTTGTGTGCAATGTGGGTGCTGGGGCATGTCCTGGGTGTGCAATGTGGGTGCTGGGGCATGTCCTGGGTGTGCAATGTGGGTGCTGGGGCATGTCCTTGTGTGCAATGTGGGTGCTGGGGCATGTCCTGGGAGTGCAATGTGGGTGTTGGGGCATGTCCTGGGTGTGCAATGTGAAGACAGAACTAAACAGTTAGTTACTCAGGAAGTCTGCGTGGGTCAAATTTGTACAGTCTTTTCACCCATTGTTAACACGCATCACTCATGTGTTTGAAGGATTGTTAAAATGTGAAACTAATGTTCTCAATGTTTCCATTTGCAGACCCCACGGCAGATAAAACGATCAAGATTCTCCACGTTATTTAAGCAATAAATAAGCCAATGGATTCTGTATCCCCCCCCCCCCCTAATATACAGCGTGGATGGTGTGTTATATATAGAGATAACTGTTTTAAACGCACTTCCCTTCCAGTTTCTAACAGTCATCATCCAGTGATTTTACAACTTTTATTATAGGCGACGCACATCTGTACAACCTCAACCAAAACAGTTTTATTGTAAATATATTAATAATGCCTGTCTGACAAATAAATTCATGCACCTCACTGGCATCGGACCATCTGCTGAACTCTTCCAACATCAACTGTTTGTTTAAGTCGCACAAATGAAAATACAAATTCATATTTACTTAAGCGTTATTCATTTATTTAATAAATGATCACGTTCAATTCATCAGACTCCATGACCCCAGCGTGGAAGAGAAGAAAATGTTTGTGTCTGATTTCTCTAACAGTGATTTTTTATTATTATTATTATTATTATTATTATTTATTTTATTTTTTTAGCTCCGAGCGAAGCTAATGAACCAAAATTGTTTCTTTTCAAGTGTTGCAGAAGTTCTAGTATCCGTGATCATTAGCTGTCATGTTGGCTCAAAGATGTCAAGTGAAGAAAAATCTGTTCCGATTCAACTAGCAAATAATAAAAAGCCATTTATGTTCCTTTTTCATTATGAATTTAGTAAAAATGAAATAGTGGGCGCCTTTCATTCATTACCTCGAGTCTATTTGTGTTAAATGAACCACGAAAAACTCATTCAGTTGCCTATTGAACACTGGTAATTTGGGGGATCTGCAATTCGGTGGATCTATTTTGCACTGGCCCTAAAAGGGATACGCCAGAATATCATGCGGGGTACATGTGCCCCCCCCCTTAGTAACACATGAGTCTTTTGCGGAGTCATTTATGAAGGTCAGTTGAAGGGCAAAGCTCTAAACGTGGAGCAGTTTCTATTGACACCAATGGAATTTTCCTGTTGATTAAATAATTTTTTTAGCACTTTTGCCACAGTTCTGAGTTTAATAAATGGCCTTGTCTATCCCACCACCAGATAGAATTCTCCAAGTCTCACATAGGAATTCCACGTCCCAACATCTGGTGGCCACCAGGTGGGTCGTGGATAGTATAAAACGAACAGTATTGGGTCTACCAGTAGGGCGTGTAGTCGCTCATGTGTGGGGAGTGCCGCCAGACCATGCAATTTCATTATGTGGCTTTTGTAGCACGTTCGTGAGGCTGTATGAGCTTGGTATCTGAATCTTGCAAGATAAAGTTCCCATGACATTGTATGGTGCATGCATACTAAAATAAAAGTCAGGGTACTTAGTTTCACACCTTGGTATATGGAGCACTCCAACACTCGCCTGGCATGTAGTGGAATAACCTTGGCTATTTGATTTCTAACGTGGACTTCAAGAATCGTATAGTTTCTGCAGCCTTTCAGAAATAATTGAAGCCAAAAAAAAGATGTGTGGGATAGCTATTTTTTGATTGTGGGTCTTCAGTTGTACAATCATCAGACACAATGTGAAAAAATAATGATAAAATGGAAGGAAACAGCCATCTTTATAGCAGATTACATATTGTGTGTCATCATGTTTCACAAAATAAATTTTGTTTGGTCTAACTATTGCTCATAAACCATTTACCACAATATATTATCTTAGCATGAATGCATGCGGCACCAAGTCTCCCTATCCAGAAGGGATGTCCAATATTTGTTGGCTTAAATCTCTGTCCCTCTTTAGTCCTCTGCTTCCCTAGTTTAGATGTGTAAAAGTGCATCACAATAGTCCACAGCAATACAACGCAGTGAATGAGTTTAGATATTGTTTTTTTTTTGTACATAAAATGCATTATAAATGGCTTGACCAGTTTCTTAAAACAGCTCTTGATTGGCCATGAAGTCATCAAAATAATGCTCCCCCCATAGATGAAGCTTCAACCACTTCTGCCTGAAAATAAATGTTTCTCTCTTTGAAATGTTGTGAGGTATTTGAATGTATGCATGGGTCAAAGAGCTATTTTGACCATTGCAGCCATGCAAACCCCCCTTCCTCCCCTAAAATACAGTAGTGGCACTGACTATTCACCTCATCCTCATCCTGGCTCAAAAGCCGATACGTACTATTATATGACCTCGAATAAATACAGAAGTCGAAAAGTCGAGAATAATCTCCAATCTTCTAGCCTGGATGCCTCCTCAGAGACGTGGGTGGACATATGGAATATAGGAACAAATAAAAAGGATATGCAATAGTGTGATACTGTTGCGTAAAGTATAAAAAGTGTACAATTTATTGAAATTAAACTCACAATGTAAATGGCACTGAGGACCAGCTCAAGTGCAAAATCACATAAAAGAGAAAGGTTACCCCCTCCAGATGGAATGTCGAACTCTATATGATGCAGAGCTTTGTGGGTGTTTCATCTATACAGACTTCCTCAGGAGCAGAGTGGAGTGTGCTCCACTCCACTCTGCTCCTGAGGAAGTCTGTATAGATGAAACGCGTAGAGCGGGGAGTGAGAGTGTTATTACCGTTTTTACTATATATTTTACTTATTACTAAGAAGGTTGCCCACAGCTGTCATCTCGAGGATTTGAGAGCACCCACAAAGCTCTGCATCATATAGAGTTCGACATTCCATCTGGAGGGGTAACCTTTCTCTTTTATGTGATTTTGCACTTGAGCTGGTCCTCAGTGCCATTTACATTGTGAGTTTAATTTCAATAAATTGTACACTTTTTATACTTTACGCAACAGTATCACACTATTGCATATCCTTTTTATTTGTTCCTATATTCCATATGTCCACCCACGTCTCTGAGGAGGCATCCAGCTAGAAGATTGGAGATTATTCTCGACTTTTCGACTTCTGTATTTATTCGATTTCGACTTGGGATTGGAGGAGTCCTTGCAGATTTCGACTTTCCATAGGAAAGTATATTTACGTATTTGTCTTTGTCTTTTTGGTCATTTTGGACTTGCTTTTTGTATTATATGACCTCATGACATTTTTCATATGTGTTTCCTCAACTTAAGCATCTATAGAGTATCTTAAAAACTTGAACATTGCTGTTCTACATAATACGTTTTTTTGGTTTCATTTACTTTTTGAAGACAAGAATAAAAAATGACAACATCCAGAAATAAGTAGTTCTGAAAATTTCCACGGTGCACTGCTTTTATAAAATGTAATTGGAGACTGTGTTTCTTTTTTCTTTCTTTTTTTTTCCCTTAAGAATTTGGTCTCCCAAACATTACTGTGTCATTATGTCAAACGTGAGAAGGCCCGCACATGGGCAAGAGTCGAGGTTGTTGGGCGCCACCCGTGTATATATTTCTACCGTTTAGTTTTCGGCCAATGTGCCAACATGTCTGCGAACATTACTGAAATACTTCAATAAATTAACAAACACATTGGTCCCAACCAGCAGCTCACAAATTAACCAAGCTCTCTCTCTCTCTACCAGTAAGGCAAACCGTAGATTAGTCACCTGACACTTGGCCTTTTATTGGAGGTTATACAAGAAGACTAGGAATAACATCTTGGCCTAGGACTTGAAGAAAAGAAAAGGCTCTGTGGTTTTAGAAAGGGATTACACTTGGCTCCGATTCATTGGAAATTTAGACCATGTCCTTGGTTATGGGGAACGAGAGAGAGAAAAAAAAGGCTTCTTTGATCCGAAATCCGATCATGTTCAGTCTAGAAAGGCTCAAGTCAAATATTCAAATTAAAATAAAATAAAAAAACGGTAAGGCCTATGCCTGGGGTATCATTTTGAAATGTACATTCCTGCTGTGCGTAATAGCAGGCGCTCAGAAAGTTATTTTATTTCTTGTCTCAAGGCCAGGATGAGACAATTCATCGAGCAACGTGGCCATTGACTATCAAGTTGTTATTATTTATCTTCAGATGGATTGAGAAAGGGAAATTAGGGTTCATCTACTGACTTTGGGTTGATTATATTTTTTTTCTGTGATCCCCATTACGAAACCCACTACCCCTTTTGTAGAGCAAGTTCCACACTTGTAGGTTTATCAGACGGGGCCGTGGAAGACTATCAATGTGCAGGCGTCTAAAAGAAAATCTGTTATCAAGTAAGTAGGGATAAGGAAGTCGGGTTTGAGCCTGAGATGTGATGTTCAATGGATTCTTTGCCTCTCAGCTTGACACGTCGGTTGGAGGATTCAATATGGTGAAATAGTTTAATACTATCCGGCTGAATGTAAAACTTAGATAAATACCTTCATCTGTATCTCCCGCACCGCATGATTAAAGAAAATTGAGCTTATGTCTCTTGGCTCTTGTCACGTTGGTTAAGATAAATACAAAAACTGAAGAGTGCTTGAATCCAGATGTATCCTTCACCTTGCTCAATCTGGCTTTCCACAGTAACCCACACTACCTGAGTGGGGTGGTCACTGTGGCACTCCTATAAACCACAGTGCCGTAGCTGTATGCTCTCTGACGTTGTACAACAACTAAAACTCTCACTCCCTGAGCAGTAAGCTCACTCCAGATCACCTACAAGCCACACTTTTTTGGCTAGTCTCCCCAACATCCCACATGTCCTAAGTGGCAGGCTAGCTCCTGGAGAAGAAAAATTATATTTTTTTTATTACACTGAGTGAGCTCCCACCCGGGTGGAGATACTCCACAGTGGGGAGGAGGGGGATACACAATTTAAGCACCTTTTCAGTCTCCTTTTCTCCTTACCTGCCTCCCCAGCTGTGACCCAGTATCTGCTCTCTTTCTACGTCTTGATTTATCCAACTTCTGACGTTGGAGATTCTCTGACCTTTAGCCTTCCTCCAGGGATGACATCTGAACCTAACCTTTCTGACACCAGGTGAAAAACTTTCTAACGGCACGTCTGGTATTTTCTATTGCGGGAACACATAAAACAAGTATTGAAACAGAGAAAGAAAAAGAAAGATAGACCGGCAGTTATATCGGGGTGGGCACCATCATTATTCATGTTGGTATTTTGCTGCACTTTGGGAAAGACAATCTAATGATCTTCTATAAACCTTTGCAGACCTTGGCAAGGACACCGCTAGATAGACAAATGCGAAATCAGGATATCTGTAACACTTCTGGATATTACCCAGAAGATTTCGTGGTTTTTTCTTTCTTTTTCTCTTCTTCTGTCTTTTAATCAGAATCCAGATCAAAATTCATAATCTCAGCGATCACGTTCGTTTGCTCTGAAGACCATAACTTTAAACATGACACATGAAATGGTCCTGACAAGAGGACATATGTAGGGAAATAAATTGTTTTGAAAAGGGATAATAAATAACGGTGCATTAGCGTTTGGTCAGTAAATCAGTTTAATAAGGGGATCTATCCTGCATGTCGCTGGAGAGAGAGAAGGAACTGGAAGGCACTTGATCTGTTGTTGTTCAACGTCAAAGTTTCAAATGTGGCTATTATTTTTATCCACTGATTGTTTCCATTTGATTTAAGTCATATTTCTTTTATACTCTTCGCATTCAATGAATAATAATATTTTTTTTTTAGTTTTTCGTTTTTATATTCTAATGAAAGACAAGCACTATAAATGGTTTCATTACTCCATTTCTTTCTCTGTTTCTGTATAGAATATCCAAGCCTGTTTATTAAATTTAAGCTTTATTATTCAGCCAGTTACTCCAGACTCACATTCTTTGGCCAAGTCATCTATGTCGACCCAAAACCAGATGTTCCGACCGTACGATTTAAGGACTTGACTTTACTACCAGGTTAGAGCACTCTGTCGTTTTTCAATTTTTTGTTACTTTTTTATTTTTTTGTGCCTTCTGTTTGCATTCAACAAGAATCTTCCAAAGAAACTTAGAAATGGCTGATAAGGTTTTTCCAGTTACCACAAAGTGGAAAGTTTGCAGGCACCAGGAATTTTTTTTTAACCCTCTTGCAGAAATTTTTTTTTGACATGTTGTTCAATGAAGTACATATCCAAAAACTGACTGACTAAATTCTAGAAATCACACAGGCAAGATATATTTTAATTTGAATACATTTAAAGGGCAAATGTAGAAGAAACAAAGCCCCTCCAAGACTTCTATTTAAATAAAAGATTGCATTAAATATGGAGATTTTTAAGTAGAAATACTTTAAGGAAAGTGCTTTACTCAGCCCTCTTTGCTGTGTTCAGCTCTACCAGGGAGCGGACATGTTGTTCAATCTGAGGTCAGGTGTTCCTTTATATGACCCAAGGTAAAGAAAGATCGGACTCAACATTCGAACATTCTAAACATGTCTGCAAATAGGTTTGAGCCTTCTTTGCAGACATGTTTAGAAAGTTAGAATGTTGATAAGATACTTTATTTGTATTCTTCCATTAAAGCATTTTTATTAATAATGCCTACACTTGGTGTAGTCTTTTAATTGAATAGAAGTTGATTTTTAGACTACAGTTGTCTTTTAACATGCGTTTAATACCATTTGTGCACTGTTTTTACCTTCTTGCAAAGATGTTTCCTTGTGATCTCAAAGATAAATATTTATTTTCTCTTTTTTTTCTTTTTTTTTCTTTTCACTCAAACTTCCAAGAACTTTGATTAAACACACCAAAAAATGCTAATGATCAGACTTCTACTGTAAAGCATTATTAATATACATTTATTGACAATAGACAACGCTTATGACAGCATGCTATAGTATTTAGCTGTCAGATAGTGTATTTTAAGATTTCCTTTTTTTTTTTTTTTTAACTGTGCATATATTTAGACAAGATTATACCAAAAAGCCTTTGAAAATTTTGGAACGCAATGACAATCCCAATGCTTTGTTGTGTTGCTGTGTCTTTTTGAGTAATAAGAAAAAGACATCCGTAGCATCACAGGGTTAGGGATAAAAGACCTCAGATCTAGCACAGATTCTAGAAGAGGGTAGACGCGTTTTTAAATAAACAGTGATTCAATTGGTTACTTGGCTGAAAATTCAAAGTGAAACAAAGAAAGGAGAGACAGAATTTCAAAATACTGATACATGTATTCTCTTTCTATTTTATTTATTGGAGGCTATAAACACACCAAATACAACACACAAATACTCTGAGAGTCCTGAAAATCATCAGGAGGAGGGGAAGGCTGTAATGGAGGGCAGAAGGGCAATTGTCCCCCGATTACCCTCTACCCAATGGCAGGGGCTGCACCACTTTCTAAATTCCCTAGTGCCTATGGGTCCAACTGTGGCTCTCCAGTTGCTGCAGAGCTACAAACCCCACCATTACCGCTAGCTTTCGAGAATGGCAATTGAAGTACATAAACAGCTGGTGGGCCGCAGTTGGATTCCCAGGCCCTAGTGTGTAGGGCTTTCTATCTTTCAATCTAATTGTTTTGTCTGCATATCAATCTCTGCACCTTATGTCAGTATATATGTCCTGCCCGTCTGTCTTTCTCTGTCGGTGCCTGTCTATCGGTTTCTGCCTCTGATGATAACGGGTGGACTGATGCAATCGCAAAATGGCACTAAATGGTTTTTACCCTTTCCAGGGCCAAAAGTTGTCAACCCTCCCCTAACGTGCAGTTAAACATTATAAAACTGGATGGGGGGGGGGGGGGGGGGGGTCATCCAAAAACCCCACTGTTTTTGGATGGGAGGAAAATTTTCAAGTGTTACTAAACACCTTTTAGTTACACCAACATATATGAACACCACAGACCCCCCCCCCCCCCACACAAACAGATATAAACACCACTGACACAATTCACAAAAAATAAAGGCAGATACACACAGAAACCCCAGTGAGATACAAACAGACATGGCAGGCATGCACAAAAACCAAACTGTCACACAACTGACATAAACTCAGGAGCAGACGTGATGTACCCAAACACAGACCGACAAACAAAAACACATACACACACACAAACCAGAACTGTTACTATTTTCTGGTGTAGGCTCATTTTCCCTTTCTCCGTTGTTACCCAATTTCCTTGTAATAGCTGTAAGTTAATATGCAGATAATCGTATCCATTCAATAGCAATACAGACGATCAGATACTTTATACGCAAAGCTCTGTTTGTAATTGTTTCTCTGTTCTCTATTTCTTTAGCCATGCTTCACCAAGTGACACAGAAAGAGACACGTGGAGCCACTGACAATTTCTCTTCTATATATTAGAGAGAATGCACGCCATGGCCGCCATAAGGCCCAGATGGGCGCTGGGCAAAGCTTTCCCTGTCGCGTTTTCTCAATCCTGTCCATATTTGGAAATAAAATGACCATAGCATTATAAAAAAAAGAAACTATCGTTAAAGCCTGATGTTCTGTAGTCTCACCAATAACATAAGGAGCGGTCTCACCAATAACATTAGGGGGCTATAGCAATTACCAGACTTTTCCCCCAGGGGTAGGTTAATGGTGGTCATTGAAAACATCTATGAACTTTCACCGACCTTGCCATGGAGGAAGGGGGTTTCATCTGACATCATTATCATCGGGCATTGCTCACTACTGAAATATCATAGAAGCCTGGCCTCCGAGCAACCACTGTGCCCAATCTGACGTCACCCTTTTATCCACCCACACACCCTCCCTAAAAGGACCAGTGGACAGTGAGCATATTGCACGCTCCTCACCATGATTTGGGAGGACGTTAGAAGTATTGTACAATACTAGAACATGAGGAATTGTACGGAAGTCATGAGATGAAAAGATTCAGGAATGAGATATAGGCATCTAGACCAGTGGTTCCCAAACCAATTACCCAATTGGGTTCAAATCAAATTAACTTGAGTTTTCTTTTTTTTTTAAACGCAATCCTAAATCCTGGACTGTTAGGCAGGACTTGAAGACTGGGTCTGGATCCACTGATCTAGAAATATGGCTATCCAAATACTGTAAATAAAATATTACCCAAAAAAGTTTACAAATGAAAATTAAGAGCATGTTTTTGGGAAGTATATTCATGCTATGGAATGAAGTCAATCATGTAATGGAATTTGCATTCCCACCCATTCTCAAGCAGGTACATCCTCCAGCACTGTCAGTCAAGAGGTTCTCCAGTCTGCCGGTTGGAATATCTAGATTGGAGATTGAGTTCATTTGCTACAAAACATTTAATTTGTATCTCCTTCTCCCCAATTAACGTGAGCCTCTTTCATACAGTATTTCTCCCCGCTAATGCCTTTCAGGCTTCCTAACATGATATTACCGTGACAAGGAAAATTCGTCCATTTGTGGTGCACTTTACCTGCAATATATTCTGGGTTTAATCATGCATATATTGTGTATTTCTCTGGCCAGAATGAAGCTGTATCAGATAATGTATTCTGAGGTAGACCAACTGCCGCTCATGAAGATGAAAAAAAAAAAAAAAGAAAGAAAGCGGCTTGCTTGAGTAACCGTAATAATTGGAAAATTATTTTGATAGCCTGAAACAATCTAATATATTACAGAATTTTATTAAAATAATATCAAATCAAATTAACTGCTATTCCATAATGAATTAGGTAACAAGGTGGGTAGATATTAATCGGTCTTGGCTTGAAGGCAGGAATTTATTATCTGTACTGTCTATTGAGAGTAAGGCAACACAAATCTCTATCACAGACTGCAACAAAGCCCCTTAGGAACATAAAAAAAAGGAAGAGATTTAAGTTTTTGTATATATTTTTTTTTTTTATAAAAATTTTTGTTTTCCAATTCATCAAAAGAAACAAAAAAAGGTATTATTTTATGCAGAGTTTTTTGTTTTTTTATATATATACATATATATATTTTCAATCATTATTTTTTAAAATGAATAGTTGCCCAAACGGGATTATATTTCAATTACCGTTGTTTTATTTATTTGTTTTTTTTTTTGCTCAGTTTCCAGAAATTGCCCCCTTTTTTATTTAGGATGAAGAGTTTACCCATAAACACCCCGTGGAATTCCAGGAGGTACTCCCAACCCTCGTTGCATAGCAGATCCCAACTTAACAGCCATTTGCTTGAACTGTAGTTAATTTGGAAGAGAGGCGTCAGTTTTGAAGGTTAATGAATCTGGACCCTGTTTATACGAAAGGTAATTAGTTCTTAACTGCACATCACGTTTCTTTGTACGATATTAAATTGGGCCCTACATCTTCCCATATTGACCCAACATTAATTTAATCCTTTTAATCACCTGATATATGTGAAATGCAAAGGGTCAGAATTAGATAAAGCATCTAGTGTACAAAGGACTGAATCTTACTCTTCCTTACATTGACTTTCCCATAAAAAACCCAGGATCCTACCATGTGGAACGTATCATAATTTGGGGTGTATACCAGAAAGGATTCCCTCCTTGCCCCGTATCTCTGGAATTCTTGTCCACACAATATCTAACACTTTCTCTCCAACTTGATCTTTCCTCAAAATCCACCTCTTGAGAGAGGCCTGTTTTGTAGAGACACTCTCCAGGGGAGTACTGGCATTTTTTGGTGTGGTTGGAGGGGAGGCCAAAACCAATTTGGTGGCCCATGGTGCAACTTCAACAGTCTTCCCATTACCATCAGAGATAGAGCGATATGTTGACAGATAAGGTATGGGATTGATAGAGAGACAAGACAATTGTATAGACAGGTATAAAAGTGTATGCAGCCCCAACCAATTTAGCTACTACAGGTTGAATATCTCTTATCCAAAATACCTGGGACCATTCATTCTGTATTTTAATGCAGGAGAGCCTGACTAGCTAATAGTCTGGATGCAGTGAAGGTAATTTTTCTGGTAGGCTCAAGTAATCTGCAGTGCAATATTTCAGAACAGAAGACACCAAAGCACTTGGTGCCCACTTGAACGTGCATAAAGGTAGATGTGAGGTTTTACTGGCTCTATGAAGCCCCCCGCTTACCATAGACATATCCTGCCAAGCCTATTCTCAGATGGTGCCAAATCAGGGCCAGTCTCCCACAAATAGGGAAAGTTGCAGGGTGTGATATTTCAATAAAATTACAGAAACAAAAGCAGCTGTTACTGCATATTTTTGCAAATTAGTCAGCACTCTCAGACCCAGTCCCCCCTGATCGCTGAATTTTATTTGGTTTGGTCTTTATTTTTTTTTCATTTTGTATCTTTTAAATTGTATGTGGTTCTGGCTCATCCCTTTACTCAAGAGGTTTTGGGGTTTTTACCACTGGCAGCAAGTCTGGCCAAAAAAACCACAGAGAAACAAAGTTTTTTATTGAGAGAAAAATAAACTTTCCACACATCCCGAGTGATACAATTAGTTCTGCGAGCGATAATTATAACACTAAACAGTCTGAACAAGTGGACTATTCTATGCTGGTCTAACTAGACATGTGGCATCCTAGGAGTAAATGGGAAACAAAACTTGAGTTCAATCTCAACTGTTCTTACAACATAAAAATATTACTCTTTGTAATACTCCTGAGAAGATCAAACAAAGTAAGTATCAATGAGATAAAAATCACTTCTGCCTCATTAGACGTGTCATTTTAATGATGCACTCTTTCTGCACCATTCAATAGATATGGTTCCCTAGCATAGGGGCTTCCATTGCATGGCGCACAGCTCCGCATCTGTAGAGCGATGATCTGTCATTGGTCTGTGGGTGTGTCAATTGCACCACCAAGCCAATAAATGGCGAGTGGAGGTCCTGAAGACAACCAATCAGTGACTGGTAGTTATTACCATCTTACTTGACATGGCAGCCAGGAAGTCAGTATTTGAAATATTTTTTTTTTTAAATGAAGGGTTCTGTATTATTATATTTACAGTGGTCCTGTCTCCTTCCCCCTTCCCGTTCAGTAAAACCTGTACTCAACCAAACTCTTAATTTTATGGAGTACATAACGACCACATTCTCTATTTTTTGTGGTTTGCAAATTATCAGACCTACCATTTAGTCCAGTAAAACGAGTCTGCAGATTTTACAGCTTCTAGTACAAAAGAAAAGTGCATGTTTAGTGCAACTCCAAGGCTACTATGAGGAAACATAAATATATAAATGCTTAATTAAATATGAGGTCATGTGAAGAGGGGTCCAATATGTTAAATTGAATTACACCGTTATTGATATGAGTGTAGCAAGCAGGGCCAATTTTATAATATATATACATTTTGGCAATCACATTATTCAGTAGCTCCTGTCCATATGTTAACATGGATTAATAATAGACCCCTTTAACCCCCCCCCCCCCCAACATTATTGCATTAAAAATATGTAGTCTTTTCTTTCTTTCTTTCTTTCTTTCTTTCTTTCTTTCTTTCTTTCTTTCGTTCTATCTTTTTTTTCCAGGGGCGCCTAAGATCTCTGTTACTAATTTAGACATTTAAACCAGAATTGCAAGATAATTGGCTACGATCACCACATGTGGAAAAAAAAGGGAATTATAGCTCTGGCTCAGAGGTCATTTTTCAAGTGTGGCTAGTAGCCCAGACCAAGTTGCCCACAGTTCAGATATGTCTAATGACCCTGACCATGTTTATGTATGGCTAGTTCATAAAGTGGCTAGTCCCTCAAAATCAAGTGGCCCACTGTTCAGGTGTGTCTAGCAGCCCAGAACTTGTTTAAGTGTGACTAGTAGCCACCATGTGGCCAACTGCAGCCCAGATCACGTTTCCACCTTTGTTCAGAAGTAGCATCTAACCCAAACCATGTACTCCAGAGGTGGGAACTTTCCAGGTCTCTTCTGGACATTCATACTTTTACCACTCCTTGACCACAGACTTGGCCACCCTATGACGCTTTATAGTCTATGTGACGCCTTCATGATCTTCCACGATGGAGCATTGTCTGTTAAAACCCAGTGTGCCAGGTCTGAAAGGTCAGGTTCCCAGCTCTGTTTACACACTGTAAAGTGAGAAGCTCCCTCCCTTTAAGCGTTAATATTATCTGAATGATCACACCTATCTTGTAACTTTGTTGTTGTTGTTTTTTTATGTTGTGATGAGGCTTTGTTCTTCAATCGCCAGCCTACTCAAGGAAGAATATGCTAACTGTGAACCAATATGGCTTTTTAGCGAAACTGGATTCATATCAAAACCTTGGATTTTTCAAAGAGCGCTATTTTGATGTTTCACATTTTTTTTTTTTCTCTTCTGTGTGCAAGTTGGCTGCAAAATCCAGGAGAAAGGGTTAATTTCCCCCTGATGTTTTTTTTTAATTTTTTTGCTGGGCGGCTTCCAATGACCAGGAAAAAAGGAATCAGTAGGTATAGACTGTGATGAGTCTTTGCTGTCTGATCAAAGCTTGGCAGAGCTCAGGGGTGGCAATGTAACTAATAGTTTGCAGAAATCCTCTCTTCATTCAATCACACAGGCCTGGCAAACAGAAGTATGTAACCTAAACTGTGGTAACAGAATCTGCTATAAATTTATACTCCCCCCCCCCCCCCTGCAAATTCGATATAAGTAGCGTTTGTCAGGTCTTTTTTCTTACCGTGAGCACTGAAATAATAAAATGATTCAGATTGCTGCAAAACATAAAGATTATGGCCAATAATATGCTATGAATCTCCAGCATTTTCCGTAATGCTGAATTGCATTGTTGAAGCGTCCATTTTTTGATACTTGTTGACATTGCGTGCTGGGACCGAAATGGGACTGTTCTCTGCCATGGTTTTGGAGCGGCCATTTTATCGTGGACGTTTCAGCAGCTGACAGATCAGCATGGCCACTTCATCACGGCCCGCTGAAGTTAAGGTTAGTGTTAGGGTCTTTTTTAGCGTTAGAAGTTATTTTTAGGATTAGTATTCGGGTTAGGGGTTAGTGTTGGGGTCTTTTTTAGCGTTAGAGATTATTTTTAGGATTAGTATTCGGGTTAGGGGTTAGTGTTGGGATCAGTTTTAGCATTAGAAGTTATTTTTAGGATTAGTATTCGGGTTAGGGGTTAGTGTCGGGGTCAGTTTTAGCGTTAGAGGTTATTTTTAGGATTAGTGTTAGGGTTAGGGGTTAGTGTCAGTTTTAGTGTTAGAAGGTATTTTTAGGATTAGTATTCGGGTTAGGGGTTAGTGTCGGGGTCAGTTTTAGCGTTAGAGGTTATTTTTAGGATTAGTATTCGGGTTAGGGGTTAGTGTTGGGGTCAGTTTTAGCGTTAGAGGTTATTTTTAGGATTAGTATTCGGGTTAGGGGTTAGTGTTGGGGTCAGTTTTAGCGTTAGAGGTTATTTTTAGGATTAGTGTTAGGGTTAGGGGTTAGTGTCAGTTTTAGTGTTAGAAGGTATTTTTAGGATTAGTATTCGGGTTAGGGGTTAGTGTCGGGGTCAGTTTTAGCGTTAGAGGTTATTTTTAGGATTAGTATTCGGGTTAGGGGTTAGTGTCGGGGTCAGTTTTAGCGTTAGAGGTTATTTTTAGGATTAGTATTCGGGTTAGGGGTTAGTGTTGGGGTCAGTTTTAGCGTTAGAGGTTATTTTTAGGATTAGTGTTAGGGTTAGGGGTTAGTGTCAGTTTTAGTGTTAGAAGGTATTTTTAGGATTAGTATTCGGGTTAGGGGTTAGTGTTGGGATCAGTTTTAGCGTTAGAGGTTATTTTTAGGATTAGTATTCGGGTTAGGGGTTAGTGTTGAGGTCAGTTTTAGCGTTAGAGGTTATTTTTAGGATTATTATTCGTGTTAGGGGTTAGTGTTGGGATCAGTTTTAGCGTTAGAAGTTATTTTTAGGATTAGTATTCAGGTTAGGGGTTAGTGTTGGGATCAGTTTTAGCGTTAGAAGTTATTTTTAGGATTAGTATTCAGGTTAGGGGTTAGTGTTGGGGTCAGTTTTAGCGTTAGAAGTTATTTTTAGGATTAGTATTAGGGTTAGGGGTTAATGTTGGGGTCAGTTTTAGCGTTAGAGGTTATTTTTAGGATTAGTATTTGGGTTATGGGTTAGTGTTGGGGTCAGTTTTAGCGTTAGAGGTTATTTTTAGGATTAGTATTCGGGTTAGGGGTTAACACATTTTGCTACTGATAACCTTTTTTTTGTTTGTATCCAGACCGGTGCTTAGTCCCTGGAACATGTTAGCGCTCTCATAATAACGTATCTTAGCAAATAACCTCGCCACACACACTTCGCCTATCCCAGTAGAAAAGGGCCAGTTTGTCCTTAACTAAAGTGGGCAGGAATGGGCAGGAATGGGCAGGAATGGGCAGGAATGGGCAGGAATGGGCACCCTGGTAGTTATTAAAGGAACCTTATTCTATTTCTTTTTTCACCTTCAGAAAAATAAGTTTGCGAGTTTCTCCTGCTTGAAGAGCTCAGGTGACCATGGACAATACAGAATGAAATCATCATTTTTAACAATGCATTCAGAAGGACCAACTCTGGTGGAGTCTCCTGCTCATGTTATCATCTGTGGCTCGACACAATAAAAATAATACAAAAACTGTCTGCGCTACTCACCCGAATAAAGTAAAATAAAAAAGAGGTTTTGGTTCTATGGATTGGCCAAAGCATAATTAAACTCACCCGCCACGTCAAGGCGCACTCTCAATAGGGTGAGAACCTAACCTCACCTCCTATCTAGTGGGCACACAGAGCAGTAATACTGCTACCAAAACCTTTCTAATGTGTTGGAAGAGGTGCAATTGAACCTCCTCACTATTAACCCCTTAACAGCAAGCTGCAACCGGACAATGAGGAGCCAAGAACCTCAAATATGTGCAAGCAGGCAAAAGAAACATGTCGGTGCTCTAAGCTAGTCACGGGCTCAAATAATATAACTGTATAAAATGATGCTTACCAAACAGGTGTGAGCATTTACTCACCTGCAACTTGCTTTTCGGTGAATAAACCCCATAATTTTCTTACATTTCCTCCAAGTCTTCTCATACTGCCGTAGTGCATGGTTGTCCCACTCCAGTTTGACTAATTATCATATCTCAATGAGGTCATAGCTCTCTCCGTAACACAATTCTAGATTTGTTTTTTTAAAGATTGTATTGATTCGTTCCTTGCACTCCATTACAGTGTCAGCCTTGCTCATTTGGATGGACACTTCAGGCATCAACTGCCCTTTATACAAGATCGGATATTTTTACAACACCCCTTAGTCATCCGTCCCCTAACTTAATTCCATTACCCTTTCTTGGTATTACAGTGATAAAACTCAGAGTCATAATAAAACGAGCCAGCATGGGACTGAATTGTATTGAACACCATCATTCCTCGTCTCTGGGATTTTAATGGCCCTAATATTGAGCACCCACCCTCTTCAGGGGGGATTATTGCAGCGTGAGCCAATTAAATAATCGCTCATTGTACAATAAATGTCCCTCATCTTAGACAGGGGCTGCTCCTCTTCATGCTTTCAGATGTGGCCTCAGATTTAAGCTCCTGTGTTTCCCTCACTAATTATCTGAAAATATATCTCTTAATATGACCGTAAGGCGTCAGGGGGGACACAATCCTTAAAACAAATGCGATTGTAATGAAAATAAACAACTATAGGCTCTACTCGATAAAGAGAGAATCTTGGGTCAGCTCTTCGCTAAGATACTCTATTTGCATTCTTTCATTAAAGCATTTCTATATAAAATGCCTACACTTGGTGCCATCTTTCAATTAACCCCTTTGTGACGCTAGGACGTTCTATGCCGCCCTGATTTTAGTGTATCTAAAAGACGCACCTAAAAGACGCACCTAAAAGCTGTGCTCGGATCCCGTTGCAGGGACTTGCAGTGGGACCCTGTCTGATGAGGCCACTTTGAGTGGACTCAGTCTGACAGGGTAAATGTAGCATGTGTATGCTCATGGCAAGCACCGGCTACATTTCATTAAATCGCACCGGGTTCGGGCACGCCTCCCTGACGTCACACGTGACATCCGGAGGGATCGCGATCTTTTGGTTGGGACCCACAGGGTCTATTGAGACCCTCATCGGGTCTCTGCCATAGTGTTCCTGGCTACCGATCACCTGGTGATCGGTGGCCAGGAACAAATCCTGACGCTTTGGTGCATCTGGGACGCAAGCACCATGCGTCACGAAGGGGTTAAACAGAACTTACAATTTATTTATCCATTGTGTGCCAAATTTCAAGGACATTTTAGACCAAGAGAAAATAATGTGTTAAAATGATGCTCTTTCTCCGCTGATGACAGCACCCTATGGCGTCATATGTAAAATCATTATTCTTGATTTTCCCAGTTCATTTGCTTATGGTGCCCCAAGCTGATGTCATAAAGAGGAGACAGACACATTTGAAACATATTCTCTGTACATATTATTGTATTTATGCCATCACAATCTATAAAACAACCGTTTTTCCCCCTGTAAGGACCGGTTGTTGGAGCAGTGTTAATTCAGTGTAAGGATTAGTTTAGTTAGGGGAATTCACAGAGATGCTGCAGACCCTCTTTGGTAGCATCCTTGTCAATCACCCATACATATTGTGAATGTAATGTCTATGTAATTGCTGAGTCTCACTGGTCTCTGTTATTGAAAAGTGGTCTTCTATGGTGGTCTAAAATCTTTTAAACGGCAGTAGCTCAGGGAACAATTATCTTACATCCCTCTCCCTTCCCCAGCCAGGCAAGCCTGCCCCCAGGGACAAATACTATCTGTTTTTTTTTTTTATTTGGAGTTGAAACATCCAGGGTTAAAACAGGCCACACTTGTCTAAGAACAAAGTTTGGCACTTCAGTAGCTGTTGATAAGCCCTTTGTGTACACTTGGCTAAATAAACATCACACAGTGAAGTGCAGTGCGGCAGGAGAGGAGCTGTAACTGTTGATTACAACATAAAAAGAGGAGAAACACGTTCTGTGATCTGAGAATTGGGTCACCGATCCTAGACCGCGAAGGGCTGTCCTGATTAAAGGTGGTCCTCTTCGGTGGTCTCTCCGAGAGTTGTCGTGATGGAGTAAGAAGGAGCCAAGATGGTTTGACTTTTATTTGTAAATACAGAAAGACGTTACGAAAAATGCTTTTTGCCCTCCTTCCTTGGTCAGGGAATTGGTAAAGTGCGATTGGTACAATTAGGTAGAATCTTTACCCTGTATATTATTTGGGCTCTTGTCCTTGACCATGACCTCTAGGGTCACTCCAGGGCTACAACTAAAGATCATAGGGATCTGGTGCAGGAATATGTTTATTCCACGTCTAGTAAAGATGATGCTATTATTCACTAAGTAGGAGATTAGTGGCCAAGTGTATTGCTCCCTTGCTATTTCCCTCATAAATGCCCATGCCTCCGAACTGCCCAGATTCACAGGTACATCACTGAATTATCCCCTATGACTAAGCGTATTAGTACGCGAAACGCGTAAGGTGGGGCTTCTTTTCCCATCCAATTTTGTGAGCAGTTGTCAGATTTTTTTTTCCTTATTAAAGTACCTGAAAGGAGCGTGGAGTGCACACTATTTGATTCATGCATTACTGAACTACATAACTAGGGGGGTCATGTACTAAACAAGCGCAGTGGGGGAAAAAAAAGTAGGTAAAATATGAGTAAGGAGCAATTTGCGACTATTTGTAACATTCTGCGCTTGTTTTCCTTGATTTGCGCCTCTTCCGTTTGTTTTTATTTAGCGTGCATTTTTCCGGTTGCGCTAATAAATTGCGATTATATTTGCTAAAGAGCTTTGCGAACATTTTATGAAAAATAATTCTTATTTGCGTGTGAAATTTACACCAGCTTTTAGCGAGCGCTATCAAAAGAGGTAGAAATAATATTCGCAAAATTGCCTGTTTTTATTCACAATTTGCGCGTATGTACTATCGGAGTGTTAAATGTTTAGTACATTGCAATAGGAGCAAAGCACAAAAATAGTTTTGCACATAAAATATATTTGCGTTTTTTTAGTACATGCCCCTCTATGTGTCCTACGTGGCATCTCACTCTGAACACAGAACCAGGAGAACTCTTAACAGCGCTCCTGTCCTGTGTGGACTCTCGTGGTGGATCGGGATGTATATGTTTTTTTATTGTGCATATAATATTTGTTTTAAAATAAGCTGCAGTATTTTGTGGCTCTCCTTTTCTATGCATCCCTATCTATCAGCTATCATGTCTTCATCGCAAGGAAGAGGTGGTTAGCGTGGCACGGTGGTGGTAGAGACTGGTGCCTAAGGCTCTGGTATAAGTGAGTTCATACCATGGGGTGGATATAATGTGTCTAATTAATTTACAGAGTCTCACATTTTGGAGTTTTGTTCTCATTTAGTTTTTATGCCAAGAAAAAAATTCTTCATCCAAAACAATGATTTGAGATAAGTTACTATATGTTTTATGAGCAAGCGCTAATTTATTCACGGTTATTTATTTTTTTGTGATACACTTTTTAGTGTGCCTCGTTCACTATTTGTAGTTTTTTAACTAGTGTACTCACAACGTGAGCTGTACACAAAAAGTGAGTCACAGGTGAGTTTAGGAGAGATGAACATTTCCTGTCACCGACGTAACTATGCATTATCCAGGGCTAAACCTGTGTGCAGTCCTCAAGCTAGAAGAATGCTACAGGCCCTGCAGAATGCATTGGTAAATCTTAACATAACAAATGTTCATCTCACCTGCAACTCACTTTTAGTGAATGGCTCCCTTTTCCCCCTTGAGGGCTATTATTAAAGAATCTCAAAAGCATCTCCATTTTGTCTTCGCCATGACTCGGTACTCTCAGTTCCTTTTATTTCTCATCTTTTTGTTACGTTACTCTTGTGGCTGATGATGACCACAGTAAAACTATTGATACATTTGGTCTGTCCGTGGGATATCCTTACTCTGATTGGCTTGTCCTTGGGATATCCTCAATGTGATTGGCCTGTCCTTTGGATATCACTAGTCTGATTGGCCTATTCTTGAAATATTCTCAATGTGATTGGCTTGTCCTTGGGATATCCTCAATGTGATTGGTCTGTCCTTGGGATAGCCTTCATCTGATTGTCCTGTCCTTGGGATATCATTCATCTGATTGGCCTGTCCTTGGGAAATCATTCATCTGATTGGCCTATCTTTGTGATATCCTTAGTCTGATTGGCCTGTCCTTGGGATATCATTCATCTGATTGGCCTGTCCATGGGATATTCATCATCTGATTGGCCTGTCCTTGGGATATCATTCATCTGATTGGCCTATCTTTGGGATATCCTCAGTCTGATTGGCCTGTCCTTGGGATATCATTCATCTGATTGGTCTGTCCTTGGGATATTCTTCATCTGATTGGTCTGTCCTTGGAATATCCTTCATCTGATTGGCCTGTCCTTGGGATAGCCTTCATCTGATTGGTCTGTCCTTGGGATTTCTTTAATATTATTGGCCTGCCCTCTGGATATTATTAATCTGAGGATTGCTGGCTGTTCTTTTTTGAAACCATAGCTCCAGGGCTAAAAAGCCTCAGTGGCTCAAAAGTCATTTATACACCCACATAGCTACCACATTCTAGTTTCAGTTCTGTGATCACGTAGGGCTACTTGTTCTACTGGATCCTTGAGTGCATTTAGTAAGGGATAATTTAATGATGTTCTATGGACCTTTATAGACCCTGCCATGGACACTTTGCCTATCCCTGCGGAACTTTGGTAACATTGTCTCTCAATCCTTGCTGCTGAAATAGTCAAGGTCGGCCAGGATACGTTTCACTGAATAAATCATTACAGAGTTTGGTTTACTGTGTTTTTTGACCCAAAGTAATCTCTGCCCCCGAGGCATTGGATGAATGGATTGTTATGTAAAAAGCAGAAAAAAAAAACCGGAGAAAGGAAAATTCTATGTTTGTTATCATGTACCAAATTACAGGATGGGAGCTCCACTGAATGTGGAGCTATGCCTCTGTATTTCAGCACTGTGATTTCTTAATGCTGTGGTAGCTGTGATAGTCTATTTGAATATGTAGGACAGAATAAAGTCTCCAATTCTAATTTATATTCCAAGCAAAAGGCTTATTTTAAACCCATTCCCAAATTAGATTTTTTTTTTCCCGAGCTTCCCACAATGTGACACAGCGTGTTCTTGCAAAGGATTCTGGGGATCGACATGCAAAAGAAGGGTTGCGTGTTCATTATATGGATCCAAAATAAATCTCTTGACAGAGAGTAAGACAGGATCCTCACTGCTTCTTGACACAGCTTATCTGGATTATACCGACACAGGAGAGATCAAAAATACTTAGAAATGCACAAAAAAAAAGGGGGGGGGGGAGGAATGAAAACATGGATAAATATGAAACCACCATCATCCCCCCAGCTCCATGTTGTTAAAAGTATCTGCATTTATAATTTCTAACTTAATCATCTTTGCCCTTTTGGAAACGATGTGACTTGGCGAGGATGTGTATTTCCCTGGCTTTGTTTTTAGAGCTAGTTTCATCACGAATGTGTAATACCAGATTATATATCGGGCAAGTTAATTAGGAAATGGAATAAAAATATTGGAATTTATTATATAAAACTTTTGACATTCCGGGACACAATTAGTCTTCTATCATCAGCATTAGCAGATTGCGGTTTTTAAATTCGTCCAAATGAGCAGAGTTGTGGGAATGCCCAGAGCTGGTCACACTTTGTACCCCTGGCCTGGCTCTCAACGAGCAACCCAAGGGTTTATTCACTAAGCTGTTTTTAAAAAATTAGAGCAAATTTGACAATTTGGAAAAATATGAGGTGGGACCAGGGTCACACCAGCATTCATTTTCTAGTTTAATTTAGCTTCTTAAGCGATGTCTGTACTTCTTTTATGAATTCAGATACTGGGTACATGTTTGATGTACCACAAGGATGTCACCATAGCTGGAAACATAGTGGGGTGGATCAGGTTAACCCAGGCGCGGATGCTCCATATGTGCTAGGCTTGCGTCACACACCTAGCACAGAGCAGCCGCGCTGAGTATTTCTGGGGTTTGTGTGCTCCGAACAGAGAGCATGAAAATACATCTGGGAGACAAATTCGTAGCTGCCGTCGGCCCCTCGGATGTAACTCATGTATTTCCGGGGGTTTGTGTGCTGGCTGTTCACACGGGATACATCGCGCCTCGAGTGACAGGTGTGCTCCGAACTGTCAGCTCCTGGGTTAACCGGGAAGAGACCGTTTTTAACCTTCCTCCATCTGGATCTGCGGTATCCATGCCAGTTTTTGGGACAGGATAGCCCATTTTCCACAAAGCTCCACCCATTTTGGATAACCCTACCAATCCCCGTTCCTTTCTACTATCAGAGGTAGCAGGACATCTCGAGCCCACTGTGCCACCAGTGACCTGAGGTATGTCCATGTATCAACAGACTTATTGTATTTTTAATCCATATTGGCAGTGTTGGCAAATTGTTTGATCCCAAATGCTTATTATTCCATAGGAAACCAAGTTAGTAATCTCAAAGTCAATGGGGTCTATTCACCAAAAGGTGAGTTGAGGTGAGATGAACACATCAGCTCACCATTTGATCTAGACATTGTGCATGTAGAAATTTGGTGAGCTTCCCTTGCCAAGCAAATTTTACCAGGATTTTCCCTGCACTGTGTGTAGCTAAACTGGTGAGATGAAACGTTTATCTCACTTCAGCTCACCTCATCTCACCTTATCTCACCAGCAACTCACCTTTTAGTCAATAGATCTCAAAGAGAACGCTGCTGGGACATCAATGGCTCACCTTGATCGGAAGCAAACGAAGGCGTCTTTATCCTTGTTCATCTTGCTGTGTGTGTTTCCGCAATATATCATGGAATACAGGCACTGGTTTGTACCATTCTGGTCTGTGTGGAAGTTCTCTCTAAGTTCCAATCTTCCAATAATCTCAATGTGCCATCTTACCCCACATTCTAGTTCCTCTCTCTCATTTTCATTGAAGACTTATTTTCTATTTTAGTTCTCTCGGGTTTTCATTTCTCTTCCTTGACGCTCCATCTCGGTGGCCCTGTGTACCACACTTCCTCCAAGATATGATGAGGATGACTTATGATGATATAAGGCAACTCAGAATTAAATTTAAACAAAATATATATAGTTTAGCAGATGTCTAGTATATAATGGGTTCATTCTGGAACTACTGTTAGTACAAATAATCATTAAAAGATTGTCTGATTATGTCTAACCGAATGGAAAAAAAAGGGTTAATTATTTTAATATGAGGATTTTATTTTCTTTCATAAATGTGCGATTCATTTTGAATTACTGGAACACATAGTGCCCTTATTGACTCTATCAGCTCGGCACAGAGGTGTTTGATCGTCTGTCTCATGGGAAAGGATGAAGAATTTGATGCGGACAGAACCTAGACAGGTACATTTTATCGATGAAGATGCTTATCTGGAAATAGGTGGCATTTGTATCCATTCTTTTTTTTTTTTGCTAGAGGGATTCAAATAAATTCTGACTAGTGGTGCAGGGATGATCTGACTTCTGTGACACAAGTATCTCTGCTTTGTTACATGTTCTCTCACAGGCTCGACTAATTAAAGTAAAATTAATGATATCCCTATCTGTGTTACTAATTTAAGTGGCCATAGTTATTCAGAGGCCAGTAAAACTGTATTCCATATGGGAATTAGATCTATCTTATTGGGATGTGAGAGCCAGTATTTTAATTTTTTTTTTTTTTTTGTGCGGAGTTAACTCTGAGTCTTTAAAAAAAAAAAAAACATATAATAATGAAAGGAACTTATTTGTCTGACTTTTTCACTGGTGACAGAACTAGCACTGCGTCTCTGTATGATGACATGTTCTATGGGGGGCTCTCCTATTGGTCAGTCTGACAAACAAGACCAAAAGGAGGGGGGTCTGCCGCTGTCGCATCATGTCGATGGAACATTGCGCCTTGCGGAAGTAAGTTTCCTGCTGCATGTATGCTCACGTGCTTTGGCAGCAAGACAATTTAAAAAAATCATGGACAAAAGCTAACAGTTGGGCAAAAATGTGGCCTCCTTTAAAAAAAAACAAAATGTAAAAGGACAGTACAGCCGTACGATCAGTTTGTCTTGCATTGTGTTAAACTGGTGTTATATTAAAGGCGATGATAAAACTGGTACCTTAGTGATATTGCTCAAATTTGCGAGCTATTATTGCTCTGGGCAGGAGACATATAAAACCTTGAGTGGCGTTTCGGTGCTCTAATCGGAACGTAGGTGTGCTTGGAAATCCTTACTCTCTAAAAAGCATGTGTGATGGTCCCATCTTGTATAAGAAGCTAATTCTTAGTAAGCATCAGTAAAAGGGACCACTGGCAAGCGGTTGCAGGGGATGTAGCCCCCAGACAAGGTCGGGGAGGGGCAATCATGACAGGGTGCTGAAGGGATATGTGCAGCCTATAGTGGGAATTAGTGGGAGGAGTTGGCAGTGTATAAAAGATAGGAACAGGAAGTTTGGGGGCCATTTTAGGAAAAGTTTTTCCCCATACCTGTTGTCCCACCCACCCTCCCTAATTTTATGGTTAATGAGCATTTATTTATTTATTATTTATTTATTTCCATGTCACAGCGTTGGCGGAAGCTTGCAGGGTATCCAGGAGGGTTAATGGAAGAATGGATTGGGGAGAGTCAATCGGGACTCTGGTGGGAGGTTCGAGGGGAACCTCAGGTATTGGGGGCATTGGTATATGCCCAGAACATGGACTTATTCGGCAGCCACCTGGATACTCTTGCAAGCTTGGTTGGTTTTCTGTTTATGGATTGTTTATGTTTATGTTTAGTCATTGTATAATTATGGATATATATGTGGAATGTATATATGATTGGAATGCAATGACTATTTAAATAAAGTGCTGTGGCCTTTGTTTTACCCCACATTTTGGTTTAAGTTTAGTTATTTCTAGGCAAATACATATCCCCAATATAGAAGCTACCATGTCATGCCCGTGCATGGTCGGAGCCCTGCTGACCACAATTGTTACCCCTAATGTTGCTTGCCCGAGCTTTAGCATAGAAGTAATTTTGATTCTACAGTAGTTGGTTCAGGCGGACATTTTTAAAGCGCACCAAAGGTGAATGATCAGGTTAGCTGCGGCTCGTGGTTAATGTGGTTTGAAGAAATCTCGAGGGTGAAACTTCAAAGTGGCCTGTATTAGTTTAGACTCCAGTCCCTGACTGAATAGGGCAGTCAGCTTCCTCCTGTTGGAAGGTAATAGAAAGTGTGACTGTCTCTCTCATTCCGTGGCCATTTAACAATAAAGTGCATCTCTTCATCTGCAAAAGTGCAGTTACATGATTTCTTTGTGCAACAGAACAAAAAGGTCTACTGGACTTTTAGAAAGTCCTTCTATGTCATAATCCTATTTTGCAGAATGGACAGAAAAATTGGAATGATTTACTCTCTTCTAGTTAAGACCGGTGGCCATCAAGAAGATTTTTTTTTTTTTTTTAACACCTATACAGGTCTGGGGCCGGCTTTCCCCACGATGCAGTGCCAACATTGATTGCGAGGCAGGCCTGATTTACCTGGTCTCCCATGACAACAGACTCAACGGCAGCCAAGGAGATCGAGACTCAGTGGAGCGTGATACCAACATCAAAGAAACAAATGCCACGCCTTGATCCAGGCTGGAGTCTACCTGCCAGGACAGAGGCAGTAATGTGACCACCCTGGAATTCAAAGGGATGAAAAAAAAAAAAAGGCCACAACTGGAAAATAAAAATAAGAGTCTAGACACCCTTGCTTAAATGTTCCACTGTGGCCCAATTATCTGCTTTTCCTTTATTTAATTATTTCATTTTTCCACCTGGTTCTACAAAAAAGAATCTGTTGAGGTCTTTGTTAGCCCCATTAGGTGATACAGCTTGGTTTTAAAGGGTAGTTTTTTTTTTACTAATTTGGAAAATTAGAGATTTTTGCAGTTTCACCTGTTGAATAACCCAAGGATGCTCTGATCCCTGGGAGAGCTATGCATAGACTGTTATGTCAGACTCAGTGTTCCTGTTTGGGTTGAACTGTATGTGCTATTTATTGGTTAATAAATGATGTGCTATATTGCATAGGAAACGGCTAGAAGTAAGTTTGCAAAGACAGAGTTATATTATGGTAGCATGCATACGCAATCTATTATGTTCATATTTTATTTTATTCACCATTGTCACTTTGTAGTGTCCAATAAGAGAATATTATCACTTCCGAATGTGCAATATTTTTAATAAATACACTTGCAACCTAAGCATAGCTTATCCTGTGAATGTAGATACATTCCCTTGTCCATTCCATTTTAATTCTGCTTATAGGACATATGTAACCCACAGAGCTTACATTCTTAGCCGGGGAGTCTCAGCCAGCATTTACTCTATTACAGTCTGCTTTTTCTTTATTTAATTTTTTTTAACTTTTACAAGACCTTGAAAAAATAAACACAGGCCAGGGTAAGACACTTTCAGTTGGTCTTTCTGCCTCTGATAAGATCTGATATTCTCGGATAATTACTAATGAGCACACTTTCCCTTTAATTAGTGTGTGGTGACCATTTGAAATGTGATTAAAGCCATCCTTCACTAGATGTGGTTATAAATTCAATGCAAACCTGGCCTTTCTTGTGGTTTTATCCCGGCAATTAAATTTGCCTGACTCTCAGTCTGGGTGGCAAGAAGGATTTCACATTGCAAAAAAATGTTTTTTTGTTTTTTTTGGCCTTCCAGCAATGTTAAACTTAGGGATAATTTGATTAATTATAAAAGGCAGGTATATCTTTTATCTTCTGCATGGATTTACAGAGGGGTCAATTTGAACTCTGTTATCCATTTTAGTCATTTTTTTTTATTTCTAGGGGCGATATCTGTCGCTGTTGGTCTGTGAAGGATTTCACATGACTGCCCCCGTTCCTGACTGACAGTGTGAAGTGTATTTACATATCACAGGCCAGATCTAGTAACTGTCCCTCCATTTCAAACGTTTATTTATTTTGTTTCATTGGCCGTGATTTACAGGAGGTAAGAGCGCTGACCTAGATTTGTTGCAGGGTAACGCTACCTCTCTAGCTCATGTATCAGTCTGTTGTTGTTTTTCTAACTTAGTACGTAGTCCCCCTCTATGCTCTGTACCTAGCGCCATGTCCATTGCTGGCGCTATATCAATAAATATTAAAGTAATGTACCACAACCTGGCAGAAACTGGTGCATAGCTGCCAACATCGGCCATGTTTCCAGAGACAAATATTTGTTCCACATGCTGCAGAAAGAGCATTCAAAGTGCAGCCCGGCAGTATGTAGGATGGACAAACGCACAGACACAATCCAATTAATTAATCAGGGTGGAGATCTCATAGGACCTACTATGATTAATGAATTGGATTGTGTGTGTGTGTCTGTGTGTATATCCATCCTACATACTGCCGGGCTGCACTTTACATGAATTGGATTGTGTGTGTATATACATCCTACATACTGCCGGGCTGCACTTTACATGAATTGGATTGTGTGTGTGTGTGTATATACATCCTACATACTGCCGGGCTGCACTTTACATGAATTGGATTGTGTGTGTGTGTGTATATACATCCTACATACTGCCGGGCTGCACTTTACATGAATTGGATTGTGTGTGTGTGTGTATATACATCCTACATACTGCCGGGCTGCACTTTACATGAATTGGATTGTGTCTGTGTGTATATACATCCTACATACTGCCAGGCTGCACTTTACATGAATTGGATTGTGTGTGTATATACATCCTACATACTGCCAGGCTGCACTTTATATGAATTGGATTGTGTCTGTGTATATACATCCTACATACTGCCAGGCTGCACTTTACATGAATTGGATTGTGTGTGTGTGTATATACATCCTACATACTGCCGGGCTGCACTTTACATGAATTGGATTGTGTGTGTCTGTGTGTATATACATCCTACATACTGCCGGGCTGCACTTTATATGAATTGGATTGTGTGTGTGTGTATATACATCCTACATACTGCCGGGCTGCACTTTACATGAATTGGATTGTGTGTGTGTGTGTATATCCATCCTACATACTGCCAGGCTGCACTTTACATGAATTGGATTGTGTGTGTGTGTATATACATCCTACATACTGCCGGGCTGCACTTTACATGAATGGGATTGTGTGTGTGTATATCCATCCTACATACTGCCGGGTTGCACTTTACATGAATTGGATTGTGTGTGTGTGTATATCCATCCTACATAACTGCAAGGCTGCACTTTACATGAATTGGATTGTGTCTGTGTGTATATACATCCTACATACTGCCAGGCTGCACTTTACATGAATTGGATTGTGTCTGTGCGTATATCCATCCTACATAACTGCCAGGCTGCACTTTACATGAATTGGATTGTGTGTGTGTGTGTATATCCATCCTACATACTGCCAGGCTGCACTTCACATGAATTGGATTGTGTGTGTGTGTGTATATCCATCCTACATACTGCCGGGTTGCACTTTACATGAATTGGATTGTGTGTGTGTGTATATACATCCTACATACTGCCAGGCTGCACTTTACATGAATTGGATTGTGTGTGTGTGTGTATATCCATCCTACATACTGCTGGGTTGCACTTTACATGAATTGGATTGTGTGTGTGTGTATATACATCCTACATACTGCCAGGGTGCACTTTACATGAATTGGATTGTGTGTGTGTGTGTATATACATCCTACATACTGCCGGGCTGCACTTTACATGAATTGGATTGTGTGTGTGTGTATATACATCCTACATACTTCCAGGCTGCACTTTACATGAATTGGATTGTGTGTGTATATACATCCTACATCCTGCCGGGCTGCACTTTACATGAATTGGATTGTGTGTGTGTGTGTATATCCATCCTACATACTGCTGGGTTGCACTTTACATGAATTGGATTGTGTGTGTGTGTGTGTGTATATACATCCTACATACTGCTGTGCTGCACTTTACATGAATTGGATTGTGTGTGTATATACATCCTACATACTCCTGTGCTGCACTTTACATGAATTGGATTGTGTCTGTGTGTGTATATCCATCCTACATACTGCCGCGCTGCACTTTACATGAATTGGATTGTGTGTGTGTGTGTGTGTATATACATCCTACATACTGCCGGGCTGCACTTTACATGAATTGGATTGTGTCTGTGTGTGTGTGTATATACATCCTACATACTGCCGGGCTGCACTTTACATGAATTGGATTGTGTGTGTGTGTGTATATACATCCTACATACTGCCAGGCTGCACTTTACATGAATTGGATTGTGTGTGTGTGTATATACATCCTACAAACTGCCGGGCTGCACTTTACATGAATTGGATTGTGTGTGTGTGTATATACATCCTACATACTGCCGGGCTGCACTTTACATGAATTGGATTGTGTGTGCGTGTATATACATCCTACATACTGCCAGGCTGCACTTTACATGAATTGGATTGTGTGTGTGTGTGTATATACATCCTACATACTGCCGGGCTGCACTTTGCATGCTCTTTCTGCAGCATGTGGAACAAATATGTGTCCCTGGAAACATGGCCGATGTTGGCAACTATGCTGGTAGAGGCAGCACAGACCCACGACTTCTACACACACAGCTAAAGCCAGAATTTGGGGCAATCTGCGCTTGTACCCTGTTTATAAATCATTGTGTTTGTTTTTCGATGGTGACTGCTCCACTTAGAGCATTGCCCATAAATAGCTCTTTATATGTCTTATTAAATCGCTTTTTTTGTTTCCCTGCTTTGTAGTTGCTTTCTTTGTATACTGAGCAGAGTGGGATTCAAATTCTATAGGCCAATTAGGTAAAAAACAAAAATACAATTAGGGGTCCAGCATCACTGTAAATATATACCCTTGATCCTTACTAGACCCGGGTATAGCCAGGACAATGGCAGAACCTATTGATTTGATGTGAATGTATAGCCGCGGGGTTACAGCACCATGCACACTGTCAGTTTGCTGTCTAGCATCTCTCACTGGGCTCGTCTTTGTTGATCCAACCGAAGGGCGGAGTAAAATGGCTGCTCCATTCCCGTACAACAAAAACCGGTGGTAGGTTGGCAACCGGTAGGTAATTTATCGGCAGGCCTGTACAAAATAGCTCCAAGCCAATGTTTAGTCAAGAGAGAACAGTTTTTAATTTTTTTTTATAAAGTGCCAACCTTAACTGCTGAGCTAGGTAAAAAGAGGAAATGGTGTATTTTATTTATTTCATCTGTTTTTTTTTTTTAAATGTCTAAAAAACCACTACAGTTGGGACTGGTTTCATCAGTAAGTATGTAAAGTACTATGCTTTCAGACCTAACATGTAGGACATGTACAGTATAGGTAAAAAGAAAATATTAATTCAAATAATTAAGTTTTGCCTTTCCTCAAATATTCTCATTTTAAATCCATACTTTGTATGCTTTACTTTCTCTTGCAGGGTTGCTTTAAGACAGTGGTGGAGTTGCAGGGTTGCTTTAAGGCAGTGGTGGAGTTGTCGGCATTCTGGGAGTGGTGCTGGCCACGTGCTAGTGTGGTACCTCCACATATTGGGGCAGGGAGTTGGACTGTGAGGTCTCTGATGTAGCTGCTCAGTTGGTGCATTGACCAATGGGTCTATTAACTAAAATTCAACTTTGTAGGTCAACAAAGTGAAAATCGGCACCCAAGTTTGAAGAAAAAAAAAAAAACCCAGGTTGTGATCTTCCCTATTGAAAGTAATGGAAGGCAAAACGAGCAAAGCTATTTGTGAGACTTTGGGTCTCAGAAATAGTCTTTAAAAGCAGATTTCCATTAATACACCTGACACGTGGATAAAAAGGTCTTGCTTTTTATGAAGGAAGAAAGATAAACGAGCACATCATTAATAAGGGGGGCTTTCTTTTGTGCGTTTTAGAATCCTGCCATTGAGGGGCTGCTGGGAGGTATTTAACTTCATTAAGCCAGCCTTGCAGCACCAGCCACCTTCTCAAAGGGAATTGTTAAACGTCAATCTTATTAAAGATCTCGCCAAAAACAACATTTTTAATCTAATCTGACACTTAAATATTTTCAATTTAGTCACAACCTGTACTCCTGCCATATTTGTATAAAATAATTCATATATATATATATAATTTAATAGTGTATGTATGTATGTGTATTTATATGTGTGTGTGTGTAAATATATTGTGTAGGTCTCCTTTTGATGCCAAAACAGCCCTGACCCGTCGAGGCATGGACTCCACTAGCCCTCTGAAGGTGTGCTGGGGTAACTGGCACCAAGACGTTAGCAGCAGATCCTTTATGTCCATTAAGTTGAGAGGTGAGGTCTCCATGGATCGGACTTGTTTGTCCAGCATGTCCCACAGATGCTCGATTGGATTGAGATCTGGGGAATTTGGAGGCCAAGTCAAGACCTCAAACCATTCCTGAACCATTTTTGCTTGCACATGGTCTGCCAATGTAGATGGTCTGTAACAGAATTGGCAAGCAAATACAAAAATTAGGAGAAAAGGATGTGCTGAAGATGTCTGTGTTGTCCCATGTTCAGGATATCACCTTGTTGCTTGATGTGCAAATTAACTAATTTTCAATGGAGAATTTTTAATTTGCACACCAATCCCCAAGGTGATGTCATAAACCCCAGACACACTTATAACCCACTTGTCTCTTGATCTCTGCATTGGCTTGCCTTTAAACTCATACAATCATTTTTGATTATATTTTGTATACTCTACATGCACAGTTTGGGTTTAGGTTGACAGCGTCCCTTTAAGGTTGCATTTCCCTTGTCAATTCCCTGCAGCTCAGGACTAAAGCACAAAATATTCAATTCCCTTTAATTTATACCTTTGCATGACATTCTGTTTGCACGATTTACAGATTTTTTTTTTTTACACTCTACATTCACAGTATATGTTGAGTTTGACCCGTCTGAGAAAACACTTAAACAGATTTCTTCTTATTGTATCTACAATCATTGTAAAACACATGAGTATTTCTCCAGTGCTCTTGGTAACAAACTGTGCCCTGCCTGTGTTGGAAATACCTCCGTTCACTTAGTCCGTGCATTTTCTACCTTGGAATTGATCCTTTGTATCACAATCCATTATTTTCACACAAAAGACTAAATGTAATGTTTATGCCTTTGCTGCTCATATAAGAGACAAAAAATGTCTTTAGCTGTGGCACTGCAAAAAACAAATGGGGCTGCTGTAGCTGTAGCATGGAGTCCCTTCTTATGTGTCATATCTAATAAACAGACCATCATATCATTTGATTTGTGCAAAAGCCAGTTTCCTAAGTCTGAACATTTGGGAGCCATGCCAAGAAACATATCAGTCAGGGACTCCCTTGATTTGACTGACCTTGTCCTTTGAACTAGTCTGATTTGATTAAACCCTCCGAGGGTCAGGTTATACCCCTGCCTATTGTATTTTGTCTTTTTAGACTCAAACGCTGAGATGCTGTGAAGGAGATTAAAGGGACAGTCTAGTCACCAAACTCACTTTGGTGCAAGATGAAGATCACTGTTTGTATAGTGCACATGCTTTTTTCCGTGTGTGATTTGATGCAGGCATTCTGCATAAATCACATTTTTAATATTTGGCTCAAGCCCTCTCCCAGGGATTACTCTGCATGTTTACTACAGGTGCGGCAGCACTGATTATATAAACATTGAGGATCTAAAGTTTTGTTTCATTTAGTCGCTTTCTGTGCTGCTGGAATACATTGCATTGTGTGGAATTTAAGCAGCCTTGCTTTTGTACACGTATGATCTCTTAACAGTGCAAAACATCACTAGAGAGGCATGAAATTCGGTTCATTTGACTTAAATTATTCTCGTTGGTTCCTGCAGCAGAAAACAAACAAACAAATAAAAAAAGGAAATATACGTTTATCACTGCTGTGATTTTTTTTCACGAAAAATATATTTGAAATACCACTCTGTAAGTCTGCAGTGTCTCCGATTATGATATCATGTTGTGTCTTGAGATGTAAATTCCATATTCCCTTTTTAAAGAAAGTGATTTGATATGCACTTAATCCATGTATTTACATGCAAATCTGCTAATACAATGTTTAGATGATTTTTTAATTCTCTAAATTCACAGTATAACTAGTACATTCTCTACATTCACGGTATAACTAGTACATTCTCTACATTCACAGTATAACTAGTACATTCTCTACATTCACAGTATACCTAGTACATTCTCTACAGTCAAAGTATAACTAGTACATTCTCTACAGTCACAGTATAACTAGTACATTCTCTACAGTCACAGTATAACTAGTACATTCTCTACATTCACGGTATAACTAGTACATTCTCTACAGTCACGGTATAACTAGTACATTTTCTACAGTCACAGTATAACTAGTACATTTTCTACAGTCACAGTATAACTAGTACATTCTCTACAGTCACAGTATAACTAGTACATTCTCTACAGTCACAGTATAACTAGTACATTCTCTACAGTCACAGTATAACTAGTACATTTTCTACAGTCACGGTATAACTAGTACATTCTCTACAGTCACGGTATAACTAGTACATTCTCTACAGTCACAGTATAACTAGTACATTCTCTACAGTCACAGTATAACTAGTACATTCTCTACAGTCACGGTATAACTAGTACATTCTCTACAGTCACGGTATAACTAGTACATTCTCTACAGTCACAGTGTAACTAGTACTTTCTCTACAGTCACAGTATAACTAGTACATTCTCTACAGTCACAGTATAACTAGTACATTCTCTACAGTCACAGTATAACTAGTACATTCTCTACAGTCACGGTATAACTAGTACATTCTCTACAGTCACGGTATAACTAGTACATTCTCTACAGTCAAAGTATAACTAGTACATTCTCTACATTCACAGTATAACTAGTACATTCTCTACATTCACGGTATAACTAGTACATTCTCTACAGTCACGGTATAACTAGTACATTTTCTACATTCACAGTATAACTAGTACATTCTCTACATTCACAGTATAACTAGTACATTCTCTACAGTCACAGTATAACTAGTACATTCTCTACATTCACAGTATAACTAGTACTTTCTCTACAGTCACAGTATAACTAGTACATTCTCTACAGTCACAGTATAACTAGTACATTCTCTACAGTCACATTATAACTAGTACATTCTCTACAGTCACGGTATAACTAGTACATTCTCTACAGTCACGGTATAACTAGTACATTCTCTACAGTCACGGTATAACTAGTACATTCTCTACAGTCACGGTATAACTAGTACATTCTCTACAGTCACAGAATAACTAGTACATATGATGGTCTCCATATTAGCAATGTTTGGACCAAACAGAACAATCAAGACTTCTGGTTACACAAGACCATATTTTCCATTTACCCAGAAATACTTTTTTTTTTTAAAGCAAGAAAAGAGGTGGAGCTTAGTTGCAGCCCCACCCACTCTGTTAAAACACGACTCCCTTTATGCAAAATATTACATTTTTGTCACACATGGGACTATTATGAATATGAAGAAACACAGGCTGGTCAGCACAAGTCAGGTGAATGGAAGTTTATTGCAAACAAGTGGCAACGTTTCGACCCACTGGGTCTCATCGGTTAGAAGTGGGACTGTTAGGCATTTAAAAAAAAAAAAATTCTTACTTGTAAGACATTTAGGAATGGGGGGGGGGGGGGGGGGATGGTTAAAAGTCTAGGGGGCTGTATTTCAAATCAACCCAGTGCTGACATACACATGGATGTGATCAGTTTAAACTAAGAATGGTGCCAATCAAACATTAAAAATAAAACCAAAAACATATCTTATTGTGAAAAAAATCTTATGCCGTCGACAGATATGCTTCATTTATATATTCCCTAAAATTATTATTTTTTTTTTTTTAAATGAGATTGTCCAAATGAAATGATTTGCCATTTTCGAGTTAAATATATCATATTTTAATTCCTAAAATGTCCATTTGCATTTAAGGCAGATGATAAAAAAAAAATCCTGGTTTATATGATAAATTTAATTGCACAATACCGGGTCTATGGTGGTTCCTGCAGTTCATTAGTCGATGGCCATTTCATGCCGTTTTATAATCCCTGTGAATTACTAATCATGTTCAACCTCCGAAAGCTGTAAAAATATTTCACACAAATAGCTCTAATCATACATAATAAACGGCCCTAATAAATTGCGGGCTCCAGTATTGGATGCATCCATTGTATTAAACTGGGAGTTTATTAAGGCTTGTAATGATCCAATATTAATGTAAAGTGTATTGTTTAATAAAGTAAATGATTGCATTTTTTCCAGGGCTGTAATGATTATTACTTCATTGTTTAGACCACAATTTACTTTATGCAATTTCTGCTCATATTTGGGGCATTAGAAAAGGCTCTGCATGTATGTGCACATGTTTGTCTGCGTGTGTCTATTCCTTCAGTGCTAAATTAGGTATTTAAAAAGAATTTGTGCAGTGATATTGGGTCACTGTACATTAAAAATATAATATTTAGTGACATTTTTTTCTCCCATAGGATTTTTTTGACAGTGGTGGTGGGGGGTGGGTTATTTGATGGAGCCATGTCCTTTTTAATACTCAATATTCAACTGAAAAGGGGAAATCAGACCAAAATAGCTGTACTGAAAAAAGTTCAAACTCCGGTATTCTTTTTTAATGCTGCTGACTAATTGTACCTGAACTCAAAATGTAATCAACCATAGCCCAGGGGGCTGCTATTAGGGTTGCCACCTTTTCTTCATGAAAATACCGGCCTTGGTACTGTCTCCATAGACTTAACATTGGCCTGATGCCAATTTTTTACCGGCCTGCCGGTAAAATACCGGCCATTTGGCAACCCTAGCTGCTATTTAGCAGTGTAGAGACCGATATTAGCAGCAGAGAGAGTCGGTCGAGTGACTGACTCTATCTCGGCATCAGTTGCCCTGCACTCGGCCAGTAGCGGGTGAGGAGATGAGTTTGGCTATCTCCAGGAGCAGACGTGGGCTACTGCCAGATTCACATTGGTTGAGGAAGGTTTAGACCTATTCAGAAAACATGGTATTATACAGTAAAGGTTACTAAATAACGGGCTGTTTAATTGATGTACTGGATTTGGCTCTGCTGGACTTTGAGAAGGACTGTGCCACAGAAGGCCACACAATTAAACTCTCTGATCCACTGACATGTTCAAGCAAGCCACAAATACTACATCATCTAAATGTGGCACATGTCTCTGTGGCCACAGGGGGGGGTAAAATCTGGAAGCTTAGGTGAAAACCAGAGAGATGTGGGAATAACTGAGCTGTGAATAATTTGCTACCTTTAAAGGGGCGGGATCACCTAAAAAGAGTATTTACTGCGCATGTAGAGCATAGCAAATGATTGAAAATGATCTATACATCGTGTTGGCAAAACTGCAGGCAAATGTCTAAATTTGGAAACAAATTTGTTTTAAATGTGTCTGTGGAGTCCTCTGCTTATGACATCACGGTATGCAAATTACATATGTCCCATTGAATATCAGTTAATTTGCATATCAAGCCACAGGTGATGTCATAAGCTGGAGACTCCACATTTAAAACAAAATTTTCTCTAAATTTAGACAGTTGTTTGCAGTTTTGCCAACACAATGTATAGATCATTTTCAATCTTTTGCTATGCTCTACATGCGCAGTAAAACCAATGTTCAGGTGATACCGTCCCTTTAAATCCTGACTTTCCCATTTTAGTAGGGTTTTGCACTGATCACGCACCTTAATTATAAATATGGCAGTACAGGATTTCTTATAATGCGTTGGGAATACTGGTAGGAATATCCATTTAACCCTTTATAATACAAAGTGATTGAGCTAAGATTTGGATTTTTTTTTGGACAATCTTCCTGCTAAATATTATATAATATTATATATATTTCACTTTGTTTTTTTTTGCTGCTCAACCTCTCTGTAATAAAATAGAGGGTCGTTCTTTTTTGTGTCTAATTTAAAACACTGTAGCTTTTTTTTTTTTTTATATGTTTTTCTCCAGTTTTAGAAACCGAGCAACAAATATCAGGAATGATCAAAACATTTCTCCCTGGGTGGCAGGGAGGAGACAGTGATTTGGTGAAATAACAAGTATTACAATTCAAATGCTGCATACATTAGAGGTAGTTATAGGGGCCACGCTCTGGGACCTCCAAACAAATCAAGTCGAAAATAAAATTACTGTAAATGAACACAAGCCAGAATGTTATACTAAAAAAAGCCCAAGATAAAAGGTATTCAGAAGATGCAACAAGCTTCATCCTGGAAGTATTCAGGCCTCGTCATGTAAAAAATATATATATATATATCTAAAAAAAAAAATGTCACTAATTTTGCTCCTTAAATCATTAAAAAAATTTTTTTTTAGATTTTTAAGTCTTTATAGAAAATTAAGAATTCACATGACTAAGGAACCATCTACTTAGAGAACCCCACTGGAAAAAACCTATATCCCCCCAATAAAGGACACCACACCAGATTGGAGTTCGAAGGCCACAGCGTTTATTTTAAAACCACACTGTGACAAATATAAACTTTAATAACATTATTGACATATAATAACATATATGAACAAATAAATACATAAGGCTAATAATACAAACTATCAGCCTTTCCCTTGGCGAGATCCCGTGAGAATTGGCCCCCAAGCGCAATCGTAACATTGTATTCCGGTGGTAGGAAAAACCACCAGCCGCATCCTCCTAGCTGGTGGTATCATTCCCCGAACCACTCCTCAGGAACCTGCCCTGAGGAGATTGTGCACTGCCGCCCATTGGACAGTGCACCCATCGTAGCCCTCCCTGTGAGGGCCACCTGCTCAGGAGCCAATTCTCGTAGGAACCCCTGCCACCACACGGGAATACGAAGCCAAAATCTGGGGAGGGAGGGAGGGAAAATCTCTTGTTAAATTGATCGTAATGAACATCAAAAAACTCCCACATCTATATACTAATCTATATCCCACCCACTTAGGAGAAACTTTACTGGATACAGAGCCTGTCACTCCCAGGAGGACACATGCCTGGGGCATTATCAACCACTATACAATGTAACTGTTAGGTAAAAACCCCCTGATCTGATCATGAGTCAGGGACATGTAGCCCTTACTCATAATGCTTAAATCCAGGGCCTCCTGGAGGACCCATGCTTGGGACATGATCACTATACAATGTAACTGTTAGGTAAAACCCATGATCTGATCATGAGTCAGAGTCATGTAGCCCCTTACTGATAATGCTTATATCCAGGGTTATCTGGAAGACCCATGACTGGGCAATAATTAACCACTAACAATGCAACTGATAGGTAAATCTCCTGATCTGGTCACAAGTCATGTAGCCCTTCCTGTTAATGCTTAAATCCAGGGCTTTCTGTAAAGGGGTACAATTAAATTGTTACAAATCGAGTTCTCTTTGACAATTTTAACCTTTGAATTATCAGAATATATAATAATCATCATATTATTTACTTGTGTTTAGGGATATTATCATATAATGGGATTATTTTGGAGAGGATGGCATACCCCCCCAAATGTCCCATTTTGCATAGTACAGTCCCAATTTGGGGGAGGGGGTCTATCCCGTTGTCCCACTGAGCTCCACCTTTGTCCAGCTTTTCGGACCCGAAATTCATGACCACAATTTTGCAGTGCTGATCTCATTCACCGATGTCTGGGACACCAGAGAAGGTGAGTAGAACAGACAGGATGACTGACAGCGCCATTCACACCTGTGACTGTGTCTCCTGTTATCAGTGTTAATTTCGTCGACTAAACTACTTTCATAGTTTTTGTCAACTGCATGTTTTCAGTGGCTAAAACGAAACTATAACTAAATAAAAACTAAATTGGATAAAACTAGGACTAAAAACCATTGTATTTTTCATCAACTGACTAAAATGTGACTATAATGTTAGTGAGGGACTATTGCATTTACCTATTTGGACTTCTTGTTCTGGTTCCCATGGATCTCTGCCAAAGTCCAGTCCCCTGATCCTATCTGCAGATCTACTGGCTGAGTACAGGATCCCTGTGTGCAAAGGAAGAGGATACTTCTCCATCTGATTCACCTAGCAAGTTAACGTAACACTATGTAACAGCCTTCTCAGACCTGTCCCCTCCCATCTCCCTAGCATGTTAACTTAACACTATGTAACAGCCTTCTCAGACCTGTTCCCTCCCATCTCCCTAGCAAGTTAACTTAACACTATGTAACAGCCTTCTCAGACCTGTCCCCTCCCATCTCCCTAGCATGTTAACTTAACACTATGTAACAGCCTTCTCAGACCTGTTCCCTCCCATCTCCCTAGCAAGGTAACTTAACACTATGTAACAGCCTTCTCAGACCTGTTCCCTCCCATCTCCCTAGCAAGTTAACGTAACACTTGTAACAACCTTCTCAGACCTGTTCCCTCCCATCTCCCTAGCAAGGTAACTTAACACTCTGTAACAGCCTTCTCAGACCTGTTCCCTCCCATCTCCCTAGCAAGTTAACTTAACACTATGTAACAGCCTTCTCAGACCTGTTGACTCACTGCTGGAGATTTAGTCGACCAAAACTAGACTAAAACAAAAACAATCCAGATTAAAATACCCCTAAACTAAAAAAAAAACACAACAATAGACTATGACTATAACACAATCAAAATTTGCCGTCAGAATTAACACTGCCTGTAATAAATCCCCTTTTGCCCCAACAAGTCTCATATTTGAATAACTAGACCAGGAATTTTAGAACGGTAAACATGGCTTTGCCGTAGAAGCTGTACAGGGCTCCTAATCCCTTAGTGGAGAAATCGGAGTAAAGAAAGGGGACTTTGAAAAAGGAGGCTTGCTTGGAACAGGTGGAAACAGAGGCTGAAACATGACCTCTTGCTTAAACAAGTACTTACTTAAGCTTTTTTTTTTTGTCTTGTTGCTAAGTCTGCAGCTTGGTTGATTGCTAACCCCGGTTTCCTGCGTCTGGACTGGTTTGAGGTTCAGTCGGAAGTGACTTCCTGTGCGTCCTTGCTGATGGCTAGCCTAATTGAAACGACATGGCACGTCTAGAGGAGTCCCTCCCTGCTCCCTGTAATGGTATAATTGGTGTAAAACATGAGATAAAAGAAAAAGAGTCAAAGAGTCAAATATTCATCTCTGGAGATAATTACAGTATCTTACTATTTTTTGTTGAGTTTCAGAACTGGGTCAACTATGAGGTCATAACTGTGTGACAATTATATGTTGAGTTCTGTTTCTTGCTTGTAGAAGACGTTGATTTAATCTGATTATTGTGATATTCTGGTAACAACAAAAGGGTAATTCAAAAAAATTCTATTGATTTTCTTTTTTTATTTAATTAATTTTTTTTAGATTGCTCTTTGAACTTTTATTTTATGGCATTTTAGTAAACTACAGGATTGCTTGGTTGCAATTCCTGTAGCTGGCATATGTAAATCACTACATTTTTACACTATTTTTATATTTTCCTTGGGCACAGTGGGCATGCTGCAACATTTGGCAGTCCTAGCACTTACATTCGACTTGCCTCCATAGTACAGTTTTGTCAGATAATCCCAGATTCTGGCTGGTAGCTTGCCAAGGTGAGTTTGGAACAGCAACTGAAATGGTACTGCTATTCAAAAGATGACCGTATCATTTTCAAAGAGTAATTGCAGCCGAATTAACCGTAGCTTGGTTATATAAAATTAAAGGGACACTCCAGACATCAAGCTCAGTTTGATACCCCTGGTAATATTTAACCTGTACATAGTAAAAGATTTAGCATAAAAATGTATAGAGGGATTTCCAAGGAGCTGCTTACAAATGTCTGCTCTAACATATATTTATATGTTGTTTAATCTTAATCTGTTGGGAATATTGTATACACAATTACTAATATATACTAATTTATGTAAAGAGAATTCAGGTGACAGACCCCTTTAAAGACCAAGCATAATACATCTGAATTCCACTGCTTACTTCTTATCTTAATTCAGTCACAAAACTCTTGCCTGTGGGTTAAAATCAAAAATCATCCAGTGACCAGGGCTGTCCAGAGTCAACTACGGAGCAGTTAGCTGCCTGGCTGAGCACTAGCAGTAAATGTTTATTTCAATTGTGGTAAATGCCATTCACTTAATCTTGAATGATATACGTCTAGTAGACATCGGAGCTCGGAGAAGAGCCAAGAACGCATATCCAGTCTTGCAGGATTGTTCGCTCGTACAAGTAAACTGATCCTTGCTCTTCTGAAATTTAAGACTAGGCAAACCGTAAAAGTTTTATTTTTTTTAAAGATTTTTTTTTTTCTGGCTCTTATCCATACGTAGATAGTGTAATTACAAAAAAAACAAACTAAATATCAGACTCGGACGCCAACAAAACGTTTGTTGCGTCAGAATGCATTTCCGTCCATTGGTTCGAGCGAATTTCGTCCATTATTTTCATTTTCAGGAATTCCGACGAACGGAGTTCACCAAAGTTCATTGTCGGTTCGACTCCGGAAGCTTTTAAATTCAGGCTTCTCGGAGACCACTGAGGTGATCTCTCTAATCGCCATGAAAATTGGCCAAAGTGAGGGCAGGCTGGGGCTTCGTTCATTCGTTCAGCTTCCCATTCATTTTTAAATGAATGGTTGAATGGAAGAAAGAAAAGATTTTTGTCCGGAAACAAAACTGGGCAAAAATGAATGCTCATGTCTACTAAATGTGGACAGTGACAGTCGCCCTAGAATGTAGTATTATGGTTAGGACTAAGTCCTGGATAAACAGTAGGTGTAGTTATATGACATTATACATAGACTAGTATATCTACAAGACATACAAAGCCCAAATGCAAAGAACTAAGCACCAGGAAACCATACCTGTACCAGGCAGACTGGAGCATAATTAGGCAGGGTAACGTAATGAAGTAACTGCCCCCACTTTAGGCTCTGCCCAGGACAGGTCCTAGGACAGCTCTCCAAGAAGTTGGCAAGTATGCATGACTTGACCCTACAGCACTGATACAGACTGTACTTGGTACAGACTCGGTGTTTGGTGTTAATAACCCTGTGCAAGTTGCTGTATTGTTCCTAGGCAGCAGTCATGCCCCGTAAGAATACCATACCCCTATCCAGACAATTTAGACTAGTTAGTCTGAAGCCTTTTTATACCAGCCTTTGAATTGTACAGACTTTTCTGGCCATATACTGAAAAAAAGTTAATATAGTTTATGCGCAAAACTATTTTTTCTCTTTGATCTTTTTGCAAAGTACTAAACATTTAACACTGAAATAGTAGATATGGGCAAATTGTGAATAACAATGGGCATATTGGCGAATATTTTCTAATTTGAATCACCATGGAAACAAAGGGAATCTTCCTGCTGATTCCTGTAGACAGGTTTAGGCATTCATGGCCCTAGCGAAACCAAAATCTCGAAAACATACAAAAATGAAATACATTTTTCTGCGATGGGAAGCTCTCCATTACGCAAAACGCTTTCCACAGACACCTGCGCCCTTCACTATTTCTATTTATAAAGACAAAATAATTTAATGTCAGGGAAGTGCTGCAGTCAAACAGAGAAGGAATTAAAAATCAAGCAATTTATTCCAAAATAGTTCCGGTAATCTAGTGGAAAAAAAAAACAAAACCCCAACAACTTTCCTCCTCGTTGAAGGAATCTCGTCTTTGTAATAAAGCCCATGTTTGTTCACCTTTAATATGATCATGTTTGTACGTTATCAGGCGCTAAGCCTCTTTTATTCTGTTAGTTATACTAAGCATCTGTAAAACACACCAATAAAAGATAAATAAATAGTTCTGTGGTGCTGCCGTCTGCCAAGATATTGTTCCCTACACACCGTTACAGCATGATTCTGCTCGCTAGAAATACGGCAGCGTATCTCTGTTGGATTTTGGCAGCTGACACTAATGTTTAAATGGCTGTGTCACCTCAACATTGTTTGCACTGTGAATGTAGAAAATGGAAAAAAAAATGTTTGAAAATGATCTATACATTCTATTAGCAAAATTGCAGCAAATGCCTAAATTAGGAGAAAAATATGTGTTTTAAATGTGTCTTAATATTCAAATGACACATTTCCCACTGAAAAGCAGTTCATTTGCATACTGTGCCACAGGTGATGTCATAAGCAGGAGATCCACAGACACATTTAAAAACACATTTTCTTCCCTCAATTTAGACATTTGCTTGCACTTCTGCTGACACAGTGTATAGATTATTTCAATCATTTTTTAATTCTCAGCTTTTACATTTAAAACAAGGTTTAGGTGATACAGTCCACTTAACGGCACATTTCCATCCTGGAAAAACATGAACTGAATGCTCTAGTCTTCTACAGAAAAAAAATGAAACAGATCTGTACTGTAAAAAAAATAAAAATAAATAAATAAATAAATATATATATATATATATAATGCACTAAAGTCTAAAATTAGTTTTAACCAGGCAAAAGTGAACTTCTGTCTGATTAAAACTACCTCCAACTATGCACTGATTAAAGTTATTCTCCCTAGGCAAGGGAAAATCACCCCCCTCCCTTACTGGAGGGGCAATTAGTGCTACGGTTCCATGACTTTGCTGCCTAGAAGTCTAATTTCAGGCTGCTAGAGAAATAGCAATTATCCCTGGCACATAGGGTATAGGGGGAGCTATTTATTTTACTCTATTTGGGGCTTGTGGTATAGCACCTTCCTAGGCTTGCCACCTTTTCTTCAGGAAAATACACGGCCTTGCCACTGCGTCCATAGACTTAACATTGGCCTGATGCCAGTTTTTTTTTACCGTACGGGACAGTGTTTCCAGTACTCCGCCATAGAAAGAATGGAGGACTGTAGCTAGGGAGGTCATTTATTTTCTTTATGGCTGCGTTAATAATAGTGCTGCGCCCGTTAGTGGCGTTAGAGGCGGCCACTGAATCATCAGTGCATGTTTATTTACCTCTAACAGACACACACAGTCTAAATGAGTGGAATAAGCACCACACACCCGGTGTCTGTACCAGGTACAGCTGTGAGATCGCGTAACGCCGACTGACATCACATAACTCCACCCTCTTTAGACCCCACCCATTTGTTTGTCCTGGGACTGCCCCAAGATAAAGCTGTCAAGTACGGTTTTAAATGTGACCCCCACCTGTGGCTTGAACTAACTTTCAATGGCAAATGTTCCATTTGCATATCAAGCCCCAAGTACGAGTGACAACGTTTCTTCTCAATAATTAACCACTTTGCTGTTGTCTCCGTAGACGTCACACTGGCCTGAAGCAATCTTTTTTTTTTTTTTTCTGGCCTGCCGGTACAATCCCGGCTGAGGGGCAGCGCTGGTCACAGGGTGATGTCGAAAGCAGAAGACACATTTCTCTCTCAATGTAGGCATTTTCTTGCAATTCTGCTCACCCAATGTACATGACCATTACTGATCTTTTTTTTTTCTGGATTATATTTTGGTGATGGTGTCCCTTTAACACACTGCTGCAGAACCTCTTGGAAAGAGCAGCTGTCCTTTCCCAGACCCGTGAATCTCAAACTGGCACCTGCTTCCAGCTCTAGAGGAGGGTCATAGGGTGCCGGGGTTACTATTTCCCTCTGTACTCTCCCACATTAAAGGGGACAAATGTAATTACCAAGTCACTGTTCTCAGTGGCTTTTAGTTATGTGTGCTCTTCTAAGTTCAATTGTATCCCCTGCCATTATGAGCAAGGTCCTTTATCTACCTGTGTTCTACGTCTGACCCTTTTCAGAAGCCATTAAAGAGGCTGAAACAGACTGATCCATTACAGGCCACTTGTACAGTTATATCAGAGTACTTTTAAAAGCTTTTTGTCTTTTTTTTTTTTTCATACAATGGTCTGAATAACTTCAATTCATTTATTCTCCTTTAAAAACCCTCTAAAGAAGCCATGGGGGTTTTGGCGGAAGAAAAACTCTCAGGCTAATAAAGCCCTGGTGACCTTGAGGAGGAGAAGGGAGTAATGAATATAGAGGCTGACGTGTTAAAGGGAATAAGTAGGGTAAAGTCTGAAGAGGAGGTACGGCCCTTCCAGAACCTCAACTATCGGAGATAATAAGAAACTTTCTATCTACTTTTGTCTGAACAGAGGTGGGGGGTTCATGCAAGAAAATGGCATCTTGTTCGTTTTAATAATTAATTGACGTTCTTATAACAGAGATAAAGGCAAGGCACATACAACAGGTAACAAGGACAGTTTTTAATACAGTATGTTACGGACGGACTGACGTGGGAGGATTTACTGCTGGGTTCTCTTGGGGTTGGAGCTCCCAGGTTTGTGTGGCAGGAGTGCTCACTTGGAAGACCCCACAGGTGCTGTAAACAAAAAGCAGTGGGACCTGAGGTGCATGTGGCAGTAAACACAGTGTTTTTTTTATCATTAGGACTAGGGGGGCAGACTGTAGGGGGGGTGGCATACTGAAAGGGACACTACCAGTGACTTAAAGCAGCCGCAGGTGACCACGGTGACCGGAGTGGTCTAATGGGGAATAGATGGCAGCACAGCGATGCGGAGGCAAAGTGTGGTGCAAGAGAGAGATCCAATAGAATATTTGCGGCTCAGTCCAATGGTCGATCAGGAAAGAGACAGACAGCGGGTTCAGGATACGGGCAAAAGGATTTGTCAACTAGGAAGACAAAACCCAAGGTCAATGAAGGAAGTATGGAGGCAAAGAGAAGCTCGAGCACATCCTGAATCATGGTAGCAGGAAATCTTCGGTCTTTGTCGTACTGCCGGACTGAATGCCATGTGGTGGTGACGAGTGCTCCTTCGCCTCTCGAACAGAGGTCATCACCGCACACCCAGTCTCTCATAAAGAGGCAGATAGCAAAAGTCTAGGAACAGGGACAATCACCGGCTGATATAATAATCTACTGCTCCATGCCCACCACCACCCCTACTGACAGTGATATGTGACTTTTGTTCTCTCTCTTTATTATTGCAAACAATGAAGCGTGCTTTGCTGTCACATCAAGACACCTCTATTGACTTAAACATCCTTTTTACTTTTGCCAGAGCAACAGGGATTGCAGCCTCCGGGCAGCTTTTACCCCCCGTCTCCCACCCACTTTCCTAATGCGAAGGCATGTTTATGTTGCAATCACCCACCCAAAAAAATAATAATAAATAATAGCACGGTGTTAAAAACCCGGCTACTTAAACAGACAGCTTTTTTTTTTTTATTTTACTTTTTTTTATTTTTATTGTAGAAGTGAGGATTAACATTAACACATGCACAGAGAGCCTATTTGTTTTGGTGAAGAATTTACGGCTCCAGTAATAACTGTCAGGCTGAAAGCATCCTTAATGCTTGGCAGACAGCAGTTCCAACGTGGGTATCCATCACAATATCGACTTCCTGACACGGGAACCGTGAACTCTTGTCGCGAGCTTAAGCACTCAGAGAGGAAATGTTGATCAATGGAAGGTGGGACCTGGAGGCCCAGGATGTTGAGCGGCTTGGCGAGAGGTCATCCTCTGTGTCTGACCCTCGGTAGAGCAGACCATCTTTTATACACTAACGGATCCATGTATTAAGTGTTTAAGTAACGGTGAGAAGAAAAAAAACGCCTGAAATTCAGTGGCTAGCAGAGGCATTATCAAACACAAATCTACACACACCCAACAAGCCAGAAGGTCTGCTTTTCCCACAGAAATAACACATTCACCACTGCAAGGGATTCTGGGTAGGCATATTCAAATCCGGCCAACAACGATCACCTTTTGCCTCTTAATCCATTTTAAACATGGACCCCTTGGAGCATATGCACGCTGTACAGGACAGCCTTTACACACAGCTCGGGACAGAGGTGCAGAAGCCAGATAACCTAGCCTCAAGCAGTAACACCATATACTGAAAAGTCCCATTAAGGATGACAAAACTGGCCTTGTGTGGTTATCTGGCTTCTGCACCTCTGTCCCGAGCTGTGTGTAAAGGCTGTCCTGTACAGCGTGCATATGCTCCAAGGGGTCCATGTTTAAAATGGATTAAGAGGCAAAAGGTGATCATTGTTGGCTGGATTTGCAGGTACCTACTCGGAATCCCTCGCATTGGTGGCAGCAGTGTGAATCTGTGATTTCTGTGGGGAAAGCAGTGGACGCAGTTAAATGATGTTCTGAGGATGCTGGGGATGCTGAGGAGCTCAACGAGTATGGGAAGGCACTGATGCTACACACACTTTGGTGCAGATGACGTCACCTTTTCTATTGTCTGTCTGTATATGTTCAGTAAAATCGAGGTGCAGGTCAGTTGTGTGAGATGGACATTTGACTGGGATCTAGTCACTAAAAGGGGAGTTGTAGGTAACCCACATGTAGCTATACATGGACAAAACTGGGGAGTACCTCCTGCTAGAAGAGCTCAGTTGACATCCAGGTGAAATCTTCTCAGATTCATTGTCCATGATATGCACTCGTCTAGCAGGAGAAACTCACCAGGACCTTGTATAGTTAAGTCAGAGAGATGGGATGTTTATCTCACTTTTAGTAAAAAGCTCCCTCTGCCGAGGTGCATTTTTTGGCAGATCAATAAGCCATTTTCATTTTTACCTATGTATCAATAAAAGCTTATTTTTCTCTCTCTACAACTTAACGGGTTTTGTGTGTTAAGACGCCAGGAATATTTTAGATACAAGTCTTTCCTATAGTCTATTTCTATGTAGTAAATTTATCAGGAATCTCAGACAGACAGAGCTGATCATCAATCAATAAACACAATCGATAATGAAACGGGTCTGCCTGGCCAGATGCTTAGTGACAATATCCGAGATCTGGATCTGTGTATCTAACGGACATAGCTATTGTGAAAGGCACTGTGTTGTCTCCTGTTTATGACATCACCAGTGCATGATATGCAAATTCCATGTTTTGCATTGAAAAGTACTTCATTTGCATATTTGTTTTTCTTCTCTACATTCACAGTGTCAACAATGCTTAGATGACAGAGCCCCTTTAAAGAAAAAAAAAAACATAGTTTGTGTTTACGCCATGGGCTATCCTTTAAATTGATTCAAACTAGCATTTGAATGACAGTTTGATAGAGGGACATTCAAAGAATAATTAAATAAGACCCATTTTTGTTGGCCGTTTTTTTATGTCCTGGACCATGATGGTCAGTTATTCACGGTAATGTGCAATCAATAAATATTTCACAAGTGACCGCGACTTGCATCCCAGCGAATCAATAATCTCAGCAGGATACTGCCAGCCTATCAGACTTCCGCACATTGGACCACAGTCTTTCTCAGCATCATGACAGCTCCAGGTTAGTGCAAGGTCGGGTTCAGGCCCTGCAGGACTTAATCTTAAGGGATTTTGTGTTCCCAGCGCTGACCTTTGACACCAGCAATTATTCCTTCTTTACAGCTCAGGTTAACCCGTTGCTTGACTGCCGAGTGCATTGCTCTACGTCAGGTTTCACTGGCCTGGTTATCCAAGCCTGAGGAGGTCTAACGAAAAAAATAAAGCTGATGTTTCTTAATTGTTTTAACTGGTTTGATCAAGCCAGTGGCTCTCTGAGGATTGATGGGAGTTATAGTATGGTTGGCAGCCGGCTTTTATGTTAAAGGAATTACTGACAGGAGGGCTGGCAAGATGGGTAATGGGCAAGTGCCACATTAGCTGCTCTCTAACCTGAGAGTCAGCGGGGTACCTACCATATTCGGCACCTGAGGCAGAGCCTATCTCTTGCAGCCATCCCCGGCTTCCTTCGTACAATGATAACCCTTTATTTTTTTAAATACAGGTAGACATACACATGGTGCCACCTAGCTTCCCTATGTATACAGTGTGCCAGAGACATACACATGGTGCCACATAGCTTCCCTATGTAGACAGTGTGCCAGAGACATACACATGGTGCCACCTAGCTTCCCTATGTATACAGTGTGCCAGAGACCTACACATGGTGCCACATAGCTTCCCTATGTATACAGTGTGCCAGAGACATACACATGGTGCCACCTAGCTTCCCTGTGTATACAGTGTGCCAGAGACATACACATGGTGCCACATAGCTTCCCTATGTATACAGTGTGCCAGAGACATACACATGGTGCCACCTAGCTTCCCTATGTATACAGTGTGCCAGAGACATACACATGGTGCCACATAGCTTCCCTATGTATACAGTGTGCCAGAGACCTACACATGGTGCCACATAGCTTCCCTATGTATACAGTGTGCCAGAGACCTACACATGGTGCCACATAGCTTCCCTATGTATACAGTGTGCCAGAGACATACACATGGTGCCACATAGCTTCCCTATGTATACAGTGTGCCAGAGACATACACATGGTGCCACCTAGCTTCCCTATGTATACAGTGTGCCAGAGACATACACATGGTGCCACATAGCTTCCCTATGTATACAGTGTGCCAGAGACATACACATAGTGCCACCTAGCTTCCCTATGTATACAGTGTGCCAGAGACATACACATAGTGCCACCTAGCTTCCCTATGTATACAGTGTGCCAGACACCTACACATGGTGCCACCTAGCTTCCCTATGTATACAGTGTGCCAGAGACCTACACATGGTGCCACATAGCTTCCCTATGTATACAGTGTGCCAGAGACATACACATGGTGCCACATAGCTTCCCTATGTAGACAGTGTGCCAGAGACATACACATGGTGCCACCTAGCTTCCCTATGTATACAGTGTGCCAGAGACCTACACATGGTGCCACCTAGCTTCCCTATGTATACAGTGTGCCAGAGACATACACATGGTGCCACCTAGCTTCCCTATGTATACAGTGTGCCAGAGACATACACATGGTGCCACCTAGCTTCCCTATGTATACAGTGTGCCAGAGACATACACATGGTGCCACCTAGCTTCCCTATGTATACAGTGTGCCAGAGACATACACATGGTGCCACCTAGCTTCCCTATGTATACAGTGTGCCAGAGACATACACATGGTGCCACCTAGCTTCCCTATGTATACAGTGTGCCAGAGACATACACATGGTGCCACCTAGCTTCCCTATGTATACAGTGTGCCAGAGACATACACATGGTGCCACATAGCTTCCCTATGTATACAGTGTGCCAGAGACATACACATGGTGCCACCTAGCTTCCCTATGTATACAGTGTGCCAGAGACATACACATAGTGCCACAATTCTCCCCCTTTGTCTGTCTCGCGCTCCCATGCTACCCTTCACAGTCTCTCTATCCCTACAGACATGCTCTCTATGTCTGTAGCTCTCCCAACATGCCATATATGTCTGTCTACCCATTCCATTTATGTCTCTCTCTCTCTCTCTCTCTCCCTCTTGCCATCCATGTCTGTCTCTCCTTGTCATCGATGGTTGCACTGAATCATTACTCTTGTGAGGAATGCGCAGGGGTGTATTATCCCCCTCCCAGAGCAGATTGAGGTCTGACTGTGTCACTGCGCTGGGAGGGACATACTGCATCCCTGCTCCTGGCACCTGCCAACTATGCGTCTACCGTACCTTACCTATCAACATATGTCTTCTTTGTCTGTTTGTGTCTATTCCTAATGATAATGGGTGGTTGTTTTTTCCTCCTGGGACAATGTTGGCAGCTCTCCACTTCCGGTCTGGACAATAATTTAAGGTAGGCTATTTTGGCCGAATCTTTGCAACTCAGTTGTCTGTAAACTGTAGTTCACGGTTTAGTGAATAGATCTCTATATTTATTTAGACCTAGTCATACCTGTCAACATCCCACAACCAGGTCCTGGCACGTTGGGGATACGCCAGGTATCTGGGTCTTTTACGTCTTGCGGGATTAGACTATGTTTCTCTCGGAGACTGCTTGTACACAGGACAAAGCAAGGTTTCTTTTTTTTGGGACGGGTGAGGGGGTAAGGCGCTTATACCTTCTTTATTTTCAGGTAGTTTAAATAGCAAAAAGATTGATCAGCGATAACTCAGCTAGTTTACACAGCCAAAGAACATTATTATTTTTTGTAAATCTGAATAAGGTGAAGATCATCCGAAAAATACGCCCAAAAGTCCCGGAAAACGAAAAGCCCCTTCAACCCCCGGCCTCTGACTCAACATATGTGTCCACATTTGAAGCGTGAAGCTCAGAATAATAAGGCTTTTTGGGTTGAAATCTTTTTTTTTACGGGAAAAATCTTAATATTCTCTATTGATGAATGGATCAGAGCATCGGATGTATATTATTATAAACAATATTAGAGACAATTGTCTGTTTTTACTTTTACAAATCATCATCATTGATTTTTTTTTAAAACCTATATTTTTAATTATTAATTAAAATGACCATAAACCCATAAACCTTGACCTGGGCATCGGAGATGTTCGCCAATGCAGCCTAATGATGTCAGACGATACAACCCGTTTAGAACCATTATGCTTCATTCTGTTTAATATATTTTCGCATGGTAATTTTTTTTTTCCGCTCAGACTATGTATCAACTACAGTTCAATTAAATATTAAGCTTGGAGCTTTTTGCCCTATTTTTTGTGACCTGTGTATCTTTAAATTATAACTAGGCATAATGTAACATCTTAATGTATTTTTACTTTTAAATCTGGTGTCTTTATTTAAAAAAAAAAAAAAGGAAAAGAAATAATTCCGTTTCACCATTTTTGTTGAGAATTTTTTTTTTCTTAAAAGAGAAAGAGTTTGCACTTGTGGACAAGTAGACATGGTATTTAATTCTTACTTTAACAGGACTTACTTTTTTCTATGAGCAAACGGTCTATTTTAGAAGCTAATTTCTCGTTATGTGCAGGTACACGAGGTTGGGAAGTCCAGACTGATATTCATTTCCGTTCTCTTAAACACAGCTATATGATCATTACCGTGTCTCTGCTAATCCGCTGTCACATGAAGCTGACAATTGAAGAAACACTAAACTTTAAAAATAACTTTTGCTTCTTTAATAGAAGAAAATGCTATTTCTGCAACGCTCCTGCGCCAAGGGAGAAGCGCCATATATGTAGGAGATTCAGTATATAATTTTTATTACCCCTCTCATGCTTCATCTATTGTAGGCATGCTTCTTTCTAAATATTAAACTCACCCCATCTTCTAAAATGGGTAAAAAGGTCCTGACAGCATTAGCAACCTGGAAATGACATCACATCCTCTTTTGATACAGTAACTATTTTATATAAAGGCACAGTCTAGTCCCCAAACTCACTTTGGTGCAAGATGATGATTACTGCTTGTATAGAGCACATTATTTTTTTCTAACTCTTCCCCAACATGTATAGTACAGGTGAGGCAGCATTGATTGTGTAGATACTGATAATATAAGGTTTTGTTTCATTAAGTCTGTGCTGCTGGAATGCAATGCATTTTGAGGAATCTAAGTAACCTTGCTCTTGTACACAGTAGCATCTCTTAAAAGTGCAACACATTGTCTGATGACATCACTAGAGAGGCAGGAAATGCTATTTATTTGAATGGCATTATTCTCATTTGGTTCTATAGCAAAAAAATAAAAAGGAATTTGCTTTTACTCAGCTTGTGTGGGCATTCCTGGCTTCTTGCAAACAGCTGTAATTTCACAATTTCATTGAGCTGTAATTATTTTAAATGTTAAACAATGAAAAATGTAAAAAAAAAAGAAAAGTAATTTGAAAGCACATTAACATGCATCAACATTTGGAAGATGGATTTTGGGCACCAGACAGTCCCTTTAAAGCTGATGCCAGCAGCCAATCAGAATGTGGAATTTCATCAGCTGAGCACCCAACATTCCACAATGCAAAAGGGACAAATGATGTAATGTTCCCACAGGTGCCCACAGGAAAAATGACAGTAATGCAAGATTGCTAGACCTCGTTTACTCACGTTTAGTAAAAGAAAACTAAAGAGCATATTTAAAAACTACGAATACAAAGTGAAGCACTTTCTAAAGTGCAGTATGAAACGTCCAGATAAATAGCAGAGACACAAACAAGCAGTTTATGTTCTGTGCCAATTCGACATGGCCTACGTAACCATCGTATGCATCCTATTGCTTCTAAATTTGCAAAAGGCATTAGTTGCTCCAAGCAGGCCCAAAAGATCAAGATCAGATAAGGGGAACATCCTAACAATGGGAGATTTGAGAATATCTTCTGCTAGGCTGTCTTCCTTGGGAATGTGGAGTCCATTATCCCATGCTGGAATGAATTGACAGGTCTCTGCTCCAGTTTGTCATCTAAGAATCCATATTGACGTGGCAGACTATACGCCAAGTTTCCAATATTGCTGAAACACTACAGATAATTTCTTTTATTATTATTATTAGTCTTTTTTTTTTTTGTGTCCGCCGGTAACTCAAACAAAGTAAAGTCTGTTTCGGATCATTTACACAAGTGGATTCTGCAATAACACCATATACAAAACATTTCAGTTTCTGGGACGTTTTAGAGATCAATACGAAGATATTGATTGCTAAAACTGCTGTCAGCGCTGCCTCCAGGCAGATAAAGTTATGAATATACAGTTACAGCTTGTAAGAAAATCTGATCTGCTTTATTATCTATTAATAGCTACAAGGCTAATCGCCAATACATGTATAATTAAAAGATTGATAATGGGATGTTTAAAATAGTATAATAATTATATTTATTTCTATGCATGGGTTACTGAAAAATGGATTAAATAAAATAACCCACTTTCCAAAGCTGTGCCCATCTCCCGTGTTTTAGATTATATCCCACATTCTGAAAGTGCCATGGGATAAATGCCATAGTTGCCCACAGTCCTGGAATTGGTGGGGGCAGTCACGGTTTTTAGGGTCCTCTCCCGTTTAATTTGGGGCTGCCCTGGCATAATTTTTCGCATACATAAGTAGTGAGCTTGAGGCCCCTGTACTTGGTGGGCTGGAGTACAATGCTGCATAATCTCACCGCCTCTAGGATCTGAGGTATTGACAGGAAAGATATCTGGGTGGTGCGGTATCAAGTCTCAGGCAAGAGCCATATCATTTTTATTTTATGTTTACTCTTGGCTCTGTGGGGGGGGGGGGGGGGGAATGGCACAGCCAAACAGAGCAGAGGCTCACCCTGTTAGCCTGATCGGGGGCTAAGCTCCAGGGGGTCTCTCTCTGCTAGTGAAAGAGAAAGACCCCCGTTTTTGCATGGGATCATCAGAAGGGTCCTACAAAGGTCTCTCTCTGCACAATCAGACAGAGACGGTCGCCAACCAGCTGCATTGGACAACTGTCCGACTTGGCTGCATCCACTAAATTGTGACCTGGAACAATCAGTCATTAATAGCCGATCTGGAAATTAGGCAAATTTGTCTAACGCCTTATTCTCCTTTTAGAGAATTGAATAATTATTAGGATCCAATTAACAAGTGATGTGCTTTTAAAATAATAATCCTAATAATATAAAATAGTTACATTTAATTGATTTAATGGCCAAACATATCCTCTTGCTTTAAAGTGTGGCTTAAATGTTTCACTTTCCTATTTTATATGTTTCGATTTAATTTTTTTTTTTTTACGGAAAGATAAATTACTTGAGATAAATATGCCGGCAGAAAGGCATTTATGAGATCAGAACCTTCTCTCCCCCTTTTAAAATAGGTCATCTAAAAAAATACGTAACAAACTGCTTGGCCCATTGATGCATAACAAATTCTTCATCGGTGAGCCTTGCTGTAGATGTTTTGTACATAAATATATTGATATGAAAAGCAGCCTCCATATCTGGCGTGTATCCATCATTAATCACATTAAAAGCTTTCTATCTTCATGGCTGCATCTCCTTATCTCATCTCCTTGGGGCGATTATAAGTATATATATATATATATATATAAAGAGCAATTCTGGGGTGCAGTCACCAGCGAAATCACTGAACTGTTCCTGTAGATTTTTTCAACTCTTAAATGTTTGACCCACTGCTGTTTGTTTGTTTTTGTTCAAACCTCCCCCCCCTCCCCCCATTGGTTTTCTATTGGGGGAAACCAATTTTGAATAGGATGTAGAGAGTTTGGATATTGGCTAACCTAGATATAACATAAGGCCAGGGAGTAATGAAAGTATTCATAAAGTTGGGTTGGGCAGACTAGACGGGCCGAATGGTTCTTATCTGCCAGCGACACGTTACATGTCTCTATTCCTCTATCCGTCCATTTGATTTATTCAAAGAATCAGAAACAAAGACTTCAATCTTCAGAACCTATTTGGGAAGTCACAGGTGTTCCCTTGGACAGGTACAGCATTATCTTCTTCCTGCAAGCCATGGGTTGCGCAGGTGTGTGATGTCACTGCTTCCCCGTTATAATGCCCAATTCTGAGCCTCATTTTTACCTCTACCTCTCCCACAAAACCCTTTCAGAACAAGACTCCACTTCTTTCTTTTTCATACCCTATGCCTATAAAAGGACAACTGTAGCACAAAATGAACTCTTTTTTTAATTGAAAGATTGCAATCAAGTTTGCAATGTTAGGTCAGAATGAATGAAGACCTGACCTAAGACTCTAAACAACACGTCCGCCCCCCTATAGAGCTGTACGAGGCAAAGAGAGCTCAATAAGGTGTTGTATTTATAAAACCATCTTCACCTGAGACAATATCTCAGTTAAAGTTTTTTTTCCTACCGTATTTCGGTAATTCAATCCCATTTAAAAGTTTAGTTCTGGAGGAATATATTTTACCTTTGCTAAATCCTCTCTTTAACACACGCTATGGATTCTGGGTAGTTTACAGAGTGACCCCTTCATGATATAAGCAGAGACCTTTCTTTTTCGCTCCTCCTGCTGGATTAGATGTCCAAAATCACTGTTGGATTCCCTTACCCTGCTTGTCTGGTAAAAGAACATAGGAAGAACCATAATGATTTTACTCTCTCCCAATTAGCCATAAAGTAAATAAAGTATAATATAGTATAATACATGTTGCCAAAATGTATATCTGAGCATATGTGTACAACAATTACTGAAAAATTAACCAGCACTAAGATATAGAAACTTCAACAAAAACATGTCATCTGTTTAAAAACATTTTTCAGAGATGCAGTTAAAAAAAAAGTACAGTAAATATGTATATATATTTTTGTTTTGTTTTAGTAAATTCCTTCTCCACTCTGTTTATTGTTTAAGTACAGGGGCATCCAACATGCAGCCCAGGGACTAAATGTGGCAGACTAAATTGGGCAGACTAGATGGGCCAAATGGTTCTTATCTGCCGACACACTCTATGTGTCTATATTTCAGTCACAGCACCATACCTCCCAAGTGTCCCTGTTTAGGAGGGATAGTCCCTGTCTTATATCCAAATCCCCCTGTCCCTTTTTCCTCCTTTTTTTGGGGGATCTCAAAATTTCTGGTTTGTATCTCAGTGCTTCAGTAGCAGTGCCACGCCGACAGTGATAAAATCCCACTTAAGCCATTTGAAATGTTTGGAGGTAAGCAATATGGTGCACTAGAAATATGTTGTTTTCTTTTAATAAAGTTGATTTTAAACTGGTTTTAGATTTCTCTCATAGTGCTGATGAATCATAAAACATTTGTCTATGCCAAATGAGCTACACAGATCAGCCATAATATTATGATCACCTGCCTAATATTGTTTTGCTCCCCTTTTGATGCCAAAACAGCCCTGACCCATCGAAGCATGGGCTCCACTAGACCTCTGAAGGTGTGCTGGGGTAACTTGCACCAAGACGTTAGCAGCAGATCCTTTAAGTCCTGTAAGTTGAGATGGTGGGGCCTTCATGGATCTGACTTGTATGTCCAGCACATCCCACAGATGCTCAATTGGATTGAGATCTGGGGCATTTGGAGGCCAAGTCAACACCTTGAACTTGTTGTTGTGTTCTGCAAACCATTCCTGAACACTTTTTGCTTTGTGGCAGGGGGCATTATCCTGCTGAAAGAGGCCAATGCCATCAGGTACCGTTTCCATGAAAGGGTGTACATGGTCTGTAACAATGCTTAAGTAGGGGGTACGTGTCAAAGTAATATCCACATGAATGGCAGGACCCAAGGTTTCCCAGCAGAACATTACCCAAAGCATCACACTGCCTCCGCCGGCTTGCCACCTGTCAGTCCAAAGCATCACACTGCCTCTGCCGGCTTGCCACCTGTCAGTCCAAAGCATCACACTGCCTCCGCCAGCTTGCCACCTGTCCGTGGTCATAATGTTATGGCTGATCAGTGTATATATATATAATGTTATGGCTGATCAGTGTATATATATATAATGTTATGGCTGATCAGTGTATATATATATATATATATATATATATATATATATATATATATATATATATATATAATGTTATGGCTGATCAGTGTATATATATATATATATATATATATATATATATATATATATATATATATATATATATATATATATAATGTTATGGCTGATCAGTGTATATATATATATATATATATATATATATAATGTTATGGCTGATCAGTGCATATATATATAATGTTATGGCTGATCAGTGTATATATATATATAATGTTATGGCTGATCAGTGTATATATATATAATGTTATGGCTGATCAGTGTATATATATATATATATAATGTTATGGCTGATCAGTGTACCCTTCACCATTAAAAGAAAATAATTAATGCAGCTCAAAACACAAATGCATTTCTGAACCCACTTCAGAACAAACGTGGATCCTCCTGGTACAAGCAGAAAAATAAGGCAGCAACAATCAAATGTATTTTATTTTATTTTTTTACAATGTTCCATTAACCCCTTAGTGACAAGACATTTTCACCTTGACTTTTCATTGGTGACAATGGCTGTTTTGACATTTCTAGGGTGTTTGTGTTTAGCTGTAATTTTTTTCTTTCTCACATACAGTACCCACACAAATTATATGTTGTTTTTATCGTCATAAGAAGGGCTTTCATTAGATACCATTATGTTCACCATATCTTATAATTTACTACAAAAAAAATCATAAAATATGATGAAAATTTAAAAAAAAAACCACTTTTTCTATCTTTGACCTAAAATATAATTTATACAAATAAAATCATTAAAAAAGACCCCGTCTAAATAGTTTCTAAACGTTGTCCCGAATTCAAAAATATGCATGTTTCCATATTTTTCGGTATTTGTTTCCGAGTTATTGGGCAAAAACCCAAAATAGTGTTTTTTGGTTTTTTCCTATGTTGACCTTTTGACCCCAACCCGAACACAAAATTTAACCCTTACACTAAATTTAACCCCAGCTCTAATCCTTATTATATCCCTTAATATTTTTTAATTTTAATTTAATTTTAACCCTATCCCTTATGCTAAAAAATATTTACGTCCTTTGTCGTTAAGGGAGTTTCTCCCAGGACGTGCCTGGCACGTCCTTTGTCGCGAAGGTGTTAACCTGTATAAAACCACTTTGGACATCTTTACGCAGCGTAGCAGGTGCCAGAGTAAAATGTTTATGTTTAGAAAAAGCAGCTCTTTTTTTAATTTAATAATTGCTTTTATTTTTCTTTGTCCGTGCTATAACCAAAGCGAATCCTCTGGACTTATTGTCTTTAGAATTCGCTCCTTTTTCCGTCTCTCGCCAACATGGCTGACAGTGAAGCCTTGGCGCAGGTGTGACAATCAAGCTACTTTGCAGGCACTCAACACGATGAACTACTGAACATACCCGTGTTCTGCTAAATCATTAACATCGACTGTGCATACTTAAGAAGAAAAATTAACAATGGCTTGTTAAGATAACTCACACCCTGGGACTTCACCTTCCCCAGTACATCTGACCCTTCAAGAAGAGTGTTATCAGACTGTATCACTTTCCATTGTGTATCAAATTGCTTTCTCTTTTCACTGTTGCGGTAGAATTTTAAATCCAGAATCCTGCAGGGAATAACATCAGAGAGAGAAAAATTTACACAATTAATTCATATCACCGTTCATTTTCAATCTAGATAGCTAAAAGCAGAAATTCGGAAACAATAAACCATATGACTCTGATTGGCAATAATCTCCAGTTGCTGTTGAACTGTGCAGATTCTCTGTGTATACCGAGCTGACTCTTCCTGCGCTTCTATCACTCACGGAGTGAAACAGCGGTGACATGGATATTGACAAGTCTTCACATTGGCACTGTCAGGCTTGACTATGCTCATCTGCAGACCTATGGGACAAATTGAATTATAAAGACAGTCAAAGACTTTCAATGTTCCGTTGGATGCAGTGAAATAGAAATGTATGAACGCTTGTAGCCTGGACAGCCTATTTAATTGACTAAAAGACTTGTAAGCGCACCCCCTAACTTGACTGCCTCTACTCTGGTTTCGCATGCCTCTGTTCGAAGAGAACCTTGCACCCGCATTTTGTCTTTGTCTAAATGATTGCTAGGCATCATTAATTCTCAGATTTGCTTTCTCATTATTTGCACCCCCTTTTGAAGAAGTAGATGTCCTGGCTCCTAATTTTCCATTTTTTTCCTTCACCCTAGTGTGGTCCTTACATCGATTCTGTTGATTTGATTCTGCTGTTTGGTTTTGACCTTGGCTTGACTGATTTACCTTTTCAAGTTCAGACTCCAGTTTCGCCATACCTACCTCGGGGTCAATCTTTAGGTACATTTGTTTTCTTTGTTGTCATCAGGTCTGATCCGTCGAGTCATGAACACCACTAGACCTCAGGAGGTCTGCTGGGGTAACTGGCACCAAGACGTTAGCAGCAGATCCTTTAAGTCCTGTAAGTTGCTAGGTGGGTCCTCCATGGATCGGGCTTGTTTGTCCAGCACATCCCACAGATGCTCGATTGGATTGAGATCTGGGGAATTTGGAGGCCAAGTCAACACCTTGAACTTTTTGCTTTGTGGCAGAGAGCATTATCCTGCTGAAAGAGGCCAATGCTATCAGGGAATACCGTTTCCATGAAAGGGTGTACATGGTCTGTTTCAATGCTTAGGTAGGTGGTACATGTCAAAGTAACATCCACATGAATGGCAGGACCCAAGGTTTCCCAGCAGAACATTGCCCAAAGCATCACACTGCTTCCGCTGGCTTGCCACCTGTCAGTCCAAACTATCACACTGCCTCCGCTGGCTTGCCACCTGTCAGTCCAAAGCATCACACTGCCTCCGCCGGCTTGACACCTGTCAGTCCAAAGCATTACACTGCCTCCGCTGGCTTGCTACCTGTCAGTCCAAAGCATCACACTGCCTCTGATGGCTTGCTACCTGTCAGTACAAAGCATCACACTGCCTCCGCTGGCTTGCCACCTGTCAGTCCAAAGCATCACACTGCCTCCGCCGGCTTGCTACCTGTCAGTCCAAAGCATCAAACTGCCTCCGCTGGCTTGCCACCCGTCAGTCCAAAGCATCACGCTGCCTCCGCTGGCTTGCTACCTGTCAGTCCAAAGCATCACACTGCCTCCGCCGGCTTGCCACCTGTCAGTCCAAAGCATCACACTGCCTCCGCCGGCTTGCCACCTGTCAGTGGTCATAATGTTATGGTTGATCGGTGTATTAAGTAGCATACCTAGTAAGGTTCAGATAATTCGGCCTGCTGGTAGCTAGTAAAATAATGGCCAGGTGGTAACACTAGTTGCTACCTTTTTAAAAATAATTTTAAAAAATGAAAAATTCCAGTTGTGATTTTGCGTAGACATAATATAGTTCTGAAGCCGATTATTTTCACTAATCTACTGGTAATAAGCACTGGAGAGTAACTTAATTCTCTAAAAGAAAATGAAGAAACTACCGTATTTGCTCGATTATAAGACAAGGTTTTTTTCAGAAATGTTTTCGAAAAAATATAATCGAGGTCATCTTATAATCCGACCTCAAATTGAAACCGCCGGGACTTCTATGATGAAGCTGGGTACTTCCGGCTTCGTCATAAAAGTCCCGACGGTCGTGCAGGGCGGCAGCAGGAGAGGTCTGTGCTCATCGCGCAGACATCCTCCGCTGCCCCGCTAGCCACCAGGAGAATCGGGCAGCTGGGGGATGTCTGCACGATACGTCAGTCTATTATGACGGACCGGCTGTCCGTCATAATGGACGGAGGTGTCGGGCAGCATGGAGGATGTCTGCATGTATCGTGCAGACATCCCCCGGCTGCCCCCACTAGCCACCAGGGAGAAACAGGTGAGGGGGAGGGAGGGAGGGGGGCAGAGAAACGAGGGGGAGGGGGGGCAGAGAAACGAGGGGAAGAGCAACAAGGGGAGGGAGGGGGGAAGAGACAGAGAAAAGGGGGGCAGAGAGAAACAAGGGGAGTGAGGGGGGGAAGAGACAGAGACAAGGGGAGCGTGGGGGGAGACAAAGGGAGGGGGAGAGAGAGACAACACTAAGGGAGGGAGAGAGACAAAGCTGGGGGCAAGGGAAAGAGAGAGGCAACATTGGAAATTTGGCACATAAAAGGAAATAAAAACAAGAAATGCATTTTTTGATATCATTATTTTTTATTAAAAAAGCAATTAACATGTAAATATATATACAAGTTGAACTTTTTTCCTATAGGGTAGTCTTATATTCAGGCTTTTAGTTTTTTTCCTAAAGGAATATCCAAAGTTTGGGGGGTCGTCTTATAATCAGGGTCGTCTTATAATTAAGCAAATATGGTAATTATAAAGTAGCTGAAAACAACTCCCGGGAATTTAATCAAAATGGTTCGAGCGTACACGAAGCCCCTCTCTCTTTTTCTTCAGCGTCCCTGAAAAATTTCAAGAGCACAAGTTTAAAGGTCAACTGTGGGGCAGACTTCTAAAAGTGGTCCTGTCACCATGGGAACCAATGGAATGTATCTGTTGATAACATCACTTTTAGAACTTGATTAAGTAAAAATGGCAAGGTTCCCCTAATATGGAATCTATGGTTTTTTTTTTTTTTATATTATTATTTTTTTTAATTATTATTACAATATATTTTTTTAAGGGGAAATCAATTACAGCTATATATTCCCATAAAAGTTCCAAGAGTACTCTTTTACGAGGAAGACAAGTTGAATATTTAGTATAACACCTATCTTCATGAAGTGGCAAGCTTTAAAAAAAGACTTTTTAAAATTTGTTTTGTAATATTTCCACTGAAATCGCCAAATTGCATAAAACGGAATTATTTTTAATGGCACGGATATGCCTTGGCACTGAAGCAGGTCAGCTTAGTGGTACCAGCTTGGCAAAGCTCCGGCACAGTTAAATGATGGATCAATCATTTCCAAGTGTCTCTCCGTCTTCCTGCGAGAGATTAAAATGTTACGGCTAAACAGTCCCAAAAATCAGCGTAAACAAATATTTAGACAGAGAGTTCAGTCTGACATAGTGACTTCCAAATGGTATCAATATATTACAGCCTTCAGTGCTACTATTACAGCGTTGGATAATTACAATTAGCCAGTTATCCCAGCAGAAGGGAAATCTGGGGCATTAAAGCTCCCATAATGCCTGTGAGGCAGGCATTTTCTGCTAGTTTACTGTAGACTACGCAGCAGTGTTCAGGACATGTTGGATATCTACACGAAAATCATAGTCCGTCTCATTTCTCGTAAAATGGCAAGAGTTAACCAGTTGTGTGCCAAAGTCGTAAACCTGTTCAGTTAATCTCCAGGACTGTTGACTGCAATGCAAATAAACCAATAAAACCCATTTATAGGTGTCAATCACCATCCTCTTGTTATCGTTCAGTAACGGTATGCTAAAAATAAATCCAGATATATTTAGTATTTCACTTTTTCTATTTATTAAAAGATTTTGCCAATTTGTATTCAGCTCTTGATTGCCATTTTAATGGTTTCCTCTCTTCTTTTCTCAATATTTCGATTGTTACGATTACCACCCTTCTTATTTTTGAAGAAGAGCAACACTATTATTTTTAGCTCATTAGCCCCACCCACGTTATTTACAGTATATATCAGTATTGTTTAGGTTCTAATGTGCATAAAATGTATCTGCGAAGATAATATGTTATTTATCACACAGAAAACTATCATGCACTATTTAATATCAGTTGTTTTAAATACTCTACTTTGAGCTTTGTCAGAGAGAGCAAACGTTGGCTACATTTCAAAAAGTGAACAGTGAGATGACTTTATATATTTTTACTGCTATCTGGAGACTTTCCTGGTCAGACCAGACTAGTGGTGATCAAATTATGGTTCACAAAGCAGCAGTGATCACCAAAAAGATCTTTTCAAACTTGTCCATAGGTTGGCTTTAGTCTTTGTATTAAGGTAAATAATAACTTGCTGGTTCCAAGACCTCCGGATTTCAACCATTTTAAAGTTCAAGTCTTCACCGCTCTGGTCAACAGAGAGTGCAATTAGAAGGACGAGTAGCCTTGAGAACCCTAGTGACTGGTCTAGGCCACCTATAATTGTTTTTATATGTTAGTTTACCCCTTTAGTTTCATCCCAACTACTATACACCATACGCAAAGGAACACTTGTCAGTTGTACTCAATAAGGTCGGTCAATACACAGTCAAGGATTTTAAGCATGCGTGGGATAGACACAAGGCTATCCTAGCTATAAGACCGGGAACGGTCAGACTAGATGGACCGAATGGTTTTTATCTGCCGACACATTCTATGTTTCTATGTTTCTAATATCTGGCTTCCCTGTTGATGTCAATGTAAAACCCTTTGACAGTTTTCCACAAATAGATAAACATCGGAGTGTCCCATCACCAACGTCCTCTGGATTACACAGATATAAGTTCATGAAGCCACAGGAGATTCAACCATACTAATGCAGGAAATTGGTTGAAAACTTGCCGAGGTCTGAATCCATCAAGATTTAGTCTAACTTAAACCAAATACCAAAACCTCAGAGAATAGACCTCTTAAACCTTCTTTTATTCATTTGGTCCTACCTTGTCCTCAACATATGATGATCTGTGGCTCCCATAACCTTTCTTGGTAGCCCTATCCCAAATGAAAAACATAAGCAATGTATTTCAACAATGACCGGAATTCTCCCCAAGATCCTGAAATGTTCTTTTACATAAAAAGATTTTGTCGGCAGGTAAGAACCAGGCTCTTCCAATGTGCCCATCCCAATTAATTCCCTCTTCAAAACAGCCTTTGTTTCCATATTTTATTTTAAAATCTACATTTTCCCAAACTCTTTTCATTGTTACCACATGTTTATATTTCCAAATTTCCCCCAACATAATCATGTACAATACCCATCTCTCTACGACTTGACCACAAGTTGTTCTTCGTCGAAAAAACCCCACCTGTCATTCCTTTGTATTAAAAATGTTATTTCATCTAGATAGATCCCGTACGTCGAGCTTGATGAGGATTTTTTCCCCCTCTCTCTCTCCTGAATGTGGAGCAGATGATGTTGTATCCAGCATCCCTGCAATATTTAATGTCTGAAGTCGCACAAGGTCGTAGAAGTTTTTTGTATAATGTCGTCTGGCTGTCTGTTAAAGGAAAACTTTCCATGTGATGGTTTTGTCATATCACAGTCGAACATCACCCCCTAGGTTCAGCACAAGTTACAAATCTAAATATGTTAAAGATCATTTGCAAACTTTGCTGGTTTCTGTACATTTTTCATGCAACACATAGCTTTGTATTTGTGTCTTTGATGGGGGATTATTTTCCTCACTGCAGGCTTCTGGTGATTGATGTGGTACGGCTGCTCACTTGCAGATACGGAGTAGAAAAGTTTGCCAGCAGTTAAATCGGTTCATGAAATGGATTGCCGTTTTTATATATATATATATATATATTTATTTCTCAGTGTCAGGCCATTTAGGCGGACATGCTGCTCTTATGGCTGATGGCGCTATTCTTGCTGAAGACGACGCTCAACAATTAGTCCTACCTGCAAATTAAAGGATGCTAGTCAGGTTGCCAAAGCATTAAATGGAAGACTGGAGTGTGATGTAGGACTCAATGGGTTGACAATTATTTGCTTTTTTTTTTAAAGGTGAAATGGGAATGAATAGATTTAGCCTTTTTTTGCCCTCATAAAACTTTGTAAGAGTGGTGAAGTTATAGTATTCTGGTATTCAGTGGTTTCACATTTATTAGAATCCAAGACATATGATCATTAAAAAACAAACAAAACAAAAACACTAATTGAAGAGGAAATGATCTAGGATTACTCAGGATATCCTTATAGAGAGGCAGTGTCATTTTAACAGGATTGGGGCAGCGTTGTGTAGCACCTCACACCCCATTTGGCTCTGCCTCTTTTTTTCTCCCCAATTTTTCACAAATCTTGTCTCAAACATGCCACCTGTTGGCACCAGGAGGGAAAAAATGAAGTGTGAGGGATGTCTGGGGTCTCTTAAACACCAACATTCTCAGTTATCCCCGAATAAAAATGTGCCAAAGTGACCTTGCAATAACATTGTCTAAACCCATGAGTATCGAGCATTAGCCATATCTCTTTGACTCAATCCATTATGTGGAATCCAACCACAAGGCTTCTATCTCCAACTTCTATACTGGTCTTTTAACCATTTGCCCAACTAGGTCCTGCTGCTTGAACATGGCAGTATGAAAATGGTTCTCCAACACGATCCATACAGGGAAGGCTCCCTACTGGATTGTTCTTTGTGGCCACAGATGCCATCCAACACTTCTTTAGTGTTAACAGTAATGATAAAACATTGCTGTTTTATTTAGATATGCTTACAAAAAATGAATACTTGAAGGCTGGTTATGACAAAGACTATATTTTTCTATTTACCACCTATTTAAAAATAAATAAAGAAAATCCATGAATTAAATGATGTGGTCACTCTGACTAAGGATCTCCTTGTTGTATTCCTTAGCCGTGCTGACAAAGTGTAATGGGAAAGGGACTCAGCAACTGCAAAAACCACCCCCCCCCCCCAAAAAAAAAAAGGTTTGCTTCCTGCGTATTATACAAAAGACACCAAAAGTGGCAAAATTTTTTTTAGCTAATTTTGTATAAGCGGGAGGTGTTATGGAGTTGGTAGACAATATCTCCACAGGTGCAGAGGGGAAGGGGCATGTAACCTGGAAATTAATAATATTTTCAGTTTTAATTGCTGTGGGTGCAAGTTTGTGAAAAAAGAACAACAGTTTCAAATCTTTATCTGCTGTTGCCATTTTTGCTGCCTTTAATTACAGAGTTTTTTAATGAACTTTCAATTAATATTGATGAAAGTAACAAGGTAACGTGCTATTTTATTCGTCTACATTCACATATATTCGTAAAGACGCATTATCAGTTGTTAAAACTAAGCCAAAGATGTGTGGAGGTGAAGGGATACATGCAAAGCATGCTGGCTCACTAATATAACGAACAGCTTGGAAATATAGGGTGTAATCGTACAGTAGAGTTAGTGAAATGTTGAGCAGTTACTGGGAAAAAAAAATATTCCAACTTATTTTATTTTCAGGACCTACGCCAGGATGTAGCACTGAGAAAAATAGTTTTTTGCATTGTAAATTTGTCCTCCAGCTTGCACAATTACTTATTGTTTTATGGTAGTTGCGTATAACTACCGTATTCTTGGAGACAGATCTGCCCAATGTGAGACCAGGGGCTGCATCGATAGACAGTTTGATCAAAACCGGGCTGACAGCATGATCTAGGTTGTTCATCATTATCCCAAGATGTAGCAATGTAGGCAGTACCAGGGATAGGAAAAGTGTCCGTGGCAAGGTCTGTGAAGGTCCAGAGCACATCATTAGACTGTACGTCACAAAGTTCAGTACATGTCTACAAATGTTGGTGACTATCCCTGGGCAGTACATATTCAGGATTAAAGGCACTCCATGGCCATGGCTACTTGTGCAGTCACTAATTTACAACATTGATAGACAAGATAGCAGAGGGGCGGTGGACTGGATATATAGGTGTTTTCAAAATTACGACCCAGTTACAAGTGAGCATGATTTACATGTGACCTAAAAGGAATATTTTTTTGCATATGACCATGATTTCTGTATATATATATATACCAATCAGCCATAACATTATAAGCACTGACAGGTAGCAATCCGGCGGAGGCAGTGTGATGCTTTGGGCTGACAGGCAGCAAGCGGCGAAGGCAGTATGATACTTTGGACTGACAGGTGGCAAGCAGTGTTATGCTTTGGGCAATGTTCTGCTGGGAAACCTTGGGTCCTGCCATTCATGTGGATATTGCTTCTTTCAGCAGGATAATGCACCCTGCCACAAAGCAAAAATGGTTCAGGAATGGTTTGAGGAACACAACAGGGAGTTCAAGATGTTCAAAATTCCCCAGATCTCGATCCAATTGATTATCTGTAGCATGTGCTGGACAAACAAGTCCGATCCATGGAGGCCCCACCTCGCAACTTACAGGACTTAAAGCATCTTGGTACCAGATACCACAGCACACCTTCAGAGGTCGAGTAGAGTCCATGGAGTCTGTGGGACAGGGCTGTTTTTGTGACAAAAAGGGAATCTACACAATTAGGCAGGTGGTCATAATGTTATGGCTGATCTGTGTATATATATACTCAAGCCTATTAGGTTTTGATGAGGTTGCATTTTTGGGAAGATCCATGAAATTGATGCCTTAATTTTGTTGTAATGCTCCCCAAATAAGCATGTGTTTTTTTTTGTTTTGTTGGAATGGTTCTTTTGAAGTGGTCTGTCCCTTTTATCCTAGATCATATATTCTTTATTAATCATCTTCAATGGTGGAAGGCATCTGCTTGTCCTTTTCAATAAGCCATCTCCCTAAGTTTCCAAATCTCCGCTGCGTCTTCAATAGTAAAAATCAAACACACTATCTCTCCTTAGGTTATCACTAAAGTGAACTCTAAAGACTGTCAGTCGCCTTTGATGATCACTGTCTTTCCTTACAATCTGGTGGGTAGTCTTCAGGAGATGCGATATCCATAGACACCTTGGATCAGATGGGTAGAAAAAAAAAAATCTCTCTCCCTGTTCGTCATCTTGAGATTTGTTTCTTTAGAAGAAAAACATTTTCTTGCTTTTTTTTTTTTTTACTCTTATATCACCCAATGGGTCTGTCGGCCTGTCATCTGTCTGTACAGGGCTTGACAAATCACCGTTGCCATTAACAGTGGTCAAACTCATTAAAATGTTATTGCCGTGTCCAGTTGCCAGAAAGCAGAAATCTTAAAGCTTCTTGCGTTTTCTGAGTTTTTATTTAATAATTTTAAGAGGAAAAATATGAGAGGGGTTGTCTTGCAAAGAGGTTGCTAAGATGCTCCAATGTTCTCCAAAGTCTACTCAAGTTCCGAGCAGGTAACACTCTAGCCCTATTTATAGAAGCAGGGAGTGCATATAGCTGTACCAGTAAGACCAACTTGCTGATCACAGGTCAGCCAACCAGGCAAATCAGATCTAGTCATGGATCTTCTGAAATAGGATTCATAATGGCCCAATATTCAGTGGTGTATTTGGTGTTTTTTTTGCTGCCTTAGGCCTGACTAAACTCATGAACCCTCCAACCCTCATTTGTCGCACCCCTTGCTCTCCAGGTTTCACCTTTTTCTTTCCACTACACTAGATTGCATTCACATGCCTTACATCAGTGTCATATTGCCCCCACATCCCTATCCACAGAGCCAGATTGACCCCACATCCCTATCCACAGAGCCAGATTGCCCCCACATCCCTATCCACAGAGCCAGATTGACCCCACATCCCTGTCCACAGAGCCAGATTGCCCCCACATCCTTGTCCACAGAGCCAGATTGCCCCCACATCCCTATCCACAGAGCCAGATTGACCCCACATCCCTGTCCACAGAGCCAGATTGCCCCCACATCCTTGTCCACAGAGCCAGATTGCCCCCACATCCCTGTCTACAGAGCCAGATTTCCCCCACATCCCTGTCCACAGAGCCAGATTGCCCCCTTCATCCCTGTCCACAGAGCAAGTTTGCTCCCACATCCCTGTCCACAGAGCCAGATTGCCCCCACATCCCTGTCCACAGAGCCAGATTGCCCCCACATCCCTGTCCACAGAGCCAGATTGCCCCCACATCCCTTTCAACTGAACTATTTACCCTTGATTTTCTTCTGACTGCATCATATTTCTAGTGATCTAGCAGCCTGGATGTCTGTGCAAGCAGTGCAAAGCTGTGGTGAAGGATGTAACACACACAATGGTAGTCATACCTCTGTTCTTGTCCTCTCCAGTCTGCAGTTTAGAGCATTTTTTTTGTTTTACCATAGTTCACCCTTTTAATGTCTAGACCCCACTGGACTATCTTAATTTCCTCCTCCACTTGACACTATACTCCTACCTTGAAATAGTGGTAGACAGTGTTACAGTGATCTTCTTCTGAAGGTTAAAAGGGGCAATCCCTTGTAATAAGGGGCTTGACCCCAAAGTTTTTAGGGGTCGGTGGTTCTGGGCCAATAGTGGGTGGCATAAGTGCAGGTGCTAGATATCACTCCCTGTGCTGGGTATGCCTGGTGAATAAAAATTTAGACCATTAAGAAAGATGACAGTGAAGTAATAGAAAGAAGCAGACTGTGAGAAGAGTAGGGAACCAAAATGTTACATAGAATGTCAGCACTGTAGTAGAAGAAGGAGCACAGAACATGGTGAAGATTCATACAGTAGGTAAGCTGTTTGCTCTAGCATGTCTGACCAGGACAAAGATATAAGAGGAACCTTCTTAAAAAAAATAATTTAAGGTTTAATCCCTTTTTAACAGGGGAAAGGTTTAAGCAACAAGTGGACGCAGCAGGATCTATATCGATGTTTGGGTAGTAAAGACCTCATGACAAATGGAGCTCTCTGGGGAGATGGATTAATTAAATATTTAATACAACATTTAATTTAAAAATGTTCTTACCTGTGCTCTTTTCTTCTGAGTATAATATTTTTGAAGTATTCCCCGGTGGGTATCTGGCAAGATCTCAAAACATTCAGCACAAATTGTCTTTGGTCAATAAATATCGGAACATAGGTGTCCTAGGGAGGAGATTTATGGGGAGAATGATACAAACACACCTATAAATCACCATCCCAGCACTTTGAAGAGGCACACTCTGCAGTTATGCAAATCCCTGTAAATATACGAATACGGACAGCTTTTAACTTGTGCGCTGCCGGCCGTGATGTAGTAGCAGTTAAACGCGTGTGGTCTACAGAAGTCAAACATGCACGTCATCATACAATGTTAGAAAATAGTAAATAAGTCACTAGCTTTGTTCTTTCGTTCACAAATGAATCATTAAAAATCTAACTCTTTTAATTTGGCTTTGATGTTACACTGATTATATGTCCAGTAACATGTTATATTGGTGACTGAAGTCATGTTGTCCAATGTACATCCTTTGTTTTGTTTTTTGGCCTGGGTAGCATTTTTCAATAAACGTTTTTTAGTGTTAATGTTGCATTAACCTGTGAGCGGTAAAATGACGAATTAGCTGTTGGTAGATGCTTTGAACATGTCTATAAACAAAAAAGTACTTTCTCTGTGTGAGTTAAACTGACTTTACTGATCACCCTGTTCGATAATGTTTTACTTTTTTAAATAAACTTTTTGTAAACTTTTTAAAATTGAATTAAAAATCCCATTACTTACTTGTAATTCTTGTTATTTATTCTTGGTAAGTTATGTTTCCCTTTATGTCCCGCATAGTAGAACATGCCTCCAAACTATGCCATTTTGCCATTTTGCGTGGGACAGATCAGATTTGGAGGCTGTGTCCTTTTGTCTTGCCGAGCTCTACCTTTAATCTATGTTTTTGGGAGAGGGTTAAAGCTCAGTGGGATAGGAGAATTCGGGACAGCAGTCAGTGCAGGACTGGGAACAAAAACCAGCCCTGGAGATAATATTATACCAGCCCCATAGCATCACATCATTATACCAACCCCATAGCATTGCGTAAATATACCAGCCCCATAGTATTGTGACATTATACCAGCCCCATAGCACTGTGTAAATATACCAGCCCCATAGTATTGCATCATTATACCAGCCCCATAGCATTGTGTAAATATACCAGCCCCATAGTATTGTGTCAATTTACCAGCCCCATAGCACTGTGTGAATATACCAGAACCATAGTATTGCGTAAGTATACCAGCCCCATAGTATTGCATCATTATACCAGCCCTATAGCACTGCATAAATATACCAGCCCCATAGCCCTGTTTAAATATACCGGCCCGTATTATTGTGTCATTATACCAGCCCCATAGCCCTGCGTAAATATACAAGCCCCGTATTATTGTGTCATTATACCAGCCCCATAACATTGCGTGAATATACAGGCCCCGTATTATTGTGTCATTATACCAGCCCCATAGCATTGCGTCAATATACCAGCTCCATAGTATTGTGTCATTATACCAGCCCCATAGCACTGTGTCAATATACAAGCCCCATAGCATTGCGTCAATATACCAGACCCATAGTATTGTGTTAATATACATAGACCCCAGTATGTACACCAGGTGATATCTTACACACTGCCCTGATATATACCCCATGCACAGAGCAATACATAGACCCCAGTATGTACACAAGATTAAATGAATTGCCCTGTGCAGCTGTATAAATCAGGGCAGTGTGTGAGACATAATGCTGTGTACATATTGGGTGGATATATTGACTTTCCCCACTACTGCACTCACAGGACTTGCCCCGTGCTTAGATTGCATTCACAGGACTTGACCGCGGACTTACCCCAGCATGTAGACTGTACCTAGGACTCACCCAGGCACCACGATTAGACCCACAGGACTTGCTCCAAACACCCAGTACCTACCCCAGCACATAGTCTGCACTCTGCACTTGCCCCACTAGCCAAGACTTGTCCCATCACGTAGTCACTGGTGCATGCTGAAGGGTAAAGGTGCCGGTTAGGACATTGTCATATCCGGCGTAGTGGGGGAAGGCATCATCACATTGGCAGCGACAGTGCTCTTTTACACTCTCGGAGGTGGCCTACCCACCCTGACTGCTGTCTTTCAGTCCCATTTCTCCGAGACACTGGAGAATGCTTACCACATTGACACTCCCCCCGGTTTTCCAATATGCCGGGACAGAAGTTGGGAAGAATTATAGAATGCTGGGAGCTTTCTCATTTAAATTAACAGCTTGTGATTGGCTGCTGATGGCAACACTCTTCTTTTTTAACACTGTCGGAGGACAACTTGAGGTTTCAAACCATGATGCAGTTCCAAGATGGCCTCCTCCTCATTGAAACCAGTCATGTCAGATGGTTACAGCAGAAAAAAATTCAGTTTTTAGCATGCCATGTGACATGGTAAGTTTGGACAAATGTGCGCAGTTAGTTCAGTCATCGTTTGCATTTTTATAATCATCACAATGCGCTGTTCAGTGGACAGACCCTCCCCCCCCCCTGAAAATAAAGGATTAAAATCATATAAGAATAGAAAGAATACCCTCGTTAAGTCATGGAGTGTCTTTGTCTGCTTGCTCAAAGTGATTTTCATTATATTGTTAGGTCTACGGAGCCTAAGAGGTACTAATACACTTGTGTACCTATGAAGATAATAAGGCTCCCTACAGGCTTCCCATATTCCCGCTATGCTTCAAAACAAAAGAAGCCAAAAATGCGGAAAATTACCTAAAAAGGCCTGTTGCAGGAAAGCTGATGGGTTCTCGGCCCACTAAGTTTTTTTGCATCCAGCCAGTATTTTACCGACAGACCAGTAAAAAACAAATGGCTTCACACCAATGTTATGTCTACGGAGGCAATAGCATTTTTTGGAAGAAAAGGTGTCAACCCTACCTGTAAGTGGATAGGCACTTGGGTGCCAGAGCCAATGGCCTTCGACCAAGCCAAAAGTTTTAACACGCCTTTGTCAGAAGCCATCATAGAAACATAGAATGTGTCGGCAGATAAGAACCATTCGGCCCATATAGTTTTCACAATCATCTGAATACTTTCAGTAGTCCCTGGCCTTATCTTACATCTAGGATAGCCTTATACCTATCCCATGCATGCTTAAACTCCTTCACTGTATTAACCTCTACCACTTCTACTGGAAGACTATTCCATACATCCACTACCCTCTCAGTAAAGTAATACTTTCATTAGTCCCTGGCCTTATCTTATATCTAGGATCGCCTTATACCTATCCCATGCATGCTTAAACTCCTTCACTGTATTAACCTCTACCACTTCTACTGGAAGACTATTCCATGCATCCACTACCCTCTCAGTAAAGTAATACTTTCATTAGTCCCTGGCCTTATCTTATATCTAGGATAGCCTTATACCTATCCCATGCATGCTTAAACTCCTTCACTGTATGAACCTCTACCACTTCTACTGGAAGACTATTCCATACATCCACTACCCTCTCAGTAAAGTAATACTTTCATTAGTGTCTGGCCTTATCTTATATCTAGGATAGCCTTATACCTATCCCACGCATGCTTAAACTCCTTCACTGTATGAACCTCTACCACTTCTACTGGAAGACTATTCCATACATCCACTACCCTCTCAGTAATGTAATACTTTCATTAGTCCCTGGCCTTATCTTACGTCTAGGATAGCCTTATACATATCCCATGCATGCTTAAACTCCTTCACTGTATGAACCTCTACCACTTCTACTGGAAGACTATTCCATACATCCACTACCCTCTCAGTAAAGTAATACTTTCATTAGTGTCTGGCCTTATCTTATATCTAGGATAGCCTTATACCTATCCCACGCATGCTTAAACTCCTTCACTGTATTAACCTCTACCACTTCTACTGGAAGACTATTCCATGCATCCACTACCCTCTCAGTAAAGTAATACTTTCATTAGTCCCTGGTCTTATCTTATATCTAGGATAGCCTTATACCTATCCCATGCATGCTTAAACTCCTTCACTGTATGAACCTCTACCACTTCTACTGGAAGACTATTCCATACATCCACTACCCTCTCAGTAATGTAATACTTTCATTAGTCCCTGGCCTTATCTTACGTCTAGGATAGCCTTATACATATCCCATGCATGCTTAAACTCCTTCACTGTATGAACCTCTACCACTTCTACTGGAAGACTATTCCATACATCCACTACCCTCTCAGTAAAGTAATACTTTCATTAGTGTCTGGCCTTATCTTATATCTAGGATAGCCTTATACCTATCCCACGCATGCTTAAACTCCTTCACTGTATTAACCTCTACCACTTCTACTGGAAGACTATTCCATACATCCACTACCCTCTCAGTAATGTAATACTTTCATTAGTCCCTGGCCTTATCTTACGTCTAGGATAGCCTTATACATATCCCATGCATGCTTAAACTCCTTCACTGTATGAACCTCTACCACTTCTACTGGAAGACTATTCCATACATCCACTACCCTCTCAGTAAAGTAATACTTTCATTAGTGTCTGGCCTTATCTTATATCTAGGATAGCCTTATACCTATCCCACGCATGCTTAAACTCCTTCACTGTATTAACCTCTACCACTTCTACTGGAAGACTATTCCATGCATCCACTACCCTCTCAGTAAAGTAATACTTTCATTAGTCCCTGGCCTTATCTTATATCTATGATAGCCTTATACCTATCCCATGCATGCGTAAACTCCTTCACTGTATTAACCTCTACCACTTCTACTGGAAGACTATTCCATACATCCACTACCCTCTCAGTAAAGTAATACTTTCATTAGTCCCTGACCTTATCTTATATCTAGGATAGCCTTATACCTATCCCACGCATGCTTAAACTCCTTCACTGTATTAACCTCTACCACTTCTACTGGAAGACTATTCCATGCATCCACTACCCTCTCAGTAAAGTAATACTTTCATTAGTCCCTGGCCTTATCTTATATCTATGATAGCCTTATACCTATCCCATGCATGCGTAAACTCCTTCACTGTATTAACCTCTACCACTTCTACTGGAAGACTATTCCATACATCCACTACCCTCTCAGTAAAGTAATACTTTCATTAGTCCCTGGCCTTATCTTATATCTAGGATAGCCTTATACCTATCCCACGCATGCTTAAACTCCTTTACTGTATTAACCTCTACCACTTCTACTGGAAGACTATTCCATGCATCCACTACCCTCTCAGTAAAGTAATACTTTCATTAGTCCCTGGCCTTATCTTATATCTATGATAGCCTTATACCTATCCCACGCATGCTTAAACTCCTTCACTGTATTAACCTCTACCACTTCTACTGGAAGACTATTCCATGCATCCACTACCCTCTCAGTAAAGTAATACTTTCATTAGTCCCTGGCCTTATCTTATATCTATGATAGCCTTATACCTATCCCATGCATGCGTAAACTCCTTCACTGTATTAACCTCTACCACTTCTACTGGAAGACTATTCCATACATCCACTACCCTCTCAGTAAAGTAATACTTTCATTAGTCCCTGACCTTATCTTATATCTAGGATAGCCTTATACCTATCCCACGCATGCTTAAACTCCTTTACTGTATTAACCTCTACCACTTCTACTGGAAGACTATTCCATGCATCCACTACCCTCTCAGTAAAGTAATACTTTCATTAGTCCCTGGCCTTATCTTATATCTAGGATAGCCTTATACCTATCCCATGCATGCGTAAACTCCTTCACTGTATTAACCTCTACCACTTCTACTGGAAGACTACTCCATACATCCACTACCCTCTCATTAAAGTAATACTTTCATTAGTCCCTGGCCTTATCTTATATCTAGGATAGCCTTATACCTATCCCACGCAGGCTTAAACTCCTTCACTGTATTAACCTCTACCACTTCTACTGGAAGACTATTCCATGCATCCACTACCCTCTCAGTAAAGTCATACTTCCTGACATTACTTCTCTAATTTAAGATCATGTCCTCTTGTTGTGGATGAATACAGGAAATATACTGCGCTGTATTATATATTTACAGTGAACTGTGGGTCGGTCTGGGAACCTATATTTTTGCTAGTTTGTTGGGATAAGTGGGTCAGTTCTAGTGTTGTACAAACTGTGTACAATATTATTGTTTTTTTTTGTAGATTATTTATCATGTATATGAGATCCATATAAAGCTCTAACTCTCTCAACATAGAGGAAAACTATGTTTAAATAACCACGGAATACCTTTGGCCATTGGCCTAGGATAATCCCTAGTCCTTACAGGGCTAAATATTGACTGTTTATAAAAACATCCTACACAAATTAAAAGCACAAAAGTATTTTGTATACAAACTTTTTCCTGGTACTGTGTTATTGTCTTCAAACTGGGTGTATGATCCATTGTACACAGTGCATAAAACACTACATAAATTGGTGATACTATAAAGAAATATATATATAATATAGAAAATGTGTCAATTAACATATGTATAATCTATATACAAAAAAGATATTGCTTTATTGATTATCTTATAGATACAAAAAATAAAAACAATCCCTAGTATTTCTGTCCATGGGAATTTAACTTCCAACTAGATATTATTAAGTGCAGAGGTAAAAACGATGTCCAAACGATTCATCTTTAATGTTAAAAAACAGTGTAAATATTTATCCATTCCTCCCTTTGTGTGAGATTATTGACCAATTTATATTGTAATTTACCGCCATAGAACATATCTCTTTCTTTCCAAGAGGAAATGCATGTAATAAACTCACTGAAAGACTATTAGAATTTTGCAATCAACACTATTCAAAACCTTAACCATTCTGCAGGGAATGATCTACAAGAAGCATCACTCTATTCAATAAATCCCACCTCTGCGTTGAGTACTTTTTAATAAGGCTAAACTCCAAAATGCATCTTGTGCAGAAAGTGGTAAATAGTATTTGCTATCTATTAATGCGTTGGGATGAATTTCCATTCAGTAGGTAAATTATAGGAAGGGAAAAAAAAAAAATCCCGATTGTGAATCTGCATATTTTTATGTTTTCAACATGACTTTTGTTATATTAACTTCGGAGTGGAAAAGCTGAGATTAAGTAACAGATGCCGCTGGTGTATACGGGGAACATTAATAAAATGTTATTGAGGAAAAGAAGACTTTTGAAGTGTGCAGTTCTAAAAGTATCCCCAACACAATGAAAAAAAATGAATTAAAAAAACAGCTTTGAAAAGTTCAGAATCTTTAAAGGGACACTACCACTTACATAAGATGTAAATAGATTACCTGTGCATTTAAAACAAACACATATATAAAAAATAAGCCACTGTTTTTTTTTCTATGTTTGAATTAATTGCATATAAAAGTAAAAAAAAATACAATGAGGTGTCTGTCTCCAGCATCCATTTTGTGAATATTCCCCATGATGCAACATTCTCCAAAATCTTCCAGCGAGTCTCACTTTAAAACTGTGGCCAGAGCCTGCGTGATGAGGTCATAAAATACACCCCTGTTCCCTTACTGGCTCCTGTGTATTATAGTGGGCAGGACTAGGTGTGTATAACACAAAGAGAGGAGATTAACCTGATCAAACAGAATCATACCTCCGCCCCCTTGTGATGTAATAGTTACATTACCCTCCCATACAATGCAAGTATATGGTCAGAATTCTGACTTATAGACTGCATTCTGTGTCCTCAGCCCCAAAGTGACATACTAGTGCTGTAAAGTCACTGGGGGGTGGCACCCAAAAACATTATATTTAACAGATTGGTAGCGCCCAGTCACACTTGTTTAGTAAAATATTTCATAAAATAAACTCACATAACAAAACCAAAAGACATATCTGACATTTTTGGCAGTAGTGTCCCTATAAGAATTTGACACTTTCTGGGAACATGGAATAAAAAAAAAAAAAAAATGGCTGATTCATTTTGTGATGTCATTTCCGGGTCCGAGACATCCACTGATTAACTTATTGCGCTTGCGCACTGTGTAGTTAAAGTTACCTGACCAGATTATTTTGTGCGTCTTTTCTGTCCAATGTGGTAATGTCTCGCAGGAATTGGGACAGTTGGTAGGTATACCAAAATGTTAATGATTCATACATTTGCATTGATATGGGGGGGGGGGGGGGGGGGCTTATATTGTCTGTCGAAGGTAATGGGAATCCTAGTACAAGTAAGCGGGACATGTCTAGCAATTTAATAAAATTGTTCTCCATGACAATCTCAAGCTGGTCACTGTTGCATAGTTTAAACCTTACTCCCCCTTACTGTACTGCCCCCTACGATGGGCATGTGATCTCAGATAATTTAAAGCCCACATGGGTATTAACTCCTTGCCCCTGAGAGCACTCTGTTTAGGTCACATAGTCACTAAAAAAAAGCTTTTTTTTTCAAATGCCCTTGAATGAGTTCTCTGCCTTACACACAATGATGGGGTAACTTTTGCTAGGATACAGATGTAGATTTACCTCTAAACTCTGGCATTGTTGCCTTTCGCTCAGAGAGAGAAACTGCATTTTGCAGTCCAGTAGACAGAAATTGGACACCGTGACTCTGAGTGGCCCGTGTGGTGTTTGGAGCAGCTCCAAAAGTGCCTTCTGTCTGCCGTTAATATGGGCAGACAATAGAAGTAGTATTTACTGAGCTCGCTATGTGTAATTCAACAGGCCAGCTGCGGGGTCTAGCCACTAACGTTGGAAGCGGCCCCTACTGCCAGCTCTGGTACCGTCCAGGTTTTACAACCAAACTTCTGGAAATGGTCCTCACCGCCCCCCGTCTCTTGGATGTGCTTAAGGCAGGGATCAGTCGTGAATTTGAGATATACTTAACCCTTTGTGGGATAAACATTTAGAGAATCAGGCCGTTTCTCCCTCACTCCCATATACTAAGGTTACAGGATGGAATAATAATAAAAATAGTGATACACTTATGGCAGCAGCATTTAGACAGTATTAACTCCGGCACAAAGAATCCTGACTCTGTTAATAAAGACTATTGTGATTGTATTCATATGTATATCAATCTACTTCCTTAATACAACATGTCAATAAAACTAACCTTTCCATGGAAAACGCAGACTGAACTGTACGTTTTTCTCCAGATCAACCGTTATAGGATATAAGGTGAATGATGCTACAAACACAAGGGATGATTTAATGAGATCTTACAGATCACTGCTATGAGCACAGAGAGGTTTGGGAATAGGGTGCGCCATCCAAATATCACAGGATCACCTACAATGGACGCTCTTTCACTTAACCCGTTGACGCAAATATATGTATATACAGGCAGTGGTGTATCTTGGTTTTGTGCTGCCCTAGGCAGACAAAATTTGGGCCCCCCACCCACGTTGCACACCTACGACATGCCCCATCACTCACGTTTCACACCCACGGCATGCCCCATCACCCATATTGCACACACATTAAATGCCCAGTCACTCATTACATGCCCCCATCACCCTGATTAATTGGAAGAAGCTAAAGCTTGCTGAACGGTGGAGGAGAGAGCGAAAATATTTGAAGCACCTGAAGTGTGCTTTAACACCCTCTGGCAAAGTGCCGCCCTAGGCGAGTGCCTTGTGGAAGATACACTACTGTATAATACAGGTCCACAATAGAATGGTGCTTGTGGACCAGGTACCCTCACATTATGAGTTGTGCTCTTGAAAAACTCAAATCGAGAATGACTTCTGGGAGACTGGAGTACCGATCGACTTGGCACAGACATTTAGCATTGGTGTGGAAGGCAATGTAAGTGACTAGTACTTATAGCACTTGTAATCAAACCATCTTAGACCTTGTTTCTATCTCAAAATCAAAGTATTTTAAACACCATCACATGCTCTCCTATAAATCAAACCTCCCCCATCATACTGTTATTAGTATCATTCACCATGGTATTAAAGCTATACCAGAACATCGTTTTACATAGCTTTCCTCCTCTGTTAAAGGAGTCGGATCACTCTCAATTTAGTCTACACAACTGGAATTGTTTTTGAACTTGAAAAAAAAGAAAAAGAAAATATAGTGTAGTATATTACACTCTAGACTTTTTAATGCTATGTGCACAAGAGAAAATAAACATTGCGAATGGTAACCATGTCCCAGTTGTAGAATGGAAATGTTGATACATTATATAATTACATTTGTTTTCTTTACTCTAAGTACATGTATACGAAAAGCCTTTTCCATCTATCACTCTGATATACATGTAAAACACTGAGTCTCATGTGGTAGCGTTTAAACCACTGCTATTATGAGATTAATCCGACCGTGTCTCAAATCCACACTTTTCCCCCTACAAACTGTATTATTCCTTACATTTTTAAATTTAACCCTTCTGAACACCCATCAGGGGTGAAGCACTGCTTCAGGCATTGACATGGTAAGAAATACTGCACGTCAAACAGCTGTCAGGCCAATACAAAAAGTCGGATTTTAATTGCAAGGCATATTTTAATCTTTCCAAACGAGCCGAGTTTAAATTTTAAACTAAATATGTTGCAAGCTGTAAAAAAAAAAAAAAAATAATATAGTGCTAGATGTGTTGGATAAACCTACCTGACCACAAAACCCCAATGATAAGGCTTGAGTGAAGTATACATTAGAGTCCTTTCGAAGTGTGGCCACAAATGATGGGATCGGAATGGTCGGCTGGCCACAAGATAATAGGCTTAACCACGGCTCGGCTTCCTTTTCACCACCGCCAAGCGTTACTGTTAGATTTTGTCCGACATATCAGCTACGCTCTGCTTGCACATTGTCAGACTTTCTTATCAGCTCGCATGGCCTGAAAATGGTTCATAAAAAAACCCTGGAAAATGTAGCAACAAAGTGCTTGACGGCACTACGAGACATCTTGAACAGTTATATTTTTATTTCCTAGGACTCAGAGAGAATCCGAAATAGCGTTGCAGTACCTGAGTAGCGTGTACCTTAGAGGGATTCTACCAGTTCCTGTATCCTGTGAAGTGCTAGCTCTGTTTACTGTCGCTATAACAAATAAAGTGCAAGCTCTTTTACCAGTTCCTGTATCCTGTGAAGTGCTAGCTCTGTTTACTGTCGCTATAACAAATAAAGTGCAAGCTCTTTTACCAGTTCCTGTATCCTGTGAAGTGCTAGCTCTGTTTACTGTCGCTATAACAAATAAAGTGCAAGCTCTTCTACCTGTTCCTGTATCCTGTGAAGTGCTAGCTCTGTTTACTGTCGCGATAACAAATAAAGTGCAAGCTCTTCTACCTGTTCCTGTATCCTGTGAAGTGCTAGCTCTGTTTACTGTCGCGATAACAAATAAAGTGCAAGCTCTTCTACCTGTTCCTGTATCCTGTGAAGTGCTAGCTCTGTTTACTGTCGCGATAACAAATAAAGTGCAAGCTCTTCTACCTGTTCCTGTATCCTGTGAAGTGCAAGCTCTGCTACTGGTTTTCCTAGTTATCAAAGTGCAAGCTCTTTTACCAGTTGCTGTGTCCTGTAAACTATTATCTATACCTTCTACTACTGTACCCAGTGAGTTGCATGATTTCCTATCCGAGGATGCATCAAGTGAAGTGCCAGCTCTTCTGCCTGCCCTGGTGCTTAGTAATATCCTTGAACTGTTTCCTGTTTTATTGTCATGTATAGTCAGTATTCTGTTCCTGATCTGCCTTCTAATACCTCTAATATGCAAGTAAACCTCCTAAGGGACGAGTTTCTGCTGTGCTACCTCTGTGAAACCAGCCCCTGCTCTGTATAAACTATCTGTCCCCTGTGATCCTCTTTATTCAGCTTTCCCAGTAGTGTTAGTAGGACCCTATATTGCCATATTGCCTGTATTGCTGTATTGCCTGTATTGCTGTGTTGCCTGTATTGCCTGTATTGCTGTATTGCCTGTATTGCTTATATTGCTGCATTGGCTGTATTGCCTGTATTGCTGTATTGCTGTATTGCCTGTATTGCTTATATTGCTGCATTGGCTGTATTTCCTGTATTGCCTGTATTGCTGTATTGCTGTATTGCTGTATTGCTGTATTGCCTGTATTGCTGTATTGCCTGTAATGCCTGTATTGCCTGTATTGCTGTATTGCCTGTATTGCTGTATTGCCTGTATTGCTGTATTGCTGTATTGCCTGTATTGACCGGAATTGCTTGTATTGCTGTATTACTGTATTGCCTGTATTGCCTGTATTGCTGTGTTGCCTGTATTACTGTATTGCCTGTATTGCCTGTATTGCCTGTATTGCTGTATTGCCTGTATTGCTGTATTGGCTGTATTGCCTGTATTGCTGTATTGCTGTATTGCCTGTATTGCCTGTATTGCTTGTATTGCTGTATTACTGTATTGCCTGTATTGCTGTATTGCCTGTATTGCCTGTATGGCTGTATTGCCTGTATTGCTGTATTGCTGTATTGCCTGTATTGCCTGTATTGCCTGTATTGCTTGTATTGCTGTATTACTGTATTGCCTGTATTGCCTGTATTGCTGTATTGCCTGTATTGCTGTATTGCCTGTATTGCTTATATTGCTGCATTGGCTGTATTGCCTGTATTTCTTGTATTACTGTATTGCCTGTATTGCCTGTATTGCTGTATTGCCTGTATTGCATGTAATGCCTGTATTGCCTGTATTGCTGTATTGCCTGTATTACTGTATTGCCTGTATTGCTGTATTGCCTGTATTGCATGTAATGCCTGTATTGCCTGTATTGCTGTATTGCCTGTATTGCCTGTATTGCTGTATTGCTGTATTGCTGTATTGCCTGTATTGCCTGTATTGCTGTATTGCCTGTAATGCCTGTATTGCCTGTATTGCTGTATTGCCTGTATTGCTGTATTGTTGTATTGCCTGTATTGACCGGAATTGCTTGTATTGCTGTATTACTGTATTGCCTGTATTGCCTGTATTGCTGTGTTGCCTGTATTACTGTATTGCCTGTATTGCCTGTATTGCTGTATTGCCTGTATTGCTGTATTGCTGTATTGCTGTATTGCCTGTATTGCCTGTATTGCCTGTATTGCTTGTATTGCTGTATTACTGTATTGCCTGTATTGCCTGTATTACTGTATTGCCTGTATTGCTGTATTGCCTGTATTGCCTGTATTGCTTGTATTGCTGTATTACTGTATTGCCTGTAATGCCTGTATTGCCTGTATTGCTGTATTGCCTGTATTGCCTGTATGGCTGTATTGCCTGTATTGCTGTATTGCCTGTAATGCCTGTATTGCCTGTATTGCTGTATTGCCTGTATTGCCTGTATTACTGTATTGCCTGTATTGCTGTATTGCCTGTATTGCTGTATTACTGTATTGCCTGTATTGCCTGTATTGCCTGTATTGCTGTATTGCCTGTATTGCCTGTATTGCCTGTATTGCCTGTATTGCTGTATTGCCTGTATTGCCTGTATTGCTTGTATTGCTGTATTACTGTATTGCCTGTATTGCCTGTATTACTGTATTGCCTGTATTGCTGTATTGCCTGTATTGCTGTATTACTGTATTGCCTGTATTGCCTGTATTGCCTGTATTGCTGTATTGCCTGTATTGCCTGTATTGCCTGTATTGCCTGTATTGCTGTATTGCCTGTATTGCCTGTATTGCTTGTATTGCTGTATTACTGTATTGCCTGTAATGCCTGTATTGCCTGTATTGCTGTATTGCCTGTATTGCCTGTATTACTGTATTGCTGTATTGCCTGTATTGCTGTATTGCCTGTATTGCCTGTATTACTGTATTGCCTGTATTTCTTGTATTACTGTATTGCTGTATTGCCTGTATTGCCTGTATTGCCTGTATTGCCTGTATTGCTGTATTGCCTGTATTGCCTGTATTACTGTATTGCCTGTATTACTGTATTGCTGTATTGCCTGTATTGCCTGTATTGCCTGTATTGCTGTATTACTGTATTGCTGTATTGCCTGTATTGCCTGTATGCCTGTATTGCCTGTATTGCCATTTTTCTGCTAGGTATCCTCAAATTGCTGGGCCAGCCAGTCATCTAGGCTCTACCTTATGGGTGAGGCTGGTTCAGAGTGAGAAACTCCCACTCTGTGTATCCTCTTCATTTAGGCCGATTGTGACAGAGACAAAGAGACATTTCTGGGACAACCTTTCAAAAGTGGAACAATCAGGTGGAACATTCCATTGGTTTCTATGCTGATTACTCCACTATTATAACTGTGTCCCCATAATTAATGTTTTAATGAATTAAAGTCAGACAGTCTGTCTGTCTGTCTGTCTGTCTGTCTGTCTGTCTGTCTGTCTGTCTGTCTATCTATCTGTCTGTCTGTCTGTCTGTGTCTGTCTGTCTGTCTGTCTGTCTGTCTGTCTGTCTGTCTGTCTGTCTATCTATCTATCTATCTATCTATCTATCTAAAGATAGCATGGGGTTTGTCAGGCTTTCCTGGCCACTTGGTGTTTCAGTGAGAGCTATTAAATATTTCAAATAAAAGATCAACTGTAAAATCCTAATTAACTTTTTATGGTTTTATATGGGTCATTAGATACTTTCCCTACAGCTACAAAATAAACATACGTGAGCTGATATCGCTATCTAAGCACCTGCGGTTTATGGCACAGGGGCTAATATCCCACAGGTGTTCCCCAGGCTGGGAATTCATGTCATAATGCTGCTTTTACGCAGTGTATTAATCTGGGCTCTGCTTGGGGGAGTAAAGGCTTCACATCTTTCTCATACTGGATATTGGGGGATGATGGGTACACAGGGTGCCAGATATTGCCAGTATGAGGCACTATCTGTGTGCGTGTGTGCCAATGTATAAAACATACTCCACACGCATGTCTTGAACCTGCACCGCCCCCATGCATGACCATTTTTAGCCTTAAGCATTGCTTGATGAGGCTTTTCTGTAGACCGTTGCAATGTCTAATAAAAGGTACCTTGCGATTTACAGCGCAATACTTTTTATAGATAGATAAAAAAAACTGTATGCAGGGCAGGCCTGTGCCCCTATACGAGTTCACTTTAGAACTTGTGCGTATCAGGGCGAAGGGAGCTGTGCCAGGATTTGATGGGGAGATCTCGCTGCAGAAAATTGGGGCATTGGGCCATGGAGGAGTTTGGGGATGCAAGGGATGAGTGGATAGGGTCCTGCGAGCCAGGAGGTAAAGTGTGTAAATGATAATCTGAGATGAAGGGATGGGAAATTGGGATCAAACTGTGGCCCTTCATCTAACCATACTTACCCCATAATCAGTTAAGAGGTTGGAAGGAGAGCAGGTGAAATGTAGGCCTTCAACAGTAGGAGGACTGTTGCTTTAGCAAGCGGTGGTCGGAAATTAGGGGAGATATGGAAGGAACTCCTGGTGGCAGCACAGCCTGAATATGGTGTTTAAATCCAATATTTCTCAATGTAACACCCAATTATGCTTTTTCTCCAGAAGCTAACAATACTGGGGGTCAGTTTTTGTTTTCCTTTTGAGATAAAATATTTTGGAGATTTCTCTACTCTGCTAATTTGTCATGAATGACTGGAAGGTATTCGTTTAAGATGCAGCTAATGACATCAGGCTGGTCGGGTGGCAATGCCCCAGTCATACAGATTAACCAGCGGAACCGAGGACAGTGTGTTTATACGTAGCTGTGTTCATTAAACAGGCAGGGCTACAGGGGTATACGCTCCGCAGCGCCAGGAATGGATGCTCGCCGACACCTGAATCCCTGCACAGTTTCCAAAAAAAAAATTTCCATGCTGACGAAAGAGACAGCGAGAATTTACTCCTGTACAAATGACGAGCTGCTCATTCTGACTATGAAAAATGGTATTCTGCCATTTTCTGGAATTTGCCGACTAAAATTCAGCAGTGAATTAAAATCATCCACAGGTAAGTTTGTGTCACTATGGGGACCTTGAGTGCCCAATGGTGGTATTTAGCAGTTACATTGCAGGTTGGTGCAGCCACAAACCAGGTCCTTGAGGCAGCAGAGGCTGGAATCCAGAATAGGAAACAGGAGCAGGATGATGCGGGTATCCTTGAGGATGCATAGGTGCAGGATGATGCGGGTATCCTTGAGGATGCATAGGAGCAGGATGATGCGGGCTGATACAGACAAGGCCAAGCAGGTTAAAGAGAGAGAACAGAAGGCAGAATATAGGAATACAGAATAATGGGCTAACACAAAGGACAAGACAACAACAGGGAAGCAGGAAAGTAAAGGAAAAGAGAGAGGATAAAAAAATGGAACCTATAAGACAATAATAGCAAGCTAGTCTAGAACTCCGAGATGGTAAAGGTGAGGCTTCAGTTGTTCCTGATGGCCATGAGATGGTAAGATTGCCACCAGCGTCAAGGTGCCTCACATCAGCAGGTTTCTAGCCTTAAAGCCTGACTAACATAATTAGTAAGACTGAACTGAACACAACAGACACAAAACCTACCTTGAACTGGACAGACTGGGAATCGAAACACACAGAACAAAAACGGGTAGGGCACATATAATTAGGAGCAGTGAAAACAAGATAAAACAAGGAAAACCTGAAATGGAGCAAAGAGCAGAAACAAGCAAGAAGGAAGACACAGACAAGCCTGAATATTCCTTCCCCATGCGTAACATAACAGTTTCCTTCCATTTATTTCGGGGTTTTTTTTAATATGACTCCTCCTTTTTATTAATCACTTTTTAGTTTTGTTTAATTTTTCAGACCCCATTTTTCAAAAATCGACCTACATTTATATCAGTAGGAAGAGTCATTTTCAGTAAATGCTGAATTTTTCTCTTAAATCATCCCCCCCCCACACAAAATAAATATAAAAAGGGTTGAAAATTAGCATTTTTCTGTTGCCCTAGATATAAGAAACGATTTGCTTATATTGCTTACTGCTACCTAGTGTTAAATGAATACAATTAAATAAAAAGATTCTGTTTAATTTAGTTATTGGTCCTGGCTTAGAACTAATTTTTTTTTTTTTTACATTCAGCCATTATTAAGTATTAATGTCTTATCAGTTAACCCATGGAAGGGTGCTAAGGGCATCAGTTGGCTTTGATCCAGCCCTGTAGTAGAGCCCCTAACTCTGCGCTGTCTAAACCCTTTATTCCCTGTAATCTCAAACGCTATGATTTTCCTTTATCAATAGATCAATAGATTAATTACATTTCTTTAGTAAGTTTTTTTTGTACCCCCCCCCCCCACATTATAGAAGCTTTAGCATCCAGCACCCACTTCATAAGGGCCAGGGATTTATTTATTCGTTTATTTATTTATCTGTTTTTTTCCATTTATTTATTCATGTGGCAGAACAACAAGACACTGGTTTTTTTTTGTTCACAGGATGAACCTGCAGAAACAGCCATAAATCAGATACGGCTGAAACATTGGCTATGATTTATCTGATGTTCGCTGTGTCTAAGCCTTGTAGGTTCTGCAGCAGCCCGTTTGATTTTCTCGGAGAGCGCACTTTATTATTATTATTATTTTTGTTTTGTTTTTACAGCTGCAGTGTTTTCGATAACGGCTACGTAAGATACAAACGCGTAGTTGTTACAGGTCAATCTCACGACAGCAGGGACATCTCAAGTTCTCTTTAGTGTCATTTTGTAGGACTATTCATTATGAAGTTTCCCAGGCTCGGAGCCCTGGGGGACAAGTGTCTTCTAGTCTCAGAACCTTATATTCCCTCTAATTAGTGTCATCACAAGAGCCAGTCTTACAGGATCACTGCCCTGTAGTAAATTTGGGTCTGATCTTTACCACGGGAGGTGAAACGCTAGTGAGAGAGGAGTTCCCATAGTCTAGTTCTAAAGGGAGGCGTTAGAAGGCTGCAAGGTTAAGGGCCCTGTCTGTTAGCACATGGTGTTAATCTCCATTGCACTTGCTCATTTCTTTCCCTAGGAAATTCAGTCACAATCGAAAGGATCTCTGACACAATGCTGGCAAGAGGAGACTGACGTGATATATAACCTCAATCTATATTAAAGGACAACTGTCAGTCAACAAAAAATAAGTTAATCAAAAGATTGCATGAAAGTGTAGACATTTTACATAGAAATGTTTTAATGAAAGAATACAAATTAAGCTGCTTTTTGTGTCAAATGGGTCAGATACTAAACAACATGTCTGCCCCCCTGATACAGCTATACGGAGCACAGAGGGCTCAGTCAGTTAGTTTATTGGTAATCTGTCATTAAAGCATTACTATTTAAAATCCCTAGAATCTTTCAATTAAACAGAATTTTTTTTTCTTGCCAACAGTTTAAATTAACTATATGATTTTCCTCGAAAGCAGCCATTCATTTGCACAAGGTTATACCTTTATTAAACAAACACCGCCAACTTGAAACTGACCTATGTTTTTTTTCATGAATATTAAACTTCAATAAACCTAAAAATGTATGCATTCCCCGTGGCTGCAGGCTCCAACAATCCTACGCAGTGATCATGGGCTGAGAGTCGTGGGAGTTCACATCAAACTTATAGATTAAGGTACATTACTCAAGTGAACCGGACCTTGCCACCCATATATTTGTGCATACTTGTATTGGTACCCGGGTGTGGCACTTCCTCCCACCTCCTAAGGATGGATAAGGCTCTTAGTTTGACACGCCCTCTCAAGCATGCGTCCATTCCATTAACATTAATTTATATAGCACCAATAATTGATTAATTCCTGCTCTCAAGCTTACAATATAGAGAGAGTGGGGACACATATGATGGAGAGGTCAGAGTGGAAGGTGCTGGTGATAGTAACAGGGGGGGTTAGGTGGGTTGTATTAAAAGTTAATTAACGAGTGTTCTAGCAGGATGAGTAGGAATCTTCCATAAAAAGGTGAGTTTTAAGAAGACTGAGAACGCGGACGAGCACTGGATGCTCTGCGGCAGAAAGGGGGGCAGAGCCGAAGGTGTGAAAGAGGTGATGACTTTAGCCGTGGTCCATTTCAGAAACACAGTGGTCGCGCAGGGTAGCATGAATTAACGACGGAAGCAATGAAGGGAGAGGCCGAGGAGTAGAGGACTTTGGAGGTTAAATTAATAATTATATCCCAGAGCAGATGGGAAGCCAGTGGCGGGCTTTGCAGAGCGGAGCAGCCAACAAGGCAAGACAAGTGAGGAAGATGAGCCTATTTTAATAGATTGCAGGGGAGAAAAATGAACAAGAGAAAGGCCAGTCAGGAGAGTATTGAAGTAGCAGGTTTAATGGCACCGGGGGGTGGCACTCCCCCCTGCCTCCTAAGTACATCCATGCCCACCCTAGTTTGACACACCCCTATGAGCATTCTTACGCTGTATCTGAAAGAGATCTACCATACGGATGCTCTGGTGGTACCCCTGAGTGGCCCTCCAGCATGCCTACGCCTCAGACTTGTGCATTTTAAAGTAGGAGATAAGGGGTATCATGTATTGTTAGTTAGGGAGGCTTCCTTTTGTGTCAAACTGTCCTTACACAGCATACATCTCTACGGAGAACACCAGACTGAATATAATTCATGAAATGATCCTGTAGCAAACATTCCCTTGTAAACCTTGAGCTCAGATGTAATATACATAGCTAGCATGGCCTGCGTGGGTTTCATTATACCAGGGTAAGGGTAGACTGCTACTACCTACTCCATATTTAAATTTTGACTTTGCCACAAGGCTTTTTTCCCTCTTTATTTTCACTTTTTTTTTTTTTTTTTTGGAATTGATTCAATTCGTCAAATTGGTCTTGCTCACTGAATGAGAAGAACAGAAAAAAAAAATAAACCTATTGAAACATAAATACTGTAATTACACAGCTTCCTGCTTCCAAACATTGCTTGCAGGTGCTATTGTCTGATACAGTAAGAGAAGGGAATTCAGGTCTTAGAATTTAAATGTGATGTATGGATCCCTTTGTGAATAGCCTAGTTTGCTCCTCGGGGGAGCCTCCGTGAGATATGGTCAGGTGACAATACAGTGAGAATCAGCCACTTTTCATCCGTGTTATGAGCAGAATACATGATATTCCAACGCTCATTTCTTGCTTGGTATTGATATCCTGCACTCTTTAATAATGCTCTAGATTGCAGGTATGATTTTGGGCTGGGATACAAAATGGCAGCTATTTAAAGGTACAGTAAAGAAAAAAAATTAAATTTTCCACTGACGAGAGTGTAAACCTTTTGGAAAAGGCCTCTTGGAGATTAAAAAAAATGACTTTAAAGAGATAGAAAATAAAACATACGGATATCTAGATTTAGTATCTCACCACAGAATGTGGGCATGTAGTGGTATTGACCAGTTGTAAGGGGGGCAGTGGAGAATGAATCTCACACAGTATATATATATATATATATATTGTGAGCATTATGCCCCCCTTAGTTTGGTGTGGGGTGAATGGGAGATATAGGTGCTAGTAGAAATAGATGGTGGTGAGTTTAAAACTCTTTGAATTCTCAGATGGGGACCCCCATGCTAGCCCCTTCCACATAACTGTCTCCCCTCATATAGGCCTTGGGGACTGCTAAGAAAGTAGCTACTTAATTTGCTTATATTGTAGATCCACTGCTGGTTTGACATCATATCACAGTAAAGAGAGCTCTGTGCCACCAGGGGCTGAGATATTGTGATTTTCATAGTCGACACAAGAAACATAGCACTTGGTACAGAGCATGGAACGGAACGCCATACTATGTAAGAGGAGCAGAGACAGACGTGAGGTAGAGAGCCCTGCTCCAGATCTTACAGTTAAGGTACTACGAGATTAGACTCAAAACAGCCAGGGCTTACTTCTTAATTTGGGAGGTAGCATGGCTCAGATTACCGGCGTTCCTGCTGTAAGAACTATTAGTAATCCTAATTAGTTCCTTTTCCACAATATAGGACACCCTATATAATCCAAAAATCCAGAATATTGATTTTGAAAAATACCAGGTGGTGAGGATCACCTGATGCATTTTGCGTCTTATGGCTGGGTGTTTTGGTATTTCCCGGTCTGTCGGATGAATAATAAATACATTTCTATTTTGGATGATATATTTGGATAAGTAAAATACTTTAGTCTTATTATAAACAGGTTATCAAAGAACACAATTAGTTACTAATTGGCCATAAAGTTACTGAAAATGTTCCAGTAAGGCCCCGCCCACAGTTTCACCTCAAGCCACACCCACACAATGAAATTGTCCCTCTTTAGGCACTTGAAATGCTGGGCGGTGTGAAGGCCAGTCCTGAGCGTATGTGTGAACTTTAGGGACTACAAAATGGGTTAGGTTTAGGGCATGCTCTAATATGCCAGAAAACGATGCATATTGGAGCATGCAGCATTAAATTTAAGTAGCATGGTTTACCAGTAATCTGAAGAAAACTGCTTGGGTGGACTTTTTAAATGATGGAATCATTTATTATCATTCAAATAATTACATTCTACATTTCACTGGCAAGTTGTTGTAAAATCCTTTACAAATAACATACAGTATATTTAGAGGAAAAAATAAAATAATATATATATATATTTAGCTATTCATATATGTTAAAAAAAAAAACAATTTTTAGGTCTCACCAAGTCCTGCCCTAGTTAAACACAGTATGATACATAACTGTTTGTTTCTGAACCTGGCACTTTCCACTCCACAGCAAATAAATAAAAACATAGTTGTAACATCAAAGAATGTTTGAGATGGTTCCAGCCCTAACATACTTAGTAAACTCAGCCTTCATTTTCACCTAAACATTATTATGTATTTTTGTGGTGTTTTGTTCTATTTCCTGGTGCTGTGTTCTATTTCCTGGCAATGTGTTCTCTTTCCTGGTGCTGTGTTCTATTTGCAGGTGATGTGTTCTATTTGCAGGTGATGTGTTCTATTTGCAGGTGCTGTGTTCTATTTCCAGGTGATGTGTTCTAATTCCTGGTGATGTGTTCTATTTGCAGGTGATGTGTTCTATTTCCAGGTGATGTGTTCTATTTGTAGGTGATGTGTTCTATTTGCAGGTGATGTGTTCTATTTCCTGGCAATGAGTTCTCTTTCCTGGTGCTGTGTTCTATTTGCAGGTGATGTGTTCTATTTGCAGGTGATGTGTTCTATTTGCAGGTGCTGTGTTCTATTTCCAGGTGATGTGTTCTAATTCCTGGTGATGTGTTCTATTTGCAGGTGATGTGTTCTATTTCCAGGTGATGTGTTCTATTTGTAGGTGATGTGTTCTATTTGCAGGTGATGTGTTCTATTTCCTGGCAATGAGTTCTCTTTCCTGGTGCTGTGTTCTATTTGCAGGTGATGTGTTCTATTTGCAGGTGATGTGTTCTATTTGCAGGTGCTGTGTTCTATTTCCAGGTGATGTGTTCTATTTCCTGGTGATGTGTTCTATTTGCAGGTGATGTGTTCTATTTGCAGGTGATGTGTTCTATTTGCAGGTGATGTGTTCTACTTCCTGGTGCTGTGTTCTTTTTCCTGGTGCTGTGTTCTGTTTGCAGGTGATGTGTTCTATTTGCAGGTGATGTGTTCTTTTTGCAGGTGCTGTGTTCTATTTGCAGGTGATGAGTTCTATTTCCTGGTGAGGAGTTCTATTTCAAGGTGATGTGTTCTTTTTGCCGGTATTGTGTTCTATTTGCAGGTGATGTGTTCTATTTGCAGGTAATGTGTTCTACTTCCTGGCAATGTGTTCTATTTCCAGGTGATGTGTTCTATTTCCAGGTGATGTGTTCTATTTGCAGGTGATGTGTTCTGTTTCCTGGCAATGTGTTTTATTTGCAGGTGATGTGTTCTATTTCCTGGTGCTGTGTTCTATTTGCAGGTGATGTGTTCTATTTGCAGGTGATGTGTTCTATTTCCAGGTGATGTGTTCTATTTGCTGGTGATGTGTTCTATTTGCAGGTGATGTGTTCTATTTCCTGGTGCTGTGTTCTATTTCCTGGTGCTGTGTTCTATTTCCTGGTGATGTGTTCTATTTGCAGGTGATGTGTTCTATTTGCAGGTGATGTGTTCTCTTTCCTGGTGCTGTGTTCTATTTCCTGGCAATGTGTTCTCTTTCCTGGTGCTGTGTTCTATTTGCAGGTGATGTGTTCTATTTGCAGGTGATGTGTTCTATTTGCAGGTACTGTGTTCTATTTCCTGGTGCTGTGTTCTATTTCCTGGTGATGTGTTCTATTTGCAGGTGATGTGTTCTATTTGCAGGTAATGTGTTCTACTTCTTGGTGCTGTGTTCTTTTTCCTGGTGCTGTATTCTGTTTCCAGGTGCTGTGTTCTATTTCCAGGTGATGTGTTCTATTTGCAGGTGATGTGTTCTATTTCCTGGTGCTGTGTTCTATTTGCAGGTAATGTGTTCTACTTCTTGGTGCTGTGTTCTTTTTCCTGGTGCTGTATTCTGTTTCCAGGTGCTGTGTTCTATTTCCAGGTGATGTGTTCTATTTGCAGGTAATGTGTTCTACTTCCTGGCAATGTGTTTTATTTCCAGGTGATGTGTTCTATTTCCAGGTGATGTGTTCTATTTGCAGGTGATGTGTTCTGTTTCCTGGCATTGTGTTTTATTTGCAGGTGATGTGTTCTATTTCCTGGTGCTGTGTTCTATTTGCAGGTGATGTGTTCTATTTGCAGGTGATGTGTTCTATTTCCAGGTGATGTGTTCTATTTGCTGGTGATGTGTTCTATTTGCAGGTGATGTGTTCTATTTCCTGGTGCTGTGTTCTATTTCCTGGTGCTGTGTTCTATTTCCTGGTGATGTGTTCTATTTGCAGGTGATGTGTTCTATTTGCAGGTGATGTGTTCTCTTTCCTGGTGCTGTGTTCTATTTGCAGGTGATGTGTTCTATTTCCTGGTGATGTGTTCTATTTGCAGGTAATGTGTTCTACTTCTTGGTGCTGTGTTCTTTTTCCTGGTGCTGTATTCTGTTTCCAGGTGCTGTGTTCTATTTCCAGGTGATGTGTTCTATTTGCAGGTGATGTGTTCTATTTCCTGGTGCTGTGTTCTATTTGCAGGTGATGTGTTCTATTTCCTGGTGCTGTGTTCTATTTGCAGGTGATGTGTTCTATTTCCTGGTGCTGTGTTCTATTTCCTGGTGCTGTGTTCTATTTGCAGGTGATGTGTTCTATTTGCAGGTGATGTGTTCTATTTCCAGGTGATGTGTTCTATTTGCAGGTGATGTGTTCTATTTCCAGGTGATGTGTTCTATTTGCAGGTGATGTGTTCTATTTGCAGGTGATGTGTTCTCTTTCCTGGTGCTGTGTTCTATTTGCAGGTGATGTGTTCTATTTCCTGGTGATGTGTTCTATTTCCAGGTGATGTGTTCTTTTGCAGGTGATGTGTTCTATTTGCAGGTGATGTGTTCATTTTGCAGTTGATGTGTTCTATTTGCAGGTGATGTGTTCTTTTTGCAGGTGCTGTGTTCTATCTGCAGGTGATGAGTTCTATTTCCTGGTGATGAGTTCTATTTCAAGGTGATGTGTTCTTTTTGCAGGTGATGTGTTCTATTTGCAGGTAATGTGTTCTACTTCCTGGCAATGTGTTCTACTTCCTGGCAATGTGTTCTACTTCCTGGCAATGTGTTCTATTTCCAGGTGATGTGTTCTATTTGCAGGTGATGTGTTCTATTTGCAGGTGATGTGTTCTACTTCATGGTGCTGTGTTCTTTTTCCTGGTGCTGTGTTCTGTTTGCAGGTGATGTGTTCTATTTTTCAGGTGATGTGTTCTATTTGCAGGTGATGTGTTCTATTTCCAGGTACTGTGTTCTATTTCCAGGTGATGTGTTCTATTTGCAGGGGATGTGTTCTATTTCATGGTGCTGTGTTCTATTTGCAGGTGATGTGTTCTATTTCCTGGTGCTGTGTTCTATTTGCAGGTGATGTGTTCTATTTGCAGGTGATGTGTTCTATTTCCTGGTGCTGTGTTCTATTTCCTGGTGCTGTGTTCTATTTGCAGGTGATGTGTTCTCTTTGCAGGTGATGTGTTCTCTTTCGTGGTGCTGTGTTCTATTTGCAGATGATGTGTTCTATTTCCTGGCAATGTGTTCTATTTCCTGGTGCTGTGTTCTATTTCCTGGTGCTGTGTTCTATTTGCAGGTGATGTGTTCTGTTTGCAGGTGATGTGTTCTATTTCCAGATGATGTGTTCTATTTCCAGATGATGTGTTCTATTTCCAGGTGATGTGTTCTATTTCAAGGTGATGTGCTCTTTTTGCAGGTGATGAGTTATATTTCCTGGTGATGAGTTCTATTTCAAGGTGATGTGTTCTTTTTGCAGGTGATGTGTTCTATTTGCAGGTGATGTGTTCTATTTGCAGGTAATGTGTTCTACTTCCTGGCGATGTGTTCTATTTGCAGGTGATGTGTTCTATTTGCAGGTGATGTGTTCTATTTGCAGGTGATGTGTTCTACTTCCTGGTGCTGTGTTCTGTTTGCAGGTGATGTGTTCTATTTGCAGGTGATGTGTTCTATTTGCAGGTGATGTGTTCTACTTCCTGGTGCTGTGTTCTATTTCCAGGTGATGTGTTCTATTTCCAGGTGCTGTATTCTATTTCCAGGTGATGTGTTCTATTTGCAGGTGATGTGTTCAATTTCCTGGTGATGAGTTCTAATTGCAGGTGATGTGTTCTATTTCCTGGTGATGAGTTCTATTTGTAGGTGATGTGTTCTATTTGCAGGTGATGTGTTCTATTTCCAAGTGATGTGTTCTATTACCAAGTGATGTGTTCTATTTGCAGGTGATGTGTTCTATTTCCAAGGGATGTGTTCTATTTCCAGGTGATGTGTTCTATTCGCAGGTGATGTGTTCTATTTCCAAGTGATGTGTTCTATTTCCAGGTGATGTGTTCTATTTGCAGGTGATGTGTTCTATTTCCTGGTGCTGTGTTCTATTTCCTGGTGATGAGTTTTATTTCCTGGTGATGAGTTTTATTACCTGGTGATGAGTTCTATTTCCTGGTGATGAGTTCTATTTGCAGGTGATGTGTTCTATTTGCAGGTGATGTGTTCTACTTCCTGGTGCTGTGTTCTTTTTCCTGGTGCTGTGTTCTGTTTGCAGGTAATGTGTTCTATTTGCAGGTCATGTGTTCTATTTCCAGGTGATGTGTTCTATTTGCGTGTGATGTGTTCTCTTTCCTGGTGCTGTGTTCTATTTGCAGGTGATGTGTTCTATTTCCTGGTGATGTGTTCTATTTCCAGGTGATGTGTTCTATTTCCAGGTGATGTGTTCTATTTGCAGGTGATGTGTTCTATTTCCAGGTGATGTGTTCTATTTCCAGGTGCTGTGTTCTATTTCAAGGTGATGTGTTCTTTTTGCAGGTGCTGTGTTATATTTGCAGGTGATGAGTTCTATTTCCTGGTGATATGTTCTTTTTGCAGGTGATGTGTTCTATTTGCAGGTGATGTGTTCTATTTGCAGGTAATGTGTTCTACTTCCTGGCAATGTGTTCTATTTCCAGGTGATGTGTTCTATTTGTAGGTGATGTGTTCTATTTGCAGGTGATGTGTTCTATTTCCTGGCGATGTGTTCTATTTCCTGGCAATGTGTTCTATTTGCAGGTGATGTGTTCTTTTTGCAGGTGATGTGTTCTACTTCCTGGTGCTCTGTTCTTTTTCCTGGTGCGGTGTTCTGTTTGCAGGCGATGTGTTCTATGTGCAGGTGATGTGTTCTATTTGCAGGTGATGTGTTCTATTTGCAGGTGTTGTGTTCTATTTGCAGGTGATGTGTTCTATTTGCATGTGATGTGTTCTATTTCCAGGTGATGTGTTCTTTTTGCATTTGATGTATTCTATTTGCAGGTGATGTGTTCTACTTCCTGGTGCTGTGTTCTTTTTCCTGGTGCTGTGTTCTGTTTGCAGGTGATGTGTTCTATTTGCAGGTCATGTGTTCTATTTACAGGTGATGTGTTCTATTTCCAGGTGCTGTGTTCTATTTCCAGGTGATGCGTTCTATTTGCAGGTGATGTGTTCTATTTCCTGGTGCTGTGTTCTATTTCCTGGTGATGAGTTATATTTGCAGGTGATATGTTCTATTTCCAGGTGATGTGTTCTACTTCCTGGCAATGTGTTCTATTTCCAGGTGATGTGTTCTATTTGTAGGTGATGTGTTCTATTTGCAGGTGATGTGTTCTATTTCCTGGCGATGTGTTCTATTTCCTGGCAATGTGTTCTATTTGCAGGTGATGTGTTCTTTTTGCAGGTGATGTGTTCTACTTCCTGGTGCTCTGTTCTTTTTCCTGGTGCGGTGTTCTGTTTGCAGGTGATGTGTTCTATGTGCAGGTGATGAGTTCTATTTGCAGGTGATGTGTTCTATTTGCAGGTGATGTGTTCTACTTCCTGGCAATGTGTTCTATTTCCAGGTGATGTGTTCTATTTGTAGGTGATGTGTTCTATTTGCAGGTGATGTGTTCTATTTCCTGGCGATGTGTTCTATTTCCAGGTGATGTGTTCTATTTCAAGGTGATGTGCTCTTTTTGCAGGTGATGAGTTATATTTCCTGGTGATGTGTTCTTTTTGCAGGTGATGTGTTCTATTTGCAGGTGATGTGTTCTATTTGCAGGTGATGTGTTCTATTTGCAGGTAATGTGTTCTACTTCCTGGCAATGTGTTTTATTTGCAGGTGATGTGTTCTATTTGCAGGTGATGTGTTCTATTTGCAGGTGATGTGTTCTATTTCCAAGTGATGTGTTCTATTTCCTGGTGATTAGTTTTATTTCCCGGTGATGAGTTCTATTTCCTGGTGATGAGTTATATTTCCTGGTGATGAGTTATATTTCCTGGTGAGGAGTTCTATTTCCAGGTGATGAGTTCTATTTCCTGGCAATGTGTTCTATTTCCTGGTGATGAGTTCTATTTGCAGGTGATCTGTTCTATTTGCAGGTGATGTGTTCTATTTCCTGGTGATGAGTTCTATTTGCAGGTGCTGTGTTCTATTTCCTGGTGATGAGTTCTATTTGCAGGTGATGTGTTCTATTTCCAAGTGATGTGTTCTATTTCCTGGTGATGAGTTTTATTTCCCGGTTGATGAGTTCTATTTCCTGGTGATGAGTTCTATTTCCTGGTGATGAGTTCTATTTCCAAGTGATGTTTTCTACTTCCAGGTGATGTGTTCTATTTCCAGGTGATGTGTTATATTTGCAGGTGCTGTGTTCTATTTCCTGGTGATGAGTTCTATTTCCTGGTGATGGGTTAAATTTCCTGGTGATGAGTTAAATTTCCTGTTGCTGTGTTCTATTTGAAGGTGATGTGTTCTGTTTGCAGGTGATGTGTTCTATTTCCAGGTGATGTGTTCTATTTGCAGGTGATGTGTTCTATTTCCTGGTGATGAGTTAAATTTCCCGGTGATGAGTTAAGTTTCCTGGTGCTGTGTTCTATTTGCAGGTGATGTGTTCTGTTTGCAGGTGATGTGTTCTATTTGCAGGTGATGTGTTCTATTTGCAGGTCATGTGTTCTCTTTCCTGGTGCTGTGTTCTATTTGCAGGTGATGTGTTCTATTTCCTGGGGATGTGTTCTATTTCCAGGTGATGTGTTCTATTTCCAGGTGATGTGTTCTATTTCAAGGTGATGAGTTCTATTTCCTTGTGATTAGTTCTATTTCCAGGTGATGAGTTCTATTTCCTGGCAATGTGTTCTATTTCCTGGTGATGAGTTCTATTTCCAGGTGATGTGTTCTATTTCCAGGTGATGAGTTCTATTTCCTGGCAATGTGTTCTATTTCCCGGTGATGAGTTCTATTTCCTGGTGATGAGTTCTATTTCCAGGTGATGAGTTCTATTTCCTGGCAATGTGTTCTATTTCCTGGTGATGAGTTCTATTTGCAGGTGATCTGTTCTATTTTCAGGTGATGTGTTCTATTTGCAGGTGATGTGTTCTATTTGCATGTGATCTGTTCTGTTTGCAGGTGATGTGTTCTATTTCCTGTTGCTGTGTTCTATTTCCTGGTGATGTGTTCTATTTGCAAGTGATCTGTTCTATTTCCAGGTGATGTGTTCTATTTGCAGGTGATGTCTTCTATTTGCATGTGATCTGTTCTGTTTGCAGGTGATGTGTTCTATTTCCTGGTGATGGGTTCTATTTCCTGGTGATGAGATCTATTTGCAGGTGATGTGTTCTATTTGCAGGTGATCTGTTCTGTTTGCAAGTGATGTGTTCTATTTCCTGGTGCTGTGTTCTATTTTCTGGTGATGTGTTCTATTTCCTGGTGCTGTGTTCTATTTCCAGGTGATGAGTTCTATTTCCTGGTGCTGTGTTCTATTTCCAGGTGATGTGTTCTATTTCCCGGTGATGAGTTCTATTTCCTGGTGATGAGTTCTATTTCCTGGTGCTGTGTTTTATTTGCAGGTTATCTGTTCTGTTTGCAGGTGATGTGTTCTACTTCCTGGTGCTGTGTTCTATTTCCGGGTGATGAGTTCTATGTCCTGGTGATGAGTTCTATTTCCAGGTCATGTGCTCTATTTCCTGGTGATGAGTTCTATTTCATGGTGATGTGTTCTATTTCCTGGTGATGAGTTCTATTTCCTGGTGATGAGTTCTGTTTGCAGGTGATGTGTTCTATTTCCTGGTGATGAGTTCTATTTCCTGGTGATGAGTTCTATTTCCTGGTTATGTGTTCTATTTCCTGGTGATCTGTTCTATTTGCAGGTGATCTGTTCTATTTGCAGGTGATGTGTTCTATTTCTTGGCCCTTTGGAGAATTTGCATCATGTGACCTACATTTCCAACCTGTTTTTTAATGATGCACATTGTGGGGGTGGGGGGCGGGAGTTAGGGCGCACCTTCGGTACAGGTCCTCCGCACACTCTCTATTCCTTTGGAAGTGAACTTCAATGGACACAGTGTCATTCTCGGGATAGGGGTGAGATGGAAACCAGACCTACAAGGGTTATTTTAATCTCTTACCTATTTGATAGAATAACATTTACATTAGTGGATAGAACCTGGATTCCAGCTTCAAGGAGGACAATCCTTTATGCTGTCAATATAGCACAACATTCATCATCAAAACACAAGCCTTCTTTAGGATGTGACTGCAGAAGAGCTTCCCGTGTGACATTAATAAGGCATTACTATTCCATGCACCTCCAGCTCGGGAGCGAAGGGAACTGCCAGTTAATTACAGATTTGTGGCAGTTTATATGATGCATTTCAGGTTACAAAGACCCAGCACTCTGCATGTGTGACCTTTCCCAGCACAAAGTGTACAGCAAGATACATAGGGAATGTTCCGCTCATCAATGAGATTACCAGAGAGGTGCGGGGAATATAAAACAAAAATACATCCACTGGGGTGTGAGGATATTATATATAAAATGTACTCAAAATATGTTACGGTTTCTGTAAATGTACTCTTTGTATTGGGAGCTCAATCAATAATTCACGATTATCTATCTCCTAATCTATATATCTATATCTCTTGTATGTTATCTATCTATCCTCTATTTAAATATATATCTTTCTATCTATCTATCTATCTATCTATCTATCTATCTATCTATCTATCTATATATCTATCTATCTATCCATCTATCTATCTATCTATCTATCTATCATTATCTATCTATCTATCTATCTATCTATCTATCTATCTATCATCTATCTATCTATCTATCTATCTATCATCTATCTATCTATATATCTATCTATCTATATATCTGTCTATCTATCTATCTATCTATCATCTATCTATCTATCTATCTATCTATCTATCTATCTATATATCTATCTATCTATCTATCCTCTATTTAAATATGTATCTATCTATCTATCGATTGGTTATCTATATATCTACCTATCTATCTATATATCTATATATCTAAATATCTATCTCTCTATCTCTCTATACTATCTATCTATCTATCCATTATCTATATATCTATCTATCTATCTATCTATCTATCTATCTATCTATCTATCTATCTATCTAATTAGCTGTCTGTCTATCTATCTGTCTATCAATCTATATGTCTATCTTATTATCTATCTGTCTGTCTATCTATCTATCTATCTATCTATCTATCCTCTATCTATCGAGTATCTATCTATCAATTTATCTATCTATCTATCTATCTATCTATCTATCTATCTATCCTAAATCTAACTATCTATCTTTGTATCTATCTATCTTTGTATGTATGTATGTATGTATGTATGTATGTATGTATGTATGTATGTATCTATCTATCTATCTATCTATCTATCTATCTATCTATCATCTATCTATCTATATCTATCTATCTATCTATCTACTTATCTATATCTATCGATCTATCTATCTATCTATCTATCTTTCAATCTATCTATCTATCATTTATCTATCCTATATCTATCTATTAACTCCTGTTTATGCACAGACCTCACTATATCTAATGAAAGCAGATCCATTCAGGGAGAGAAAACTCTGTCCAACTATTCAGACTATAAATATTTATTATTTTTGGAACTTTATATCTGTTATTTTGCTTCTTTTTCTTTCTTTTTTTTACTAATCCACAGGAAAAAAAAAAAGAATTAATAACCTGGATTACATGTTTTCATCTTATGTTTTTATTTTCCTTTATCTTTTATGTATTAACAAACCTTGAAAGCATTAACTGGTACAGTAAATAATGGGTATTTTAAAAAAAAATTCTATCTCTTTTAAGAATCGCTAATAATAACAGCAGCACTATAGCCCACCTTTCTCTTCAAAGGATACAGACCTCTGACACAGGATGTGATATTGTGTCAATGTTCCACTTCAGATTCAAAAAATAAAACATATTTTTATTTATTCATATTTTTTTTTCTCCTTTCAGCCAATAAAGAGTTAGGGTGGTCTACATAAATAAAGAAATGAGCATACTTTGTGAGTTTGAATAAGAGAGCTTCCAATTTTGTGCACTCTCAAACTGATTGTCACCCAATTAGAGACTGCAGGAATATTTGATTAATCTACAGAAAGCAAGAGGGTTTGGTTTTACCAATAGAGTAGACTGTAAACCTCTGGGGAATGTTCTGTGCATTCGTGTGATCATGTGTTACTGTATAGTCAGATTCCCAAACAACTGGCGAGTTTGAATTATTATACCTAACTGTGTAAGGTACCAGTGTGTAGGACAGGGGGAGCTTAACATAGGATGAAGGTCTGTGGTTTAGAAACAGCCAGATGAGGAGACATTGGCCAGCAAGCCTCTCTATGTCTATCATTTTTTTTATTTAATATATATTTTTTTTTTTGGGGAGTGGAGTGTTTTTCGCAGTGGGATAATATTACAATGCCATTAGAACACCTGCTTTTGTATGATCAGATCAAGACACAATGCAATTCAAACTATTGTACAAAAGAAGTGTATTTTTCACCATATTTATTAGGATTTTAAAATTATTATTATTTTTTTTTTTTGCTATGATTGCAATACGGGATGATAAAAGGGGTTAATGAGCACGAAGCTGAAAAGGAACGGATTTGGACAATTTATACCTCTACCGGTATTTGAAAATTGGTTCTCGTAACTTGGGTGCTAACTAAAATATATAGACTAACATCTTACATCAGATAATAAAAGCTTTAAAGGTCAGTTGTAGGGTACTAGAATAAATATATATAGTACTGTATCATGTATATAGTGAAGGGATATAAACAGATCTGTTGTATCGTTTTTCTTATCTCAATACTTCATGAGACCTAAAAGTAGTGTATAATAATGTGTAATATAATTATTTATTTTCCTACAGCATTTTTCTGGCCCCCAAAATGCATCTTCCAAATATTAATGCATATTAATGTTCTTTAAAATGCATGTTTTACATGTTGCATTGCTTAAAATATAAAATACTTACACCTAAATGAAATGTGAAATTACAGCAGTTTGCAAGAAACCAGGACTGCCCACACTAGAGGAGTAAAAACCAATGAGAATAATGTAATTCATACAAATGGAATTTCTTGTCTCTAGTGATGTCATCAGACAATATGTGGCACTGTTAAGAGATACTACTGTGGGCAAGTGAAAGTCTGTTACCGGCCACACAATGTATTCTATTTTAGCAGCACAGGAAAAAAAAAAAGTAACGCAAGTTTTCAACTTAATCCATAAATTCATGAAGTAAAAAAATAAAAAATATTCCCCTCCCTTTGATGGACCTTTAAAGTGTTTGAGAGAACACGTGTTTCTCTCTTCAAGGGGGTACACAATCTCCTCCTGATTGTATAGTAGAATAAGTGGGAAAGTGCTTTTTAACACCAGTAATTGCCATTACGAGCGCATTGTTATACTTCTGAATTTATGCAACATCTGTCTTTTTTGGTGCTGTGATCTTCTAGTCAAATACGTCCTTTTCATCCTGACATTATCCTTTTCCTGACTTTTTCCTGGCTCTTGCTCCGAGACCAGTTTCAGCAGATACTAAAGAGTTCAGAGAAGCTGAGCTGTGGGAACTTGAACGCTTGTCTACTGGGTTGGCATGAACCTCAGTGGTCGGCAGATAGGCATCACCCGTCGTCCAACAACTGTCAAGTTGGTCAACCTTACTCTACCAACGCTGTCTGCAGTGTCTTCCCCAGGCTTTCTCTTCTCTCCCTTTTCATGCCATTAGATCTGAAACACATCGTAACGAGTCTAACTTGTAAAAGGTTAAATTACTGCTGCCCCTGTACCAAAGTGGCAAATTATCTTATTAGTGTGCACTTTATTTACTATAATTTGCTTTTAGTTACGGCTCTAAGGGAGTGAACTGGCAAGGAATTTGCATTAAACTCTTCTTACGTACCGTCATTTGCATATAATAAATAACCCTCCGGGGTAATGACATACTCTGCATGCTTTTGGTCCATGATAATACCTTAAGTACATTCTATTTAACAAGCAAAATAGCTAATGATGCTTCTGATATCATTCTTTTGCCTTCCCTGCCTGTTCCGAAAAGGATGGGGGGGATTATAAAAAAAATATTTAAAAAAAATTTGCAGCAATATATTGGTCATCAGAGATGCGTAGCTCATTTGAGTATTAAAAAAAAATGGATTTTGCATCTACTGAACTGACAGGGATCTCAGTATAATTTGTACTTTGTGCCAATTTGTGACAACCTCAGAGTATTTTTGACATATTTCTTGCCAGTGTGCTATAGTTTCCATGACAGAAGGTTTCAGAAGGTGAGGGACAATAGGACACAGATAAATCCAGTCTATGTATACATCTCTTAGAAGCCTCAGATCAGAATGGGTTTTGTGAAAGGGTATATAGCCTGTCCAAAAATGAATATTACATTGATAAGGCGCATGATGGGTTAATATAAAGCATGCTCATTTGGTTCCTGTAGAGTTGTTTTAATCGAGAATTTGATGTCAGATAAAAAAATAAAAAAAAATACTTTTCAACCAGCTCTAAAATCTCAACCTTGGATCTACTGGAAGGCTATACCATGTATCCACCACTCTCTGAGTAGAAAAATGACATCACACATCACATTACATCAATGAGATATACAGTCCCGCTTATATATTTTTTTGAAAAACTTCATGTATTCTGTCATCCCCATCCCCCCTTCTTCATTTGGGTCAGATGAGGGAAGATCCAAATATCATATCTGCTCCCTGCTAGAGTTATATAGCTATATATAAGAGGACATAGTCTTAACTTAGAGGGGCAAAGATGTAAAAGTAATATGTAGGTATAAGGCTATCCTAGATATAAGATAAGGCCAGGGACTAATGAAAGTATTACTTTACTGAGAGGGTAGTGTATGCATGGAATAGTTTTCCAGCAAAAGTGGTAGAGGTTAATACAGTGAAGGAGTTTAAGCATGCATGGGATAGGTATAAGGCTATCCTAGATATAAGATAAGGCCAGGGACTAATACAAGTATTACTTTACTGAGAGGGTAGTGGATGGGTGGAATAGTCTTCCAGTAGAAGTGGTAGATGTTAATACAGTGAAGGAGTTTAAGCATGCATGGGATAGGTATAAGGTTATCCTAGATATAAGATAAGGCCATGGACTAATGAAAGTATTACTTTACTGAGAGGGTAGTGGATGCATGGAATAGTCTTCCAGTAGAAGTGGTAGAGGTTAAGACAGTGAAGGAGTTTAAGCATGCATTGGATAGGTATAAGGCTATCCTAGATATAAGATAAGGCCAGGGACTAATGAAAGTATTACTTTACTGAGAGGGTAGTGGATGCATGGAATAGTCTTCCAGTAGAAGTGGTAGAGGTTAATACAGTGAAGGAGTTTAAGCATGCATCGGATAGGTATAAGGCTATCCTAGATATAAGATAAGACCAGGGACTAATGAAAGTATTACTTTACTGAGAGGGTAGTGGATGCATGGAATAGTCTTCCAGTAGAAGTGGTAGAGGTTAATACAGTGAAGGAGTTTAAGCATGCGTGGGATAGGCACATATTTTTACCTATATTTTGCAAAACACTCTAGGTAAGAAAGTGGCGAGGTTTAGCGCAAGTCTAATTATGATGTCTGATCCGAATACAGTGACATTGGAATATAACTCAATCATGTCACTACAGAGTCCAGATCCATGGGTCACCCCCTCTCCCCCCCCTCCGGCTACTTAGCCCCAGAATCCAATGTGCTTCTGCAATGAATTCATCTCACACTGTATCTTTTTTTTCTTGAATTGTGAGGCTTCGTCCGAAACTCATCTCTGCCGTCACAAAAGCTTTTATATAAGAACGCTTACTATTCCAGCATCCCTTGAAGGAGAATAATATGAGGTGGTTTGTTCAGCTGAGGCCATTTTAAGCATTTATAATGTAAAATGTGAATTTTAATCTACACAATGCAAGATGGGCTCTTTTTCTCCTTTATTCTCCAAGCCGTAGATGTCCAAAGGCCTGCCGCGAGGTTTGTCATTTCTGTTTCTCATTCAGTTATCAGAACTTTTTTTTCTATGTCGGATTAGCCATTTTACTCAATGCCAAGCTCGGGACACAGATTGGAGTGCCAAATGCTGGGAAATGAATTTATTACGAAAATCCAAATCATTATAGTTGTTATAGCAACTAAGCAAACTCAAAAGGATTGTCCCTGCACAATGTATAGCTAAACTGGAGAGATTAAATGTTTATCTCACCTCCAACTCACCTTTTAGTGAATAGCCCCCAGAGAGATTAAATGTGCCTGTCCCACAATTATATGCCTGGCATCGGGGTCATGTGCAAGGTTTTTGAAGGTCCATAGAACATCTTTAAATTGTCCACCACAAACCCCAGTAAATGCCCATCCCGAGCCCCTGGACATATATAGTACAAGTTCCCATGCTGCTCTATGCCAGCTTTCTGATTGAGTTCCCCTTGATTATTGATATAATGTATATTCTTATTGTGGAATCATGCAGATATGTTAGCTAAAATAGGGGGCATTGCTTGACAAGCACGGACATACAGCTGTATGCTCAGAATTTACAGAATGCAGGGAAAGGGTGGAGCATCTCTATGTTTTCCATGCTCTAAATATGCAAATGTTATACATAAGGGTCTCTTTAATAAATAGAAATTTGCAGAGAATTGCAATGGGAATTTCAAACTTTAGGCCAATGTAGACGAGTGGAAAAAATTCTCCCACGCAACTGATTGGGACAAACACACACACACACACACACACACACACACACACACACACACAAACACACACACACACACACACACACTCACACACATACACACACTCACACACACACACACTCACACACAAACTCACACACACTCACACACACACATACATACACACACACACTCACACACACACAAACACACACACTCACATATACATACATACACACTCACACACACACTCACAGACACACACTCACACATACTCACAAAAACACACACATTCACACATACATACACACACACTCACACTCACACACACACACTCACACACACACACACACACTCACGCACATACACACACACACACACTCACACACACACACACATACACACACACTCACACATACATACACACACACTCACAGACACACACACTCACACACACACACACACTCACACACACACTCACACACACACACACTCACACACACACTCACACACACTCACACACACACACTCACACACACTCACACACTCTCACACACACACACACACACACACACACACACACACTCACACACACTCACACACACACACACTCACACACACTCACACACTCTAACACACACTCACACACACTCACACACTCAGTTTTACATTTTCAAACACAATCCCAATGTGCTAGAAGACATTTTATCTTCACTGCCAACGATTTATATTATACAACAGTTAATCTGAATGTTGAATCATTGCTACACCTGTGCTTCACCTTTAAGAAACATCTTCGAATTATACTGACAAGGAGCAAATCAGAAATTATAAGGGAAGAAAGTGACATTGATTGATGTGCAAGTCTTTCGCCTGATTTGCTGATTAAACTCATCAATCTACATACAGAAGAGATGTCCAATGCAAATAGAAGCAGCCAACCTTAACAAAGTGCTATTGTCAGAACACTGAGAGAGAAAGAAGATGCTCGTAATGGAACCGCAGAAGAAAAATGTGTGTTATTGTATTGAAACAATATTTACTTCAAAGAATGGAGAGGTGTGATATTACAGGAGTTCTCTGAAACAGCACAGATTTGGGATTAGTAAAAAATCGGTTCTGCATAATGCTATACGCTCTGCTAGTTTGTCATGTCGAAATAGATTTAACAACACAAATGATAATGTTTATTTAATTTATCCAGTTCACTGTAAGGATATTGAGGAAGGGAGTGCTTTTATTATTAGCATTATTATTATTATGCATTTATTAAGCTAATAGATTTGTTTGTTTAGTGTTATAAAGTGTTTTACCTGGAAGAACATTAGTATTAGGATTAGTTTTCTTCTGACATCTTGCACAGTACAGACGTTTGACGAAGCAAAGTTATTTTCTGTATGTTATAGACACGTTTAACATACGTGAAATTCACTGGTTTTTACTTTAAAATAATTTACCAATCTCCTGTAGTTTTGCATTGAAAATAATTTCATCGGGGTCTGTACTTTAGTGACATCTAATGAAGGGGGGGGGGGGGAGGCGGGGAGATAGGCAGGACTGTTGTCATAGCAACAGTAGTTACCCATTAGTTGCGGTTTTTAAAAGAGATAGGGGTAGGTTCAGTGGTCCCCGTGAGTTAAAAATTGTAGTTAGCGCTAAATTAATGGACATTGGGGCTCCCGCTGGCACCATTAAATAAAAAAGTGCCCCCCCGTGCCACTAGGGCTGCCACCTTTTCCATGAAAAAATACCGGCCTGGCTATTGCCTCGATAGACTTAACATTTATTTTACCTGCTAGGTGACAACCCTACGTGCCACAGACCAGCGCATGCCCTCAAAATCTTTGGTCCTCTGGGGCAACGGGCTGGCACACTGCCTATGGCCCCAATATAAAATAATAAAAAACCCTCAAGTGCCACAGCCAGGTGAATGCCTGCGGCTCCAATAATAATAATAACCCCCCCCCCTCCAGGGCTTGGAGCCAGAGCTATAAAATAAAATTAATAGTCCCCCCCATATCCTATGTGCCAAAGACTGTCAAAATACCCCTGGCACATTAAATACATAAATAAGTTGAATACATTAAATTGAGTCCCTACCTACCCCCTGTACTGCTACCTTGCCCGGGGGGGGGGGGGGGGCGGGGAGCTCAAAAATGCCCCAAGTCTGTAAAGAAAAGAAAAAAACAGAGTTTGAGTTCCATGTGGGTGGTCAGTGATAAGCACCTGGCACACAAAGGGTGCCCTTTAGGGAAAAATATACCTGTATCCAGCGGAGATCCAAAACACCCTGGATCCTCAGCTTCCAACCCATCCATAAAAAAATCCTTCTATCTCTAAAAATTCAGCACTGGCAAAAAAAAAAAAAACATTTACTTCTATGATTTAGATTTCTGGGAGGGGGTAAGTGGAACATATAATAGCCACCCCCAGTCCTCTAGCATACTGTTAAAGGGGGAATAGGGAAAAGCAGCTTCTTTGAGGTCCCCATTGCAACTGAATAGGACACTATTCCAAACGGAAGTAAATAGGACCATTCAGTCTCCCCCCATGAAGTGTTGAGGAAGGAAACCTGACAGATGTGTTTTCTTTTCTTTACATTTTTTTTAAGGATGCTGTAGGCCCCTTTAAACATAGAAGAGCCGAGTGAAAATGTTTTATAAAACAATTTTGCAGCAAACGTGGAGCAGTCACCATAGAACCCGGCGTTCTGTGCAGATTGCATCACTTTTAGAACTTTGGCCCAGAATTCTCAGCGCGGTATCCGACTTGGTGGATGGGAAACACTCTTCCGCTAATACCTCTTTAGACATAGTCAGTGTGAAATTATTGTGAACAGCTAACGTTTCATCTTACACGCGTTAAATTATTTATCAAGCCATCTACACTTAAAGTATCGGAGGATTAAGCTTGCACATCAACTATTCTAATTGGCAGTAATTATTCAAATGGTTAGCCTAGAAGAAAATAGCGTCAATAAGCTGAAAAAATATAACGGCGATAGTAATCTGTTTGAAGCACACCGTTAAAAATGAGAATGAAAACCTTGGAAAAAACAAGACTTCAAGAATATAACAGGGGATAAATCGTCATCACGTCTGACCCATTTAATATTTTGGAGTGTTTTTCTAGTGTGGTAATTCTTGGTTGAAGGTAAGCATCGTTCTAAAACTTTAGTTTTGTTTTCTTTAAGGGTAAGGTTTGTTTTATTGATAAAAACCTTCTTCTATTGGGTATTTAAATAAAAAAACACATTATAAAAGTGTTAAGTTGCATAAAAAAAGCAACCTGGTATGTGTAAAATACATACAGATTTATGGAAGTTTTAAATCTTTGTACAAATTGCCGTCAGATTTATGGACATTTTTATTTTTATATCTTTATTTATTTGTTGCTTCCCCCCTCCCCCCCAAAAAATATTTTACGTTTTAAATCCTGCAAATGTAAAGTTCATTAATATTTTTCCTAATGTAAAGTTCATTAATATTTTTCCTTCCCTGGCATGCAGAGAATTAAAGGAACAAAGGTGTTAAATATTTTTTTTTTTACCATGTTCCCTGTACAAAAGAACACTTTGTTTATTATTCAACAAATACATGTACATGTACGAAAAATGGGCATTCCAACGACAACCTATCGTACAGTCCGTCCATCCATTCGTCTTGTTGTGTTCATTCACGGAGCTTGGAATAAGGTGATTTATTGATTACAACACACACCTCTTGTTTCATTACACTAATACAGATTATCCGATTTATTAATGGGTTTTTTTTTTTACTGAAACAGTGATTACATCAGAGCTATCAAATGGGAAAAATTCCCCCTTCCTTTGTACGATACTTGATTTCTTTTATAAATATTGTGTTGCCTTTTACATAATTAAAGACCCCCCACTGCGGTGGCAGCCAGTGTTTGTACTCCACAGAGAGGAGAACTAATAGTCACGTTGAGGTTATCATCCAAATTCTTTTTAAGCTCCAAAAAAAGAAATTGTTTGATTTTCATGCCGGCTGGTCACAAGTAATGTATTATTAATTGATTGCAGGGGAGTGCCATGTCATTAATTGATTACCGGTGCTTGCCCCTCCATCTTGGGCAAGTATGCAACTCCCTTTGATGTACTGTTTATTACTCACACAGGGCCCTTGTTTGCCTTAAGTCAATTCCGATTTGAATCAATTAAATTAAGTAACAAAGCTGGTCGTTATGGTAACAAAAAGAACTAATTTGTGATGACAAATAGTCTGTGAGATTGACCAGTTGCCAGGCAACAGCCAATGGGCTAGAAGGCAGATGATGACAAATTTGATCTTATACAGATGTTGTGATCCAACCTTAAATAGGGTCTCATGTCTCATGGGACCAATGGCTCAATTAATAATGCTTTATTTATTTATTTTTAAGTATCAGCACGTAGCTTCGTATAATAATAAAAAGGAATTTTGCCAACGCAACCAACAATCAAGTTGCTTTTATAATAGCACAATTAGAAAATGATGTTTTAATGATTCAACATCCTCATCTTCTCATTACAAAGAAAGTGAATTTCAGGCATAATTATGGGCATTTATGGCATTGGTTTAACAATTCCATCCACAGTGGTCCTAAAGCATAGATTGTTTCAATATCAACAAAACATATTGTCGGAATGATTGTTTTTTAGATAATACTTTATCTGTTTCCACTTATTACTTCATCATGTGGTTGATAATAATGATCATAGAAATTACCTTCTATTAATACGCCTGTCGCTTCTTTTATATCTGCGTAAAAGAGAGGAAGGGGTAGAAGATGTTGTCGACAGTCATCTCTGCTGAGGAATAGGTATTTTGGGGGGACAAAATGTAAGCCCCCCCAGCCCAAGACACCTGAAAATAATATCTCTGTAAATGAACTTTCTTGCACCTATGCTATATTGGTCTCACCCTCCTCTGATACATGTACATGGATTATTCTACAACTCCTGTGTTTTACATGTTCCCCCAAATTTCCGAAGTGTAAAAGTAACAAACTGTGTCAAGGAGAGCGGTGAGTTATCTAGAACCCAGTGGAAAAAGTGGTTGTCCTGACTCAGGAGTTCATCTAACCACAAATCTGTTCTCTTTGAAAAATATATCAATTATGGATAAGAAGTGTTCGGACCTTAGAGTTGTACCAACCTTCTGAAAGTTCTCCATGGCCCCCCAAGAACCTAGATATGGGCACTTCTAATCTGGCCAGTTACCCTGAAACCAGAGAATCTGAGATCAATTCCCGAGAATCTTATTATAATCTCTGAGAATGTGACCACGTCTCCCGAGAATCTTATTATAATCTCTGAGACTGTGACCACGTCTCCCTAGAATCTTATTATAATCTCTGAGACTGTGACCATGTCTCCCGAGAATCTTATTATAATCTCTGAGAATGTGACCACGTCTCCTGAGAATCTTATTATAATCTCTGAGACTGTGACCACGTCTCCCTAGAATCTTATTATAATCTCTGAGACTGTGACCACGTCTCCCTAGAATCTTATTATAATCTCTGAGACTGTGACCACGTCTCCCTAGAATCTTATTATAATCTCTGAGACTGTGACCACGTCTCCCGAGAATCTTATTATAATCTCTGAGACTGTGACCACGTCTCCCTAGAATCTTATTATAATCTCTGAGAATGTGACCACGTCTCCCGAGAATCTTATTATAATCTCTGAGAATGTGACCACGTCTCCCGAGAATCTTATTATAATCTCTGGGACTGTGACCACGTCTCCTGAGAATCTTATTATAATCTCTGAGAATGTGACCACGTCTCCCGAGAATCTTATTATAATCTCTGAGAATGTGACCACGTCTCCCGAGAATCTTATTATAATCTCTGAGAATGTGACCACGTCTCCCGAGAATCTTATTATAATCTCTGAGACTGTGACCACGTCTCCTGAGAATCTTATTATAATCTCTGGGAATGTGACCACGTCTCCCTAGAATCTTATTATAATCTCTGAGACTGTGACCACGTCTCCCTAGAATCTTATTATAATCTCTGAGACTGTGACCACGTCTCCCGAGAATCTTATTATAATCTCTGGGAATGTGACCACGTCTCCCGAGAATCTTATTATAATCTCTGGGAATGTGACCACGTCTCCCGAGAATCTTATTATAATCTCTGAGACTGTGACCACGTCTCCCTAGAATCTTATTATAATCTCTGAGACTGTGACCACGTCTCCCGAGAATCTTATTATAATCTCTGAGACTGTGACCACGTCTCCCGAGAATCTTATTATAATCTCTGAGACTGTGACCACGTCTCCCTAGAATCTTATTATAATCTCTGAGACTGTGACCACGTCTCCCGAGAATCTTATTATAATCTCTGAGAATGTGACCACGTCTCCCGAGAATCTTATTATAATCTCTGGGAATGTGACCACGTCTCCCGAGAATCTTATTATAATCTCTGAGACTGTGACCACGTCTCCCGAGAATCTTATTATAATCTCTGAGACTGTGACCACGTCTCCTGAGAATCTTATTATAATCTCTGAGACTGTGACAACGTCTCCCGAGAATCTTATTATAATCTCTGAGACTGTGACCACGTCTCCCGAGAATCTTATTATAATCTCTGAGACTGTGACCACGTCTCCCTAGAATCTTATTATAATCTCTGAGAATGTGACCACGTCTCCTGAGAATCTTATTATAATCTCTGAGACTGTGACCACGTCTCCCTAGAATCTTATTATAATCTCTGGGAATGTGACCACGTCTCCCTAGAATCTTATTATAATCTCTGAGACTGTGACCACGTCTCCCGAGAATCTTATTATAATCTCTGAGACTGTGACCACGTCTCCCGAGAATCTTATTATAATCTCTGAGACTGTGACCACGTCTCCCGAGAATCTTATTATAATCTCTGAGACTGTGACCACGTCTCCCGAGAATCTTATTATAATCTCTGAGACTGTGACCACGTCTCCCGAGAATCTTATTATAATCTCTGAGACTGTGACCACGTCTCCCTAGAATCTTATTATAATCTCTGAGACTGTGACCACGTCTCCTGAGAATCTTATTATAATCTCTGAGAATGTGACCACGTCTCCCGAGAATCTTATTATAATCTCTGAGAATGTGACCACGTCTCCCGAGAATCTTATTATAATCTCTGAGACTGTGACCACGTCTCCTGAGAATCTTATTATAATCTCTGAGACTGTGACCACGTCTCCCTAGAATCTTATTATAATCTCTGAGAATGTGACCACGTCTCCCGAGAATCTTATTATAATCTCTGAGAATGTGACCACGTCTCCCGAGAATCTTATTATAATCTCTGAGACTGTGACCACGTCTCCTGAGAATCTTATTATAATCTCTGAGAATGTGACCACGTCTCCCGAGAATCTTATTATAATCTCTGAGACTGTGACCACGTCTCCCGAGAATCTTATTATAATCTCTGGGAATGTGACCACGTCTCCCGAGAATCTTATTATAATCTCTGAGAATGTGACCACGTCTCCCGAGAATCTTATTATAATCTCTGAGAATGTGACCACGTCTCCCGAGAATCTTATTATAATCTCTGAGACTGTGACCACGTCTCCTGAGAATCTTATTATAATCTCTGAGAATGTGACCACGTCTCCTGAGAATCTTATTATAATCTCTGAGAATGTGACCACGTCTCCTGAGAATCTTATTATAATCTCTGAGACTGTGACCACGTCTCCTGAGAATCTTATTATAATCTCTGAGAATGTGACCACGTCTCCCGAGAATCTTATTATAATCTCTGAGAATGTGACCACGTCTCCCGAGAATCTTATTATAATCTCTGAGAATGTGACCACGTCTCCCTAGAATCTTATTATAATCTCTGAGACTGTGACCACGTCTCCCGAGAATCTTATTATAATCTCTGAGACTGTGACCACGTCTCCTGAGAATCTTATTATAATCTCTGAGACTGTGACCACGTCTCCCGAGAATCTTATTATAATCTCTGAGACTGTGACCACGTCTCCTGAGAATCTTATTATAATCTCTGGGAATGTGACCACGTCTCCCGAGACGGGTCATAATAAATGGAGATTTGGGTCTGACTGATTACTGCTCCACTTTTACCCCTTTGCACCTACAGTGGGCTGGTATCCAGTTAGTTCCAGGGCATTATTATTGTTTATTATTTTTATTCTCAGTCCGGCCCTTTCTCGGTGAAATTTGAATATTGGTACAGGAAAAGCACCTAGCGCAATGATACCCAAACCGGTTCTCACTGTCCACGCAACAGTCCAGTGTTTAGGGATTTCCCAGTCGTGTTTGAGGACAGGTTTGAGAACCAATGTTTTAGATTAACAACTGTAACAGTGAGGTGTTAAAAACTTCATTTAACGTATTTTAGTCTCTATTTTTTTTAATGTATGAAAATCAGGGATTCCCAAACCAGTCTTCAATGATCAACACTATGCCAGGTTTGATATAAATATATCCTTATTTAAACACAAATGGGTAATTTCGAAACCCTGAGCCCATGAGGAGGACATTTTTCTATGAACCAGGGCCCTAGAACAAGTGACATTTTAGGGGAGTACAACCATATTTTGTATATTTTGTCTGGTTATCAGCAAGGAGTTAATATTTTGTTTTGTTTATCTCACAGGGATAATTGGGATTTTGTTGACTTGTTACCATGATGGTGTATATGAAAAACACGATAACAGCTTGTCTTGCCGGTTTCCCTCAATTATAATATCCTTAATATCACATGGGTAACCTTTCTTGCCTCCAGACCAATTACAGTAAAAAAAAAAAAAAAACCCACTACAATTAGTACGATTTTAACAATGGGCGAGTTCCTGTTTTAAATGCGCCAGTCCCCCGGGTGGTGTAATAAATTGGGGAGGGGACTGTTTAGCTGCAATCAATGCCCTTGTTTTTTGAAACATGGGCATATGGTCCTATAAAACGAATCCCGCTATCTGTGAGAGAGCAAAGCTGCTGCCTAACTGTTGGAACAAAAGGAGATGAAGTTCAAAGTGGAAAATCCAGTGATTAAAGTCACTTTGTAAAACTGTCGCCATCATATTGCATTTGTACAACTATCTTACAACAACCATTTCACATCTGCTCCGTTTAATGGCAGCAAACTCACTTTTAATTTTTGGGTTTTTTTTGTAACACGCTTGCTTCCTACTTAATGACATGGAATTTCAACTTCGAAATGAGGCCATTTTGGGTTTAATTCAAATAAATTCCACTGCCTCTCTTTCTCGGCATACAAGCTGGTGGTGGGCAAACATTACAATAAGGAACTATGCCAGGGTAGTAAATGTCACTTCAATGTAACTGTTTCAATTCATAGATTAAAATTTCTGTAAGATGTTCCATATATACCAAGCATTAAATATTAATGAAAAGTTTAAAAATATAATATATATATTTTTTAAAAATGTTACACATTAAAACAATAAACATCAATATATTTTGAGCTATTTTGTACAAGTCTTTTGAGAGGTGATATGCAATTTTCCAGATAATATAAAACCTATCGTTAGTAAATGTACACATTTATCTTTTATTCTAAGGACATTGCACACAAAAGGGCATGTTTAGGCACAAAATAGTGTTTATTGATGTTAAATAAATATTAATATTTAAATAAATAAATAGTAATGGAAATAAATATTGTTCCAAGAGCTAACTCCTAATTAATTAATAATAATCATATGGATTAATAATAATTGTATGGATTTTATTTGCCCTTACAGGTCTTTTTAAAGACCTCAAATACACAATTTGCTGCACAATTTTAGTTATTTTTTTTTTTTACAAATTTTTTGTTTTAGAAACTTAAAAAGAAGCAAAACATGATTTAATATACATTTTAAAAAGAACGTTTTAAAATAGTTTATCAAGAATTAAAAACAAATAGGAGAATTAGAGTAAATATTTTAATAATTTAAGTTAGGACTTTAAAAGACAGAATATATATTATTTTTGTTTATATACATTGGTCTGTCTCTGGGATTTCAGAAACTTAGAAAATTTACTTTTTTTTTTTTTTTTTTAGTAAAAAAAAAAAGGGATCGGAAAAAAAAGTTTTGAGCCCAATCAAAAGAGTGGGAATGCTATTTTTATGAAAGTTATCCATCATATGTCAAGGATAATAATCAATTATCTGTCAGAAAGCAACCGATAAAAGCTTTCAGTAATAATTTCGCAGGGAACAAAAAAAAAAGAAAAAAATAGTGTAGGATCTCGTAAAGTGCAGGCTCTAATATCAAACAAATTCATAAAAGCTTCAGTAGCTGCGATATCCCTCGGAGGCATGACAAAACACAATTTCTCATCCTAGATATACAGGATAATTTCTTTATACAGAATAAGGAAAGGAGGGTTGGCTGAGAATATCCGAATGTAACAATTGCCTTGCACACTTCTGCGTGATGCAGGTGAGCATTTAACAATCACTGTGGCGGGAAGGCATTACAAAATGCCGCATTGATTTTCCACACATCATGCAAATGGCTGCATAATGTCTTCTTCTTTGGAATGGTAAAATCGAATCAGCATTCTAATGCTACAAGATGGTGATGAGCTAAGAAATAAATATGCAGAAAAGCTTCGGAGAAAAAAAAATCAAAAAAAAAAAAAAAATCAAGCAATCAAGAAGAGCCAGAGTCCCAGCTCGGACGATAAATCTTTGTCTGTTTCAATTGTGGAGCTAGACGAATCAGTGTAAAATTCGAGCTGGGATGTCATCAATTTGTATTAACCTCTTTATCCTTCTTTGTGTTGGTGCTGGAGTGATGGATTGGTTTAGTCACTTGTGTTCGGTTCACAGTATGTTAACATGGAAAGGTACAGTCAGGTTATAAAGACAGGTTATTACTACCCTAAAGCTGACCCTCTCCTCTACGTTCCCTCTATTCTCTAGCATCATAATACCTTTGCTCCTACAAACTAAAAAAAGATCTTATACAACTCCATAGTGCAAATAATCAGATCTCAAACTCATGGAATGCACACACGTATTTATTTTATGTTTTTATTACTTTTAAGGTTGTGTTGTTAAATGTAGCACAACCATCATATGACATAGAAAGAAAAAAAAAACATAAGTTTATTCAAGGGGAAATGCAGTATATCACAATAGAAAGACACACACAAAAAAATGAAAATACCGTTTTGGCCTTTATTTCCAACTATAAACAGGCATACATCTTTTGATAAGTGTATCACACCTGAAAGTTTTCAGAAAGTACAAACAAAACAAATTTAAACAGAAAGTAAGAGGGGCAGTCATGCATAGCTGGACCCCAGGCAAGAAGTGACGGATAGCTGTATTAATTCAGCACAGAACAAATGATGGGCATTCAAAAAGTAAAATTTATAAATCCCAACACTTTGCGGGAGGTGCGACTGGATCTCTGCCAAATGGAAGCCACTTTTTTTTTGGAGTATTTATCTAGGGTTGTCACCTTTTTTTACCAAAAAATACCGGCCTTGCTGGTGCTTCCATGAGCTCAACATTGGCATTACCGGCTGGGTGGTAACCCTAATTTCTACACTTAATTTGCATACATCGTCATCGTTGGCAGTCTCACACCTGGGATTTTAGTGCAAATAGCGCTAACTCACAAGTAAGCCCCATCATACATTGAGGCGAATTAACTGATTAGAGTTGTCAGTATTTTGCCAGTAATAAAATGGCTTGAGGCCAATGAAGACACTATCATTGGACGGTACTTTGGTGACAAAAAAAAGGGGGGCAACATTAGAGGTGATAGGACCTCTGTTCAGATGGATTGGCTCGCGTGCCATATGTATACATCCCTCCTTCGTGTTTTAAGACTACACCATGATGTTTTTGTGCTGTTTTGGATAGAGAAACAGACGGCCTATCTTGAGCACTAGGCCAAAAAAACCTTTGAACCTTGGGTTACTATGTTGTAAAAAGGTTTGTAACCATGTCTCAGAGAAATAGCACTAACTAGCCACTAAATAACTAAATAACTGCACAACTATACTAATAACTGTGAAAAATATTGAAACTAATTGATCATTTTATTGGCCCAAATCCAAGCAGTACATATTTATTTGGCCTTCCTTCTCATAGCCGCAGAACTTGTGTAAGCTTTAAATCCCCCCCCCCCCCCCAAAAAAAATATACTGTATACACCCTTAGCACCTAAAGGGTTCAGCGAGATTTTAACAATTATCTTTCAGCAGAAACAGAGATATACCTGACGCCCCGGATCCAGAAATGGCATGAGGGAAAAATAGGTAAAACATTGTGTTTTGCAAAATGGGCCTGTGTCTTATGGGTCATAAATCAGGCAGAAGACGCTCACACCACTCAGTAAGTGTTGTGGCAAAGAATAGAAATTGTGTGAATAACTAATTAATATGGCGTGTGGCAGAAAATTGGATGTAAACATGGGGGAATATTCTTTCAGGGCCTTGTTACTGAATGGTTCAGTGAAGTCACAGTGTTTGTTGTGTAAAGGTTTTAAATGAGAACTGCATATTATACAGACGGCCTCTGTTAACTGTTTTGTTCCCGCTCCATACGTTTTTTGTTTTGTTTTGTTTGTGAAGCAGATCCTTTGTCTTTGGTTCTGTGTCTGACATTCGAATGTTCCTTATTTTGTTTCTCGAGGACTAATTGCATGGTGCCTTGATAAGGAGTTTTCCAGGACTTGCAGAATGCAAGCAGTAATGCAATTGTCAAGATCTATGAAAACTTACTGGGTTTCACAGGGGTGTGCCAAACCGGGTCAATGTTCTATTGTCAGGGCAACTGTAGAAAATTGTTTAGCCCCACCCACTCTTTGACCAGCCACACCCACTCATTAATTGCTTCATATTCATGGATAGACCGTCTATGGATCCTGCCAATTTGTGAAGTGCCAAGCATCATAATATCCCATAGAGACTGCTCCGGGAAGAGGGAAAGGGAGTCTCTCCAAAGTATTATTAGTATTGCATTATTACTTTTACATGGGGGGGATGCTTACAAACAATTCATTCAACAGGGTATCCTTGATTTAAATGCAGCTCTGTAACGTTCTCCGTAAGGATCTTTCCTAATTTAGTGTGTGCGTACAATGCCTATCAAGTCTGGCCAATGTTCTATTCTCCGGGCAAATGTAGAACATTGTTTAGCCCCACCCTCTCTTTGGCTAGCCCCATCGACTCATTAATGGCTCCATTTTTAAGGTGAGACCATCTTCTTTTTTGGGGGATCAATTTGTCAATTTTTGATATGCCATGCACCATAATATGCCAGAGGGACTGCTCCAGGAAGAGGGACAGGAAGATCTTTGCAAACTTGAAATTTGGCCACATTTCCAGAGTATTATTAGACTGGTATTTTATTATTACCCTTAAATGGGGGGATGCTTGTAAGCTATGCATTCAGCAGGATTTAAAGGCAGTCCTATAATGTTCTCCATGAGCATCTTTGCTAATTTAGTGTATATGTACAATGCATATGAAGTCTGGTTAACCAATGCCATGTCAGTGGCTGGTGCGAGTCGTTTTGAGCTATATTTCTAGTTTATACATGATTTTGTGAACACGAGCATCCCAACATGCACATCGAGCCATGAAAGACACACGGTAGCTCCTTACCCAGTATATTTTCTTTATTTCATAGCAATATATCTGGATGCATGTGAGTGCACATCAAAGAGAATGGAAACAGTCTAATAAAGGCAATTAAAACCACATTTCCTGGATATGGATTTAATTCAGCCCATATTAAGGGCTACCTTTTGAAAATGCCTCAAATGCTGAGCAGAATTCTGACTAAAATGGTGGATAATCATGGAAAATTAAACTACGTATGTTGTGAAGAAACACAATTATTCATGTTTCCTACTGGGGTATCATATTCGACTCTACATCCAAATCTCCCCATCTCATGATGGTCACACACAAGTGAGATATGGGCCCCGGGTGATTCTCCTGTATAGATCTACAGCAATAGTGACTAAAGGTTGTGAGGTATGATGTCATAACTAGCCTTCATGAGGTAGAGGTACTCTTGCTAGCAGAGGAGGAGCATTGAGTCACAGACATAAGATTCCAATACCGAATCCCCAGTTACTGGTCCCAAATAAGCACACCTCAGGCAGTTAGGTATGCAACTAGAAAATAATGGGGTATTTGTGCGTATAAGCCTTACAGTCTATATAAGGATATCACAAGTGACCCAGAAATGTCAGCACTCACTGATGGATTTACATTATACCCTGAATTTAAGGGCAATTGAAAGGAAATACCAAAGTTTAATTAAGCATTCAGCTCAGGGAGATATGTTTATAACAAAAATACATTATTTTCACCCTACATAGTTGCTGCCTCTCCCACCTCTTCTTGCAGTTTGAGGGCAGGATATACGTCTCACACCACTCATAAATTCCAAAGAGATGGAGGATATGTGTCTATATTGGGAGCTAATCACTAAAAGTGATTTGAGGTGAACATTCCATCTCACTGACTAAACAGAACATTGTGCAAGGACAAACCTGGTGAGTCTGCTAAAACCAAATTGCAGCTCACCCTACATAATGCTATAAGTCTTCAAATATGTAACTATGCCTTATCCATGGCCAGCCAAGCTGTTCTAGCAGGAGACACTGGCCAGGTTTGTCTCTGCACAATGCACGGGTAAGTCGGGAGGGGATATAGTCCTCTCAACTCACCTACACCTCACTTTTAGTGAACAGGTGCCACTGCATTAGCCCTGGTGAAACTGTATTCATATATGAACATGACTAAACCATTCTCAAAAACTTTAATCAAGCCTATTCAAAATTGAGCATCCATAGTGATTCTATACAAGACTTACAGGATGTAAATTGTCTATTCCAGTGCTGATTGGTGTACAGCATCCAAGATGTTCCTTTCTGTCCCCGCCATTCGCTGTGTGCTTTGCTGGTGACACACCAATGACTGAGCAGGACGCTCGACATAGGACTCTTCCTAACTCTTTAATGTTCCTGTCTTCCTGCCGGTTTTATTAAACATTGACCATTTCATTTGCCCATCTCCAAAATTTCTTTCTTCTTGACCTCAGTATTTTTCTGTGTCTCACTGGCCAAGGCTGCTCTCCCCAATCTCTCTTCAGCCTCTCACCCTAAAGACCCATAAAGACTTCTGGTCCACTGGACCAATGATGGTTCAGTCGTCCTACCTTCCCACTTAGGGACCTCGCGATTTGTGAGACAGGCGGCTTTACACCATTAGCCTCTAGACCAGGCACGTTACTAAACCAACTGTGATAATTAGCAAACAAAACTTGCTGTTTTCGCCTACGTAATATCACTGATTTTAATATTTGCTCACTAAAAAGAGATGTCAATATGAGTATCAGGGAGATAAAAACACAATTGTAGAGCACTGTAGGGCTACAGCAATATAGGATCTCATTAAAAACCATTCTCAGGAGATACTCCAAAGCTTTGTACATAGGTGTGGGCTCTATTAAAACATAATAACTATGTTTGAAATAATTTTAGGAAGAATTTGCCTTGGAGATAAATTGTATACTAAGTGATAGGAAGAAATGAAATGTCGTCCAAATCAATCTGCCTTGATTGTCCCACGATGCTATCAACGATATCATTATCTGGCTGCTATATGCTTTATATTATCTGTTCTTTAATAGCTCGTTCTCTGTTCATTAAGTGGAAAGACAAATAATAATAACAGAAAGTAATGATAATAATGATAATATGTCTAGTATTTTTCCCCCAATGGATCTTCATACACTTGACTGTTACAAGGAAAGAAAGGCCATTGTGTATCATGTACAAACACTGGCCATATTAGAAGTACCCCAGTAATAAAGATGCTTATTCAATAACTGATTTCCTTTGGTTTTGGGTGTTTTGTTAAGTATTTTGAATTTCTTTTGTTATTATTATTTTGTTTATTTTTTTTTTTGTGTGCCCATTTTTGATTGTTTTATGTATGTAGGTATATAACTGGAACATAATACAATATAAGAAATTAAAAATAAAATAGTAAGACAGGCATTGCTCATGGGAGGACAAACTTTTCAGTGTGGCAAAAGGTAGCCACTTGCATGCAAGGATTTGGTCACGGATCAGGCACCTGTGGTGAGAATTCCTGGAAGGTGTAGCCAAACAATGCAGAATCTAGGAGTCTGGGCTTGGGAGATCTTAAGCGCAAAGGCAGAATACTACTGAGCTATAAGGATAACTCATAGAAACATAGAATGTGTCGGCAGATAGGAACCATTCAGTCCATCTAGTCTGCCCAAACTATAACTCAAATAAAAGAAAGAGAGCCACTGTGCCACTTTCACACAGAAAAACACAGGGCAAAGAACATGACAAGTACAACCCACACTAGCCTTAGGAACAGCACAGATAACATCTAGATGTTTATCTTTTAACCCAGGCTAAATTATATTATTCCCCATGGCATTAGGAAGAACATAGATTATCATTAAATTTATTACCCAATCTGCAAGTTCTAATCTCCAGCCCCGGCTAAACCTGGATTTTGACCCATATAATTTCCCATGTATTGGGAGGATTAATGGGTCAGTCCTTGTGAGAGGAAGCAGTTCATGGTTTTTAGATCCCTTTGCATCACTTTTTTTTTTCTGACTCAGAAGTAGCGCGATCTACACCCCAAACGATCTGCTCTCCATAATAAACCACTAAATTCAGGGGCATAGAAGGTGCACACCTTTAAAAAAAAAAAAAGGGGTCCTGTTAGAAGCCAGTTCATGTAACAACCACTGATTACACTAGCAGTGTTGAACTTAAGTATGGTGTTTATCTTTGGGGAACTCTGGATGTTGGAGTGTTAAGATTGTATATGGAAGTATGCAGTAAGATACACCTAGGTATATCTGGGAGACAGAGGGAGAAACAATAAAGCCAATGGATGCCCCACCTTGCTGTAAATGGCACTCAAACCCATTAACCTGCCACTGAAAGATTTCCGCTAGTTCCCCCTGCAATGCTATCTTACATCTTGCAAAAAAAAAAAAAAAACAAGATAAATCTATTTTGATTTCTGGAAACAAACCAATAATAAAAGAGATTCTCCAGCTGACAGATGAAAACACGTTAATTAGCAACATGGCTGAGCCAACGACAGCAACGCAGTCCTGTATCACCATCGCAGAAGTACCCTTAAAAGAAGATTTTTCTATTGGTGCCACGTTTTTTAAGCTGCGTGTTGATATTAGTATTAGGGCTCAGGGTTAATTTTAGGGTTACTATTAGGGTTGGGAGTTAGTTTTAGGGTTAGTATTAGCATTTGGGGTTAGTTTTAGGGTTAATGGTCATAGATCCTTCAGTGCATGTGTATATCTCACAATACTATGAGGGCTAAAACCAGGATGCTTAGGGGAGTGGCAATGACACCCAGGGATGGGATCAAGCAAACAGTTCATGGTCAAGCAAAACTAAGGAAATGGCCATGCAATACCGGGGGTATCTCACTCCTCAAGGTGCTATACGCATGTGTGCATTCCATTATGTGCTCACACGTGCGTATATGCATTTCCCCCTGGTGTCCCAGGAGGGATCTCAAATCAGGACTGACCAGCTGGGAGGCATGGATGTGTACTGGGAAACATAATTCATCCATGGGGGCTATGTGGCTAGCTCTGAAGAGCAGAGTGCGGATGCCAAACATATTTTCCAATCTTATGAAAAGATATTTTTAAAAAAACGACACTGAACTTACTGAATACTGGTGAATTACGGGTACGTTAGGTCATGTTTACTGCCAGATAAAACATAATTTAATGGTTTTAATTATGTTCTCTCTTGCTACACTTCTACTTTAAGAAAACTGTACATAAATGCATTCAAATTTCAAATCCCTTCATATATTATGCAATAATTTGTAATATTTGTTTTATGTTGTAGCTAAATCATTTACCACTGACCTGGTTTGTCTGGATAAAAAAAAAACTAGCTCTTATCTTTCCACAATTTGACTGTTTTCCTAAATTTGGATTTTTCTTTAATTTCTGGCTGCGATAACATCTGCTCCTATACAACTGGCTGAAGTGCTATAATTCTCTCCGATTCTTGCAATCAGTATTTACATGCTGCCTAGCGCAATGCATTACAAGTACGTACATAAATATACAGTAAATATTCCTTCACAGACAATCCCCTCTTTTGAGAGCTAATTAAACAATATATGAGTTATCACAGCAGCTAAGGGAGAACGAGGAAGAGTTCAAGCAGGGATCACAGTAGGGGGCTATGAATCAGGCAGGTTGCGTGGTAATGACTGTTCCTGGATTCTATCCTCTGGAGACTTTTGGCCGTAAACATGGAAAAAGGAGGAGTATGGTCAAGAACGGAGCCAACATGGTGATGAAGACATGGAGATTTCATTTAATAAAAGCATTTGTTTTTAATATCTGACCCATGAGACATTACGGGGTGGCCCTATATCTAAATGTTTCTGGAGTTGGGGTTTAGTCCCTGATCTCAGAGTTTATCGAACTTGTCGGAGCTTGGAATACTTATTTATAGAGGTAGGGTTCTGTCTTAGAAGCTTAATAGCTTCACTCTGCCCCAAACAGGTTTGAGTTTCCAGATAACTAAGACAGTACTGGATATAGAAATGTTTCTGGAGTCACTCATTGGAATTCCTATAAAGTCACCCAACCTGGGCCCTCAAATTGCACCGGTGGGTACGCTGAGATGACTTTTTAATCCATCGAGAATAATCTTGAGCGGCATCCATTTTTTTAGGCCATTTAGTTACATTGCTGCTCAGAATTCAATCACATGTTTCTGAGCAAAAGAGAATATTTGAGAATATATGGGGGGATTTTTGGCTATTGTACCACCACTAAGAGACAGGAGATAGGAGAGACTGGACAATACTATGTTAAGCATGCTTAGCAAGTAAGGGGGGCAGTCACCTTTTGCGTTGGGAATCATTTCTAGAAACATTGACATCAACATTACAACACTGGGTCATTTTACACTAGTCACCCCAACTTGTTAGTCCCTGGCAAAGAAGGTGTCTACCCACCCCAACTCTACGCAAACAATATTAGCACGCAATACTTTTTATGAATTTCACCCCCCCCCACCCCTCACGGCACAGTTTATTTGTTTGTGGCAGAATCACATTAACCAGCATAACAAGAGAAGACAATAAACAGCGGTGTGGTGCTAGCAGACGCACAGTGCCGCACTATATCTGTGTCTCCTTTCTGATTCCATCTGAACCCATCGAGTGTGAAACGAGTCCATATTTAACACAGTGAATCTCCCGGTAAAACAAAAAAAGCAATAAGCACTGTATTTGTTTATAACCTGATATAATATGACAGGTTTTCTTACAATATGCAGAAATGTCTAGGGTTCACAATATAAGAGCATCATCCTTGTTATCAGCACACAGCACTGTACTATTAGGGAAAGGACTGATTATGTTTGTATGTATATTCCAGAGAGGGGATGTCAAGGGGTTTATTAACCATGTATATATATCTTTTCACTTTTTCTTCTGCTCTCCTTGCTGTGTGACTTATTTCTTGTAGATTTCCTTTCTCAAGGACCAGGGTCAGGAAGAATCCACCCCAAGGGTGGTTGGAGGGATAGAAAATAACAAGACATGTTTGTGCCTGGGGACCGTTGACTTGCTCACATCCTCTATAATCATCAGAGCAGCACTCGGCTGGCTTGGAAATTTACATAATACTATCCTGACACATTTACTTGAGCTATCCATCAATGCTCGGATGGTGTTTTCTATCGTCTGACTCCTCATTCTCTCTCTCTCTGTCTCTTTCATTTTCATTGTGTCTTATGTTTATCTGCCTATGCGAAAAAAAAAGATAGATTTTTCTTATTTTTTTTTTTTTGTATGGGTATCTTTTTATTTTTATTTTTGTCCAAACAAATCTAAATCTGATAAACAGACAAACAACTAAAAAGAAAATTGCAATACAGATTTTAGTTATTTATTTATATTTTTAAAATAAAATATTATTTTAATCATGTATTTTATGTTTATCTGCCTAAGTGAAAAATTATTGATATATATATATTTTTTTGTATTGGTGTCTTTTTTTGTCTAAGCAAATCTAAATTTGATAAGTAAAGAAAAAACTAAACAGCAAATTACAATGCAGATTTTATTTATTTATTAAAAAATAATAATATTATTTTAATCATGTATTTTATGTTTATCTGCCTAGGCAAAAAAATATTGATATATATATATATTTTTGTTTGTTTTGTTTTGGTGTCCTTTTTGTCCAATTAAACCTCAATTTGATATGCAAACAAATGACTAAAAAGCAAATTACAACGAAGAGTTATTTAAAAAAATAAATAAATATTTTTTTATTTACTCATGTATTTATTTGTATACTTTTGATTTAAAAAAAAAAAAAAATCCATTAATGGGGAACCCATGTATATATCAAATACCTTCAGTACCTCAAGTTGCTTCCAATTCAATTTGCACATTTTCCTTAAAACCTGTTGGGACAATACATATTGATTGCAAAGCATATGTTTCAATAAGCAATTGAAATAATTCAATTTGTGATTTGATATCAAAAGGAAAATAATGTCATTTTCTAATTCTCTCAGTTCATTCTGCAACATCAAATGCTTAATTAAATTGAATTAAAAACATTGAAACAAGGAAGCGAGATAAAGCGGATTTGTATATGTAGATGCTTTGTGGTTTAAAAATAAAAGTAAATATTTTAGATACTGGGCTAGAATAATGGTTCTTTTCTGTACACAATATTTAAACCAATGTGTGGAGATAAAGGGATTAATGAAGTATACAAAAATGTACGTGGCTGTAGGATTACTGTTTTGTAAGGCATGTTTTCCCACTGATTTCTATGCCAAAGTACTTGGTGTCTACAGCTCAATTTTTGGTGTTTAAACATAATGTTGCATGTGCACAGTAACTCCAAGACAGGACCCAAATAAACAGGACTAGCAGATCTAGGAGTGCTGGTACATATGCTTTAGCTAGAATTTCATTGTTTAGTTTATAGCTCTTATATATTGAGGTGTTTTGTACTGTAAACATTGAATATTGCCAAGACTCAAAATAAAGGGGGTTAAAACCCCAACTGGCGTCTTGCAAGGTGATCTAGGTGGGAGCACAGCTGAGTTTATAACTGAACTGATCACCTGGCACCACTCTCAATCTCTCCCACCCAATGATTGCAATCAGGATGCACTCGGTAAATGTCTCACGATACATAATTTACTATTTCATATCAAGATTTTAATCTGCTTTTTTTTTAAATCTCAATCCTTCGACTGAACCTGCAGCACTCTCTAAATGTACAATCAATGCATAGGAAATGCATAATAAATATCCACAACTAATTATTACTGTACGTTTTTACAAGGTGTCTTCCTGTATCTGTGTGAGGTGTTTGTATCGGAGAAGAGGTCTATTTTTTGATGATATGTAACTTGCTACATCTGGACTCACGATTTCCCCCTATCAATAATATTAAATTGAATCTCAGCATCATTAAATTACACCACATCCCAAGATTTCCGAGACATCGCGGGATTACCTTTCAGAAACAGATAGTACACATCCGTGGCGGAAGAAGGTAGTTAACCAAAAAACGAACCCCACCATTGTCAAAAATATACTAGCTCATGGAAAGGCAGATTCTGAGACTAGGTAAAAGGTCAGCAAACTATACAATGTGGCTGACTGCATCCAGGAGGAATGTCTACCATAACTACCTTAGGGGCCACAACTGTGTTGATCACATTTCTAAGGGGAAATGTTCTCCATATATATGGTTAGCCATTTCACTCCAGCTGTTGTGAATTATGAGGTCTACTGAATAATCCCTAATCTGGCTGAAAATCCACAATTTGGCTAGCATATATGGACGAGGGTTTTGGGAACACTTTTTATGAGGTATTCGGTCCAGGCAAGTAGACTCTCCATCTTGAAACCGAAACCCCCCAAATTAGACAGAATTTGGTTAAAATAGTCAGCTTTCCCGCAGTTCATTTAGCCAGAAAATAGCTGGCGAAAATTACATGTAGATTGATTAAAAAAAAGTTTTTTAAAAAATTAAGTACAAGTAATTAATAAAAATGTGGAAAAATATTATATAAAAATTATTAATGGTACACAGTGGGGGTGTATTGCAATGGTGGTATCATGTGGGAATGTGCACATGGGAGTTCACTTGGCAGTGATGTGAATAGAAACCAATGTACCACGGTGGTGAGATTGGAAAGGGGTCCTCTGACCACGTAGCATGATGGTGGGAGGGTACATAACCTAACAGCTGTTTGCGATAGCAGGGTGATGTGATGCCAGCCTAGAGCACACTATTTAGTATTATTATACCAATAGAGCTGGTATGACGGTGTGTAAAATAATATACATATGTATATGTAGCCATTACTTAACATTTATTGCCATTACTAAGTGGTGTATGTGAGATGAGTAATTTTTTTTATTACAAGATGTGTGGATTGACATTGTACTATTTCTGCCATGATAGCATATTTTAATAAATAATTACAAATAATATTTTTTATGAATAAATATGTTATTATTGCATATGCAACAATTACCATGTCAATTACATATTGATATATGAAGTTGTATATTCAATTATGTTTTAGATATATAACATTAATATTTACATTTTTTACATTAGCATTTTTTTATATATATTTTTATTGATATTTATTGTTTTTATTTCATTTGTTTTTACTGTTTTATTTAGTATTTTCCTTTTTTTATTATATTTCATTTTTACTTTATTCGACTTTATTTAATTTTTCTTTCTTTTTTCATTTCTTGGGGGCCGCCATTTCAGGATGACTTCGGCTATTGTGGCAATAACCAAAGGTTCTCCCTTTGGCCTCCATGGGAGGACATAGACTATTTAAGCAATATAATTTTGTAGGTTTGGCTGCTGAATTTGTGTTTCTTTCATTTATTTTATTTCAAATTTTTCAGGGCCATTTTGGGAGGACTTTGGATATTTTTGCAATCATCAAAATCCTCCCATTGACTTCTATCTCCACCATTGTGGAAATAACCGAAATCCCCCTCATTGAAGCCTTGGGGGCCTACCAGGGCTACCATTTGTTTGGCAGCTAATATGTCGGCACAAAAATTAGCACAGAGATATTTCTGCTGATTTGGGATCACCTCGATAATCCCAGAGTGACCTGAATTTTGGGGCCCTTTCGGATCACAGAAATGATGGAGATTTGGGCCGATTCTCAGACCTCAGAGAAAATCAGAAATAACTGAGTAGCCTCCTTTTATTTCTCATTGTGTCCAGACAGCCAATAATGAAACTTTCTATTTGCTCTAAATAAAACGCTTTTTAACGATTCATCCTTTTCAAAAGAGCTCCTGGGACATCATATGTTTTGTAATAGTAAACAGGAGCCCTGTACTTTATGATCTTCCTTTCTCCTTTTAAATAGTCTAAAGCAATGCCCAAATAAAGAAACATAATCCCCCACATCCTCCCTCTCCCAGCCAAATAAAATGTGTATCTGTCCTTGATTGGTCAAGAATAGACGAAGGCTTTATTGTGGGTTCCCCAAATTAATAAGTCGGCAATTCCAAAATTAGCGTTTCTTATTTCCTATGACCTTGGAAGTTGACGACAATTAGAGAAGAAATCCTTAGATGTTGTCACTGTCATCTCCCTCACTCCTCCAACACATGTGCATAATTATAGACGTTTTAGTGTCCTTATTAAACACAACCCAAAACCAAATCCTGCACTCTTGCTGTATGATCTATCAAAGCCCATCACAAACTTATTTTCCTTTCTAAGACTTCGTACTGCAGTGCTTTAAGTGTGGTCCAAAGGTCCACCATCCCCAATTGGTTTTATTTCATTATTTCTTAAAAACTAGGAACATATTGCAATCAATTTATACGTATTGTTCAATCATCTTTTTTGTATTTCTTTGTTAAATCTTTGTTTTGATCACATTCATTCAATGGTTTTTTGAGTTTTCTCCCCACATGGTGGTTATATACAGTTTCCTCCTTTTAGTCCAAAAAATACTAGCCATGCTCCATAGGCTTAACATTGGCCTCAAGCAGATTCTGGCAACCTTATGAACGTACCATATATTACGAATTTTGTTTTTTCAGTAGGTACTAACACGGTACTTCTTAAATCAGTTCTCAAGGACCCTCAGCATTCCAGGATTTAGGGTTACCCAGTAGTGTTTATATAAGACTATGTGAAATATCTGGTATGATTTCCTAACTGTAGACAACATGAATTTTATTGGGACAAGGCAGTTAATTTATTCTGAAACATACAAGTGCCTACTCAATAAAGAGAGATTTGCAGTGAACTGTGACGGGAATTTAAAACTTAAGGCCACAATATCCGAGTTGGAACTCATTCTCCAATGCAGCTGAGTGGAAGAATTTTCCCAGCTTTGGTCTTAAGTTTCCCAGTAAAATCCAACAATCCCTGTGGTTTCTGACCCTATCGCCGGTTTAATAGTTTCATTAGGAATATGTAATGAATGATATTTGTTTATTTGTCGAGAGTGCTGAATTGCGTGCAGGCCAAGTGTATTTGTCCTTCTCTGCCGCGCATATTTAACGCCTTCCGTCGGCGTATGCGGAGATTGTATACGCTTAAATGTAATATTCAAGAGTTACTTTATTAGGACAGGATTTTCTGCTACAAATTGAATTATGTCTCAAATTTATACAGTTCATTTTGTGTCTCACAGGAGCCTCTTCTCCTAACTTTCTCTTGTGATAAAGAAACCCATTAGCTTCTGTCAGAACCAAGAGGAGCAAGATCATTTTTATTGAAATAAGAGACGGAATGATAGTGTCAGCCACTGAGTCCGAGAGATAAAATATTACATCTTATAAACATGCTACGTATGGGATTAGACAAGGGTGCGCTGAATAGCTGAACAGCCGCTGTAGTTAAAAAAACATTAGCACTGCAATGGGAAAACAAAGCATTAGGGTTTAAAATAAAGTCATTTACATATTGGCAGAGAATAGCAGAGAGAGAGAAAAAAACAGCAAAACATTCTGCTGCTGACCCACGCACCAGAGAACAATGGCATTTGTTAAAGTGAACTTGTCGTCAACATATATAATTAGTTCATTGTAGATAGAGCGTACAATTCCGTCTTTGTACTGTAGAAAGTGGGTGGGGGCTGCTTCCTGAAGGCCATGCCTCCTCACCTGTGACATCACTGCATATTTAGAATGTTGAGCCACGGGCATTCTATTGAGGATCAGGTAACATTCCGATTTGTTGGGAGAGTCCATTTTTTGGGGGGGGTTCCTGAAACACCCAAATTCAGTTCTGTCCCGGGATTAATACTGTCTATCCAAAGTGCATTTTGACGAATTTTTACTTAAGTCTCAGAATAAACGTTGACCTCCATACATGACCTCCTCGAGCTTTTCTCGAATTTTAGTGAATAGACCCAATAGTGTCCAAAGACCATCACAGCTGGGTACTTGATGGGATTGCCCCAAAAACTGTGGTTCATGCAGTTGTACTGATAGGTCTTAAGCACACTTCTCTGTATCGTGGTTTTGATGGATTTAAGTCTTCTTTCAAATTATATGATAATCATACTGGTGCTTTGTATTAAAGGGCAGTATCAAATGTTAACTGCAGTTTAACCACTACCTGACTGTATATCTTATATAATTTGTATTTGATAATGCTTTATCTCTTATACTATTGCTAACCTATAAAATCAAAGCACATCTTAACGTCTTATTCCTGGTTGGTGAAAAAAAAAATCCCTCGCTATTATTTCTCTTAAGCTTTCCTTTTAAATATATACAAAAATCTCGCCCCCCCCCCCCCCGTAAGACAGACCATACAAGGCTGATTTGTGAACATGGGGGCTATGTCTATTATTCTAGAAGAATTGAAATAAGCACCCAGAAGGCAGGAGGCAGAGGGATATTCGGAAAAAAAAAACTCTGGTGTGTAGAAAAAAAAGTATCTGTGTTAGAAAAAAGGCGTGGAATAGTCTCACTCGATGCCAGTCGTGGCTTTTTTACGGGCAGTAAAATACTTTTCATTCCACATTACTCCACTGCAGCCACAAGTCAGGAAGAGGAAAATCATAGCATGTGTCATTCTTACACTGCACAATTGATTTTTCTTTTTCTTTCCACCTTGCATTTATTTTATTTTTTGTCGGTCTCTACACGAGTTTGAAATTGAACTGTTATTCTATTTATCTCCGAGACAAGGACAGATCTGTTCTTGAGTGTTATCTTCCAGAGACAATTTTGCTTACTCCAGTTATTTTTTTTTTTTGTCTTTCTACGGCTCACATGCTTTCTTAAAGGTCCTGGTCTGGTCAGTGTAACCTGATGGTATTTTTTTGGAACACAAACACTGTCACAGGGCTGCTAGATTTGTGGCGTTGTGCGCTAGAAGTTAACCCCTACTGAGTGCTGGCAACGCATTTTGAGCCAAGGCAAAAGTTAAAGTGTGATTCGCTAAATTACTTGATGTTTGGTGACCTCTATTGAAGGAACACTGGACATATACTGGATGTTGGAATTGTTAAAAGCATAGGCTGTTGCTTTTTTTCCTATGCTCATTAACAGATGTGCAGTAAGTACGTTTCGCTTGTGTGTACCACATTTGGAGATTATCCTACTGTGCCATGGTGTGTCTATATTCTATTTGACAGAATTCACAGAATTAAAGCACAGAGAGATCGAGAGATCCATACAACAGAGATATGGTCTAAGAGATTGCAGCTGTAAAATGCTGGTTGAGAACACCTGCCACGAATAGAAACATAGAATGTGTCAGCAGATAAGAACCATTCGGTCCATCTAGTCTGCCCAATTTTTTATTTTTTTTTTATTTTTTTTGAGTACTTTTATTAGTCCCCCGTTCCCGGTCTTATAGCTAGGATAGCCTTGTGTCTATCCCACGCAAGCTTAAAATCCTTGACTGTGTTTACCTCTACCACTTCTGCTGGCAGGCTATTCCATACATCCACTACCTTCTCAGTTAAGTAATACTTCCTGATATTACTTTTAAATCGTTGCCCCTCTAATTTAAGACCTCTAGTTGTGGTAGTTTTTCTTCTTTTAATAGGGCTGCCAACTTTTCTTAAAAAAAAACCTAAAATAAATACCGGCCATGCTATTGCATCCATAGACATAAACATTGGCCAGTAGTCAGTTTTATTTACCTGCCTGCCGGTAAGATACCAGCTGGTTGAAAACATTAGCTACGTGCCAGGTATTTAGATGCAACAACTGGATTTGGTTTCATTGTAGGTACTACAATGTGATCATTACCATCGAGCATTTCTTCATCAGTGGTCCATCCAATGTTACAATGGATCTTATAGGAATATGTGTTTTGTTTTTTTTACTGGGGGTGTGCTAAGCACTGGCAGAATACCTGCTGTTTCCGAGCACAGATAACAAGGTAATATATGAAAAGATTACAAAGGGAAGGCAAGTTGACATGATACAGAGCATTTTTTAAAAACATTTTTTTTTTTTTTATGGCAGCTCGTTATCTAAACTCTGTGCAAGATAGTGGTGTGTGAAATAAAAAGAGAGCTCTTCATGAATACCCCCGGGGGGGGGGGGGGGGGGGAGAGGCAAGGACATCAGTTCCTGAATATTTCACAAGTTTTATCTCAGTCCTGTAAAACTGCTGAGCGGTAGAACCCCAGTTCAAAGGTAAAGACACCAGGAAATGCTGTATTATCATGCGCACCACACACCAGGACCCTCTGCGTACTATAAAGTATTTAGATTTATTCGGCTGCATAATTCAGAAGGATTTTCTCTTTGAAATTGTCTCAACATTTATTTCCAGGTTATTTCCCTCTCTCTCATAACTCTGGTATTCCATTTAAAATGTCGGGCAAACGCGCGGTACAAATTCGGTACATGGAAGACCCTGCGGTCCGCCGGATAACCGGATACAGGTGGAGGTATTGGGACATCAAACTAAGCTGTGAAGGTGATAAGAGAGTCACCTATAGTTTCTGGGATTGTATTTACAGTACTGTCTTATAGCTTTCCTAGATATAAGATGGGGAACGGGGGACTAATAAAAGTATTTAGAAAAATGAGCAGACTGGATGGACCGAATGGTTCTTATCTGCCGACACATTCTATGGGGGTCATGTACTAAACAAGTGCAGTGGGAAAAAAGTAGGTAAAACATGAGTAAAGAGCAATTTGCGACTATTTGTAACATTCTGCACTTGTTTTCCATGTTTTGCGCCTCTTCCATTTGTTTTTTTTTTGGTGTGCATCTTTCCGGCTGTGCTAATAAATTGAGAATATATTCGCGCACAAGAGCTTTGCAAATATTTTGTGAAAAATAATTCTTATTTGCGTGTGAAAATTCCACCAGCTTTTAGCGGGCGCTATCAAAAGTAAAAACGCAAAACTGTCTGTTTTTAGTCGCAATTTGCTCGTATGTACTATCTGAGTGTTAAATGTTTAGTACATTGCAACAGGAGCAAAGCGCAAAAATAGTTTTGCACATCAAATATATTTGCGTTATTTTATTTCATGCCCCTCTATTTTTCTATGACACGTGCAAACACACGGCAGCTAGAATATTGTATAAGACATGCGTGTAAATATATAACATCAAGGAAAAACAAGACAAGATGTTAGAGCACAACTCCCGTGGCTTGGTATGCAAATCAACTCACTTTCAATGGAAAGTGTGGAATTTGCATATCAAGCCACAAGGTGATGTGATAAGTAGGAGACTCTTTTAAAACACATATATTTCTTATTTCATGCATTTGATTGGAAATTTTGCTAACACAATGTATAGATCATTTAGTATTATTATTATTTTTTTTTTGTTCTCTGTACTCTGACAGTATAAGCAATGTTTAGCTTGATGGAGTCCCTTTAATGGATTTAAGTCTTTTTTTTTTTTTTTAACACAACTGGGTAATCCCTAAATGCTGGACTGGGTGTGCGGATTGGTTTGGCAACCACTGGATTAGATAGACTGGTAAACAATGTGCAACCAATGGGGGATGTGATCTCTACCCTGGTCTTCTCTTATTGGTTGAACAGTGTCCAATGTAAAATGTTGACATTCATACACAGAGCTTAGACATACAGAAGGCTTCAGATATGGTATTTTGATGTCTTGTTTTGTCAAGAAAGGATATACCGAAGAGAAATTGAATGTATAGTAGGTGAGTAAGAAACTAAATTTCACTAATCAAATGGCCTGGATGATGAATTGCTTTATCCTCATTCGCTGACAGGCCAATGGAAAGCCGGTCAGGAGTATCACTTTAGGGTACCCAACCAATCAGAACGCTACTTTGTTATTCATTGTAAAACAAATGATGGGTGACATACTAAAGGCAAACTGAGTGAGCAGATTGGATGCTACATTGAGATGGTGATTAGATGCAGATTAAATTAATGACCAAAATAAAATCTCTAGGCAGAAAAAGCTCATTTCTTTGAAATATTCAAATCTCCGTAAATTAAGCCAGATTTGGTCTCACCTTATATTAAATGGTTCAAAGTAAGCAAATAGTTTTTGTTGCTTGATAACACATTTAAAAATAGTAAATGAGAGAAAAAAGGATTGTACACATTTCAAGCGTCCTGGGTTGTTGGGGAAAGAGAGTGTTTACAAAATACAGGCTGGGGTCATTTAATTTCACGACTTTTTGGGAAAACATATGACAATGTTGCATAGCTGTGTAATAAGAGCTGATAGTTTTGCCTGATTTACCTGACATGCAATTCCCAAATTTGATGACTCCTTCTGGCAATTCCCAAATCTGCCCATTCCTCCCCGGAAATTCCCAAATCTGCCCATTCCTCCCTGCAATTCCCAAATATGACCACTCCTCTCTCCAATTCCCAAATATGACCACTCCTCTGTCCAATTCCCAAATATGACCACTCCTCTCTCCAATTCCCAAACCTGACCCTTCCTCCCGGTAATTCCCAAATATGACCACTCCTCTCTCCAATTCCCAAACCTGACCCTTCCTCCCTGTAATTCCCAAATATGACCACTCCTCTCTCCAATTCCCAAACCTGACCCTTCCTCCCGGTAATTCCCAAATATGACCACTCCTCTCTCCAATTCCCATATCTGACCACTCCTCTCTCCAATTCCCAAACCTGACCATCTGGTCCTGCAAAAGCTGCCACTTACCCCTCTGCCAATCAAGAACTCACCGTCTTAAGGAAATGAATTTGCTAAACAGAACTGCAACAACATTAAATTAATTAAGGGTGCCCAAGAGTAGTCCCCTATGACGGTTTGCCTATGTCTCCATTAAGCAGGAGGAAGAGGGAGTAAAGGAATCCAGAGCTGTGATAAAATCAACACTATTATATGTCAAGTCCATTTTCTGTAAACTCTCTCCCCATAGGTATCATTGCCTTTCTTTGATCAACCTATATATATATTTTTTTTTTTTTGCAGAGCTCTAACTCTCATAATCCTCAGCCATCTGGTTGTGCAGCTCCAGTGTACAGAACAAGTTATCTACAATTCCTAATTTTCTGAACTGTGAATACATTTGAACGTTTTCATTGTTGAGTACACTTTGCCTCTTTCGCACCTGATACTGCAACTAGCTCTACGACTGGCTGAAAGCACTGCGTTGTCGTTCATTGTCGTTCGAGTGCTGCAGGTACCTGGTCCCTGCTATAAATTCCCCAGAGAGTTGAGTGTGGACAACTGTCCTAAACAGCTCCGTAACTGGAGCTGACAATAGTCTACAAGATCGAGCAAAGGTCAAAGGCACAAACATTTCCTGTTTGGGCGAAACATGTTCTGGTGCTTGCAACGATTTCTAGTCCTTAAAAAGGAGAGGATCAGTGGCCTTTTATTAGAAACTCCAAGTTCATAGCTGAGCCGGTTCCCCGGTTCCCGGGAGAATAGTCCAAATTGATTGATTTTGTAGTTTGGCTTTGGTTTGCAGCCTCGCCTTGCGGATCCTCCAGCTGTCATGCCCGAACCAAATCAATAAAAGACCTTTTAAATGCTGTGTGTCAAACACATTCGGGCCTCCCCTAATGGCTTTACAAGGCAGGGAAGTAAATTGTCTTCTTAGTGGAAAGCTCGAAGAGAAGAACTTTTACTCATTGATCTGTCGAGCGGCACTGTCTCTGCTCTGCATTAGATGTTGCAAATATTTTAGTTTTCTGATATTTCGTCTCTCTTGTATAAAGTCAGTGCACTAGATCACAAGCCCGACTCACTCTGCGTGAGGTAGAGAAGATTTTTTATTTATGCTCGCTGTGTCTGTCAGCTGTACCCAACAGCTAACGATAAGGTTAACCCACCATGTCTTTATGCTTTAAACAAATATGTTGACCTATGCGTTTTGTGGTCAAGTTTCGGCAAAGTGCATTGTTGCATCAACAACCGGAAGTGGTCGGGCTTGACCATGAAATGCGTAGGATTTATTCTACACTATTTATTACTCCACAAATGAAGGTTAAAGAGGAGGGTGTCAGGCTTTGGGGAAAAGCATCAAAAGTCTTTGACTCCTTAATGTCAAATGCCAAGACGTGGGTTGCTCTCACTCACTGTAACCTAGAGGGACACCTGTTGTACCACATTGGCAAGGCCTATCATAGACTGCTATGTATGTCTGTGTTTGTTGTGTCCCTCGTGTAGAGGAGAACTGCCAAGAATTTTGGGCCTGGACCACCCTGATAGGTGGGACCAGTCTGATATGCTAATGGAGAGGTCTCTTCTGTAACAGGGTAAGTGAGCAAAGAAACAGTGAAGCCTCTCCCGCTTAAGTTACATCATAGCGGGCAGGCTATTTTAGCACTGTCCATACTCGGGCAGTTGTAGCTCCCATTTTGCTTTGTCGCCAAGCACCTTGACCCTGGCTAACCAAAAAAGCACTGTCAAATCAGGTTTCGCTTGGGCTACATTTGTTGGCATGGAAGATTTGTATAGCATAGCTATTTTTTTTTGCAACATTTTTTTTTCATACACAGATTTACTTTCTTCAAGTGGATTCCCAGTTGGCACAAAAGAGCAAACTAATTGTTGATGAAAACTGATTAATGATTGATTATACATCAAATTTAACGTAGCGAGAAGTATGAACCTGTATTGTGATATATTTTAAAGGTTAAAAATTGTCAGGACATTTTAAAAAATCCTAAACATCCTGAAATACCCAGATTGTAAGGAGAGGTCAGTTACATTGTACTACATAATATAGGATGAAGAGAGTCATATAGGCAAAAGCATAGAGGGGCCAGTATAATGCCAAAACGTGTGAGTATTAATAGATAACAATATCTTAGATGCTCTCAATTCTTTTTTGTCTGATAAACCATGTACAAAAAGAGACATATAACGGATAGAAATCAGGAACATCAATGTTTGTAGGTAAAACTACTGTTTTCAGGTGACTTAAGTTCTTTAACTGAAAAGCCTCTACCTCACTTTTAGTTTCTCTTAAGCCAGCCCTCAGAATGTATTTTCCAAGCTAACCAAAACCCCAAATAAAAAAAAGCCTGTTTAACAGCACTCATTACTATTTGTAACATTTCTGTAACTAATGCTATGCATTATGCCAAAAGCAATGGAGAGAGTGGGCAACCTCGTCAGGGGATTTTGAGTGTGTAAACATGCCTGTTGTATTTGGGGACATAAACTTTAAAAACTAAAAGATTTATGCCAAAGATTTTCATATGTGCTAATGTAGAAACCTGCTTCGCTGAACATCTTTCCCCTTACATGTCCCTTTCTTTTCCTACTAATACAGGACTGTGGTATTTTTGTCATCTTCAATGTCTAATTTCCAGTTTGCACATTATGCATCTTATGCTTTGCTGGCTGTGTCATCCATCTGCCAGTAATGTATGCCATATGTGACCAATTATTGTTGTTGAAAAGTTTAGGGCCCCGATTTTTCCCTTTGTTTCTCCATCTATTAAATGTCTTCATTTTTGAGTTGTCGTATATACTAATGCTTTCATTCGCTAACCTCATAGTGCAATCAATTTGCTTTTCTCTTGAGATCTATTAAGAAATCTGCAGCAATTATAGAGTCTACTCAACAAAGAGAGACGGGAATATCAAACTTCAGGCCAATGTAGCTGATTTGGAAAAATTCCCCAATTCTGCTGCAATCAGAATGTTTACTGTCTAGATCAATTTTTCAAACTCCACTACTTTGGTCTTAAGTTTGAAATTCCCATCTCAATTCCATGTAATTGTCTCTTTATTGAATAGGACCCTCGAGCTAATGATAATGATCTTGATAATGGTTCCCAAGGGGGCCAAAACGTTGATGCTATGGCTGATACTTTCTATATAGGCAGAGTTATATTATTTTTTTTTTACCTACAAAGCTGAGTGCTTCTCTCTCTGTACAGATCTGTATGAAATAAAATACATTACTTTCTTTTCGAATGCTCATTAAGAAAAACAATTCTAGGATGTTGGAATTTTTATTTTCTCCAAGTATAAAAAATAATAATAATCTGTAGGTGATAACAGGAGGTAATAACCTTTCCCCCCAGTATTTTACCACTAACAGTACGTGAGAAGGTTTGTATTCCTCTCCTTACTCTGGAGTAGCTCCAGTCAATGTTGGTATTATTAGATGGCTTTTGTACAGCTTCTTATGGGCTAATTAAGGTATATTGTATTTTCTGCTGAAACAAGGATGCTGTTAGAGTGTTTTAATAGTTCCACTACAAACCTGTGAAGGCCAAGAGCATTACCCTGTCATCTCAGTGTGTTTTTCAGAGGCACAAAACTACAATTAGGTTTAATTCTTACCTGATGTTACACTTATTAACGTGAGATCTTTTAAAAGGAGTATTTTGTGAGTGCTTGCAAAACAAAAAGAAGAAAAAAAAGTACCGTGCCTGTAATTAACTATTTCTGTGTTGCGGGAAGGCAGATAACAATACAGGGAGAGAATGCAAAATAGAAGTCAGGATTCTGATCTTGGAATTGATTCAAATGAACTGTTTACAGAGACTGCAATCTATAGCCTTATGAAGTACATCCAGGGCCAGCCTTAGGTGCTCGGGTGCCCTGTGCGGACCACCCCTGTGGGTCTCATCCAGTTATCGTTATCAGATAATACAATTTTATTTTAGAAAACAAAACATTTCTTGTTTTTATGTACTTAATTTCCTCTTACTTAATCTTTTTCTCCTGCCCTCCTTTCATTATTGCACCCTCATAGCTTACCATTGCACCCATAGCACCTTGCTGCACACATATAACTTGCCACAGCACCACCTTGAAGCACTCACAGGACTTACCCCAGCACCCACAGTGCTTACCATAGTACCCACATTGCACTCACAAAACTGATCCTATCAGAACTTGCCCCAGCACCAATTTGGCACTCCCAGGACTTGTCCCAGCACCTATAACTTACCCCAGCACCCAAATTGCACTCCCATGGCTTGCTTCAGAAACCAGATGGCACGCCAGGACCCAAACTGCACTCACATTACTTTCCCTAGCACCCAGGACTTACCAAAGTTATCAGATGACACCCAGGACTTAAGGCAGTAACAGGAGGTCATGTGACCCCTGAATCTCTGATGTGAAGGGAGGACAAGGTAGCCTCAGAAGGTGTCTGAGCTCTGAGCACCTGGACAACACACAGATATCAGTGGCCGACCTTCCACACTCTCCCCCACGCACAAAGAGGGCTGGTGACCATGCACAAAGAGGGCTGGTGACCACGCACAAAGAGGGCTGGTGACCACGCACAAAGAGGGCTGGTGACCACGCACAAAGAGGGCTGGTGAGGGGAGATCATTTTTCCTCTGTCACCCCTCAGCAGGGTGTTGCAACTTATCAAACAGGTCACACCCCCCAAAGGACCACTGAGTGTATACCATAGTTTGCAATAATCTCAGATTTGCTGGGACAGTAAGACATTTTGTAGTCCTGTTGCATCATATTCGTCTCTGTATCAGCTTGCCTGCTGTCTGTGCACATACATCGGTTAAATGAAAAGAAATGGGCTCCAGGCCCCCAGTATCATTACTTGTAGACTGAAACCCCCGACACACCTACTTTAGACTCCACCCTGCCGCATCCAAAGTTTCCTGTTTTTCTAATTCAGCAATTTTGGCCTGACCTTTTTCAAATGGGGAAGTCATTTCCCCATAGATGGGGCAACTACCAACCTCTGGGTCTCAGGTTCAACACAGTGTCTGAGGTCTGTAAAATGATTACCATTAAGTTGTGTAGTATGAGCTGCTAATGAAGTGAACATCAGGGAGTGTATGTAACGCTGCCCTCAGTCCCCGTGGGTGGAAATTTTTTATTTTTATTGTACTTTATTATAACTACTATTGGTTTCAGACAAAGCACCACAATATGTCAACAATACATTTATCGGTAACAAGAGAAAGTTACCGATAAAAACCTTCTAAAAAATGTCTCATCGTACAATTAGCTCTACTGTGCGGAGGAACTGAAAGGGAGTTATAGAATGTTCTCTTGCCCAATGTTTATTGATTATTAATTAATCAGCCATTTTTGCTACAGTCCAAGTAGTTCATATTCTGTTGCTTTCATTGTTGTTGATAGCCTGTGACTCAGTGATGTCCAACATGCAGCCCATGGTCCAAATTCGGCCCTTCTAACATTTTTTTTTTTTTAAGAAAAGGCCTCAACCCAAGATGTGGCCTAAATGAGTTAACTAAACATGTTTTTATTAACCCTATAAATATATACTTTTGTTTGACTAAAGCTGATTTTAACTATTTGTTGGAATGCTTTTGTATTATTGTAAAATAAGCAAATACATTTTTTTTAAGGTCTGTTCTTCACTATTACTATAAATTAAAAATAAAAATGATTGAGGCCCAATATGGATATCCATTGCTGAAAATGGCCGCCCACTTTAGAAAAAAACATGGCCGCCCCCTGCTCTAACCACTTCATTTAAAACATCTCCCACTAACCAGATATCACAGAACCTTCCCATTTGAAATAATATCACAGTCAAAATATATCTTTCTTTTTTTTTTGTGTGGCTGTTTTGAAAATATGTGTTTGGATACTAAACATATTGCTTTGATATTAATTCATACATAACAAATGCGGATTTCCTGAATAGAAAAGACAAACTGTCAGTGAAAAAGATAAATTACAAGCAATAAAAACTGTGTCTCCTTCTCGCCTAACACCCCCCCCCCCCCCCCCACGGTAAATAAAAATATTTATACCATCTTCCAAAATTGACTCCTAATGAAGATATAATGACTCTCTTGGTTTACAGGATAATGTCAAAAACAGGAGCCATGGAGCTGATGATGAATGGTAGGTTGCTTTGTTTTATCTTGTTCCTATCCTTGTTTAGACACAGATGTGCATATCGGAGCATTATTTAAGAGTCCCTTTTTTTCGCGTGCTCCCACATGACTTTCATTAAAGTTTTTTTTTTTTCTTTCTCAACCCAACTTGTATAAGATCCAGCTGTTCCCTGGTGGCCCGGCCATATTTAGTTTGAAATGAGTTCTGCCAGGCGCCAGATGAACCGATTCTTTACTGTGGCTTGTGTGAGTTGAAGGATGATCTCAGCACGAATTATATTTATTTACTGGGGCCGCCTTGGATTTCTAAATCTTCCTTGTTATGAGTATCGGCGGCGCTGAAACACGCTAACCAAATTGGTTCCATTTATAGGAAACTGTGTCAATAGTCAATTGCGGGGCAACATGCTACACCCATTTTCAATCGAAGCCCAAGTTCTCATGACCCCCACTTGTTAAAAGTGGCCTAAAGACACTTTCCATGTCTTATGCGAAGATTCAAAAATACATATTTGGCACCTACATATACCATGATGCTCAGCCAGTCTTAAGACGAATGATGAGTAACCTTGGCACTGCCGGTGATTGGGAACACTATATCCCACGTCGCTCAAGGGATTTGTAGCTCTGAAATCATCTACAGTGCCAACACTCACCATTACTAGCCTAACACAAATTAAGCATGCCCTTACAAATTAACCAAAGGGATTGTTAAAGTGACATCGTAATACTTCAATACACAGACCGTTTTTGTCACAGATGGAGACTGTATCAATTAAAGCTATCTAACCAGATGAAGGTGCCAATATTAGAGCCCCCGGTGTGCACGGACTAGACACAGGATTTTGTTCACCCAATTAATAATACAGTATACAATTAGAAATAAAATAAATCTTTCCTAGCGCACTTCATACATATCCCCATTGTCTGAACCCTGATGTAAAGGTGCATGTCATCAATCCATGAGCTAATTTCTTTTGGCGTAAGCATCAGCTTCCGATGCCAGCTTTGGAACCTCATGCCTGGCACCTCCAATCAGCAGATGGTCCATGACAATTGTCTTCTCTGTAACCAATCAGGTTTGCTGATCCCGTTGTCAGATGTCAGAGAATGAATATGCCAGTTACATTTTGCAACACAATTTCCAAAATCAGAGTAAAAGAGCCCAGGCAAGCACGATCGGTTTGAGAACCGATAGGATTACGCTTCTAAATAGCTCTGGGTCGGACTAAAAAAATGCCGAAAAAACAATTAGATTCATCTTTAATCTTTCTCAGTGAGAATGATGTGTGCAGTACAGCAAATAAAAAAAATAAACAAAAAAAACAGAATAAAACCAAAATAAAAATGTACAAAATAATTTACAATGCATTTTTGATTAGGACAACCAGCAAGTTGATTTCAAAATCAGTTCAGACCAGGAGTAGTTAACTATAATTGTTCCTACTTCAACTCCCGTGATGCTAAGCCAGCGTGTGTCAAACCCCATGCTGACTACTTTCTATGTTCTATAGTTCCATGTTCTATCATGTTCAGTGAGACCCCCAGTAAAAAAAAAAGTTAAACAAAAATTAAATGTTTTTTTCCAAGGCTAAAAGTTATTAAAATTCAAACAGTTATATAATATATATATATATATATATATATATATATATATATATATATATATATACACATATATATACAGTATAGTGTCCCTAGTTGTCTACAGATATACAGTATATTATTTAAACCCCTTTTTAAATAGATAATTGAGAGTACTTGATTCAGCACAAATGAAATGATGTTTCAGTTACTCTCCGGAAGCCCTCCAGCTAGCAGAGACCCCCGGGCTGTAGCCCCTAAAGCCTGTAGCTTAATCTAGCCCTGTTAACATCACTGCAGAACTGGCTGGTGATTTAAAAAATCAAGTACATATAATCATAGTAATGTATATTTGTATGTTTATCATTCTAATGGGTTGAACATAAACTTCACTGTTGCCAACAGTTCCAGATTTAATTGGACTGTCCCTTTATTTGGGGCCCTAACTCATCAATTGTAGTTCTGCCCCTCTCTTGCCTGCCCCTTGCAGTATTGGCTTGAAACGATGTATGTCTAGAAGAAGTGAGCTCCTAGCAGCAAATACTGAACAAATTATCCTCTTTTTTTAAATGTGTTTAAAATGCCTGTCTTTTTTGTGTTTTGGTTTCATTACTTTCACGATAGCATGACAAAGTATGAGATTTGCCCAGCGCATTTTACACTTCATTTGTCTTCCACTGATAAAAAAAACCAAACGTATTTGTAAAAGGTGACGGCCAGGTATTGGATTCTCACTCTACAATTAGTCAACGTTTTTTCTATAAATGTTTGTAATGCGCCGTCTGTGCTCAGAAACGAAATCCTTTTTTTTTTCTTTGTGGTGGGAAAAAAAATAAATGACAAATAACAATAACATTCAGATGTAACCTGCAGGCAAACAGAAAAAAAAGACATTGTTTGAGCTAATCAGACACAATGATGTCATTATAGTAAGAGATCGCTGTAATGGGACAATTTCTATTTTTTGTTACCTAATATTTAACAAAAAAAAAAGTATTGCACAATATTTTTTTAGCTTATTTTTGGCCAATTGTGTAGCTTTTTTTTTTCTTTTTTACTTGCAAATTCTGTGACCTTCCTTGATTTGATTTCTATGCCTAATTCACATTTTAACACTGATAACTTGCTAAAAATCCATATAATGGTTCATAGGAGATTTGATGGTGATCGGATTTCTGCTTATATATCAGCCCAAGTCTTTCAAAAGAGAATGTTGTGAAATCCAAAGGATACTATCCCTTTAAATATCTGTACAGCTGTAATCTCTCTTAAATGTACATACACCTATAATATCCCTTAAAGCATGCCACACTCGCAGAGTAATACTCATTGACACATTCTATATAGTCAGCATGATGCCTGAGCATCATGGGAAACATCTGCAGTTGCAAGGTCAGCTCTAATATCCGTTTCCCGATAGACCAGGGGTCTAAGGCAGGGGTAGGCCCCAACTAGGGTTCTACATTTTGTTCAGAAAAATACCGGCCTTGCTACTGTCTCCATAGACTTAACATTGGCCTAATGCCAATTTTTTTTACCAGCCTGCCGGTAAAATACTGGTCAGGTGGCAACCCTAGCCCCAACCTGCTGCCCTCTGGATTTGCAGGACTACATTCCTTACTCTTGGCTGAAAGAACATAATGGGAGATGTAGGTCATCAGCACATCCGGACGGCCGCCGTTTGCACACCCCTGCCTTAGGCTTTTAAATGTCTGTACCCCTTTAATTACCCATAAGTGAGTTTTAATAACCCTTTAAATGCCACAGTGGGGATCATCCCTCTGGCACTGAGAGATTAATGTTTACCTTTGATATCATCAGGAACCCATTCACAACGTAAGACCCCATCCCTGCATTTCTATACTTTATTTATAAAACACAGAGGGTTAAATGTTTAGCGTGTGTTCTCTTACGCCTGGGTAATAGATTGCTTCTTTGAAGAAGGCAGATAACTCAATTTACTAAATATAACATTGGCAAAACTCTGCAATTCATTTAAAGGTACCAAAAAAAAAAACCCCCGTTCTAAAAATACTTCACAATCGTTATAAGTCTTTGGGGAACATAATGTAGAGCCTGTGTCTGCTAAAAACTGCTGGCAATTATTGTTGCTTTGAGTTGTTATAAAAAAAAAAAAAAAAAAAAAACAGAAATAAAAACAGAGAACAACAACAACAACAACAAAATATATTTTTAAAAAAAGTATCTTTCTTGAAATTATGCTGAAACTCCCACTGTGGAGATAATCAGAACATTAAAAGCTTTAGCAATCTAAAAACCTGATTGCAACTTAATACTGTAATAAGATAAAAATAGCTAAATATGGGTATTTCATTAGCAGCTTTTTTTTCCGTTATCTTGTTTGTTATAAAAGGGACAGTTAGAGCTTAGTTTCTGCATTTTGTACATGTATCTAATATGTCAATCGCCCACTTTAGATCTAACTAATGCAGTAAGCAGAATGCATCTGAGAATGAAACAGCCAGGGCTCAGTATTTCAGAATGAGTGGGGAAATATGTGATAAGAATTGGCAGATGTACAAAGTATCTCTCCAACATGCAAGAACATAATCCACGCTTTTCCCCATCACAGCGTGCAGTTTCTATAACAAGGGTGTCCACATTTTTCCACATGGACAGAAATACTGCAAAATTAAAAAAAATATATATATATATATATATATTGTTTATTTAGCAGCAATACAAAAGTAGTAGAAAAAAGACATTGAAATCAAATGTATTACAGCAAAGCTACAAATCAATAGGGCTAATGAGAATATGGGTAATTAATAAAGTCAGTTGGGCTGCACTTTGTTGTCAGATGAATATTTTGGACTCTACTGGTGAGCTCAGATATACCAAGGAGTCCAGGTATATCTGAGGTATAATCATTACAAGCCTTGCACGTAAACTCCTTCCATCACTGTATTACACTATATATTTTTGTCTTTCACCCTATGTTTATGTTATCAAACATTGTGCGGATCTCAACAGCTAATTGATCAGGCAATTAACGTTGCCTCATTTTTGGTGATGGACAAAGAGCGCACCAACCACACCATTTATTGGTGTATTTATGTTGCATTATCATGTTTGTGTGTAAATTCAGAGAGTCACACAGGTTGTTGCAGCTGGTGAGGCGCAAGCGCTAGAATTCGCCATTTTTTCCCTTTCTTTAGAGTGGAGTAGTTTGTCTTCTTGTAAATGTGTGGATTCCCTTTATGTATTTAAATGTCTCTATCAAACTTTAGAGAGGGGACTCAGGAAAAGTTTTTAAAGAGTATCTCTAACCGAACTTTATAGCATATACATGGGTTCGTTTCAACAACGTTATTGTTATAAAAAAAAATGCTGGTCACATAAAAAAAAAGAAAAATACATACTTTGACAGGTGTACTCAACCAGGCTATACCTCACGCGTTTCGCTCAAGAATGTGCTTACTGTTAGGCTTACTAATCCCATAAATAACTTTTTTTCTGTGTGTGTATTTTCTACCTCTTGTTTTTACGTTGCTGTTCGAACTAGCCAATTTCGACTTTGGCTCAAAGATCACTGGAAAACTAATCTAAAACACACTCCTATTATTTTTTGTGAAATATCTTAATTAGCGCCGTTTAAACACTGGAATTCTATAAAATATAACACTGTAACTATTCCAGAGATAAAAATAATCCAGAAATAAATATATATATATAAATAAACCATATTAAAGTTAAACACTTGAAATCCATTTATTCTCAAAAATAGAAAGACCGAGCAGAATATTTTAGGACACTCCGACCTAATAGATCTACCCTAATATGGGAAAATGGACCCAATTCGTGTATTAGCTGGAGCTGAGTTGGTTGGATGGTGGTTATACAGACAATGCAAAGCATCTGGGTAATTTGAAGGTTTTCCACTAACATTTGGTCCTGAGCGAGCGCCAGTAAAAACATATGATATTATTTAGCTTGCGGTTTAATTTCGTTTTTTTTTTCCCCCTCCTGATTTATGGTCACTGTTTCTGAAATGCCTCTCTCGTAATTTGTCATTAGTCAATATATTTGAAAAAAAATATATATATATATATTTTTTGTGTGTCTATGAAGCTGAAGCACTGATTAGTAGATTAACATTACAATGTATTATTGAATCCTTTATAGTTATTTAAACAGTTTGTTACAATATGTGTCATTCACAGTCAGTTTTTTTCAGTGGCATCACGCCACTCTTTGGGGTTGGCGCTGTCGTCAGTGCTTTTGAAACCTGTCCCCAAGGACCCCCAACAGTCCAGGATTTAGGGATCCCCCATTGTTAAAAAAAGAACATGTATAACACCTGGTGTGGTTTAGTAATGCTTCAGGAACCATGCCAGGAGTTCTGCATATTGTTATTACAACTGGGTAATCCCTAGCTCCTGGACCTTTCGGGGTTCCTTGAGGAAAGGTTCAAGACGCACTGGTCCATCTAACAGGCTTTTGAACCATTAGAATGGGCAGATACTGAGAAGTTGAGCCCTATCTTCTAAGCGCTCTGCCTCTATCCCAGTGCACATTCACTGAGCCAGTGACATACGAGGAATAGGTAACTTTGAGGTCTTTGTTACGAGTGTATAGTTTCTATGCATGATGCTGCACAGATCATTGGGAAAATGTACAATGGTGTTGATCATCTTATGCCTAGCTAATCCCCCTCCCCCCCCAAAAAAAAAAATACCTAATGAAATTATAAACTCTAACCTAATAAGCACCCAATTAATGCACATTTTTGGCATGTACATGATCATTTCGAACCAGAAATGGGGCTACACAAAGAAATTACATAACTAAAAGTAAAATGTCTGCAACAACACAAATATTAGCAGAATCCAATATAATAAAATGCAGCCTTTTAACACTTTAATTGGGAGATAATTAATACTTTGAAGGCATACCCATCTGCTCATCTGTCTCTCACTTAAAGGGTTAAAATAAACCCCTAAAAACCTCTAAATTGCTTTGGCAAATGACACCTTTCAGTTTAACGACTCTAATTAAAATGTCTGGTCCGTTCAAAACGGATGTGTTTTTAATTACGGGGATATTATATCACTATACAAGGGTGAGGTGAATGCCTCGGATAACTAGGTTGAAAATCCCTGTCTCAGCCTTTGATTCGCCATTTGACCTTAAAGACCCTGAGACCATGTTAGTTTAAATAGATTTCGATGGTTGTTGAATCCACCCCCCACCCCCCCCTTGTACCAATTAGATTGGCTGCAGTTTTAAGTTACAGACTATATTTAAAGTAGACACCCAGACGAGCAGACTAAATTTGGAGTATTTTACCATCTTGTAGCAGGTACAGTTGATAACCTGGCAGCATTTCTGATTACTCTACTACTGAAAAGGGTGGTAAATAGACCCCCCCCCCCAAAAAAAAAAAAATCTGCAGGCAATAGTAACCTACCTAAACGATAGCCCTCACTTGTAATATAGTTCCACATTGATGGAGCAGCATGAAACTCATGTATTCAGTATGTCTATAATCTCCTTTTACATTATATATTTATTTGTTCTCCACCCCCCCTCCCTTTTTTTTTTTCTAGTGGGTGTTGTATACACATAGCTATTCAAAACCAGAATGAATGAATATGAAAGAAAACTGTCAAGGAAAATATCTTGTATATAATTACCATTTTCCAGTCTCCTCTCTCTCTCTCTCTCTTTTTATTTTTTTTAAACCAATCTTATATACTGTATGCTTTTTTTTTTTGCATCCCAAAGCCCATAATGATATACGGCAGTAATGATGGAGTGCTTGAATATATATATACGATGCTGAGGACTGACCCTTAATATTAATCGCGGCTTAGAAGTTTTTTTCCCTGCTAAAATATTGAATGGCCCTGTACATATTTCTATACTAACAGTGAACATTAGTCTGTTATTTGTTGGAAAAAAAAAATACTAAGTCTTTATTTTATTATATATATATATATTTTTTTTTTTTCTTCATAAAATGCTATTTAACATAATAATTCCCTGAAGCTGTTTCCCTGTGGTGTAATAATGAAAAGTTAAGTAGTGGCAGAAGAAAATGATGCTTCGGGGCTAAGGATTATTTTTTTTTTTTAAATAGCCTATTCTTTGTGTACTTTTTAAATCCAGTATTTGTGTGCAACGCAGTTTGCTTTTGTAGTCCGTGGAGTGTCCTTCACTCAATGTACCCTTGAATGGAATGGCGGAGTGGGGGCGAGATGTATAAAAACAAGTCCTTCTTTGAGAGAAGCAGAGCAATTATGACTGAATTAGCAAAAAGACTAAAAATATAAAATGATCAGCGTCATTCAAATGAAGAAAAACAGGCACAAATATATGTAAGAGGTAGTCGTCGTGGACATAAAAGAGAGCCACAAGTTGGCTTTCCACCTTTTTTTCCAGTCTTGCTATTGCCTCCATGGCCTCAATACTGGCCTGAAGCCAATTCTTTTACTGGCCTACCAATAAAATACCAGCTAAGTGGCATCCCTGGCCACAAGGCAAGTTTTGCACAATTTGTTCTCATATTCATCAGCTTGGCGATGAAGCCAGCCAAATAACATTGGTTACTACAGAAGAATTGTCCATCACAATGGCCATAAATCATCTTCTTGTGAGGCTGTGTTTGGAATCTCTTGAATCAAGATCTATTGCAGAAGGTCAACTTTTAGAAGTGACGGGTTTTTTTTTTTTTTACAATTTTCACCCAACTCTCTGGGCACATTGGGTGCACCTCATGGTCAGTCAGTCTTGAGTTCCTTCTTCAGGCTCTGTAGTAATTTGAAGACATGATCACTTCCATATTGCTCTTTCTTTATTATAGACACACTGTTGGGTTTACTGAACTAGCTCTGATTTTCTTAAAGAAAAGCAGAGCTCTGGATTTTGGTGCCAATCACATTACTTCGTTGATATGCTTGAAACTGCACTCTTCCCTAGTTCGGCCAACCAAAATGCTATAGTCTCCAAATTATTCTATGGTGAGGACTATGGCTTTTTTTTCTGGGTCATTCAGGGAGGACTTCAGTTATTGCGGAAAAAAATGCATAACAATTTTAAAAAGGCATATGTTAATCTTATCTAAATATATTATTATATACAATATTCACGTATTGTATTTTGACAGAATTCTTTCTTATCATTTCCAATTGTTTTCATCATTTTTTTAAATTAACTTGTAAATTCAATATGCCAGCTATTAGTTGGGGAATTGAAATCCCCCAAAGGCTTTCGAAATTGCCAAAATCGTCCCTATTGAGTAGCCAAATTGTGTATTTCTCCGCAATTCGGCTACTAGATTAAATCTGGCACAATTTTGGGCTAGATCGGGGGATAATTGAGTAGATGCCCACATTTTGCAACATAGGAGTAATAATGAAACTAGGCTGGAAAAGACTACATAATTCTTATGTAGCCTGGCATATCTAACTCTCTACAGGGCTTACACTGCAGACTTCAATGGTTTACCCCATTTTAAAGAGGACTACCCAATTGATGGCCATTTTGGTTGAAACACGCTTTTTAACTCAAACACTAAATAAATTGTGCCAGAAAGGCTGTATGGGTCTTCATAACTTTTCAGTATCCCCAACAATACATATTCACCTCCTTAAAAAAAAAAAAAAATATATATATATTTTTATATTCCAGATTTTAAAATGATGTCTATTAGTGGACTGGGCAAATAAGAGTTACTTAATCCCAATCAGTCAGCTTGAATTTACTGAACAAGAATTTACAGTATAAGATAAATAGTGGAGAGTGGCATTTAATGTATAATTATTTATTATTTAAACACAATTTTGTAAGTTTACCAAAGGGTCGACCCATTTCTTTTACATAAATGCTGAGAATTTTTGTTAAATAACATGCTGACAAGATTGTTTCTCCCTGCCACAAAAGCTAAATTATACAAAACTTAGAGTACATATTAAGTCTATTGTTCATTTTCCTTCAGACATGAAAAATGCTGTACTGTAAACATTTCGCAGCAAATTTGCATAAAAGAAACCGCCGGGAAGTAAAAAAAAAAAAATAAGATTTGACATCCAGAGAAAATACATTTACTGCAGCGAGTTCATAGATTTCAGTTACAAATCTGAAACCATTGCATACATCTATATCCATCTATATATTTACATTTATTTCTTTATATTTATATATATATATATATATATATATTTATAGCCATCCAAAAAAAGAATGCACACGGCAGTCGTTGAAATTTAAATATAAAAAAAGAAAAAACTTTACTTCCGGAATGTAAACAACAAGTATCAATATTTGGAATACTTCCCTTGAGGTATTAAGATTTGCCTTCACTGGAAGTAAGGGGCCTGCCTAGCCCAACTCATGAAACATGGCCCCACCCTTCCTCCAACAAACTTTACAATAGGCACAGTGCAGTCAGATAGGTCACTTTCACTTTGCATATGATGAACTAATCAGACTGCCAGGGGCTCTTTGCCAGACTATGGCCCCAATGAATATAGGTGTTGGGAGGTTAATATAATATAATATTACCAGGACATTATCAGCGGCTGGCTCCTGGCCTCATATACATGATTGGAGGCCAAGGGCTCTTGGTCAGCCCCATATATATTAATAGAGCTTTATATACATGATTGGAGGCCAAGGGCTCTTGGTCAGCCCCATATATATTAATAGAGATTTATATACATGATTGGAGGCCAAGGGCTCTTGGTCAGTCCCATATATATTAATAGAGATTTATATACATGATTGGAGGCCAAGGGCTCTTGGTCAGCCCCATATATATTAATAGAGCTTTATATACATGATTGGAGGCCAAGGGCTCTTGGTCAGCCCCATATATATTAATAGAGCTTTATATACATGATTGGAGGCCAGGGATGCTATTGGCAAGACCCTGTCTGCAATACTTATTATGGTGCCGAGAACCATTTCAGCAGCCCTCAGAACCAGCATTTAAAGGGGGACGGGGGTCTTTTTTTTTTTAACTAACAGGTCATTTAATGCGTGTGGTGATTTTAATGTACCCATTAAAATTATGAAATGACTGTACATTTCAGTGCAACTTGGGGAAACGTCCAACTCGCCTCCCCAATCAGGTTCCCTTCATTTTTTTGTTGTTGCGAATAGCAGGTTTTTTTGTTGCTTTCCGTTAAGGTGAATTGAAGATGGCAGTCCATTTTCGAGGCGGTGCGAGGTCAAATTTCTGTTAGTGAGCATGGAGAGGAGGTAGAGTTGGGAGATCCAATTTTATTTTTATACCACGTCAAATTCGACCTCCCAACTTTACCTCCTGTGACCAAATTTTAGTGAATAGACCCCAATAATATGTTGGGTTGTTTTTGTTTTTTTTTGGGGGGGGGGGGGGAGGGAAGAAAGGCTTTCAAATCTAAATGGTTATTTCTATAAATTGTTACCCAAATAATAATGACACAGTTTTACCAGATTTAATAGTCCGCTATTATGATTATGAACCTTGGCATATGGGGGTAATTTGTTAAGCCCCAGCCGGAGAAGATTCCCATACCAGTTATGAAGGAGAAAGCTGCAGTCCTTCTTGTCCCTCTAATTATTTCAATTATTTACTTTCAAAAGGGCCTTTTATATCCCATGTGTATGCAGATAAGTCTTTTGAATAGGCGCTTGCTCAGGGCCAGACATTAAGTGCAAATTTTAATTGCAGGTCTTCGTAAGTGCAGATGAGGCAAGATGAACTGATTAACACAAATAACTAAAATCCTTTTTCTTTTTTCTTTTCTTCCAGTGGATGCCAAATGGTTTACCTAGCCTTTTACCGTTTAGAGGCTGTGCCACGGGACGCCATAGTAGGAGGTTAAGTGTGAAGTCTTTTGATGTTAATAACAGAATTTTTTTTTTTTTTATATAAGTAGAAAGCGAAGAGCTTGCATCTTTCTCTACCGTTACCTTGGGAAGGAGAGATATTACTTTCCACTAACGAATATTAAAAGTAACCAACAGAGTTCTTAGGCTCGAGGAGTGTTGTGAAGATTGAAATGATGTGAAGGTTTTTCTAAAATTACTTTTTCATTTTGAGTTCTGTGTAGAGAGGTTGTGCAGTGTTTTGTGCATCTCAAATTACCTCATAAAAGTAATTTGGGCCTTGTTTCTCTGATATTACAGGTAAGACTGTATAGGGGGGAGGTAGAGACGTTAATTGTATGTGTTTCTTCAAGTTTCCTGTGATGTTTGGGACGAAAACCCTGAAATCATTAATGAAGTGTTTAAAATTCAAAAGTTAGTCAGCCCTAGTCTTTTGGACAAAGCAAAGACCTGGGAAACAGCAGCAATTTAAGGAACTGGTGGGCTCCTAGGGAAAGCTGTCAAAAGTGGGTTCCCCTCTTTTTCAGTACCACCCAAACGTTCAAACATTCAAAATGTTTTGATTGATAGAAGTAATACAAACCATGACTCATCCTCCCATGGGACTTGCCATATTCCCTAATCCATATTGCACCTACAGAACTTGCCATGCACCCATGTTTCACCTACAGGGCTCGTCAAGCAAATATAAGGCACACAAAAGACTTGCCACATACTCATAATGCACCCATAGACTTGCCACTGTACCCATAGATTGCACCTCAGGTCTCCCCAGAGCACCAAGATTGCATGATTGTTTGCACATTGAAATGGACCCTAATGGACCCTTTCAGACAGTGGGATCAGGGCCCATGCCCACTTTGCCCATTACCATTCCACACCTTCCCCCACTCCCTCTAGATTGTAGGCTTGTGAGCAGGGTTCTCTACCTTATGTATCAGTCTGTCTCTGTTCACCTAAGTGTATAGTTCCCTTCTATGCTCTGTACCAAGTGCTAAGTAATTTATTGGCACTATATAAATAAATGTTAATGTAAAGTAATGAATATATTTAGAATGGTACACAATTGCTACATCATTCAAATTACAGTTTTAATGAGGTGGAACCTGGCTTTCTGAGTCATTAAAAAAAATGGTTTAGTCTTAAACACCAGAATAGCTTAATAGCTATGTAATGAGTAAAATATGAGAGTCGTCACAAAAGGAACCTATGCATCCTCTAATTGGGGGCTAAAAATAATGTGAGAAATATAATCATTTTAATGAAGAAATTTGGAGTTTGGAGATGATCCGAGTGTAGCATTTTATAAAGTTTCTGCGATGTGGAAAAACAAACAAACCGCAGATTGCAAACACAGAACTATATAGAAGTAATGTGTTTAACGATTTGCAAACGCGCTGGGTTCATCCTGTGCGTCAAACACATCAAAGATGCACCGTCTGTACCAGGCCTATTTACTAAGTGTACATCCAACTCCTGAGTTTGATGAGTCTCATGTCTTCAGGAGCTTCCTCAAAACGGTATTTATTTACACTGTCGATTACTACGTCACACGATTGTACATTTCACACATCTCATTCAAGGGAAAGTAATTACTACACATCTATATATGTTTTTAGAAAGATTCATTTGATTTGGACGTGTAGTTCATTTGCCTGATAAACTACTCTTTATTTTGATTTTAGTTGACCCAGCTGTGCAAACATGATCCCGTCGTGTGTTGTGTAACGTAAGTTTTATTCCATTTTAAAAATTAAAATACTTACTTCAGAAGCGAGTATTGGCTCCATTGGTCGGTTACATAGAACTTTTATATACTGCTGTATAGTGCATAGATGCCAACAGTCCTGGATTTGCTGGGACAATCATTTTTTTTTGTAGCCCTGTCCATTAAATTCAAGTCTGGCCCAGCATTATTTCTTTCTGCGAGACATGCATAGTCTAAACTGCAAGGACTGAGTTCCAGACACCAGGTACAGACTGGGCACATAAAGCCAAGTGACTGTATCCCGGGGATGTTGGAAGGTATTTAGATGGCAATGAATGAATCAGTGATGCTCTGAACTCACATGTATTCTACCTTCTGCAGGGCAGCATGTAAACGTTATATAGTATACTTAGTAATAAAAGAGAATTAAATTAATTCATTAAATTCAGAAGGGAATTTCAAACTTAAAGGACAACTTAACTTTTTTTTTATTTACTTAGTGTTTATCAAATTCTGAATTCCCTCTTTCTTGAGTAGACAAAACGATAACTGCTCCATTTTTGGCTTATTTTGTGTCCCTTGAGCTGCATGAGATTTATCTACACACTTTTGAATCCGTTCTAATTAGACATGTATCATTGCTCCTGGACTTACTGTGTCCCCCTGATCTGCAATATCACAGTCTCTGAACTGGAAAGATTTCTTAACCTCTGCTTGGCCTGGATGATTATATTCGCTGGTTGGTCTTCTTCGCGACCGCCGGTGCTAGATTAACACCAACAAAAGGGGACAAAAATACAGAGAAATCGGCTTCCGGTATTATTCCCTCCAACTTATTTACTATACGATCTGTCTGTCGGATCAATCTATCTTCCTGCCTATATACCATAGTTGAAAACAGTCTTGGATTTGCTGGCACAGTCATGTTTCTGAGGTCTTTTCCATCAACTTGGGTCTGTCTCTGTAAATCTGCTGGCTATTGGCAAAGAGAGCCCCCTGGACCAAGAGGGAAGAGGGGGGCATGACTGCTGAGCTGAGGATACGTCAGTTATCAGAGGTTTAAAGTTATTGGGCAAAAAGATGGTAATGATAAACTGTTGCATGATATATAACATGGAGCTGGGGGAAGATGCTACCTCTTAAAAAATTCCTTGGCTTAAGTTAACATCTCGGAGATTCACCCCCACCCCCCCACCCATCTTTTTCTTGTTGTGTGTTTGTTTTTCTGTTTGTGTGTTTTCATAGGTGATTGCCACAGTAGCAGAAGATACCTGGCCAACACCTGCTCTTTGAGAAGTTACAGGGCCACACAGTTCAAGGCTGGCTTTGAGTGCCGAAGAGTCCAGAACTCCTGACTGACGAAGGGCAACCACCTGCTTGACTGGAAAAGGGTAACCGCCTGCTTGACTGGAAAAGGGTAACCGCCTGCTTGACTGGAAAAGGGTAACCACGTGCTTTTCTTCCAGGTAGCAGCTTGTGGTAAAGTTTATTAAGTGCTGGTTAATGTTAAAATGTTTAGTAAAGCTGTGGCCAATGCCCTTACCCCATTTTGTTGTCCAAGTTTTTTTTTAATTTGGTGAAGGATTATGGGCCAAACATTACAGGTCTAAGCAGTCATGCCTTGTGTATAAACTATATTGCCACCCACCGATAATCCTGTGGTCCCTTCATTCTCTGGTGTTTGGGACACTGGAGAAAAAGAGTTATCCCTCTCTCGAGCACCATCCTTTGGACTTTCCGTATTGCCAGAGGAAGTCAAAGTGAGATATGAAACTATGTATTGTATGTCTGCGAGATATACATTCTAAGTCAGTCTTGTGCGTCCGTGGTGTGTAACGCGGTCATGTAACCCCACCCTTTTTTTGGCTCCGTCCCTCCACATCAAATGTTTTGCAAAAGGCGTGATATTACATCAAATAAGTTACCTTGCGAACACAGGTATGCGATCTACCTCTCTGTCTAGCTATCTTTTTGTCTGTCTGTCTTTCTACCCAAACGTTCTGCCTCACATACTGCATCCATATTCCTATCTCTGAAACTCTGCCAATTTCTAATACTATACGTATGCTGCATCATTATTTTGGCTATAAAGGGTAGTGTGGCTACGGTGATAAACCAACCGCAGGCCAATTAAATGATATTATTAATGTAAAAAAAAAAAAAAAAAGATCCGACTTACATTGACAATATCAAATTATCACTGGTGCCTCTTGGAAAAGCGAAGGCACTGAAGCGGATTATGGAGCGCCGGGGCTGCACAGGTCCTTTCCACAGTCCTACATATCAGATTGCAAGCATAATTCAATGAAGGTGGATGAAACTCTACCAATATATTCTCCAATATATTCTCCTTATTGTCTGCACTGAATTGTACAGCACCTGGCATGATTTTCCTATAGATGTTTAAGCCTAATTGGCGTTGCTTTTTACTCATCTATTTTTTATTTCATTGATTTTATTGTATAAACATTTTTTTTAGCCTTTAATGAGATCCATTTAGATGTGACAGAAAGACAGGTTTAAAAACACCCACTGTTTTTTATTTTTTTTTCTTTTTTTTTTTTTTTCTTTCCTCCTATTCATTTGAATAGCGGCCAAGGGACAGATTTTAAAAGTCATTTTTTTATCTCCTCGCTTTTACTGTGAATCTCATTAATAAAGAGATTATTTTACTCAAAAGAGTCTTTATGGCTGAGCTACATAACCTAGACTTGCGAGATCTACTCAAATTATCACATTATAAAATGCGAACCGGCCTGCCATTGAAGCAATTCTGTTAGCCGGAGCCTGGTATGAAGCTACAAGGACCGTTATATTTTGCTCTACAGGACCTAAAAGCTCTGGAATGCACAGCAAATAATAACTATACAAATAATGGCACAATGGAATATTTAAGCCTGGCTCTTTATAAATCCACACATTTACATGATGCAGCCTCAAAACCTTTTTTTTCTCGCCCCTCGTACGCTTCATAAATTTATAAAGTATTTTTTATTTATTTTGGAATTTAGCGGTATAGTGTACTTAACTTCAGCGGGAATTCAAGCTAGTTAAATAAAAACCGCCGGACCAAAAAAAAAATGTTGTTTATTATGAGATGTAACAACAATAGAAATACTTTTTTTAAATTCCTGCTGTATTAATAAGAAAGATGTATAGTTTTTTTTTTTTTGCTGTGTACATTGGATAACCTCTTTGACTCATGTAGTAGGATTTATTTGAGTTGCTAAAAAGTAGAGCTAGTGTGTGACGGGGGCTAGTGCAGAAAAGGAGGCCCTGCTTCGTACAAAGATGGCGACATGACCATGTTATCCCAGGACCTCTATGAAAATGCATGCTCCAGGGCTGTGACAGTAACATGTAGCCTGGTCTGTAGTCTTCAGCAGCCCTGGGGTATGTATTTTTCAAGGCTGCCCCAATATGACATGGCCATGCAGTTACCATAGTCTGTGCATGTAATAAATAGAGGGGTCCTAGTTGGGGTTCAGTGATTGTATGTCAAAATGAGTGTCTTTTTCATTGCGCTAGCATAAATGCTTCACCGTCGAGTATGGAGGTTGCCAGCTGGATGATAAAAATGGCTGGTTTGTACGCGACCGTCTCGGATTTGAGGCTCTGTCTCACCGAGCTCTACCTCTGTTCAGTTCCAATCTCCTTCTCCGCACGTGTGTGGTAGGCAGACATTTGACGTCCCATGGCATCCCAATTCACTGCAGGCAGAAGTTGAGAGTTATCCTAGAGTTACCAGACTGTCACTTCTACAAGAACATAGATTTGTTTTAGCGTTAGGGCTTACTTTTAGGGTTAGTATTGGGGTAAAAGGTTACTTTTAGGGTTAGTAAAAGGGTTTAGCGGCAATAGCTGTGATGAAAGCGCTGCGAAGAAAAGTCCTAGACCCTGATCTGCTCTCTTTACAGGTATGGTTTATATAAATGTCTATTTAAACCATTTCCTATTGACCATATACTGTAAACCAAGTCCCTCTGTTACATGGAATTCCTGCCTATTGAAAAACTGACCGTCTCTTTCATATTTATTACGAAACAAATATCTCAGGAGGGATGAATGGGATTTCCAAATTCTGAAAATTTGGACTCTGTATACCTTTAGTGGTTTTTTTCTTTGGCAAGAGCGACGTGTGCTTCTGAAGAGAGGTTCAGACCACAGTGGAAAATGGACCACCGGCTATGTGACCACAAGTGTAAACTGATTAAGTGTCTGCTCTGATACCTGAGTGCTTCATCAATGTCACCTGACTCGCTGATGGAAGTAATGTTGGAGCTCAAGAGACAGACATGTAGGATCCAGCAGACCTACAATAGGATTGGAAAAAAAAACAACCTGATTTATTCCATATTATTAAAAAATAAAGGGCTGTATTTTGCACAGGGATTGGCAAATTTTTAGTCCAGTTGACCATAAGGCCCGATTAAAGTAGGCCACCCACTTACACAGAGTTTAGCTCTGTCTAAAATATTTATTACTATATTCTCTACAAGGACTTTTTGGCAAAGGTGAGGGAAAGGACTTGCTTCTCACATGCCAAGTATTCATTTCTGTGGAGATTTAGGCATCTACACAATAAAGAGAAAACTGTGTGGAATTGAGACGGGAATTTTAAACAACAGACCAAAGTAGCCGAGGTGACTATAAGATGGCCTTGATTATAAGATGACCCCCAAACTTTGGATATTGATTTAGGAAAAAAAGAGAAGGCTTGAATATAAGACTACCCTATAGGAAAAAAACATTTTACTTGTAAATATTAATTAACATATAAACAGTTCTGACCGCCAGACTTAGCCAATGCATCCCCCCCCACATAGCCATCTACCCCACAGACTCAGCCAATGCATCCCCCCACATAGCCATCTGCCCCACAGACTTAGCCAATGCATCCCCCCACACAGCCATCTGCCCCACAGACCGAGCGAATGCATCCCTCCCACACAGCGATCTGCCACACAGACCAAGCCAATGCATCACTCCCACACAGCGATCTCCCCTACAGACTTGGCCAAAGCTGCAACCAGACTTAGCCAATGCTACACCCAAACTTAGCCAACGCAAACCCCATCATAGCCATCAGCACCCAAGACTTAGTCAATGCATCCGCCCACACACAGCCTTCTGTCCCCCCCCCCCCAGGATTAGCCAATGCTGCCCCCCAGAGCCATCTGTGCACCATACTTAGTCAATGCATCCCCCCACAGCCATCTGCCCCCCTAGACATAGCTAATGCACCACACCCAGACATCTAATGCTGCCCCCAGACTTGCTGTTCTCTTCTAGCCTCCCTGGTATCTAGTGGGTTAAGCTGGTGGATGTCTGCACAATGCGAGAAGACATCCTCCAATGCTGCCCGACACTTCCACGCAGCTTCATTTGACCACAGGGTTCCATCATAGAAGCCCCGGCGGAAGCACTGGGCAGCATTGGAGGATTTCAGCATGTATCATGCAGGCGTACACCGGATCCAGGACCCTGCAGCTTTGTTATAATCAGACTTCTATTTGAGGTCTGATTATAAGACATGTGCTCCGGAAAAAAAAATCTTGTCTTATATTCAAGCAAATCCATCAGTATGAGCAAAAATAACCATGTGAGCACGATCCCATAGGGCAGGCTATGTTACTTTACTTGGTCTCACATACTTTCAGTGAGGCTGTCTTAGTGACTAAACTGTTACGAAACATGTGCGCCTTCAACATTGCTTAATGTTTTCTTTCTCTCTAAGCATTGCGTCGAATTGTCTTATTATATGGGGGCCACGTAGGGGTCCAATCGAAAGTGTTCCATAACTCTCTTATTATCCTATGGAATTCTGGGAAGCAGAATGGTGGGCTCTCTAGAAATACATGTGGGAATTAATATAATCCTTCATGGCCTTGTTGGCAGGTAAAAACATAGATTTAGTATTTCACAGCGGAAATGAACCCCCCCCCCCCCCCCCCCACTTATTGTTAGTACCATCCCATGATTAAATAACGTAAAGGATATTATTTGCTGGAATATCAAGGACAATTGTAAAAATATCATGAGAAAAAAAAAAAAATATGAAACCGGGAACATAAAATGCACATTATTGAAAGCATCTAATTAAAGACAACTTAGCCTGATGTCTGTGCTAGTTAAGACAATACAAGCTATAATTAAGTATACGATTACATCTTATTTGGATATGAATAGGGCAATCAGGAAAATTCGAAGTGGATTGCAGAGTAAGAGGTTGCTAAACCATCCAGATTAGCATTTTGTATGGTATTAAAACATTAAGACAATGTGGAGAGTCTGCGGATACCTGGATTTGGATAGATTATCATAGATTAAAGGTTACATTGTAAGAGCCTCTTTTATTAGTTATGCCAATCAAACACATTCCCAGCTCATTAATTTAAAGAATAATACTCACAGCCCGTCATGCTACATGGGGTGATGAAGGCATCTTCATTAATATATCCGAACACATGAGTAATTAGTCTCCTCCTTGAGCAATTCCTTTGAGCACTCTGGTCCCACATGATCCTTCATAGATTGTAGGGCTTCTTGTCATCATACAATAGTTTGGGGACAGCTGCCCCTGGGGAAATATAGGGTTCAGAGGACATGGGTGCATGAGTAACCCCCCCCCCCCCCCCCCCTTTGAGATAATAGCCTTCAAGTGGATCCATGGCATTTCTAATAATAGGATTTCTGGATCCAGCAAATAACATTACTCTTATTATTTATTGATGGAATGTTTTACCAGGAACAGTAGTTGTATTATAGTAGCTGTATTATAGTAGTTGTATTATAGTAGTTGTATTATAGTAGTTGTATTATAGTAGTTGTATTATACTAGTTGTATTATAGTAGTTGTATTATTTATGTTTCAGATATTGTTCAATTTTTCTGAGATCCAGGTTGATGATAAGCTCACTCACATCAAGGCTATTCAACTTAAACCAGCTCGAGGGTCCCAAGAGCTAATGGAAATTCATCCCACCCAACCCAAATCAAATCCCTACAAAAGGGTGGTGGGGTGCTCATCCTTGGTCAAACCTCTGAAACAAACTCTTTTAATTGAGCCTAGGAATGCCAAAAACTTAACTCCTGACTTAAGTTAGTGGTAATTCATGAGCAAACACCTCAGTCAAACCGGGATGAATATAACATCAAACATAAAATTAGAAATGTGATTGGTTTTTTTTGTGTGTGTTCGTCTACTAGTATGGATTTTGGTCTTGTGAGAGTATCTAGAGTCTGTACATTGTCCCCATACAATAGAATGTAATGTTCTAGAATGCAAAACCTATTTTATTAGTTCTTAAGGGTTTACACATTAAACCAGCTGGATCTGAGACCCTGGATTTATGTTTGATAAATCAACGCTTATGTTAAGATTGTTATTCTTTTTCAATCTATTACTAGGAAAAAGATGATATCAGGGGTCTATTGCAAAAAATGTTGATATTAGGGTACATCATTGGAAAAACAATCCAGTATTTGGAATTCAAATTATGCAAAAACCTCTAATTCACTGTTAAATCAGTTCACATACAACATATTTAAAGATTTGAGAAGGAAAAGAGAACACATTGATTCTAAAGAGAATATTTTGCATGTGAAATAGAAACAAAATAAATCACTCATGAGTGGTTACATTTATTTAACAAATAGAAAGGACAAATGTGCTTTTAGTAGCAAATAAAATATATATTGCAATATTAGCCAAATAGTAACTTAATAAGCATGTTGGTACATCATGCGTGGGATAGGTATAAGGCTATCCTAGATATAAGATAAGGCCAGGGACTAATGAAAGTATTACATTACTGAGAGGGTAGTGGATGCATGGAATATTATTCCAGTAGACGTGGTAGAGGTTAATACAGTGAAGGAGTTTAAGCATGCATGGGATAGGTATAAGGCTATCCTACATATAAGATAAGGTCAGGGACTAATGAATGTATTACATTACTGAGAGGGTAGTGGATGCATGGAATAGTCTTCCAATAGAAGTGGTAGAGGTTAATACAGTGAAGGAGTTTAAGCATGTGTGGGATAGGTATAAGGCTATCCTAGATATAAGATAAGGTCAGGGACTAATGAAAGTATTACATTACTGAGAGGATAGTGGATGTATGGAATAGTCTTCCAGTAGAAGTGGTAGAGGGTAATACAGTGAAGGAGTTTAAGCATGCATGGGATAGGTATAAGGCTATCCTAGATATAAGATAAGGCCAGGGACTAATGAAAGTATTACATTACTGAGAGGGTAGTGGATGCATGGAATAGTCTTCCAGTAGAAGTGGTAGAGGTTAATACAGTGAAGGAGTTTAAGCATGCATGGGATAGGTATAAGGCTATCCTAGATATAAGATAAGGCCAGGGACTAATGAAAGTATTACATTACTGAGAGGGTAGTGGATGTATGGAATAGTCTTCCAGTAGAAGTGGTAGAGGTTAATACAGTGAAGGAGTTTAAGCATGCATGGGATAGGTATAAGGCTATCCTAGATATAAGATAAGGTCAGGGACTAATGAAAGTATTACATTACTGAGAGGGTAGTGGATGCATGGAATAGTCTTCCAGTAGAAGTGGTAGAGGTTAATACAGTGAAGGAGTTTAAGCATGCGTGGGATAGGTATAAGGCTATCCTAGGTATAAGATAAGGTGAGGGACTAATGAAAGTATTACATTACTGAGAGGGTAGTGGGTGCATGGAATAGTCTTCCAGTAGAAGTGGTAGAGGTTAATACAGTGAAGGAGTTTAAGCATGCATGGGATAGGTATAAGGCTATCCTAGGTATAAGATAAGGTGAGGGACTAATGAAAGTATAACATTACTGAGAGGGTAGTGAATGCATGGAATAGTCTTCCAGTAGAAGTGGTAGAGTTTAATACAGTGAAGGAGTTTAAGCATGCATGGGATAGGTATAAGGCTATCCTAGGTATAAGATAAGGTGAGGGACTAATGAAAGTATTACATTACTGAGAGCAGTGCTGTATTTACCGCGAGGCATCCTAGGCGGATGCCTATGGCGGCAAATTTTGGGGGGCGGCAGCGCCCCCCAGCACTGGAAAAAAAAAAAATTTAAAAAAATAAAAAAATAAAAATAAAAAATCTGGCCCTTTAAAAAAAAAAAAAAAAAACCCCACCGCGCTTGCAGGCAGAGACGGAGGTGAGAGGGGATCGCAAGATCCCCCCTCACCAACGCTCTGCCTGCCAGGCTGCACGGGGAGCCGAACAGGCAGCACAGAGAAACCTCCGTGCTGCCTGTTCGGCTCCCAGTGCAGTGTGCCGACACGGAAGTGCCGACAGGTCACGTGACGGGCGCGCTGACGTCATATGCGCGCCCGGTCACGTGACCTGTCGGCACAATCGCCGGGAAGCCGAACAGGCAGCATGGAGGGACCATGCTGCCTGCCTGCCAGGGAAAGGTAAGTGCTGATGGGATGTGTGTGTGTGTGTGTGTGTGTGTGACTGTGTGTGATGGGAGACAGTGTGTGTGACTGAGTGTGATGGGAGTCAGAGTGTGTGTGATGGGAGACAGTGTGTGTGACTGAGTGTGATGGGAGTCAGAGTGTGTGTGATTGGAGACAGTGTGTGTGATTGGAGACAGTGTGTGTGAATGAGTGTGATGGGAGTCAGAGTGTGTGTGATGGGAAACAGTGTGTGTGACTGAGCGTGATGGGAGACTGTGTGTGACTGAGTGTGATGGGAGTCAGAGTGTGTGTGACCTGTGTGTGATGGGAGACAGTGTGTGTGACTGAGTGTGATGGGAGTCAGAGTGTGTGTGATGGGAGACAGTGTGTGTGACTGAGTGTGATGGGAGTCAGAGTGTGTGTGATGGGAAACAGTGTGTGTGACTGAGCGTGATGGGAGACTGTGTGTGACTGAGTGTGATGGGAGTCAGAGTGTGTGTGATGGGAGACAGTGTGTGTGACCTGTGTGTGATGGGAGACAGTGTGTGTGACTGAGTGTGATGGGAGTCAGAGTGTGTGTGATGGGAGACAGTGTGTGTGCGTGATGGGAGTAGGAGTGTGTGACTGAGTGTGATGGGAGTAGGAGTGTGTGACTGAGTGTGATGGGAGTGTAAGCTTGACGTGAGTCTGAATGATGGGGCATGGAATAGTCTTCCAGTAGAAGTGGTAGAGGTTAATACAGTGAAGGGGTTTAAGCATGCATGAGATAGGTATAAGGCTATCCTAGATATAAGATAAGGCCAGGGACTAATGATAGTATTACTTTACTGAGAGGGTAGTGGATGTATGGAATAGTCTTCCAGTAGAAGTGGTAGAGGTTAATACAGTGAAGGAGTTTAAGCATGCATGGGATAGGTATAAGGCTATCCTAGATATAAGATAAGGTCAGGGACTAATGAAAGTATTACATTACTGAGAGGGTAGTGGATGTATGGAATAGTCTTCCAGTAGAAGTGGTAGAGGTTAATACAGTGAAGGGGTTTAAGCATGCATGGGATAGGTATAAGGCTATCCTAGATATAAGATAAGGACAGGGACTAATGAAAGTATTACATTACTGAGAGGGTAGTGGATGCATGGAATAGTCTTCCAGTAGAAGTGGTAGAGGTTAATACAGTGAAGGGGTTTAAGCATGCGTGGGATAGGTATAAGGCTATCCTAGATATAAGATAAGGTCAGGGACTAATGAAAGTATTACATTACTGAGAGGGTAGTGGATGTATGGAATAGCCTGCCAGCAGAAGTGGTAGAGATTAATACAGTGAAGGAGTTTAAGCATGCATGGGATAGGTATAAGGCTATCCTAGATATAAGATAAGGCCAGGGACTAATGAAAGTATTACATTACTGAGAGGGTAGTGGATGCATGGAATAGTCTTCCAGTAGAAGTGGTAGAGGTTAATACAGTGAAGGGGTTTAAGCATGCATGGGATAGGTATAAGGCTATCCTAGATATAAGATAAGGACAGGGACTAATGAAAGTATTACATTACTGAGAGGGTAGTGGATGCATGGAATAGTCTTCCAGTAGAAGTGGTAGAGGTTAATACAGTGAAGGGGTTTAAGCATGCGTGGGATAGGTATAAGGCTATCCTAGATATGAGATAAGGTCAGGGACTAATGAAAGTATTACATTACTGAGAGGGTAGTGGATGTATGGAATAGCCTGCCAGCAGAAGTGGTAGAGATTAATACAGTGAAGGAGTTTAAGCATGCATGGGATAGGTATAAGGCTATCCTAGATATAAGATAAGGCCAGGGACTAATGAAAGTATTACATTACTGAGAGGGTAGTGGATGTATGGAATAGTCTTCCAGTAGAAGTGGTAGAGGTTAATACAGTGAAGGAGTTTAAGCATGCGTGGGATAGGTATAAGGCTATCCTAGATATAAGATAAGGTCAGGGACTAATGAAAGTATTACATTACTGAGAGGGTAGTGGATGCATGGAATAGTCTTCCAGTAGAAGTGGTAGAGGTTAATACAGTGAAGGGGTTTAAGCATGCATGGGATAGGTATAAGGCTATCCTAGATATAAGATAAGGCCAGGGACTAATGAAAGTATTACATTACTGAGAGGGTAGTGGATGTATGGAATAGTCTTCCAGTAGAAGTGGTAGACGTTAATACAGTGAAGGGGTTTAAGCATGCGTGGGATAGGTATAAGGCTATCCTAGATATAAGATAAGGCCAGGGACCAATGAAAGTATTACATTACTGAGAGGGTAGTGGATGTATGGAATAGTCTTCCAGTAGAAGTGGCAGAGGTTAATACAGTGAAGGAGTTTAAGCATGCATGGGATAGGTATAAGGCTATCCTAGATATAAGATAAGGCCAGGGACTAATGAAAGTATTACATTACTGAGAGGGTAGTGGATGTATGGAATAGTCTTCCAGTAGAAGTGGTAGAGGTTAATACAGTGAAGGAGTTTAAGCATGCATGGGATAGGTATAAGGCTATCCTAGATATAAGATAAGGCCAGGGACTAATGAAAGTATTACGTTACTGAGAGGGTAGTGGATGCATGGAATAGTCTTCCAGTAGAAGTGGTAGAGGGTAATACAGTGAAGGAGTTTAAGCATGCGTGGGATAGGTATAAGGCTATCCTAGATATAAGATAAGGCCAGGGACTAATGAAAGTATCACATTACTGAGAGGGTAGTGGATGTATGGAATAGTCTTCCAGTAGACGTTAATACAGTGAAGGAGTTTAAGCATGCATGGGATAGGTATAAGGCTATCCTAGATATAAGATAAGGCCAGGGACTAATGAAAGTATTACGTTACTGAGAGGGTAGTGGATGCATGGAATAGTCTTCCAGTAGAAGTGGTAGAGGGTAATACAGTGAAGGAGTTTAAGCATGCGTGGGATAGGTATAAGGCTATCCTAGATATAAGATAAGGCCAGGGACTAATGAAAGTATCACATTACTGAGAGGGTAGTGGATGTATGGAATAGTCTTCCAGTAGACGTTAATACAGTGAAGGAGTTTAAGCATGCATGGGATAGGTATAAGGCTATCCAAGATATAAGATAAGGCCAGGGACTAATGAAAGTATTACATTACTGAGAGGGTAGTGGATGCATGGAATAGTCTTCCAGTAGAAGTGGTAGAGGTTAATACAGTGAAGGGGTTTAAGCATGCATGGGACTTTTTTTTATGAAATAAAAATATTTCACTCCTTATACATATCTAAGTCAGGGATAAATGTATCTATCGTCTATGTTGGGGATTGTCGTAGTGCAGGAGGTGATATCATTTCTCTCTATTTTAGAGTATTGCACAGGTGCATACCTCTCACATACTTCTCACATACTTCTCATTGTACAGCACTATGTTGATCATCAAAAAATGTCTTTGGCAAAAACGATACTTGGTAGATTGTGTTCACCTCTGAAAAACTGCAAGTTAATTTGTACACTATGCTGATGAGAAAGGCTATGACAGGATATCCAAGAGATACAGAAAGGCCAGTAGTGTTCAGCAGATAGAGTACATTAGGAAGCTCTGAAGAATGGATTGTATGTGACTCTGGGGTTAGAACATGCTCAGCTGTAACATGCACAGAACAAGTCTATGATCTGAGGACATGGTCTGCTGCTCCCCCCTACTACATCCCAATGCATCACTTCAGAGCAAGCTCAAATCAAGACCCATGATAGCATACCTAAACCGGCCTCTGACTACAGCAGCCAAAACTTGATTAAAATGCTATTAGAATTAGTAAGAGAGATACCCTAGAATTGCATGCTTTTAATAATGTCATTTCTGCAATTACACATACTGGAGAAAAACTGATTCAATCTGGAATCCCAAGGCAAGCTCCTGAACCATTCCCCCACCCCGATAGCTCTCTCCGACTGCAAATTGCCACAGTATCACCTTTATGAATAAGGCTTGTACTCCAGCTAACCCCCAAAGTAAATGCATGTTATAGGTGGTATTAAGAAAAATATGTATAAATTATTTTTGATCTGTATACTGTAATAGTCACCCTTTAAATCACCCATACATTGGACACACATGGAACCACACTCAAGAAAAAATACAGAATAACACGCCAGAACACATGCAAACATTCGGACACACCAGGACTGATGAAGGAAGATCTGACCCAATATGTCTGCCTCCTAATAGAGCCATACAGAGCTTAATTAGGTACTTTATTTGTATTCATTCATATAAGCATTACTACTTATATCATCTACCCTTGGTGCCATCTTTTTAATTAAACATAACTTAATCTTTGACTTGTCTTTTAATAATTATAAGAAAATAGGACTAAGCTTTGGCTGTAGCATGTATAAAACAAATTGCCGCTGTGCATACAGAAACTGAACGGTGGTTGGAGATACAGCTATATATTTCAAATATATACTATGCCACCTGCATAGCAATTTAATATTATGTATGGGAAAAAAAAAAACAATCTCTATGGCACCACTAGATATCTCCGATTATCATGTTATCTTTTTTTAATGGAAGCAAATTTATTCACAATATTTATTCACTGTCTCTTTAAGAAAAGGAATCCTGGATTACGCATTTTTTTTAAGAAATAAAAATATGTCACTCCTTATATATATCTAAGTATAACTGTATCTGTCGATAGATTTGGGGATTGTCATAGTGCAGGAGGTGATAAAATGTTTCTCTATTTTAGAATATAGCACAGGTGCATACTTCTCTTTGTACAGCACCACACAATATGTTGGCGTACTATACATACATTATTAATAGCATAATGTGCAGGTAGGTCATACTCACCAACACTCCCCTGCCTTGTTTCAGGACCCTCGACTTTATGCTTCCACCTACAGGAATCTGTGTCTGGCTAGTGGGGGCTTAAAATGCCAGGACCACTGATGCCATATAGCTGTATTAAAGACAGCAATAGCTTGCACAGGCTGCAACCAATCAAGACAACACCGAATTAGACATGACTCCAAAGAATCAGCACTGTGCCGCAAACCTGAGACTGTTGGCATGTATGGTACATTATTAAAGGCAGATTATTTTGTTTTCATTCTCCTTTCAGTTTAGTTGTTACTTGTAATATCAAAGTATATTTTTTCATTATTTCCGCCCCATTTTTTGTATATGTCTTAGCAATGTGTTTTATTTGTGAATCGGTCGGTATTTTATGAAACGGTTAGTAAAAAAATATATAATAATAATCCTCTTTCCTGATAAACCATGCCTGAATTTAGTCCCCTTGACACTCGATACAGTTACGAGATCTGAATGATTTTTCGCTCCTCTCGGTAAAGGCTGCGCTTCAAACCTGGACTGAAAGCCGCGAGGCAAGTGTATTACATACCTGTCAAGTCACGGGGCTTGCCAAAATGAATCCGCTCGCCTGACCACATGATCATTACTGCCGTGCACACTGTGAAACACAATGCGCTGTGACAAAAGGTGAACGCTAGAAGGTTATTGGGTTAGACAGTTCATTACTAAAGATATTTATTAGGCAGAAGAAGAAAAATGAATAGGTCTTAATATAATTCCCGGATTTATTTTAAAACCTGCACTGAAAAAACTAAGATTGTCAACTAACGGACTGATGTTCTTCCCTGAGCACGTTTCGGAAAAACACCATTGAAATGGCAGTTAACCCCGTCACGAGCTAGGCTGCTTGCAGAGGACTGTGTACCGCTCGGAAGAGAGATATGATGGTTTTAAGGCTACAGGTTCAGGATACTTTGAGTAGTCCTTGCTGGGATGAATCTGGTGCTTGGTTGATATGGAACATTTATGATAAAAAGAATGACCACCTTGCTCCCCCCTCCCCCCAACTGGTTCAGGTTTGCTTTGATGAAGCAAGCACTAGGACACTTTTTCCTCCAAACTCTTCTACTGGCCTGTTGGTGACAAGCACTCTCTTTTCTTGACCTATACTACCACCAGTCTTGCACACAAACTCTTGTTAATGGGACTCACTAATCTGTCAGATCAGGAGAACAGCTCCATAGCATGCCTCCCAACTCTCCGCTTCGTATGGGACAGTTCCTGATTTAGAGGCACTGTCCTAATATTTACATCTGTGCCGATTTTTGGGACAGCGGTAGAGCACAGTGGAACAGTGTAGTTCAGGACTGTGATCCCGTATGCACAGTAGCTCTGCCTGGGTTCAAGTAACGGAATCCTAGTGGACAGGTTGGAGTTCTTACGTCATAACATGTTATTATTTAAGAAATATTGGGGGGAAAAATTCAGACTTCACTAACCTTTTATTTTTTGTAATTACTTTTTTTTATCCTTTTTATTTAGAATTTTTTTTTCTTTCCTATGTTTTATTTTCTTTCAGAAATCCACGTACAAGTCTTCAGTTTCTCTCTTTGTGCCTTTTTTCTTGTTGGTTGAGCGTCTTGGAATAGCATTGTATTTAGCCCAGTTAAATATAAGACATCGTGAATTTTATGGCAAGACAGATGACACTATCAAGAAATTCACTCTGCATAATAAACGTCGGAGTCCAAAGTTCACAGCAGAGTATTGTGTGGGCTACAAGCGACTATCATCGCTAAAATCAATTATTACGATGATTATACAGTGTACGATGTCTTGAGAATATAATGCTAATGACTAGCTAACTCTTTAATATACCCTCTTGATTTCCTAGACGATTGTAAAAAGAAAATCATCTCTCTGACAGACAATGTATTTTCTAAGCGGTATAAATCTTGTGTGATTAATAAAAATGGCAGCCTCGCACCAGGTTCAACACTGAGCATGAGATTTAAATGGATTTAATCTTGTTTTGATTATGGAATCCTGACACCGTGCTGGGTTCAACTCAACGCGTGAAAATATTACACGTGTAAAAGGAAAAATATTTCCTTCCCTGGTTGGATTTAACTAATTTCATTGTCGTAGAGGGTGGTCCGAATGGGACAAATTGCATATTCGCAGGGGAAGAAAATTTAGGAAGAATGAAGAAATGTGTTGGACCCTTATCCTTAACATATCCAAATAAGAAACCTCCAGACTAAACTTTCATTAGTAGACTAAGAATACCACGAGCCATATTTGTCAGGATGTAACTGGAGACTTTTTAGTGCTGATCACTTAATGGGGGATCAGTAAACCCCTCGGCAGAAGCTTCTGTAGAGTGACTTTTGCTTGACCATCGTACCAGTTTTACTTTTTTTTTAATCGTCAAGCATGACCCATGCTAGTGGCGTGCACACTACTATCTATTACGTCAATGACCCACTCTCTGGACCCCAGACACCACATTATTGCTATGTATGCTGTTTATATCATGATTTAAGTATCCCACTTGTGTATGGGGGCTTGTTTTTTTTTTTATAAATTGCATAATGTTGGTCCTGTGTTGCGCTTCTGCGTTATACATCTAATATTTTTTTTAGGGATCTCTATACATGAACTGCACCAGAAGACGTTTTTACACGGACACTGTATATTTCCCATTTCTTGGACTTAAATATATTGTACTATACATATTTTATTTGATGGGTCCAATAGAGAAGCACCTGGCCCTGTTTTATTTGTTTTGTTAATGTGTGATCACTTAGCTCCACCACTTTCACTACATTATGATCTACCAATTCAGATGGCATTATTATTTCTAAAACAAGTACTAGACCAGAGTTTCTGGTGTGATATTTAAGTCCTTGGTGGCCATGGATAAGTAGAATTGTCTTCGGTTGCACCCGAGAACAATGTTCTAGACGCTGAGATTAAAACTAGCTGTGTCCAAAAAAGCAAAGAACTTGAACAACGAGGGAAAGACAAAGAACAATTGTGGAACAAAGTCTTGAATGTGGACTATTCATGTTGAACATTCTATTGGCTGATTGCTCCATTTCTAGAACCAGCCCAACACTGCTCTTTATATATGAACCTTCACGTATTCAATAATAGGGAATATAATTTTATTGTAACTGATTAATTATTCTGCTTTTAAAGTAGACATTTTACGCACAATTTATTTAATGCAATAGTCCATCTTAAATTGTCTGGAAAAGAAATTCTTCTAATGGTATGGCTGTTACAAGGATAGAAATATTCTGATAGATCTTTCGGAGACATCTGATTAACTGTCCATGTATGTCTTTGGAATGGGAACACTTTATGCTTGGTGTTTGTTTTCGTATTTTTGCCAAAACATTTTAAGGAGCTCCCCAGGGAACATAGACGATGTGCTCAAGATGCTTAGAAAAGAAAGGGTAATCCGTATGAATGTTTTTGCCAGAATTGTTTCCTATGAAGTTCCTGTGAAGCATTGACTATATTGCTGTACCACTGACTTCCTTTAATCGAAAAAAAATATTTAAAAATGAAAGGTTTACTGGAAAAAAAATAAATGAATCAATGGGAGTAATTAGAGAGATTCCGGAAGACCAGATAGCTTCTGTGGTTAGGAACAACATGACCCATTAAAAAAAAAGCCAACTTTGAAGTCTTGTTAGGTGTCAACTAGTTTCTAACAATAATTTCAAGAATAAGTGGAGACATTTTGTGTGCATAATGTATCCAGGTATTATTTTCTTTTCTGCCTGTTACTAAATCAACAGCATGCACCATTCCAGTGACCTCCTCCGTGTGCCTTTTAACTAGTAGTCAAAACACATCTATCAAATACATCAAACGAACGCTTAGGTGGCCATAGTAGAGCTCGACTATGGGTTGAGTGACCTCCCCCACCCCTTTTTTCTTACGTGGCTCTGTATAAGACGAGCATTTAAAGCAGAACCTATTCATGCAGAATTGCATCTGAAAACAAGTCTAAGAGCTTAGCGCAGGAAAAGGATACCTATGGGGAGAAATGTCTCGTACATTTCAAGGTTAATTAAAACTTTTATATTTTTTTTCTCTCTTTTTGACGTGTGAGTTGACAATCATTTCCTTTTATTTCACGTATAATGGGTTTTATGGTGTGTGAAACACCTTTGCAATCAAATAACCCACATTTCCCCGTTTAGAACGTTGTCAAGAGATTTTCGAAAGGTGGAAGAGTCTAATGTGTTGAAGGTAAATATTTTGGTGCAAACCCCACTTTATTTCACGGAGCCAGAAGAGGAGAGCCATCAAGAAGTTCAGGGGTCATATGGAGAACGTAGTTTGAGAATTTATAAAGCAAACATGTTAAAATTTGAAGTGGTGGTAGGCAGACCATATTGAGTCTAGTTAATTAAATTGATGTTTCTAATAGAGGTATTATTTATTTATAAAGTATTTTACCAAAAAGGATACACTGAGATATCTCTCGTTTTCAGTTATGTCCTGGGTCCACAAACATTGCATTGTTATAATAGATAACAAAATAATATTACAAATACAAATACATTTTTTTTTAACACAGAACACGAACAAGAATTATAATGAACCGTGATTATATTTTCATTCTGTATTGAGGGATATTGACACAAAAAGGGATTTTACACTGGGGGAAGATATAATGGTGCTGTTATTCCATAATTGTGGACTCTGTAGGAAAACAAGGCTCAAGCTACTAGATTTTTGTATTGTGGTCCTAGTAAATGAAGTGCTGGTACTGGCAGTGCCGTATTTACCGCGAGGCATCCTAGGCGGATTCCTAGGGTGGCAAATTTTGGGGGGCGGCAGCACTGAAAAAAAAAAAAAAACACGCTTGCTGGCAGAGACGAATGTGAGAGAGGAGATTGGAAGATCCCCCCTCACCTTCCCTCTGCCTGCAGGCTGCAGGGGGAGCCAAACAGGCAGCACAGAGAAACCTCCGTGCCTACAGGTCACGTGATCAGCGCTCTGGCGTTAGGCGCGCGCCGATCAGGTGACCTGTCGGAGCAACCGCCGGGGAGCCGAACAGGCAGCATGGAGGATACCATGCTGCCTGCCACTAGCCACCAGGGAAAAAGGTAAGTGCTGGGCAGATTTTTGTTTTGGGGGGGGGGGGGCATACTAAATGGCAAATAACACTGGGATATTATTGGGAACATTTACTGGGGCATATTAAATGGCAAATAACACTGGCATATTATTGGGCAAATTATCAGGAGCATATTAAATGGTAAAATATTAATGGCAAATACCACTGGCATATTATTGGGTAAATTGGCTGGGGCATATTAAATGGCAAATAACACTGGCATATTATTGGGCAAATTGGCTGGGGCATATTAATGGCAAATAATACTGGCATTTTATTTTGCAAATTGGCAGGGGCATATTAAATGGCAAATAATACTGGCATATTAGTGAGCAAATTGGCTGTGGAATATTAATGGCAAATAATACTGGAATTTTATTGGGCAAATTGGCAGGGGCATATTAAATGGCAAATAATACTGGCATATTAGTGAGCAAATTGGCTGGGGAATATTAATGGCAAATAATACTGGAATTTTATTGGGCAAATTGGCAGGGGCATATTAAATGGCAAATAACACTGACATATTGGACAAATTAGCAGGTGCATATTAAATGGCAAATAACACTGGCATATTAGTGAGCAAATTGGCTGTGGAATATTAATGGCAAATAATACTGGCATATTATTGGGCAAATTAGCAGGGGCATATTAAATGGAAAATAACACTAGCTTATTAGTGAGCAAATTGGCTAGGGAATATTAATGGCAAATAATACTGGCATATTATTGGGCAAATTAGCAGGGGCATATTAAATGGCAAATAACACTAGCATATTAGTGAGCAAATTGGCTAGGGAATATTAATGGCAAATAACATTGGAAATGTGTATGTAATGGGGTGATGGAGGAATGTAAATGGGATGATGGGGCATGTCCTTGGTGTGCAACACGGGTCATGTCGTGGGTGTGCAACGTGGGTAGGGGGGGGTGCCAAAATGTTGTCTGCCTAGGGCAGCACAAAACCAAGATACACCACTGGGTACTGGATCAGAGGTTATAGGAGGTGGGGAAAGCTGGGGAGTTTATTCTACTTAGGTAGGATCGGAGCTTCCCAGAAAAGCTCTTATACACAAGGTTGGAGAGGTGAAGGGTGCATCTGTATTCCAGCGGTTGCCAGTTTATCTCTTTTGACATGGGGCAAAGTGCCATAATTAATAAAACAATGTAGGTATAAAGCACAGTGGCATAGAGTAACAGAAGGGTATTTTTGAAAGCAATACAAAATGTGGTTAAAGATGGTCAAAAGCCAATGTGATCTACACAGACCCAAAAACTTCCCGTATAATCAGTTGCACACATTTTTCATTGTGATATACTTATATTAGTCAAATAAGTATAAAACAAATATGTAAAAAATAAACAATTACATCATAATATATATACTGAAAACCGGGGAACAGTACAACGCAACAGGTGGGATTCTGTGGGATGCATTGTAGGGTATACTGAGAAAAGACCCCCAGGTACTAGTAAAAGAATTCTAATGGCTACATGGTTATGGATAAACCCCTCAGGTTCAGCATTGCAGGTCAGAAGAGATGAGCCTTAGTGGGCTCAAACCACCAATCTTTTGGGTAACAGCCCAACATGCTAACCAATTGCACAATTTCTTATGCCTACCCCGCAATAAAAGCATGGATTTGGGCATTCATTGACATTTGCAAAATGGACTCCAACTTTGATACATTGTTGACATGCAAGTCTCCGCTGCAGAGTTCTATGTCATGTGACTGCATTTTTCCTTGCTATTGGTCAGGCATTGAGAGGGGTCTGTGTCAGTCTCTCACTGGTGGGCATAATAATAATAATTAGCTCATGTTCAGGAGATGGGAATGTATTACTTGTTCATATAAATACACAAAGTCTTCCAGTCCAGCAGGTTGGATTTCTAAAAAGGCACTCTGGGCAATTCTATTAAGAATTTAGTTTCTATGACATTGATACATTAGCCACACACACCTACACATAAAATCCACCCATCTTTTTCCATACAACACCCGTGTCCATGTTTATGTCTATGCCACACTTGCAGGGTCCATGTGCCTTATTTCTTTGTCACGGGTCACTTGGGTTACAAACCCCGACCCTAAACTCAAGCTGCTTTTATTGAATAAACACCCCCTTAATTGAAGAGCCCACATGTTATTCCCAAAGGGACTCCTTTTTCGAAATTGTACAAAAATGCCTAATCCCAATCTGAGCACATTAATTCATTAATCAATAATTATTCCCCTTAGTAGAAGCCCCTCTCTTCCTTGGCGATGATCACTGTTACGTTATAGTCTGGCACACCAAACAACATGAGAAACATCTGTATTTCTGAGTCCCTAAAGCTGGGAGGAGAAAAAAGAACAGGCTCGGAGTGGCACAATTGTCTCTGAATATGGATGATAATAAAATGTTCTTATAGCACTCTGCTTCCTTTGATGTGTAATGCATATAAAGATGATTTTGCAATGCAATTTTTGTATTTGAACAGAGAAGTTTTTCCCTCAAAGCATTTTTTCAGACTGTGTGTGGATGTGAATATCTATCTGCATAGAGCTGGGGACATTATGTGTAAGTGTATGTTGACTTGCATGAATTATTACACTTATGGATATCCACTCTATATGAGCTAAAGTTGTACAGTTCCTTTCCTTTCAGTTATAGGAAGCTCATATCTCCTCTTGGACCAGCAGCATTATAGAAATACATCTTGACCGGAAACATTTAAAGGTAGACCTGCATTGTATATAATCCATAAGCATCTTTTATCCACAGTACGAACAATACATTACGGGGAAATAATACAGGATGGACGTGATTATTGCTAATTCTGCCCTGTTTGTTTTGATAAATGCTTTCTGGGATAAAAATAAATAAAGAATCCAGTGCTGAATAATAGGTTACATACCTATAATAAACATAGAAACATAGAAACATAGACTGTGTCGGCAGATAAGAACCATTCGGTCCATCTAGTCTGCCCAAATAAGGAGTAAAGGGTTCCGGTACTCTCCTATACTAGGGAATGAAAGGTTCCGGTACTCTCCTATACAAGGGAATGAAAGGTACCGGTACTCTCCTATACTAGAGAATAAAAGGTTCCAGTATTATCCTATACTAGGGCATAAAAGGTTCCGGTACTCTCCTATACTAGAGAATAAAAGGTTCTGGTACTCTCCTATACTAGGGAATAAAAGGTTCCTGTACTCTCCTATACTAGAGAATAAAAGGTTCCGGTACTCTCCTATACTAGGGAATAAAAGGTTCCAGTATTATCCTATACTAGGGATTAAAAGGTTCCGGTACTCTCCTATACTAGAGAATAAAAGGTTCCAGTATTATCCTATACTAGGGAATAAAAGGTTCCGGTACTCTCCTATACTAGAGAATAAAAGGTTCTGGTACTCTCCTATACTAGAGAATAAAAGGTTCCTGTACTCTCCTATACTAGAGAATAAAAGGTTCCGGTACTTTCCTATACTAGAGAATAAAAGGTTCTGGTACTCTCCTATACTAGGGAATAAAAGGTTCCGGTACTCTCCTATACTAGGGAATGAAAGGTTCTGGTACTCTCCTATATTAGGGAATGAAAGGTTCCTGTACTCTCCTATACTAGAGAATAAAAGGTTCCGGTACTCTCCTATACTAGAGAATAAAAGGTTCTGGTACTCTCCTATACTAGGGAATAAAAGGTTCCGGTACTCTCCTATACTAGGGAATGAAAGGTTCCGGTACTCTCCTATACTAGGGAATAAAAGGTTCTGGTACTCTCCTATACTAGGGAATAAAAGGTTCAGGTACTCTCCTATACTAGGGAATAAAAGGTTCTGTTACTCTCCTATACTAGGGAATAAAAGGTTCTGTTACTCTCCTATACTAGAGAATAAAAGGTTCTGTTACTCTCCTATACAAGGGAATAAAAGGTTCTGTTACTCTCCTATACTAGGGAATAAAAGGTTCTGTTACTCTCCTATACTAGGGAATAAAAGGTTCTGGTACTCTCCTATACTAGGGAATGAAAGGTTCTGTTACTCTCCTATACTAGGGAATAAAAGGTTCTGTTACTCTCCTATACTAGGGAATAAAAGGTTCTGTACTCTCCTTTACTAGAGAAGAAAATCTTCCAGTATTCTCCTATACTAGAATATAAAATATTCAGTTACTGCTCTAAACTGAAGAATAAAAGGTGATACTACTATCCTATACTAGCAAATAAAGGTTCTACTTCCTATACTAGGGAATACAAGTTTCTGTAAAAAAAGGAAATTTACTTCTACTCAGCTCATGTGGGCAGTCCTGGCTTCTGGCTACTGCTGTAAATTCACAAATTCATCTAACTGTGAGTTTTTTTTTAATATTTTAAGCAATGTAATATGTAAACATACATTTTCAAGTACTTTAAAAGCACATTAATATACATTTACATTTGGAAGACTCATTTTCGGTGACAGACAGTCCAATTACATCTAGGCTTGCCACCCAGCAGGTATTTTACCGGCAGGCCGGTAAAAAAAATGGCTTGCTGCCAATGTTAAGTCTATGGAGGTAATAGCAAAGCCGGTATTTTTTTGTGGAAAAGGTGGCAACCCTAATTACATCACATTTATTAGTGATAGTGAAACTAGCACATGTAAAAAGGGGGTGTCATCAGGTCATAGAGGAGCAGTGGATCCCTATTATGATTTTCCAAAAGATACTGATAACTGGCACTTGCACAGCACAGTTGCATTATACCCCCTAGAGAATCAGCCGCTTTCTTACCCAATATATTTCTCTGTGATTTAAAGATCCCTTTTTTTTAAACCTCGTACTTAGAGTGCTTTCATCTTGAAATGACACTGTACGGCATTAAGATATCTGTAACACTGCATAGTGCAATATTTATTTTTGCTCTTCTGCTGCCGTACAGCATGATTAAAAACCACACTATAAAACAAAGATTAAGCTGTGTGTAAAATACACTGTCAAAGAAATGACACATTTAATACGCCACAAAGCGCTATTATTAAAAGAAGACAATAAACCCGTGTGCATCATAATGTGTGCGATAAAGCCTCTGATTTGAGAAGGGTAGAGCTTACACAGTCAGTTGTACAACAAATAATGTACAATTATTTAAGATTACGCAGTCAATTTGTTATAATTTAAAACAAGCAAGCCTATTAGATCAGGGACAGTTGTTAGATCATGTATATATTGGAAAAGCAAAACACCTTTACTAACAATCTGTGTTTCCCAGGGAGAGTTAGGAAGCAGTTATTTTGCATACTAAATTTTTTTAATGGGGCTAAAGATGACTTTCAGTGTCATTTAAATGTTGCGCTAATCAAAAGAGATTGAGCCGTTAGCAATTAGCGTGTACAAGGGACATCTCATGGACCAGTGAGAGATGGTCCGGGATTGGTGTGTGCATGTGTCAATCATGCAGCACACAGACAGTAGCGCTAGAGGAGATAAACATTCCCTTCCCAGATGGAGGTGTGTTCAGCGTCTCACCAGTCTGCACTGCCAGGTTATGTGAACCAGTTTAGCAGCATGGTAGGCTTTTTGAGCAGTGCTCCATGGGATTGCTGTATAATGTGGAGACGGCCAACTTGGAATTGAAAAGCACCATTTTTCAACCCTGAGTTTCCCCGCCTCTGTTATTGTAGAAATTAATATATAATAAAGGCAGTTACCAGCCGTCATCGGTATTTCCTGATTTGATAGATAAACTTCTGGCATCTGCAGAAGGAGTCGAGTGATGACGAGTGCCCACTGCGCCCAAGGCAAAACTTACCAGGAAATGAGCTTAATGGAATTTGGTGTACGGATTTCCAAAATAGTTAACAGGCAGTTTAGGAAATAATAACATGGTGTAAAGAAAATGTATGACGGTAGAGACACGGCAGAATGAAAGTAACAGCAAACGTTAAAATTAAACTAGAATTGGAATTTCGGCTTTGCTGTTGTTTAACAGTAACCTTTTTCTGCATTTCTATTTTTTTTTTTTTTAAAAAGCTGATAATTAAATGTTCCATAAATACATACCAATTAAGCGTACTAATGTAGGGTAGAACGCTTTGCATCAGAAATCAATAGACTGGAGTTAAAGAAAAACAGCCCTTGACATATTACATAACCGTCTTGAAGTTTAAGTTCGATGCTTTTTCTTTATTAGTGCTTTATTATTGGACTGATTTGTGCCTTGTGACTGTGCTTCAAATTCCTGCCATCCTCCCCCCCTCTAATCCAAAAATTGGAGAATTGGACAGTGGGGAGTGCAGTATTGTAAACAAGCAATGAAGGGTGTGCATGACTGTATACAGGAGAGAATCGTAAGCAATGTTAGTGGGCATCTATATCCTTTAAGGGTCCTGCGTGTTCAACCATAAAAATAAAAAGTTGCGGTCAGCAGAAATGTGTGCTGGACATAACTTTTCCAAACTATTTTGTCCCCTGTCTTCTCAAACTCTCATAAACTTTAGAATGTTTGAGTGGCCAGACACAATCAAGCAATGCAGACATGAGCAGGCATCTTGAAGATCATCACTCGCCACAAGGATAGCGCCAACTCAAGAGATTAAATACATTTTTACAAAGACCAAAGAAAGCCAGAATACGTAGAAGAGTATATATTAGCTTTCAGCAGTGCCGCATTAACAATGGGCAAAGTGGGCACATGTCCAGGGCCCACTGATAAAAGGGGGCCCACAATTGCACACTGGGAGAGAAATGGGCAGGCTTCTATGATAGTTCTTTGCGGATGATTCACCGCTGACAGTTCAGCATTCAAGCTGCTGTGCTGAACTGTCAGCGGTGAAAGGCATGCAGAACTTCAGCACGTAGAACATACACCTCCCCTAATAAATTAATCCCTCCTAAAAATTACCCCCAACCTTAACACTAACACCTCCAAAACTAATACTCCTAATGCTAACACTACCCCCAAACCCTAATACTAACACTACCCCCAACCCTATTACTAACACTACCCCCAACCCTATTACTTACACTACCCCCAAACCCTAATACTAACACTACCCCCAAACCCTAATACTAACACTACCCCCCAAACCCTAATACTAACACTACCCCCAACCCTATTACTAACACTACCCCCCAACCCTAATACTAACACTACCCCTAAACCCTAATGCTAACACTACCCCCAAACCCTAATACTAACACTACCCCCCCAAACCCTAATACTAACACTACCTCCAACCCTATTACTAACACTACCCCCAAACCCTAATACTAACACTACCCCGAACCCTAATACTAACACTACCCCCTAAACCCTAATATTAACGCTATCCCCAAACCCTAATACTAACACTACCCCGAACCCTAATACTAACACTACCCCCTAAACCCTAATACTAACACTACCCCCCAAACCCTAATACTAACACTACCCCCAACCCTATTACTAACACTACCCCCAAACCCTAATACTAACACTACCCCCAAACCCTAATACTAACGCTACCCCCTAACCCTAATACTAACACTAACCCGATCCCTAATACTAACACTACCCCCAAACCCTAATACTAACACTACCCCCTAAACCCTAATACTAACGCTACCCCCAAACCCTAATACTAACAATACCCCAAACCCTAATACTAACACTACCCCGAACCCTAATACTAACACTACCCCCCAAACCCTAACACTAACCCCCCTGAGCCCTAATACTAACACTATCCCCCCAGTAGACTAATACAATAATACTAAAACCTAAACCCGAATAATACTCTTGTGCGATGAACTGTCCCGTGAAGAAAGGTCCTGGCGATGAGCTCTCACGCAATGAACAAGCCGTCGCGCGAGAGTTCACAGTGAAGCAGCTGCGTTGGAGCACTGTCCCATCCCCAATGGGCAGGGCCATGAGTCTCGCCTTCTACACCCTCTCACTCTCTCCATTGTGGGGAAAGAATGAAGAATGCCCAATGAGCCCAAGGCAAAACATTTACCAGAGTTTATACCGGATAAAAAAGGTTCATAAACTTATAGCTATTTTTTTTTAAATTCATATAATGAAGAATTAAAGGACAATTGTAGCAAAAAATGAAGTTATGTTTAAGATTGCATCAAGTGTAGATGATTACATTAAAATTTATTAATGAAATAATATGTATAAAGTATCGTATTGAGCCCTTTATACTCCAAATAGCCCTCTATACTCCAAATAACAGGAGGCAGATATATTGTTTAGAATCTTGGGTCAGATGGGTCAGATCTTCCTTCATTAAACCCAAGGTGAGTGAAGATCTGACCTAACATGCTAAACAACATGTCCGCCCCCTGATAGAGTTATACAGAGCAAAGATTCTAAGCAACATGTCTGCCCCCTGATAGAGCTATACAGAGCAAAGATTCTAAACAACATGTCCGCCCTCTGATGGAACTATACAGAGCAAAGCTTCTAAGCAACATGTCCGCCCCCTGATAGAGCAAAGCAGTGCAAAGATTCTAAACAACATGTCCTCCCCCTGATAGAGCTATACAGAGCAAAGATTATAAACAGCATGTCCGCCTCCTGATAGAGCTATACAGAGCAAAGATTCTAAACAACATGTCCGTCCCCTGATAGAGCTATACAGAGCAAAGATTCTAAACAACATGTCCGTCCCCTGATAGAGCTATACAGAGCAAAGATTCTAAACAACATGTCCGCCTCCTGATAGAGCTGTACAGAGCAAAGATGACTTAAAAAGGTACTTTATTTGTATTCTTTCATTAAAGCATTTATATTTAAAACACCTACAGTTGATGCAATCTTAATTAAACATAATTTCATTTTTTACTGACAGTTTTCTATTTAATATGTATGGACTTAAGTGTCAAGGCTTCTAAAACAAGCCCCATGCACCAGAATATGCCTTTCAAACCGGAAAGAGGCCGAAACTTGCCTATAAATAGCTGAGATGCAGACAAGGAGATTTGCATGAAATAGTAAAAACTCGGGACGAAGAAAGGAAATATCAACTACACAATAGGAATCGAGTAAATTTCAAATAACAATAGGTCAGAGACGAAGCCTTCAGGGAACAGTGGCGGTATAACAGACGAGATGAATAAAGTATCATTGAACAAAAGAAGTGGCGCCAATCAGCAGGAAATGAACTGGGATCAACCAAGTGCCGTAATTCAGAACTTACAATAGAATTTAGATGAGATAATACAATCCGGTGGTCATTGATAATCAAAAGCTGAAGTGATATCATGAATCAACGTGCAGAAAATGACCAAAATCAGCACCCGGTTTTTATGCTGATTTTATTGTCTTTCCGTTTTGCATAGACTGCATGTGATTAGAGTTAGGGATGCTTTCAGTAGGAGATACAGGTACGTCCTTTCAACAGTCCCCTGCTGCAGCTAAGATAGAGCAAGGTTATAGATGCAGTTCCCATGTTTTGGGGGGGGGGGCTCTGTGATCTAGGATACGGATTGTGGAAGCTCTCTAAATGATCACACCTTCCACTTCCATGGCAATATGTTTTAACATGGTATCTAGGTTTTATGCAGGCATTTCAAAAGGTGGAAATTTGAAATAATTCTCTAGTTTGTAAGCTCTGTGAGAAGGGCTCTCTACCTCATGACTCAGTCTGTTCCTCTAGATTGTAAGCTCTGCAAGCAGGGTTCTCTACCTCATGACTCAGTCTGTTCCTCTAGATTGTAAGCTCTGTGAGCAGGGCTCTCCACCTCAGGTATCAGTCTGTTCCTCTAGATTGCAAGCTCTGTGAGCAGGGCTCTCTGCCTCATGTATCAGTCTGTTCCTCTAGATTGTAAGCTCTATGAGCAGGGCTCTCTACCTCATGTATCAGTCTGTTCCTCTAGATTCTAAGCTCTGTGAGCAGGGATCTCTACCTCATGTATCAGTCTGTCCCTCTAGATTGTAAGCTTGGGAGCAGGGCTCTCTACCTCATGTATCAATCTGTTCCTCTAGATTGTAAGCTCTGTGAGCAGGGCTCTCTACCTCATGTATCAGTCTGTTCCTCTAGATTGTAAGCTCTGTGAGCAGGGCTCTCTACCTCATGGACCAGTCTGTTCCTCTAGATTGTAAGCTCTGTGAGCAGGGCTCTCTACCTCATGTATCAGTCTGTTCCTCTAGATTGTAAGCTCTGTGAGCAGGGCTCTCTACCTCATGGACCAGTCTGTTCCTCTAGATTGTAAGCTCTGTGAGCAGGGCTCTCTGCCTCATGTATCAGTCTGTTCCTCTAGATTGTAAGCTCTGTGAGCAGGGCTCTCTACCTCATGGACCAGTCTGTTCCTCTAGATTGTAAGCTCTGTGAGCAGGGCTCTCTGCCTCATGTATCAGTCTGTTCCTCTAGATTGTAAGCTCTGTGAGCAGGGCTCTCTACCTCCTGTAGCAGTTTGTTCCTCTAGATTGTAAGCTCTGTGAGCAGGGCTCTCTACCTCATGTATCAGTCTGTTCCTCTAGGGACCTACACAATATTAGACAGGTGGTCACAATGTTATGACTGATTGTTATATATATATATATATATATATATATATATATATATATATATATATATATATATATATATATATATATATATTATAGAACACTTCTTAGCAAAGAAGACATATATATATATATTTTTTTTAAAGAAACTTACCAATTTTGGGCTATTTGATGGGACAATTTTTGGGCTCCATGTACCATATGTGTTAACCCCCCTACCACCACCATTTTTACCTGTGGTAGATCTATGCACTCTTAGTTGTAGCTCATGGATCCTTACTCCAGTGGGTTATAAATGAACATCAGGGAAATAAGTGGGGAGAGATGTCCATGGTCCTGTTGCTTAGTCTTCCAAGCAAAAAGGACAACAGACCATCTTCCAATACACTGACAGCCAGCATTAGTGTTATTCGTATCAGTGTCTAGTTCTGTGCTGAAATATCTGCAGATAGAGTAACTACTGGCGAATACGTCAAAGGAAATGAAGGCAGAGTGAACTGGATAATATACAGTTGGCTCTTTAAAGAAGTTGGGGTTTATGTATCAAGAACAATTGAAGGGCAAAGTTATATCAAATATAGAAATCAACAGGAACTTTTAGACCTTAGCATTGGAACGTCCGCAGTCCCCATGCAATGCTGTCTGTGGTGTGATGCCATGGCAGTATGCTCTATATAGTACATTGCACACTCACAGGACTTCTGGTCACGCTCACACTTCCGTTTCATTGCTAGTAACAGCTGTGACACATCCTCTTCATAACCCTTTGCTGGCTGAGCAAGGCGTAGCCTGCAGTCTGGCAACTTGCAGAATTATTTACCAACTCAAAGTGGGCTATTCAATAAAGTCTGAGTTTGGAGTTTCAAGATGAGAGTTAAACTCAAGCTTCTAGCTCGGACAGATTCAATGCTCCTTGTATTCCTCCATTTCGACCCCGCATTATTTACTTATGATAAATTTTGTACTCTGTTAAACAATTTGATAAATTACACATAGACACAATTTAATATTTAGAAGATAAGTGTATAACCTAATAAATCCAAATAAAGATATATAGTTTTAAAAAAGTGCATGTAAGATTATGTATGTCTATCTGAAAGTGTGTGATTTTGTGTGTATGTTTGACTGTGATTCTGTGTGTGTGTATTTGAATCTGTGTTATTGTGTGACACTGTGTGACTCTGTGTGCATTGTGTGTGTAAATGACATTGCGTGTGCGTGTGTACACTGTGTGATAGTGTGTGTGTGTATATGTGTGTGTATATATATATACATTTAATTTTCTCAATGACAAAACTTAGACACCCCTGCTCTAAACACTGCATTTCCTTTTTGTACCTGTTTTGACAATTCTGAAACTATATTCTGCTTTGGCAAAAAAAAGCTGACATACATCGAATTGAGCTAAAGTTCTGTTCTGGTGCAAAGCACACATTTGGTTTAGTCTTGTACTAGAACCATTCCAATCTCCCTGACCCTTTTTGTGTAATCATTTGTAGCCCTTGCTAGTTTTAATTCTCACCAGCCCACTGAATGGACATTTACCGTGGCTATTAAACTTCCACTCGTCGGTTATCAGATGCTGGGTCTGAGTCACGTCTAGTTTCAGAATTAGTCATTTTAACGATCCACCCCAAAATGAAGACATCTTGCTTTAAAGTTGTGTTAGGTCGCAGTTTGCTTCTGTAACTCTGCAAACACCTGGATCAGCAGTTTGGCTGTAGAAAATGTTCTGCAAAATGTCTTACCTCAAAGTACTTTCAGAGAGGTGTGCGGTTGTAAAATAAAGGCGACCAATAAGCAAAATCAATTGTGGATGTTTTAAATAAAGATAATTTCATGAAATAATCCAAATAAACTACCTTATTAAATCCTCTTTGCTCCACATAGCTCTATCAGGGAGCAGACATGTTGTTTCGAATTTTATGTCAGCACTTCCTTCATCTTGACACTCAAAATTCCGAACAACATGTCTGCCCCCTGAGATAACTATATGGAGTAAAGATTCTAACCAACATGTCTGCCCCCTGAGAGGACGATATGGAGTAAAGATTCTAACCAACATGTCTGCCCCCTGAGAGAACTATATGGAGTAAAGATTCTAACCAACATGTCTGCCCCCTGAGAGGACGATATGGAGTAAAGATTCTAACCAACATGTCTGCCCCCTGAGAGATCGATATGGAGTAAAGACTCTAACCAACATGTCTGCCCCCTGAGAGAACGATATGGAGTAAAGATTCTAACCAACATGTCTGCCCCCTGAGAGAACTATATGGAGTAAAGATTCTAACCAACATGTCTGCCCCCTGAGAGGACGATATGGAGTAAAGATTCTAACCAACATGTCTGCCCCCTGAGAGATCGATATGGAGTAAAGATTCTAACCAACATGTCTGCCCCCTGAGAGAGCCATATGGAGTGAAGATTCTAAACAACATGTCTGCCCCCTAAGAGAGCTATATGGAGTGAAGATTCTAGACTACATGTCCCGCCCCTGAGAGAGCTATGGAGTGAAGATTCTAAACAACATGTCCGCCCCCTGAGAGAACGATTTGGAGTAAAGATTCTAACCAATATGTCTGCCCCCTGAGAGAGCTATATGGAGTAAAGATTCTAACCAACATGTCTGTCCCCTGAGAGAACGATATGGAGTAAAGATTCTAACCAAGATGTCTGCTCCCTGAGAGAACGATATGGAGTAAAGATTCTAACCAACATGTCTGCCCCCTGAGAGAGCTATATGGAGTAAAGATTCTAACCAACATGTCCACCCCCTGAGAGAGCTATATGGAGTAAAGATTCTAACCAACATATCTGCCCCCTGAGAGAACGATATGGAGTAAAGATTTTAACCAACATGTCTGCCCCCTGATAGAGCTATATGGAGTAAAGATTCTAACCAACATGTCTGCCCCCTGAGAGAGCTATATGGAGTAAAGATTCTAACCAACATGTCTGCCTCCTGAGAGAACAATATGGAGTAAAGATTCTAACCAACATGTCTGCCCCCTGAGAGAACTATACGGAGTAAAGATTCTAACCAACATGTCTGCTCCCTGAGAGAACTATATGGAGTAAAGATTCTAACCAACATGTCTGCCCCATGAGAGAACTATATGGAGTAAAGATTCTAAACAAAGTGTCTGCCCCCTGAGAGAGCTATTTGGAGAGAAGATTCTAAGCAACATGTCCGCTCCCTGAGAGAGCTATTCGTAATAAAGAGGGCTCAGAAAGATACTTAATGGTATACTTTCATTAAAGTATTTCTATTTTTAAATATCACTTCATGCAATCTTTGAATTAAAAATAAGTGAATTTTTTAGCCTACAGTTGTCCAGTAACTCAAAGTGATAGCAAACTCTCATTGATTCCACGGCATACAATACATATAATGATACATTAAATAATATATTGTAATGCCCATTTTTAGAAAAAAAAGGCTTTATCCAGATGAAAAACATGTGATTATTCTTACTTTCAGGTACGTCCATGGAATTGCGTATAACACATTTGTCGCTCACCCTCCTGATCTTGGCCCCAGCAGGTTGTGGGGATCATGGGCTGCCTTCCTGATCTCTCAGTCTTGAAGTGCCCATCTTTGTGCAGCCTGGCGTGCATGGGTGGTCTCCCACAGCATTTCAGAAGCACGGTGGTCATCTTTGTGGAGACTGTCCTTTCCCTATGCGGGTTTCAGTAACATAGAGATGGCGCCAAGCACCATTTTCAAAGTTTTTTTTTTTTGTTGTTTTGCACACCCCATTTCATTCTTTTGGGGCATGTACAATTCTGGTGATGGAAGGTGATTGAGCCAATTGCTGACCCTGCCACTTACTACTGGGAGAAGAGGAAATGGGATGTGAATGGGCCAACCACCTGACAAACTAAAAAAAAATTAAACCAATTCTCATGTCAGCTAATTAAGGTGAAGTCTCTAGCTTCTACAGAAAGTCCGACAATTACCTGATGAAGGACTCATGAAAAAGGCAAACTGATATTGTCTGTGCCTTATTTTCTCACACTCCCTGTCAAGGGTTACAGGAATACACACACAAAAAAGTCCTATTCAACCTGTTTAAAGCTAAAAACACCTACAGAGTTCTCTTTTTCTCTTTTCTGCAACTGAAACTTTGTAGCGTTTGTAGATCAAAGTGAAAGTACATTTCCCACCTGCCTGGGATCGACTCAGATTCTGACTGAACACAATCAATCTGGTTGTAAAAGCTTTAGACCTTATATGGTCCTTAACCCCCGTCTCAGGTTAACATTATCCCTTAATAGAAGCAAACGTAAAAATGATAGAACACTCAGCTCTTCCTTGCTGGGTAACTCGGTGGCAGAATCTGAGTGGGACCATCACATCATTCATTTATCTCTCTGAGGTCGATCAAATGAATACCATTGAATTGGGTAATACCAGGGGAGGCCTGGCAACTGTTGACCTTTGGAGGATAAACATTTAGTTGGACTTGTTGTGACTTCATCAGCCCACCTGATATCGGAGATAGACACACACATACACATACAAGACAGATTTGCTGAAAGATAACATACAGAAATTGGTTGGCCGACAAGACGGTTGGATGGAAAGATCAAAAGTGACTGACTGGGTCATTTAATAGTGAAAAATTGTACAGCTCAAGCCCATTCAGAGAGTTTAGAGAGCATCATGTGGGGCAATTGTCCCTCTGCCCCCTTTGCCAGTCCTCCCCTGGGTACATCCTCAGTACATATTTGAAAACCTGACAATATCTTGTGCACCATTAAACACTGTTAATTATTCTTACGTGCTAGCAGTAAGAGGGAGCTAGTGACTAAACCATGCACCCATCAGCCAAACGATTATGACCGGTGGCAAGTCGGCAGAGGCAGTGTGATGCTTTGGACTGACAGGTGGCAAACCAGTGGAGGCAGTGTGATGCTTTGGGCTGACAGGTGGCAAGCCGGCGGGGGCAATGTGATGCTTTGGACTGACAGGTGGCAAGCCGGCGGAGGCAGTGTGATGCTTTGGACTGACAGGTGGCAAGCCAGTGGAGGCAGTGTGATGCTTTGGGCTGACAGGTGACAAGCTGGCGGAGGCAGTGTGATGCTTTGGGCAATGTTCTGCTGGGAAACCTTGGGTCCTGCCATTCATGTGGATGTTACTTTGACATGTACTACCTACCTTAGTTTTTCTTCTTAAAAGATGAAAAACTACCACAACTAGAAGACATAATCTTACATTAGAGGGGCAAAGATTTAAAAGTAATATCAGGAATTATTACTTTACTGAGAGGGCTGTGGATGTATGGAATAGCCTTCCAGGACTTAAAGAATCTGCTGCTAACGTCTTGGTGCCAGTTACCCCAGCACACCTTCAGAGGTCTAGTGGAGTCCATGCCTTGACGGGCAGTTTCGGCTGACTTGTGTACTTCACAGTATCTTAAAAAGCACATGCCATTTTATCCTCATGCACTTTTCAATTTTATTTCTATAGCAGAAGCAACAAGTTCATGCCATGCTTTCACCACCCTCTCGTTGAGTACATCAAAGCATCTGACTTTCTAGCTCAGTGATGCCTAACCTGGGCACTGCAGATGAAGCCTTATGACTCACTGAGCATCATAGGGTATGTAGTTCCAAGGCATCTGCAGTGCTAAGGTTAACCATCTCTGATCTAGTTGCAAACTATGCTGTCTGGTCGGGGCATTTCCCTCCTATATCTTTTCTCATCATTACTTGTACAGTAAATGTGTGTAATTCTCCATTGCCGTACCAGCTTGAGTAAAAGATATATATTTCCCCATTTTACCTGAACCCTATACTATTTTGTGTAATTGGCTCTTGTGAAAGATAGCATCAGCCTTATCTATAAGTATCTATGATTCCGGCACCTTCTTTTACAACATACTGTAGTAATGAAATCATTACTATATTACTATATTAGCCCTGGCAATTTACCATGGTGCATCCTATACACACTGTGCAAATAGCCAAGCTTCCCATGACACAACTACGCTACAAAGAGTACCATTATTGGGTAGCGTTGTAACTGCTTTATCTGCTTCTTGGTATCTATAAATATCAAGAACTTTGTTATCTTTTTACCTACTTTCAGAGAAAAGAAACTCTGCTAACAGTTCAGCGCTGGTGTGTGTCTTCAAAAAGATTTCTTTGTGATACACTAATGCATGGATACCGATTCTGCATATGTCACGATGCACCTAAAGAAGGGTCCGAAGGGTAGTTTGGTGCAGGTTACTGCATGTGGCTGTCTTAGAGGATCATCGGAGTAAATCCTTACTGAATGTAATAAACACAATCACATATGTTAAGGATAAAAAGTAACATAGAAACATAAAATGTTACTATTTGGTCCACTAGTCCTTGGACTTCTAATATGGTCTGGATGGTCTTACTATGCCTGCGTGAACTCCTTCACTGGATTAACCTGGAATTCGAGAGTCACAGACTCAGCAGCTCAGTGGTAAATCTATTTAGATATTACACCTTTGGTGGGCAGGGGATTTTATAAGTAGCCTCCCATGCTTTGGTGCCGCGCTAGTTCTGTACAAATGGCTGTTCGGAGTGACGGTGCAAAGCGAGCCATTTGAAGCAAAAAATCATAGGCAACTTGAAACTGATTTTGGTTAATGTTCATTTGCTGGTTCCAAATGTGGGAGGACAGGAATTTTTGGACCGATTGCTTTTAAAGAACAACTTTAGGCCAAAAGTAGGGTATTTTGAAATAAAATGTGTCAAGTATAAATTATTTATATAACATTGATTTAAAGAAAGAGTACATATAATTAATTAAGAATACCTAATGAGCCCTCTTATAGATCTTCTACGGGGGTGGACATGTTGCTTGGAATCTTGGGTCAGATCTTCCATCACCTGATCCAACATGAAGGGACATCTGACCTCGAGAATTCCCCCGATAGAGAGCTACGGAGCAAAGACAAGTCAATAATATTCTTTATGTGTATTCTTTTATAGAAGCATTGGTTTATAAAACATAAGTGAACATCTTTAGCAATTCTTTGGCAATGGTTTTATGTTGTGATATATATATGATATTCTTGGTTGTTGATCTCTTTTTTTAATTCACTCTTTGTGATGTTTGTAATAAGGACTTTTTTTTTATTATTATATAACCTGCCAGGCCTGAACAATTTACAAAACATGCAGAGAAATTGGGAACATCGGCTCTACCATGAGATCGATGATCGAACCAACATCAAATCAGGAGATGTAACTATTAAAGGGTCTAGTCAGGTAGCTCGGATTTTCAAAATGAAAGTCGGCGTTCCGAGTTTCGGACAATTTCGGAACACACTGATGATCTCAATGGTCCTTAAATTCGAGCTACTCAAATGCCACCGATGTGGTTCTGACATTTCGGCAGCCATGCTCCGGTGAAGTACGGCTGACCAAAATAGGCTCCATAAACGTCCATGTGGTGGTCTTGGGTTTATTTCAAAAGTATTTCGGGAGGACCATGGCTATGGAGGAAACAGCCAACATACTCGCGTAGAAGTCAAAGTGAGGAAAATATCCAAAATCCTCCCCGAATGTTAAAAAAAGAAAAAAACATTAAAAATTAGAAATCATTGAAAATAATATGATAATAAATTATAAGTTAAAAAAGTTATAAATAAAGTAAATCAGCACAAAATGTATTTATTGATAATTTAAACATGCATAAATTAATGTTATATTGACTACTATAATGGATAAAATTAATGAATTATAACTGTATAGAAAAAAAATGTACTTCACAAATGTTATTTTTATTCTTCTACACTTTTAAGTTAAATTCTCCCAATTGACATGCCTGTGATTTTGGCTCTTTATAACTAGGGGGATTCGCCAGGGAATTTTCCACAAAACGAATAATCCGCCTGCAATGAGCCCCATTGATTATAATTTTCTGGAATTTGAATATCAGCCCCAATGTGGCCTTATTTCAGGTGCTTCTGCCTAAGTAGATCCTACAGGATCCCAGCTGAAACCATCAAAAGCACAATCATCATCCTGATTTCAAAAAGAAAAAAGCTTTATTCCAAAACCCAATTACAGTTTAAATCCTATAGATTCCATAGGGGCACAAACTGGCCGTAGCATATTTCCCAGCATGCCCAGTAAGTAGGGTTGAGCGAACCCGAACCGCACTGTTTGGGTTCGTACCGAACTTCATGATTTTTGGACCCCGGACCTGAACACGGACATTTCACTGTATGTCCGTGTTGGAGTTTGGGGTTCGGCCATTACATTGTATGTAATGCTATGGGCTTTCTATAAACCGAAATAGAGTCCCCATTCATAAGAAATTCTTATGAATGGGGACTCTATTTCACTTTATAGAAAGCCAATAGTATTACATGTATTCCATCAGCCGAAAGTCTATAAACGGAACGACATTCGGTTTAAAGACTTTCGGTTTATGGAATACATGTAATGCTATTGCTATTCTATAAACCGAAAGTCTATAAACAGAACGTCGTTCGGTATACTTATTTGTTCCATTGGCGAATGTATTTTAATTTGAGGAAAGCACATCACCACTAATCCTTAACTCCACATTCTTTCTGCTTTTCTTTCAAGCATGCTATTCGTGGGCTGCACCTTTAATTACAAGGTAAGAGTCTTCAGTGAAAGGTATCATCTTTTGGGAACAAATGTTAAAAAGCCATCACAAACATGAAGCCCCCTGCTCTCCTTCAGTTCCTGATTTTAATGACAGCTTTTTAGAGTAGTCGGGAGGTGAAGGTTCGCTATAAAAGCAGGTATAAAGGATTGTCAACTGTCACTGACGTGAATAGGGGGGGGGGAGAAAGGGAAAAAAAAAAGAAAAAAAACTTTTTTTTTTTGTTAATTAAAAGGGTTTTGCTTCAAAATCAAAGAGGTTGTGGATGAAGAAATGTGCAGAAATTATCTAAAGCCTCCTCAACCTTAGCATTTATTATTCAGAACCTAACTCATTGCTCTGAATATAAATATTTAATCACTCAACAAACTGTAAGTGCCTGTGTCTTCCTGCAGGACCTGCTTGCATTAGGAAATAAAGAGATGGAAAGGGAGGAGAGGGGGGGGGGGAGGCGAAAAAAGAAGAAAGGATGTGTCGCGATTATATGGGGACATGTGAAAAGGTGCGAAGGACACAGCTGAATTGGGCCTTTGTAATCAGGTTTTACGAACACCTGAACGCTGATTCATTTTGTTTCATTCATTGGGCTTCAAAGCGGCATCTTTTTCCTTTATTTAAAAAAAAAAAATTATATATACTTTTTTTTTTATTTTTAATCGCATGGCAGCCTCTGACAGAGGGTGCCCTTGGAGGAAAGGCATAAAGTGTTCTTAATGAAAGCAAGGCCCCGAGCATTGAGAGATGCCATCCTTGTACCCTTCTTTGTCTGTCACAAAAAACAGTCTGACTTGGCAGGCTTTTGGGCCTATCAATAATGCATGAGAATTATTACAATTCCGCTGTGATGCCAAATGTAAGAACCGTCGACACACACACACACACACACACACACACACACACACACACACACAAATAACAAAACAAAAAAAAACACAAAGCTTTTTTTTTTTCTTTACCTTAAACACTGTGTGTGTATGTACAGTGGGATTTGATACACTGGGTTGTTTGTGTTAGTAAATATAGCACTAGATTTGTGAGTCTAGATAAGGCCCTTTAATATCATGAGAGATTACTGATTGATATTTTCAAGATTTTGGGGGGGGTCATCTGGGTGGGAGCTGACACTTTTTAGGAAATGGGATAGACGGATAATGCATTAGCCCATAGTTTTGATGATTTGGCGTTACAGAGAAATGAACAAGAGGGCACAGTTTGAGACTGTGGACAAAAAACATTTTTTTTTTTTATTGAAAGAGGCATTAGGGGCATTAAAGAGGCATTTTTATGCCTCATTAGAAAAGAGGCATAAAAAAAAAAGGCATTACAAAATAAGATTGACAATAAGAATATGCCAGGAGAGATGGAAATGAAACAATACAATATGTATATGTATGTGAATGAAGTCTAGTGGGAAATAATAAATAAAAGCTATTATAGGCATAATACTAATCGTCTGATACTTCTTAGCAACATTAAGGAAAATTAGAGCAAATGCTTTCCTACGAGAAAGAGGAGGTTATGATGTCAGGTTAACAATACATATACTTCATACAATCACTTTCAGTTGGAGATAGAAAGAAAGTACAACATTACTATCTTCCTGCCTTTAACTACACTTCCGAGGCCAAAGACTCCACTGGTGATCCCTGTTAAACCCCACACTTTTATAATAGTTTCCCCAGTATCAGTAAGTTAATATTGCTGTGCCAGTATCCATGAGGTAATTTACTAAGGTTCACCTTGGACAAAGAAAACAAGAAATAGAAGATCTTTGCTGGACCAAGTGAGTTTTTTCCCCCCTTTCTGTGTAATTAATGAAAATCAGGATATCTTTCTACTGAATGGTTGGCAGGAGTTGGCATCAACATTGGACATTGACTGGAGTATGTATTGGATAATGTAATGATGTTTTATGGACTTTTGCAAACCTTGCCACGGACACTTTGCCTAACACTGATGACCGGTAAGGGGTAAGAGAACAGTGGCCTTCTTACTCGATTACTCTAAGGGCATTGGGACAAAAAATGCCTCTGGTTCTAGAAGAGACATTGAGAAATGCTCCAAAGGGTCAACAAACCTCGGACCTCGGAGTGGCTAATTATTAACCTGAGCTAAAAGAGCAATAACAGGAAATATGTCAATTGAACTATACTTGTGCATAGTTCCATATAGTCAACTGAGAAATGGAAAAGCTAAGGGGGACATGTATAAAAACTCCTGCACTGCAATCACCGTTGGATATTTAGAATACAAAGAACAAGAGGTCACCCCCTGAGACAGGAAGAGCAAAGATTTCATAGACAGCAAAGGAAGGGATTCTTTACGGTAAGGACAATAAAGTTATGGAACTCACTGGCAAGAGAGGTAGTGCTATCAATTACAATTGATTTATTTAAACATGGTCTGGATGTTTTTTTTTTTTAGAAAAGCAGAACATACAGGGCTATTAATAATAGAATAAGCATTAATAATAGAGATGCAGAATTGGGAATTATCGGCCATTTCTCAGTTGCTAAAACACGTGTGACTTTCCGACAATCCCGGGATCCAAGCTGGTGAGGAGAGCTAATGTCAGAAAACGAATTCAAGTCACAACGCTAGCAATGGTCCTAGTAACGAATGAAACTGATTATCAAGAAATTTCATAACCTTTCAGCGTAGGTATTCCTTGCATATATCTTTAATTTCCTTGTTAACCTGTGAATTCAACCATCAAAAACATAATCAGTTATATATATTTGCATGTCCCCTTCAACCTTTCACATCACACGTTCTCCTTCAAGTTCTCTCCAAACCCTATGGCAACCCGAATCCTTGCTTTCATTGAGGTGAAGAGAAAAAAATAATAATAATAAAAAAAAAAAAAAAAAAAAAAACTATTCATATTGTGCTCTTCTTGGGAGCACGGCACACTGAATGTCATTTCCCATTCTTCTCCTTGGAGAAATACAAAGTGACTCATTACCTCGCTCGACTTTAATATTTTAGATATGTGCTAAAGAAAGAGATGTGATCAGAGCAGGAAAGTCAAAGCTGAAAAAAAAATGTAGTGCTTCTACCGCACAATTCGGACACCGAGTTCAACTAACATTTAATTAGATCACAGTGTGTAATATCTACGAGAAGCTATACAACTGCATAGGGGACGTTGGAATTTCTTTTAAAAAATGCTATTATTATCTTTAAATATAATGGTTTGAGTGTTCCATTTTTTTTCATGCTAGAAAAAAATAAATATATATTTACAACGATCAGCCATAACAGTATGACCACTGACAGGTGACAAGCCGGTGGAGGCAGTGTGATGCTTTGGACTGATAGGTGTCAAGCCGGCAGAGGCAGTGTGATGCTTTGGACTGACAGGTGTCAAGCCGGCGGAGGCAGTGTGATGCTTTGGACTGACAGGTGTCAAGCCGGCAGAGGCAGTGTGATGCTTTGGGCTGACAGGTGGCAAGCCGGCGGAGGCAGTGTGATGCTTTGGACTGACAGGTGGAAAGCCGGTGGAGGCAGTGTGATGCTTTGGGAAATGTTTTGCTGGGAAACCTTGGGTCCTGACATTCATGTGGATTTTTGTTTATTGAGTTCAATGTGCAATAAATACAAATAAACACTCCTAGAAAGAGAACCCACAAATAACTCTGGGTCTTGGTCCATTATGGGGCTTTCTGGATCTACTCAACCTCCTCCCGCAACACTTTACATACAACAAAAATAGAATTCATTAATGCAAGTATTCATTTCATTCTATTATTTTTTTTTATCAGAATTGACATCACCATCTTCATCATCATGTTAATTTAGCTCATTAGATTTTATTTGTCTCCAAATAACAAGGTCTTATTCTGTAACGTCTGACTATATGAGCCCCTTTCTCTTAGAGACTACTTGAAGCCTGGTTTCTAGGAAACTAAAACTTGCACATTTCTTGTTAATACACAAATTATTTCTCCAGAAAGAAGAGGGTTTTTTTTTTTTATATGCCCCTTAAATGGATTTTATTGTTATGAATAATGTATAGACACATTATGCATAGATATGCACTTTAGCCTGTGTATACTCTTTGATAGTGTTGTTTAGGTCAATTACAGAAGCTGTTTACCATAAAAAAAATATATGTAAAAAGAACATACATAGATGTCTGACTTTAAGTGATAATTGAAAAATAACTTTACACTAAAGTAACACTGAGAAATGAGGCTCCTTTTTATACTATAATCTACATCTCTAAGAAAACAAATAATATTTTAGTGATTTGAAAATGACTGGTGGGTGCAAGAGGAGCGGAAACCCATTGTGCATGATCCCTTCTACCGAAACTCAACTCATATAGAATTTTCACCCCTCCTGCAATTACATCTTATCCTGGCAGAGTAGAAGGGTACTATGATATACATACTTATGATAAGGTTTGGTCAAGCTGGTCTGAGATTTCGGATTAACCTCTAGCGTGGTCCCCCTGTGAGCATTTTAAGATCTTGATCTCCATCCGCCTTAATCTACTCTAGGTTAAATCCCTGCACCTGGAATAGTTGCATTTAGAATTATGTAGGTCTCACCCTGTAGTATGTTTTTGTGTGCACCAGTCATTTGCATTGTTTAGATAGATAGAATTGCCTCTAAGTCAGCTTCAGCACAATGCAATGCAGAGTGAGTAGGGTACCTGTTGTTTCTGAATAACTGTTATTATTATACACCGGGGGCTAGTAGTATGATATCATTATCACCACTGTATTGAGTGCTATTGAATGGATGTTTTGTCTTGTCGTTTTTGCTGTTGTTGTTTTTTTCTGGTAAATTTGTAATTTTTGAAAGATTGTAATAAATAGAATAATAGTCAAGAATAAGTTGAAATAGACACAAGGATGATCCGAAAACACATGAAAGAGATAAATGAGTCTGAGTGTCAAAAAAGAAAAAAAAGAAAAACACACACGCTTTTATTTATTAGGTTTATTTTTATCCTTGCTCTATTACACAATTGCCAGTCCTCTGCTTTTCTTGGCATTTTTGTGGGTTTGGCTCATGTTTTTAAAATATATTTTTTTTTTTTTTATGTTTTTTTTTTTTAGATGGGTTTGCTTCTTTTTTTTTTGGTCTGCATTTATCTCTTCCCTGACCGTTTTCCCGAAGACAACCAATAATTAATGCTGAGTACAACTGACAACAACTGCTTATCGTTAAAAAAAAAAATGTCTGTGCGGAGAGATCATGAATAAGTCAGTACCACTGATAGTGGGGAAGAAAAAGAAACATATCGTGTAACTACAGTAAACGAATGTTCAGGTTAGATTTATGCATTTCTTAAACATAAAAAGAAACAATAAATAAACCATTAAAACCCTCAAGCTTTCTAAACGAGAACATTTGGACTTATTCTCCATAAATGTATATAGTCTATGTTTAATCGGCGCATAGCTATTAAATGCTTCTGAGACTTGTGTCACTCCTTTCACCCTCTAATCCCATATTTTAGAAAATATTTATTATTGGATTGTTGCCCTTTCTATGTATCACAATGTCAAAATGTAGCTGCCAACCACATCCTTGACTAGCGTACATTAAAGTGCCCTCCTGTTTATACTACGTACCACACAAAACGACCCATTCTATACTCATATTAGCTGAAATGAAGCAATGGCAAGTGACATCTTGGTGGATAAAAATGGCAATAGCGTTTATTAAAATAAATTGAATAAAACATAAATAACTTTATTAACACCCAATCATATAAACATATAAATAGGTAGATACAACCAACCTACAAATAAATTACCCAGATGTGTAAACCGTATTACCCAGGAGCCGCGGATCAAGATACACAATACCACAGAAAATACCACTAGCCGCACTTTACCAGCACAGTGGTGTAAGTGATTAGGATGCCCGTCACCCACATCCCGTTTTCTATCCACCATGTTCCCAGCCTTATTTGGTAACTCTTACCAACCCCCCTGGGACTAGATTGAGTATATGATCTCTCGGCCCTCACCGTAATGCCATGAAAGCGGGAAGGTATGGGAAAGTTCCTTCTTGTTCAACAAAATTTGCTTAATGACTTAAATTAGCACCCTCCCCCCATCCAGTTTACTCTAAGATTATTACCTAAGTCCTCCTCCCACTGTGATCTAGAGATTAACCTAAACTTACCTTGACAGTTCTTCCTGACTCTTGGCATGTGGCCCCTACACTTATGTATTGCATGCTTTTGTTCCCGTAGGTTTCTAGAATGAGCAATGGTAAAGCTATTGTGAAATAAGCGTGCGTGGAGTTCAGGTTGCATGGGTGTGTGGCCTCGATTAGTCCTCCATGGCCCTAATGCCCCTTCTACCCAAAGGTCCCCCATAAACAAAACTCCACTTTTTCTCCACATGGCGAAAACCCCCACTTTTCCTCTAAGTTCTACCCCTAATCCTTGTAGGCCCTAATCAAAACCCACTATTTTGTTGCACACAGTACTGAGCTGGAAGCACACTCTATTTGCTATTTTACTGTATTTAAGATCAATATTTAATAATAACAGTGTATTAAACTATTGAACCACCAGCAAAGATTCCATTTCTTTTAACAGAAAGTTCTCTAGTGAGAGCCGTCACCATTGTTTTATGTAAACACTTTTAACCTTATTTTTTCTACCTTTATTAAAACAGTCTTATACAATGAGAAATGTATCTGTTCATTACATGTGAGCTGAAGTGTTTGTCTAAACAATATAGCACTACCACACTGGGAGAAAACATAGAGATAGCAGAGTTCCTCAAGATACTGCATATATACTTTTAAAGTGAGCAGTACTATTTCTGCTTGTACCAGGGGGGACCCTGCTATCAAAAATTGCACACAGAGAGCACTATTGTTTTTATTTCTCTTTTCATGTTTTTGGAATATATGAGAGCAAACGTCTGATTAATCTACAGAGAAGTTTTTTTATTACTCCAAACACTCCATCAAATTTAAGTATATTTATTCATGTATATTTTTCAACACAAAATTGTGTGATATTGTAGCGCTCCATCTACTTTTTGAATTCTGTTTCTTAAATTATTATTTATATTGCATGTTCTCTGACAGGGGTCATGTTGCAACAGTCCAGACCACCTCGGTTATTATTGTTGTTTGAAAGATTGTATCCCAGTGCTGTGAGGTACGGGGGACCTTTTGAACGAGGACCACTTTTAATTAATTACAAAACAATGTTCCACGGAAATTAATCTAGTATCAGTGGTCTTGAGGAAGTAAAGGGGAAGAAGGGAAAAAAAAGAAACACTTTGTGTTGAGGCCGGCTCCACTCACTACTGCCGCGGGAACTTCTACAGTGTTTTCAGCTCTTTGAAAAGGTAGTCACATACCTTATTCCGTGGCAGCTGTAAAAAATTAGACGAGTGTCCATCTATATTTGTGGTCTGCAACCTATTTGCCATTTATTAATAAACATCGGCTTTTATATGGTATCCGAAGCCTCCGTCTCCCTACCGTTTTTTCTCCTCGTTCCGTATACAGGTTTGCAAAAGTGCTTGTATAATAATGCATATTTAATAATCTGACCATAACCTTAAACTCTCATCCAAAAAAAGGAGTTTGCAATTTCGCCAGACGTAGGGAAAAAAAAATTGCAAAGAATCTGTCTGTGTGGCTTCATTGGTACACTGCCCAAGAAAACAACCAGAAGCAAAATAATGGGTCAGTGACTCATAAACTGGGATGTCCGTAACGGTGGAATGTGTTTGGAATGCTTCTAGAATATTCCCTCTTCTGTCAGCTTCCAAGCCTGTGCAGGAGAAAGAACGCCGCATGACAATTTCAAAATAAACAACCATCAAAATATGTTTCCAATAATTCCTGGAACATCCTCCAATGACCAGTTCTGATCGTTTGCCAATATTGTGTATATAACCTATTCACAGAAATGTGGGGGCATGGTGGGTTTTGAATTTGGACTAGTGTCACATCGCCGGCCCCTAGGCCGGGGCTTACATAATTATATCTATATAGAGGGCTGCAAGCACTCATGCTCTGTGGCTTCAGGGGGGCCAATATTTATTTATATATCTTTATTCCTGTGGCCCACAATCATTTTTTTAGTACCCATGGGCACTGTGCCAGCTGCGGTCACTAGAGCCAATTATTTTTTTATTTTAGAAGTTAAGCACTGCTTGTGTTCCCTACAGCACTGGAATGAATAAAATGTACATTTACGGCTGTGTTAATGAGCCAATGAACATTTAAGTTGTGCTTTTTTTTGTGTTAAATTGAAGGGCAAAAAGTAATTGCATTAGCGGTGGGCACTGAGTCATCAATACACGATAATTTACCCCTAACGTAAGTTTTTTTTCAGGCCAATGTGTGTATACATATATTGCTCAGGAGCCTGTACAGAGCCAAATCTGTAAGCTTTTTCCATCGGTTGCACGGCTAAGGTAGATCTGCCAGTTTTTTGGGTGGACACATTTTAGATCCTTCCTTGCAGAATGTAGACGGCCCATGTGCACAGGGGGAACCAATTCATTGATCATGAAGTGGATCCCATCGTATTATACAGACGGCAGGGTACAACTTACACAGCATGTGTAGCTCAAAAATCCAGCAACCATACATATGGATCTGTGTAATCAGAAGTCGGAGATCTATTCCCGTTTACAGTATGTGACGTGTGGCTGCTTAGGGTACAAGTAATAAAACAGTGGATTTATTTTCTTTTTTTCCCCTTGGTGTGGACTTTTAAGGCTTTTATCTTTCAGCATCATATACATCTTCCATTGTAGGAATATAAAAAAAAAAAACCTGTGTTTTGACAGTAAACGGAAAAATGGGATTCAAACCACAAAGTGGCGTCCTGTAATGACACCTCAAGACAACTTAAGCCAGATGACTGACAGATATAGGTATCTTGATACCACCAAGGTTGATGGAAAGCTGTCTCCAGGGGGTTTAAGCAGAGGATATATTTTTGAACCTAAGCCCAGATCCTTTCTGCCACGAAGGAATATGTGCAAAGAATTCAGTCCGGCAGAGAACTATCGTTCATATTAGCCTGGTGAGCCCCGAGTCTCTTTTAATAGATATTTGCTTTCTTTCATCAAGGTTTTGCATGCATGCACTTGACTGGGGATTAATAGGATTGTTCAAATGAGGCTGGATGGAAAACTGGAAGAGTAGGGGGAAAAAAAAAACAGCCTGCAGACATCTTGAAGACGCGAATTTCCTTGGTTTGGTCTTTGAAGATGAAACAGGGCCCAGGGGATTGTGGTGAAAAATAAGCTCTCAATTAGGTATCAAGCACAAACTGACCAATATTAACTAGGATTTGTTCAACTGTATTTTTCTTCTATTGTCAAGGGCTCATCCAGTACACGTGCGATGAAAGAAATACCGGGAGACATAGAGGAAGAGCCTCGCAAGTCGTGAAATACAATACAGATCATTCATTCAAAGTGATACATATGGCAGAGATTCATTTTTACAGCTCAGCAGGTAAACCATGGCCCACGGCAGCACTGGGGGGTTCACAGTTATTATGTCCACCAAGAGAGGGGCAGGATTGGTGTAGGGGAGAGGGAAGGACCCCTCATATGGTCTGGTTGGAACACCAGCGTCTTGTTTTCAGATTGACTTTTAATGTGCCATTTTGTGAGTTGGGTCTGAAATAAGATGCATTGCTTTGCACCAGCCCGTGGTCACTGGGGTCCGCATATTTTATTTCATGGGGCCAGTGGGAGGCCGCCGGTCCCAGGGGTGGGCAATTATTTTATTTTAGTCACCACGTGCATCATGTTGGCACATGGTCATGGGGTCCACAGGGGTGGTCAATGATTTACACTTTTTTTTTTGTCCACAGGGCCAACGATTTACATAATTTTTGAGGGAGGGGGTGTGGTATATTGGGAGATCCCCCTGTGACTCCCCCAACATTTTCTTTTTTATAGGGTAAATATTTCCATGCTGGAGCACCGAAGGAGTCTATTATTGGGCTTACTATGTTGCTTTCTCTTAGAGTGTTATAGTACTTGGACTAACAAAAGGTGAATCATGCTTCTTAGTAATGTCTATTAAATGTGTGTTAAAGAAAACACATTACTTGATCACTTGGGTCATGGCTGTCAAACTGAGTCCTTCACATCCCTCATATTTCCGCCTGTCGCGAGAGTCTGATTATTGGAGGACTGCAGTATGATACCCTTGCTCCTGATTATAAGAACCCTTGTCTGTGGTCTTTGACTCACTGTTACGCACTTTCCAAAGTGCTGCGTAAGTTGTTTGCGCTATAGAAAGAAATGATAATGGAATGTAACCTATGGAATGTTTACTATATATTTTTCTATATATTTTTGTGATATTTGGGAGTATTGAAAAAAATAAGTTAGAAGAAAAAAAATGTTAGAGAAAAAAATAAATTTGGTGGTGAAGTGACTAAACAGTCCTTCGAGTCTTATGAAACTATCGATGAGTCCAGGTACGAGTGGGAGATAGCCCTGGCCGCAAATATCTGCCCGTCAACTCATCTCCCCGCAGTGAGTCACAACGGTTCTCAGATGAATCACCTAGTGTGCGCTCATCCCCAGCCCTTGGAGGAAACAGACTTCAAAGGAAATCTACCACCAAAAAACCCATAGACGTTGAACTGTATTGTCTCTACTTCCTGAATTGCTTGTAAAAAAAGAAAGAAAAAATAAACAAAATCTTCACTATTAGTGAAGGAGCAGTATTTATTCAAATCTACTAACATGCATGGATCATGTGAATATGAGAGTCAATGTACCTTTTTGTTCTTACAGGACGCATGTAGTCGCACATATTGCATCAGCCAGATGGCATACATTTGACTCTGTTCATAATGTGACTTCTTTAAAATATAATAAGTCACTGCTAAGTAAATGCCAACTCTACCTTCCAATTGTCAAATGCTTTTCCAAACATCAAGTCTTCAATGAAGTTCACACTTAAGTTTAGGTCTGTGCCTCTTCCCTGCTAGTCTCTACTTCATTCTCTGGAATTCCACTTATCTGGCAAACTAGAGGAAAATAGATACTTTGCAAGAGTAGGATGATGCCCATACTCCCTTGTCATGCCAGTGGGACTCATTGAAAGTTATGGGTGCCGATAATCTCAGCATGAAAGAATGTTAGCTCCTGCATCACCAGAGGGTACTGTGCAGAAGCAACAAAGGTGCTTGGTGGTCCATGAGGACAGGTCTGAGAGTCACTGTTCTAAGCCACTTTTAATAAATGTGTTAATCATTATTTAGAGCACGCGGGTTGAAAAGTGACCATGGCTGGTACAAAAGAGTTTGCCGATCCCGAGTTCGCTAAAAAAAAGCCGTAATCTCAGAGTTTGACTACGGTATCTGTTGTTTGATTATTGAACCTGTACTTTAGTAAAAAAAAATAAAAATAAAGAAACAAATGGGTATAATTATCAGTTGTCACTTTTTATTTGAGTTCTTTGTAGACATACCCCATGCCATATTTTTGCATTCTTTTAAGATTTTCTAGTTTAAGCCTACTGGTGGATATGCTTTTATTTAAGACACAATTAGCGCACAATAAATAAAGGTTTAATTTTAACCCAATGAGAGATTATAAAAAAGGAGACAAAAACAACAAAAACTACAATTATCATATATTCAATTAAGTTAGTTAAAAAAACAAATGTCGTGACTTCTGCGCACGTTCTATCCAGATGTTGTTGTACTTACACATATTGCTTTGAGAAGCGATTAAAGTGGCACAGAGAAAACGCTGCTACTTGTTAGCAATGTCAGTCTGCTAGGGCTGTCGCAATGCATAATTTATTATAATCAGGTTTTGTATTTGGGATTATTGTTGTCTTTGAGAAAAAAAGTTAATTTTAGTATATGTGTGTTTTGCTTTTTTTTTTTTTATCATCATTTACCAAATTAAATTAAATGTCATGCAACCTGCTGTCAAGTTCATGGTTTGACCATATATTCGGGGTGTAGATGATGTGGGTGTCGTATGGCTGCTTACGCAGGTAAGCCCCCCCACTCACTTATGTAGAGCTTTGTACTGTACACATGGTTCATGATATAGCACAGTACCACAATATGGCCACCGGGGAAACTGATATCTCTTCAACTTTAAAGCAAAGTCTTGTGTATCACAGTCCTTTACGTATCACAATGTGCTTCCATGGATCCTGAGTTCCACGAGACATAGGTGTATTTATGTCTGTGCCTTTTCTTGGCCAAAAAAAGTAGACATTGGCGAATGGCACAAACGTCTGTAAGGGAAATTAATCTTTAGACCCTTTTAATGAACATTTTATAATTAGGGATGTATTTATGAAATAATGAATTGAAATTCAACTGAACTGGAGAATATCGGCCTCAAGTTTGAAATTCCTGCATCTGTTCACTCTTCGACGACTCAAGACCTTAGTGTAAAAGTTGGCGCCATGATTTCGAAATGAGGCTTATATTGGCTCTTAAAACAAAGGAACGAAACACTTAAGACGTTTTTCTTGCCTTTCTCTTTTCACCAATACTGTGATATACTTATGAATTAAATTTGAAACGCGTAGTGTTGAAGCGGCTGTTTCCATGTCATTACCGTATTTGCTCGATTATAAGATGACCCTGATTATAAGACGACCCCCCCAAATTTGTACATTCCTTTAGGAAAAAATCTAAAACCCTGAATATAAGACTACCCTATAGGAAAAAAGTATAACTTGTATATATGTAAATTGCTTTTTAATATTTAATAAAAAGTTTATATTATACAAATGCATTTCTTGTTTTTATTTGCTTTAATGTGCCAATGCGGCCTCTCTCCCGCTCCCCCAGCTGTCTCTTTCCCCCACAGCGTTGTCTCTCTCTCCCCTCAAAACTTCTCTCGTCTCTATCTATCCCCCCTCCACTTTTCTCTCTGTCCCCCTCCCTCCCCTTGTCTGTGTCTCCCCCCTCCCCCCCTTGCCTGTCTGTGTCCTCCCCCTCCCCCTCCCTTTGTCTCTCTCTGTCCCCCTCCCTCCCCTTGTCTGTGTCTCCCCCCCCTTGTCTGTCTGTGTCCTCCCCCCATCCCCCTCCCTTTGTCTCTCTCTATCCCCCCTCCCCTTGTCTGTCTGTCCTCCGTCCGTCCCCCCCTCCCCCTCCCCCTTACCTCGATCCCTGGTGGCTAGTGGGGGTAGCCGGGGGATGTCTGCACGATACGTGCAGACATCCTCAACGCTGCCCGACACGGCAGTCTATTATGACGGACAGCTGGTCCGTCATAATAGACTGCCGTGTCGGGCAGCATGGAGGATATCTGCATGTATCGTGCAGACATCCCCCAGCTGCCCAATTCTCCCTGGTGGCTAGTGGGGCAGCAGAGGATGTCTGCGCGATGAGCGCAGACCTCCCCTGCTGCCGCCCGGCACGCTCGCCGGGACTTCTGTGACGAAAGCGGAAGTTCCCGGCTTCTTCACAGAAGCCCCGGCGGTCGTGCCGGGCGGAAGCAGGGGAGTCTGCGCTCATCGCGCAAACATCCCCTGCTGTTAGAGAGGGGGATCCAGGTCCCCTGCAGCTCTGCTGGGGACCTGGATCCATGTCTTATAATCTGACCTCAATTTGAGGTCAGATTATAAGAAGACCTCGAATGTAAGACGAGGAGCATTTTTTTTTGCTTATAATCGAGCAAATAGGGTACTTTGATCACCTACTGGAGTGATTTTCCCTTCGTTGAGCCAGGTTAATGGCTTTAAAGGGCACAATGTAGGTTCAGGAGCTGAAACGATGCTAGTGCTAAGTTTCCATAAACTATATCAATATATATATATATATATAAATATACATTTTACTTGCTATTGACCTCTTTTCTTGCACTTGTAATAGTTTAAAAGTATAACGAATCTCCTGGCACAGAAAATAACTCCCCATGGCTTCTAACATGGAAACACGAACCTGTCCAAATCACTTTCCTCAAGACCACTGCCAATACACACACACTCACCATATAATGTTACTTCTCCTACCTCTGTGGGGTCTACTCTCAGCCTTTGGTAAGTTACCCTGACTTCAACGATCGCAGGGCGGAACTGGGTGGCTATCTTCTCTTGGGCACTCAATGCAAATTTCCCCTCCTTTTATCGAGCTTTTCTTCAGCACCTATCAGAGTACAAATTTTCTCTTCTTTTTTTTTTTTGTTGGTCTTTTTTTTTTTCTGGCAGTATTTTAAAGTTCTCATTTCATGCTTTGATTATTCACTATAGATTTGTGACTGATAAACTGCAATGAAGAAAACTTGCAAGTGAAATTATATTCAAAATATTGCAGTTGGACGTTACTATTGGTATGGATTTGTATTTGATAAAGCACCAATTAACATTTCAACTCATCAACTTAACGATGCATGCTATAGGGCCGAATCTTACGAGCTTCTTCTGCAGATAATATGGCTCCCAACATGTGGGGGCGGAACTTGGGTGTTTGACTGTCAGCCCTAACATGCATGTGTGGTACCCCGGTCACTCTAAGATGCAGTGCCTCCACGAATGTGCGGTCAGTAGTGTGTCTTTCACAAGGCAAACAAGGCACTCGCCTGGGGCGGCACTTTGCCAGAGGGCGGCACTTTGCCAGAGGGTGGCAGTTGGTGGATGTTGCTATCTCTGTTGCATGATGGTAAGGAATTTGCTGCCCCAAAGAAAAGTATTTGGCATTTGGGATGTACAGTTGTGCGGCTTATACAAAATATAGATACAGAAATGGGAAAAGAGTGGAAAAAAACCCCATACAATTATTTGCATGTTTTTTTTATGTTTTTGAAATGTATGACTTATAAGGGGAAAGAATAAGAAATCGATATTTACTTTGCAACTCCTGGTTTTAACATTAGTAAGTCAGCCAGTTAATTTTGCACGGAATGTTGAAAACAATATAAAAAAAGATTGTCAGCTCTTCAGAACACTTGGAAACTGCCAATTTGAATTCAATGAGTCGGAGTATGCCAATTTGACTCAGTGTTCTTATTTTTTTTTCTCTGGTCTCCGTTGCGATGTTGGACGAGTGCCCGCTTGTCTTGTAATCTAGAAAACTGGCCAGACCTTTGAAATTTTAGCACAACACTAACCAATTGGCACCAGAAATCCTGTAATTTTCCCTAACAGTTTGCTTTCATGGAAAGGAGAAACTGAACTGTGCATTTGGGACCATGTGATCCATTAGTCACACCCCTCATCAGGCAGTACTCCCTCTAAATTTAAAGTAATGTATTTTACTGCTGTGAAAGGACCACTAAGCTTCACAAATAACTCTTCCTTCCTTAATAGAACCATGAGTTATGTTTGAATTGAGCCTATAATGGATGCTGGAATCTGTATGGTTCAATCCGTTCACTGACAGTGACAAACAGACAAACATTGACCCCTGCGCACACACAGTGACACCTACACACAAACACTGACACCTACACACAGACATTAACACCTACTCACAAACAGTGACATACGCACACAGTCACGCTCACAAACACACACAGTCATGCACACACATGCTCACACACACATATATTCCCTGATGGTGTTTACTTCTTTAAGCAAAAAATGTTCAGGAATGGTTTGAGGAACACAAGGTGTTGACTTGGCCTCCAAATTCCCCAGATCTCAATCCAATCGAGCATCTGTGGGATGTGCTGGACAAACAAGTCCGATCCATGGAGGCCCCTGCTAACGTCTTGGTGCCAGTTACCCCAGCACACGTTCAGAGGTCTAGTGAAGTCAATGCCTTGACGGGTCAGGGGTGTTTTGGTGGCATAATGGGAGCTACACAATATTAAGCAGCTGGTCATAATGCTATGGCTGAACGGTGTACACACATACACACACAGTGACACACACAGTGGTGCTCTCCAACCCCCCCCCCCCCCACACACACCCTCCTTCCTGGATTATCTCTCATAGCAGGCCCTGAAGCTGAAGTCCCACTGAATCAGCACTGGTAGATCGATGTTGTCATCCTTACGAATGGTGAGCGCGAGGGGTGTAGCCGGCAGTCTCTGTCTCTTTCGGAATGTGAACAAGTTGCCCCATAAGACTTTAATTTGGTGAATCTGAGGTTCGAGATGAGACTGGCTAGTGCTGCTATGAAATATTCCTAATATATAATGTACAGTAATATCATGATGTATTGGGGCGTTGATCCGCGTCAGCACCACACCATGTACCCTTCCCTTCTCACATCCCTCTCACTCTGTTTCCCAACAACATATTCTGGAATTTCCCAAAGTGCAAGCCAAAGATAATTTACCTGCAAATTATGGATCTCAGACAAATTTAGCTCAGTATGAAAAAAAAATACAGACGCATGTGGAAGAAAGAACAGGCCTGTTCAATTTTGCAAGTAGAGGGACTTTATCAACCTAGACATTGCTTCAAATGCGAACATAGAGAATAACAAATGATCTATATGTTGTGTTCGCAGGATTACAAGGAAACAAAAGAGAAATATTTGGTTTAAATGTCTCCGGCTTATGACAATGTCTTTTGGCTTGATATGCTAATGACACATGTCCCGTGGAACATTAATCGATTTGCATGTCAAGCCACAGCGGATGTCATATGCAGGAGACACGTTTAAGCCATCTATTTCTAACACAGCGTATAATTATTATTCATAATTGTTCACATTGTATTCCCTTACAGTCTCAGTATAAAGCATTGCTTTGTTTACGTTGAGTCCCTTTAAGTCAAGGTCGATTCGGAGATTGAAAAGTGGTGTCAACTTTTTTTTTGTAAAAGATACAACAGATTTGAATAGTGGGCAACATTCATTGAGTTTACAGGGTGAGCACCACGCTTAGTGCTCCTCCCCCGGAATTTAATCTTAATTACGAAATTCCTATATGTTATAGTTTTCACACTATGGTATATATATCTGTCTAGTAATATGCTTCCAAATCGACAGCTGATCCTCTTTTTTTTTTAACATTTGCTCACTGAGTCCCTACCGGGACCATTTGCAAGAAAAACTCTTCCCTTCTCAAGCTTGTCCAAACCCAGTATTTTAAGGTTTCTGCCTTGAGGGGGGATACATATATTGCCTAGTGTTATCCAAAGTTAATTTTATCATGAAGTACAAATTTAACTATTTGAACACTTGGAGATTAATGTCCATCAAGAACCGAGTTGGTCAACAGAGTTCTATGGATTCGTAGAAAGTTCTTCAGTGTAATTTAGAGTTCTCACTCATCCGCTCTATTGCTGGCCCCCGTGGATAATATGGAATCCTGCATTCATCCTTAATTCAAGCTCAAGTTCGAGGAAAATGCAGATTACTATGCTGACAAAGTGATGGGGAAGAACATCAGCCTGAGGTGGCACTCTGATTGACAGCTGAGAGCTTCCAGTCTTCTACCAAATATGACAGCATTTTAAGAGAATATTATTCTTATTTTTCTTTTTTTCTTTCTTTTTTTTTTTTTTTTTGCTGAGAATTGAAAAATGGGAGTTTGGGAAAAAAAAAATTACGTTTTTTTTTGGTTAAGCAGAAAAGTTTTTTTTAACCCATCAGCACCAATACGGAGCTATCAACCTTGAATGTTATGGTGGGGTAAAGTTGATGGTAGTGTGCGTCGAGCTGCAGTCGATACACAGTAACCAATATCACATAAACGGAAGAAACAGACTAGCCTATGAATGATTGCGAACTGCGTTAGGATATCTACAACATCAATTCCTGTATAAGGTATGCTGTTACTATTATTATTATTATTATTATTTTTTTTTAAATAAAACATCTTGTCGATTTTAGATTGTACAATTCCCTGTGGGCCTGCTTCCTTCATTTAAAGTTCAGTGGGTAGCAGAGGCAATTTTAACCACATAGCAACAAACAAATACCAGCCCAAAGCATGGGTGGGTACCAACATTGTTAATAGTGGACACTTACTGGGGTCTGTGATGGACTATGTAATAATGTTCTATGGTTCTTCACAGACCTTCTCAAAGACACTAGTGTCCTCGTATGGACATGGGGGTGTGGGATATTAAGTGTCAGCGTTACCTCGCACGTCTACCCATGTGCAGTGTGCATTATTTACTATAATGTGTTAGTAAGGAGGTGAGCTGTATCAAAGATATACAGGGTTAGGATTATTATTATTAAAGTGTGTTAGTAAAGAGGTGAGCTGTATCACAGATATACAGGGTTAGGATTATTATTATAGTGTGTTAGTAAAGAGGTGATCTGTATCACAGATATACAGGGTTAGTATTATTATTATTATAGTGTGTTAGTAAAGAGGTGAGCTGTATCACAGATATACAGGGTTAGGATTATTATTATAGTGTGTTAGTAAAGAGGTGATCTGTATCACAGATATACAGGGTTAGTATTATTATTATTATAGTGTGTTAGTAAAGAGGTGAGCTGTATCACAGATATACAGGGTCTGGGTTATTATTATTATAGTGTGTTAGTAAAGAGGTGAGCTGTATCACAGATATAAAGGGTTAGGATTATTATTATAGTGTGTTAGTAAAGAGGTGAGCTGTATCACAGATATAAAGGGTTAGGATTATTATTATAGTGTGTTAGTAAAGAGGTGAGCTGTATCACAGATATAAAGGGTTAGGATTATTATTATAGTGTGTTAGTAAAGAGGTGAGCTGTATCACAGATATACAGGGTTAGGGTTATTATTATTATAGTTTGTTAGTAAAGAGGTGAGCTGTATCACAGATATACAGGGTTAGGATTATTATTATAGTGTGTTAGTAAAGAGGTGAGCTGTATCACAGATATACAGGGTTAGGATTATTATTATTATAGTGTGTTAGTAAAGAGGTGAGCTGTATTACAGATATACAGGGTTAGGATTATTATTATAGTGTGTTAGTAAAGAGGTGAGCTGTATCACAGATATACAGGGTTAGGATTATTATTATAGTGTGTTAGTAAAGAGGTGAGCTGTATCACAGATATACAGGTTTAGGAATATTATTATAATAATGTGTTAGTAAAGAGGTGAGCTGTATCACAGATATACAGGGTTAGGATTATTATTATAGTGTGTTAGTAAAGAGGTGAGCTGTATCACAGATATACAGGGTTAGGATTATTATTATTATAGTGTGTTAGTAAAGAGGTGAGCTGTATCACAGATATACAGAGTTAGGATTATTATTATAGTGTGTTAGTAAAGAGGTGAGCTGTATCACAGATATACAGGGTTAGGATTATTATTATAGTGTGTTAGTAAAGAGGTGAGCTGTATCACAGATATACAGGGTTAAGATTATTATTATTATTATAGTGTGTTAGTAAAGAGGTGAGCTGTATCACTGATATACAGAGTTAGGATTATTATTATAGTGTGTTAGTAAAGAGGTGAGCTGTATCACAGATATACATTGTTAGTGTTATTATTATAGTGTGTTAGTAAAGAGGTGAGCTGTATAACAGATATACAGGGTTAGGATTATTATTATAGTGTGTTAGTAAAGAGGTGAGCTGTATCACAGATATACAGGGTTAGGATTATTATTATTATAGTGTTAGTAAAGAGGTGAGCTGTACCACAGATATACAGGGTTAGGATTATTATTATAGTGTGTTAGTAAAGAGGTGAGCTGTATCACAGATATACAGGGTTAGGATTATTATTATAGTGTGTTAGTAAAGAGGTGAGCTGTATCACAGATATACAGGGTTAGGATTGTTATTATTATAGTGTGTTAGTAAAGAGATGAGCTGTATCACAGATATACAGGGTTAGGATTATTATTATAGTGTGTTAGTAAAGAGGTGAGCTGTATCACAGATATACAGGGTTAGGATTATTATTATAGTGTGTTAGTAAAGAGATGAGCTGTATTACAGATATCCAGGGTTAGGATTATTATTATTATAGTGTGTTAGTAAAGAGGTGAGCTGTATCACAGATATACAGGGTTAGGATTATTATTATAGTGTGTTAGTAAAGAGGTGAGCTGTATCACAGATATACAGGGTTAGGATTATTATTATTATAGTGTGTTAGTAAAGAGGTGAGCTGTATCACAGATATACAGGGTTAGGATTATTATTATTATAGTGTGTTAGTAAATAGGTGAGCTGTATCACAGATATACAGGTTTAGGAATATTATTATAATAATGTGTTAGTAAAGAGGTGAGCTGTATCACAGATATACAGGGTTAGGATTATTATAATAGTGTGTTAGTAAAGAGGTGAGCTGTATCACTGATCTACAGAGTTAGGATTATTATTATAGTGTGTTAGTAAAGAGGTGAGCTGTATCACAGATATACATTGTTAGTATTATTATTATAGTGTGTTAGTAAAGAGGTGAGCTGTATCACAGATATACAGCCTTAGGATTATTATAATAGTGTGTTAGTAAAGAGGTGAGCTGTATCACTGATCTACAGAGTTAGGATTATTATTATAGTGTGTTAGTAAAGAGGTGAGCTGTATCACAGATATACCGGGTTAGGATTATTATTATTATAGTGTGTTAGTAAAGAGGTGAGCTGTATCACAGATATACAGGGTTAGGATTATTATTATAGTGTGTTAGTAAAGAGGTGAGCTGTATCACAGATATACAGGGTTAGGATTATTATTATTATTATAGTGTGTTAGTAAAGAGGTGAGCTGTATCACAGATATACAGGGTTAGTATTATTATTATAGTTTGTTAGTAAAGAGGTGAGCTGTATCACAGATATACAGGGTTAGGATTATTATTATAGTGTGTTAGTAAAGAGGTGAGCTGTATCACAGATATACAGAGGTGGAGAGTGCAGGGACTGTTTATTCCCTAGTAAAAATGATCACAAAAAACTTTTATTCCATATTATAGGAGAGAACCAAAACCTTTTATTCCCTAGTATTGGAGAGTACAGGGACTGTGTATTCCCTAGTATAGATGATCACCAAAACCTTTTATTCCATATTATAGGAGAGAACCAAAACCTTTTATTCCCTAGTATAGGAGAGTACAGGAACCTTTTATTCCCTAGTATAGGAGAGTACCTGAACCTTTTATTCTCTAGTATAGGAGAGTACTAGAACCTTTTATTCTCTAGTATAGGAGAGTACTAGAACCTTTCATTCCCTAGTATAGGAGAGTACAGGAACCTTTTATTCCCTAGTATAGGAGAGTAACAGAACCTTTTATTCCCTAGTATAGGAGAGTACCAGAACCTTTTATTCTCCAGTATAGTAGAGTACCAAAACCTTTTATTCCCTAGTATAGGAGAGTACTGAAACCTTTTATTCTCTAGTATAGGAGAGTACCAGAACCTTTTATTCTCCAGTATAGGAGAGTACCAAAACCTTTTATTCCATATTATAGGAGAGAACCAAAACCTTTTATTCTCTAGTATGGGAGAGTACCAAACCCTTTTATTCTCTAGTACAGGAGAGTATCGGAACCTTTTATTCCCTAGTATAGGAGAGTACCGGAACCTTTTATTCCCTAGTATAGGAGAGTACCGGAACCTTGTATTCTCTAGTATAAGAGAGTACCGGAACCTTTTATACCTAGTATAGGTGAGTACCAGAACCTTTTTTTCCCTAGTATAGGAGAGTACCAAAACTTTTTATTCTCTAGTATAGGAGAGTACCAAAACCTTGTATTCCATATTATAGGAGAGAAGCAAAACCTTTTTATACCCTAGTATAGGAGAGTACCATAACCTTTTCTGCCCCAGTACAGTATAGTACTGGAACGTTTTTTTCCCTAGTATAGGAGAGTATTGTAACATGTTATTTCCTAGTATAGGCGAGAACCAGATCCTTTTATTCCCTAGTACAGGACTGTACAATAACCTTTTTTTCCCATAGTATAGGAAAGTGCCAGAACCAATTATTTCCAAGTAGTGAAACATTTTCCATATTATAGGAGAGAACCAACACCTTTTATTCACTAGTATAGGAGAGTACCAAAACCTTTTATTCTCTAGTATAGGAGAGTACTGGAACCTTTAATTCTCTACTATAGGAGAGTACTGGAACCTTTTATTCTCTACTATAGGAGAGTACCAAAACCTTTAATTCCAAATTATAGGAGAGTACCAGAACCTTTTATTCCATAGTATTTTTTTATTAAAAAAATCCTTTTTATAATTGGAACAATTTTTTCCCTAGTACAGGAGAGCAAATTTGGAGAATTTTTCCAACTCAGTGACATTGGACTTTGAAATTCCCATAATTCCCTGCAATTCTCTTTTTACTGAGTAGATCCTTTAGTGTAGGCGACTATTGGAACCTTTTATTACCTAGTATTGGAAAGTACCTGAACATTTTATTAGCTAGTACAAGTGGATACCGAAGCCTTTATTCCCAAAAGAACCGTTTACTCCCTAGCTCTAATGGGGCTGTTTGGATTTCTTTAATACCAATATATAGGTACTCATCTAGGTACGCATTGGCTTTCTTTTGTGGGAAATATACTCTAGAAAAGTCACCAGTTATTACAATTTCAGCCTTAACAAGTTGTAAAAAAAATAAAATAACTGCAGAACATTATTAAAGTCATGGTAAATTCTTATAATGCATTCTAAGATGAAGCAGATCGTCTAGTGACTCTTTGAGGTCAAAACAAGTAGCTTGCTTATTTAGGATACTGGATACTGTTGATGTGAGATATGCCAGCTTCAGTTATAAAACATAAATTGCACTACAAATATTTGCCAGTCCAAAAAAACAAATTCTATTTGAAGTCTCAAGCTGTCGGGGAAACGAGTAAAATGGTTAAATGGTTGATTGCTGTTACATGGCTGATATCCATGGAGTGCCAGGGAGCCATCCTTTCAGACAAATCTGAATCTGATTTATTAAATACACAACTTCCAGGAACTCAGGCGTTGTTTCCAAAAAAAAAAACCAAAAAAAAAAAACAACACATTTCTACAACACAGAATAACACTTTAGACATGTTTCAAATTTGGACTGGTGCGGAGACTGAGCTAACTAAGGGGTGAGCATATGGAGCCTCCAGCATGCACAAGACTGTGGTTTTATTCTGACAAAACCAGACTCGGAGGGATTAGACGACATGCCTGCTTGTGGAGCTATGCGCAGCTACCTACCCCAACAGAATGATGGATTGCAAAATTAGAAAGACACTAAAATGCAAGTAATGATAATAATAATAATAATAATAATAATACATTCTTATATATTATACTTTTTTATTTTATGAAACACCCAAACTAAGAAAGCCCCCTCCCACTAGTTTATTACCCAAAGCAGCCATCACTCTCATCCTCACTTTCTCAGCCACTACTGTTTTTTTTACTATTAAACAAATAGATCTAACTCCACCCACTTTGTGCATTTGACAGATTCGAGGCATACTGTTGTATGCTTGGAGATCAATCCTAAAGGGCTTATCTCTATATCCTCTCCTGTCGATATGTGAGCACCTTTGGCAAGTGCAGTTATCAGTTGGGACACTTTGATTTTGCTTTTTTTCCAGGCAAGACGTTAGACTTTGACATGAGGTGAAGGGTCAGCAGTAGTTTTAACCTTATACTTGTGAGTAATCACAGCGGGTAAGCAGACTGGGTTCCTTATTGACCCATACTCCTTATCTTAATCTCAGTCCTTACAACTAAACCAAAACAATCGCTCACTGATCCCAATCTCCAGTCCCACTATCTAACCCTAACCCCAATCCTTAACACTACAAACCCTATCCTTAAACCTAAATACGAACCCTTAACACTAACCCTAATACTGTCATGTTGACTTGACCTTTAAGCTCAGTAACATTGTGCCCAAGTGTCTTTTAATGTCTGTACAACTGTATGATATCAGCTATGCCTGCAAACATATAGTTGTGTGATATTGAACATCTCAAATTATTTCCACTGAGTTTCCTGATGATTTCCTGGCAAAATGCATGAGATAAAAATAACTTGGTTATTAATGTTCATTAGTAAAATACCCACAATTCCTACCCACTTTTGACAAGTTAACAGAGACAGACAGAGCTCGTTAGAGATGACAGACTGTGGAAAATGAGGACCAACATTTACAAGGGATAACAGCCTTAAAGGGCCTGTCTGGTGCTCAAACTGCATCTCCCAAATATTAATGCATTTTAAAGTATATTCAAAGAACTTTACAGTGCATGTTTTACATTTTGCAATGCTTAAATATGAAAATCTTACACTCTGATGAATTTGTGAAATGACAGCAGTTTGCAAGAAGCCAGGACTGCCCACACTAGCAAGAGTCAATTTCTAATTTATTTTTTTTTGCTGCAAGAACGAATGGCAATATAGCCATTCAAATGAACGGAATATCCTTTTTCTCTAGTGATGTGTTGCACTGTTAAGAGATCCTACATGTACAGTAAGGTCACTTAGGTTCCACACAATTCATTCTATTTCACTAGCAGAGCAGCAGAGGAAGTGACTATTTGAAACAAAACTGATACATGCTCAGTGCCTACACACAATCAGTGCGGCAGTACCTGTAGGCTAGGATGCAGGGGAGTGCTTGAGTGGAATATTAAAAATGTGATTGAGACAGAATGCCTGCATCAAATCCCACTGGAAAAAAAGGCCTGTGCCCAATTCAGGGTGTAGTCTCCCACTTCTTCTTATAATGAGCATCTCTGTCCTTCATTACAAAATAGCTGCTTCCTGTGGCCTAGCTCTGTAAAATTAAGGGAAATATAGAGGAAGGTAGCAATAACACACCTTGAGCATATTGGTGGGACCGGTATGTGTATTTACAGTGTTTTTCTGGCCTCTTGCACTGGGAAATGGTTAACTGTGCGTGTAAAAACATACAATTAAACCCTGTCGTTGTCTCACATTGAGGAATAGAAAGAGAGAGAGAGAGAGAAAAAAACGTGTCAGCTCAAGCCAATAAAGTCCTTTATCTGAATGCCATTAATGGGTTTGGCAGACGTCCTTGCCATTTACTTCAGAGGAGCACAGCACAGATTAAGAGAGGCTGGATGCTAATTTGCACATATGGAAATGCTCTCCTTCACAGTACCGATGGCTCTGTTGTGGACAGATGGAATTAGAGAGAACTCTGAAGCCGTGAAGGCAAACACATATCAGTGAAAAGAGAAAAAAAAGAAAGAAAAAAAAAAAAAAAGCCTTCTTGCATGCGTGAGGAATTAAACTAAAATAAATATATTTGTAATGTCTGATCTGTCTCGGCTGTTGATTAAAGTTTTCTGGATTGTTTTTTTGTTTGTTCTAATTAGCTGATTGAGCAGGGGGTAAAAAAAAATGACTCTATTATAACTGTTTTATAATTATTACAATTTTTTTTATTGTTCTTATTTATGGCACTTTGGTTAGAAGTAACCCGTTTGGTAGAGCTACATTTTGATTTTGATTCTTAGAAAGCAGGAACATGCTGTTTATTCGAATGTGGACTTAAAGGCCTCAAAGCAAGCCCGCCGGACTGTCCCTGCTTCTTGGAGGTAGAACTTAGCAGGACAACAGGATTCAGAACCGCAATCTCTCTCGAAACCAGGGAAGGTGTACAGTACATGTGCATGCAAAGCGTGGTAGCGCCACCGCACGTGTGTCAGTGCTGGCGCTCAACCTCCCAAGCCCTCGCCACACCGGCGTTCGAATTTTCCAGAGGCAGAAGTTGGGAGGTATTCTTAAAGGCATTCTGTCACCTACACATTAAATTGGGAATGCAGAGAATAAAAACAATGAATCCAAAATGATCTATACATTGTGTTAGCAGTAATGAAAGCAAATACCCATATTATCAAAAAGAAATGCAAATGTGTAATCTCAAGCCTTGCATATAGGGTTGCCACCTTTTCTCCAAAAAAATACCGGCCTAAGTACTGTCTCCATAGACATAGGCCTAATTGTTAGCCTAATTTAGGCACTTGCTTGCCATCCTGCTAACACGGTGTATGGATCATGTTAGATAAGTTTTTTATTCTCTACATTCTCAGCAAAAACAATGTTTAGGTGATAAAGTTGCCGACAGTCCTGGACTGGATGGGACAGTCCTGGTTTTGGGGCTTCAAATTTGAGACCTGACATGAAAGCTGTGAAAGAGGGAATTGACAAGGGAATTTCAAACTTAAGGGCAAAGTAGTCGAGTTGGCCAAATTCACCCATTCAGTTGAAAGCATGTTCTTTACATATTGTATTTCTTTTAGTAGGCAGAACATAGATATCCTGAGCCTTTGTCACTAGTCATGCAGCATTCGGTAGCAGAATGTATTATAGAGTCTCTCATCGCCAGCAGCCTTCTGACTTGCTTGTATTTGATTACTCTTTCATTGCACACCCCCTGGTTTTATTTGTGTCGTGCATTTTGCTTATACAGTAACAGAGGCTCCATTTGGAGCAAATAGTTCAAGTAAAAATGAAAGCCTCGTCTTAGTAACTTAGCTCATCACCGGCCCAATCTGCCTTTGCAACTCATCGCTGCCCTCTACAGTGGGCAGGAGGAAATGTAGAAGAGTTGCTAAAATGCAGGGAATGCAGGTAGATTGGTTTAAAAAACAAAATTCAATTCTCAGATTTGTTAATAAGGCATATTTCGTTCGTGCCCATTCATGCTAGGTTTTCTCAGAAAGGTGATAAGATTCTGGCTTCTCAAAGACCTCCGACGTATTGCCGAAAATCTGTGGCAGCCGAAATGGGATCCTCAGTCCTGGCTCCTCCCCTTTCTGTGACATTGGCAGTAATGTTTCATGCAATTGGCAGAGACAGGGCGCCATACCTCCCACTATTTAAAATGGAGAAAGAGCGACACTTTTGCTTTCAGGGGTGTGGCTAAAGGCGTGACAATGGGCAGGGAATTATGTGCAATGTTTTAAGTGACGTTACAGACAATTAACAGCTTTTTATGTAATTGAATATGTCATTTAGTATAAGAATAAAGCATTTTATTTACAAAATTAATATATAAACACATTTACTGCAGTTCAAACACAGTTTATTGTTAATGTTTGTTACTGTGGAGCTCTTTAATACACATCCCGGTAACTTTGGGACTGTTACCATCTATGATATTTTTGAATGTGATAAGGATTGAGTTACTTGTGGACGAAGTTTGGTTAACGATTTAATCCTGTGTGATGTGCAAGATACACATCAAGGGTGGAGCTGCCCTTGATTAGCAGGTGCACAGCCCCAGAAGGCACCCTCAGCCAACGGAAGGGACCCAACCACAACCGGCAAACAGACTTACAGAGGAGGGCGGGGGGAGAAACCAGCGTGTTCCAACATCACCACCATTATCCTTTATAATCCTGCAAGCTGATGGTTCATTTTATCAGATCAACACAGAAATGTGTTTATAGAAAGAAACGGAGGTTAGCGAAGAGCCACCTGCCCCTTTCATCTATATCAAAGCTAGGAAACAGGGGCATTCATCAAAACATTGCTCATGGTGGGCAGTTACTGGGTTCTGGGGCTGACAATTTAATGATGCTCTACGGGCTAACACAGGTCTTGTCAGGGTCACTGGTCACTTGTATATACGCATTTGCCTATCCCTGCTATGAAATGATATGTAGACTGATAACTTCACTAAATTAGGTATCTTATCATGTAAGGATTGTCACCCTTGTGGTATTTTATCTTCAGGCTGGTTAAAGATTGGCTCGAACCATATTGGATCACATCGGTGATCCGAACAGACCTTAAATTCAGGTTACTCAGAGGCCACATATTTAGAAAATAGCCCAAATCCTCCAGCAATGGCCCCAGAAAAAAAGCCGAAGTAAAGAAAAAAAAAAAATATACGAGAAATAAGTTAAAATAATTTGAAAATAAGTTTAAACACATAAGAATTAAAAAAAATCTACAAATTAAATGTGATAATAAGTAAAAAAATGCATATTTTACCTATGTAATTAATATATTATAATTGCACAGAATTCATTGTTATTCTTCTACACTTTTAAGTTCAACTGTCCAGCTATTGTAATGATCAAAATTCGACTACTATAGCTGAATTCAGGGTCTGTTTGTTTCTCCAGCACATTTTTGCTGAACCAAAATTGGCCAAAGATTCTTGTCCAAAACCGGCCATATTGAGTAGCCGAATTGTGGAAAATTCCATAGTTAGACTAGAAGCGCCGATCTGTCCCAATTTTGAGCTACATTAGTAGACTCTTTAGTGTTTCTATCTGTCTGGACCTGCAATCCTCGACAGAGATATAAAGCACTAGAGTAAAAAAAAAAATGTTTTAATAAATGGTAGGCGAGTTTCCCACCTATTCCTTTTCAGGGTGGGCAACTTTCCTGCTTCTGCTAGCAATGGTGATAATAGAGTCTATTCACATACCTGGATCCTTTAGTGCATACCTTTTCTCTGCAATCCCATTGGCTCTGAGCAGTAATGGGCAAACATTGCCACAGTCAGTAGTGTATCTTCCACAAGGCAAACAAGGCACTCGCCTAGGGCGGCACTTTGCCAGAGGGCGACACTTTGCCATAGGGTGTTAAAGCACACTTCTGGTGCCTCAAACATTTTCGCTCCCTCCCTCACTGTTCAGCAAGCTTTAGCTCCTTCCAATTAATCGGGGTGATTGGGGCATGTAATGGACGTGGTGGGGGTATGTAATGAGGGTGATGGTGGCATGTAATGGGGGTGATGGGGCATTTAGTGTGTATTCAATGTGGGTGATGGGGGCATGTAATGGTGTGATGGGGCATGTCGTGGGTGTGCAACGGGGTGATGGTGCATGTTATAGGTGTGCAACGTGGGTGGGGGGGTGCCCGAATTTTGTCTGCCTAGGGCAGCACAAAACCAAGATACCCCATTGGCCACAGTGCCCATAGAAGGACACCGGTAACTGTGGCAAGGACTTTGAAGGCGCATAAAACATCATTAAATTCTTAGTCACAAAAGTCTAGTAACTGTTTACTATAAAAATTTTGTGCGAACTCTCAGTAATGGGCCCTCAAATAAACACCTGGTTTGCAAAGTCAAAAGAAGGGTTAATAATAAAGTTAGAGAATTTTTATAATTTCCCTATTCACACTGCAGCACTGAATTTTTTACTTAGTTTGGGCAGAGTTTACTTGCCAGTAACAGGATGTAACGTTTGCTGTGTGTGTGAAACAGTAGCGAGCAAGAGTATCGTTTGTCACTTCAGTATATATAGAACGAGACACAAATAATAGGAAATAATATGCAGTGTGGGATATGTACATTTATATTCAGAGATTTGCAAAAAAAAAAAAAAGGTAACTAATTTAAGATACTGATGTCATGCGGAGATTTGAGTTATTAATTGAAAAATAGAATAATTATATAGAATATTGTAACTATGAAATAACATAGGGGTAGCCAAACTTTTTAAGATCACCCATCCTTCAAATTTTCATCGACGACTCCTGCTACCTCTCCTTTGTTCAGAACCCTAATAACCACATTTGGAATTACTGTTTTTTATTTTGCTTGTACTTAGCCTCCTTTGTTTGCAACTGTTCCTTAAATATTCTTCGACACTGGTTATGAATCCCTGGAACAATTATGTATATCGAATGTCCCTGGCGACACTTGCCTGTCAACTTTCCCTGGGAAAAAGGAAATTAATAGATATAAATTAGATTTGGATACCGCCAAAATTTTGGTTCGTCCGAAACTAATTTTGTCCACTGACGCATGTCTATTATTTTTGTTTCAGGAATTCTATTCAGATGAATGTACAGTATTGTAGTAATATACAAGTCTGGGATTAACAGGGGTTAGCTATAAAGAGCAGTTCTGTGGAAATGTGCTAAAAAGTAATAGCCACGGAAATCATTGGATTGTTCCGGCTGATTGTTCCACTTTTACAACTTTACTCCCAAATTCTTTTTTATGTATCATCCCCTGTGGGGGGAAAACCGATGCACATATACCCGTATACCTGTGCTAATATTAGACTACATTAAGATTTATTTATACATCGCCAACGATTTGCGCAACACTTGGTACAGCGCATAGAGGGGGAACTACAGACTGTATTATGCAAACAAAGACAGACTGACAAATGAGGCAGAGAGCCCTGCCATCTAGATAAACTTGTGTCATTTTTTTACATTTCTCCGGGAGCCAAAGGGTTAATTATATCAAAGAACAAGTTGAGTAGAGTTGGGAGCAGCGACAGCCTTCTGTGTTACTTCTGCCTCTGAAATGCAGCCAAATGCAGTACTTACAATAAATGTATGAGGCACAGAGGTGTGGTTATATATCCTTAGGGATTGTGGATATCACATTGCTGGTCTCATATCCCAAAACCGTGTCTACACCTTTTTTTTTTTTTATCAGATGCTTCCAGGGGCAACCAATACAGTGTGCTGTACAATAATTCAGCCCACTCTCTCTCTCTCTAATTGAAACGAGAGAGCTCTGGAGGAGCCCTGCAAGAGAGCAATACAGGAAGCAATCTGTAACTTTGTCCCTTCTCGTACTGCAGAATTATGGTCACCGAGGGGGCGACAATTCATAGACTGCAGCCAATTTCCTACATTGTTAGCCGGGTTTGGAAATATGCCTAATTTCTTTGTGGCACTCCCCCGGTGCAGCAAAAAAAAAAAAAAAGTTCCTTACTACGGTTGCGGATATCCAGCGTCCCACAGCAATCTCAGCCGTGAATTATTCACTTTCACGTAAGATGCAGATTGTGGTTCTGTAAGGTCTAATTTGTATCATATAACCAGTTAATGAGGTCATTCCACAGTCGGTAGCACACAAACTCCTCAACTCGCAAGGAATTTACTTATCACAGTTTTACCAACTTGGTGACCTTCTGGAATGGTTTATTTATTTATATAGAGCCAACAGTTTAAGTAGCGCTAGGTATAGCGCACAGAGGGGGACTGTTAGACACACAAAACTGATACATGGGGTAGAGAGCCCTACTCGCAAATTTATGGGTTTATTTTTTGGGACAGTCAACCTCTCATTCACTTTCAGGAAATGTGATTCCTTTCTTTAATTGTTCAGCCTCTGTTTTATTTTTGTATTCGTCGTTAACCTTGGACAGCGAAACGAAGGAATGTTTCTGAATAAGACAGAAGTACCGGCGTGCGCTCTATTGCAGGGAACTGAGAAAGGAACTTCAAATATAAGGCTACAGAAACCGAATCAGAAAAACTCTCCCATTCAGCTGAATTTGGCCTTAAGTTTCAATTTTCCTTTTCAATTCCCTGCAGTTCTCTCGTTCATGAACAAAGCCCTGTATTAAAAATAAATATAAAATGGATGGGAAAGAGTGGGTTTTGTTTACAAGCAACTCTAGAAAAAGGTTGATTTTGGTCGGTGAGCTAGCTCGATGGGCTAATGCACTCGGAGGTGTTGACTCTTCATCCTTTTGAGGTAGATAAAATGAGTACCATCAATCTGAATAATAATAACATCCCCAGGTTGTACTTGAAAAATAAGAGAGAATACCTCAACCTACCATTCCCATACTTGCCAGAACTCTTTGCTAGGGGGCCTGGGACAAATAATAATAAAAAAGAAGACTAAAGTGGGTGGGGTTACGTCAATGCCGCGTGACATCATGCAACATTGTGTGACCTCACACATTGTGCTTTAGGCTACTTGGTACAGATGCTAGATGTCTGGAGCTCTTTAACTCACATTTATGCCTGGGACAGACCTACATTTGCTGGGACAGGACTCCAAAAAAACAAGACACCTGTCAACGGTGCATTCTTAGAAAAACACTGCTGATATCCTTAAATTAATTTAGTGCCTCTGGGATACTAAAAAATACTCTAAGCAAAAGACGAGGTTAATGGAGCTTCCATGACTATTACTCCTAGTATGAAAAATGGGCATGCACAAGCAACAATTTACAAATGATGCTGAGGTTTCTCAGTACTGTTCATACATAAAAGAATAGCACAACATAGTACAGATTGTGTGGTGGTAAATATTCTTCTAGATTTGTATGTACCAACACCACTGAGAGCATCATATGTGTCGATTAGATTGTTTTTAAGATATGGAACTAATTGCAAGGCAGGTATTCTTTCCAAGAAAATGTGGCAACCCTAGTAGACAGAACATCATTAAACGGTCAAAATTTAAATGATCACAAGGTCCAGTGCTGCAACCCTGGTCGTAATCTGATTGACCTCTAATTGACCATGGAGGCCAATGGAATGTTCCTGCTGATGACATCACTTTTAGAATGTTGCCCCAGCAATTACCATAGGACCTCCTGCTCCTTTAAGTCCAGTGTGACCTGCTGTGTTTGTGCAATCAGAACTTTGTGAGACACACGAAGAAATAAAACATTTTTTCTTTTCACTTTGACAGGGATGGGCAGGCCTTCTGTTGATGAAGCCAGTACACAAAATAAAAGTGACCTTCACAATGTATTACCTCTGTGGTTTTCACCTTACCACAAGCTGTAATCTTCATTCCTGGAATGGGAGAGTCTGTTGTAACTGGGCAATGATTTCATCAAGGCATTTAGACCGGATCTGATTCACTGAGAGATCTGAGCCTATTAAATTGGCCTCATGCACTAAATTGTATCTATAAACAGGTAACTGTGTCTCAGACAGTGTTAACTATTACTGTGCCGGAAGACTGCATTGTAGCCAAATGTTGTAAAGGGATAGCATTAAAATGCTTATAGAGATTAGGTATGGAAAATGAACCAATTTTCTGCTTTTTTTTAAAACTCTTACTTCTTTAAAAGTAGTAAGGGTTAAAAAAGTAGTGTCCCTTCTCCTTAGTAATAAAGTATTAGAGATAGAAGTGGGTTTACGCTCACGTCTGTCTCAGCTCAGAGGCAGGGCAGATTGGATAGTGTCAGCGTGGGCACAGCCAATCAGACTTGGTGCTTGCCCCATGCGGCTGAACGAGGTCTATCGAGTGCGGGGGACTCTGTCTCTGACCTCATTTTTACATGAGATCAAAATTTAAGATTATCAACTGTCCTTTTTTTTTTTGTTTTTTTTTTACACATTAAGGGTATTACTTGTTAAAAGGGATTAATGATGTGCAAATGTCAGACAATAATAATTGAAATTAGAATTGGAGAATTTTTCCAGATCAGCTGTTCAATACAGAGAGAATATTTGGCATAAAAATAATCAATAACAATACACCCTGTAATTGTGGAATGATCTGATACATATTGTGATGTATACAGCTCAATGGAACTTGGATTGGAAGTAGATATAGTCTCTTATGGACACCTTGGTGCGCCACAATTTCCACTGCCACTAGACGTATGCTGTTCCAGGTGATAAATGTGGTCTGTAGGGCATTTTGGACTCCCAGACAAGTTAGACCATGAGTGTCACAATTTTGGGAGACAATCCTTCTGTCCTACTGAGCTTTACGTCTGTCCCACTTGTTGGAACAGAGGTAGACCTCAGTGGAACAGCGGGATTTAATACTGCAATCCTGTACTGTAAATGGAAGTCTCCACTATTTAAGACACCAGAGCCTACCCTGCATGCTCCATAGCGCTGACACTCATCCTCCCATCCACAGCCCAACTGGCTGAGGGCAAGAGTAGGGAGGCTCTGGGGACTGAAATGAAATCCGCGAGGGAAAAGGAATCTTCAAAAAAAAAAGTAAGAAAATACCTGGGATCTCAGCGATCAGCTGAGTAACGCTAAACACTCCCCGACTGGTTTTAAGGGGTGTGCAGATTGACTGACAAACTCCTATCAGCACTGGGCAATCCAACCCAAGCACGCAATGATGCAAACGTAGAGGAATATGCAGAGGGATTCACTCCATACAGTCGTTTATGACATTACAAATATCCAATTTATTGTGAATAAATAGGCAGGTACAAATGTGCAGACACAGAGTGACTAACGCCTTATGCGTTTCTTAAAGCACTTAAGGTGATTAATCATAGGCATCTGATAGGACATAAATTCGATATTTGTAACGGCACCAGTGACTGTATGGAGTGACTCCTATAGCATTTTCAGGGGCACTTTACGTACTGTACGAAGTGCAATTCTCTTATAATCAATAGAATAAACAGATCCCTTTATTTAACATGAAATGAACAGTGAAATAATCTGAATAAATTAGGAAAGCCCAGTAGCTTTTTTATTATTATTATTGCTATTATTCTAATTATGTTTACTTATAATTATCCAAAATTTAAAAACTGTGGTGCATTTGTAAACGGTCACCTCCTCGCGGAACCCCTGCCCCCCCCCCCCCCCCCCCATATAATCTCTTCAAATCATAATTACAGAAACATGCTTAGTGTATGGTTTGCATCTCCCATTTGAAATAATAAAAAGTCCAGGTCACAGAAAAACTTTAATATTGTCACCATTTAACCAACTTTTATAGGGTTAATCCCTGTATTCTTAGATTAGTCTACAATAAAGTGGTTATATGATTCTCTCCCAATAGAGGGATACGTTGGGTTATTTACTAGCAGAGGTAGGAGTGGAATCCATAGGTATAAGTAGGTGAAGGCTTTGTCTGCAGAGCCGTGTTTTCACCGTATGCTATAGCTCAGACACCTTGTCCCTTTCCAAACCCTAAAGCCAAACTGACATGTCAGAATTAAGAATATTAACGCTTAATCACAGGTGCGCCTGCTATTAATACAGTTGCAACCGTGCAAATTACTAAATCATTAATTATTAATCCGCTGAGAGGCGGAGGGGACAAACAGTATACTGTTATTACGCTGCACAGAATTATTGTCTACAAACAGGGATTTTCTTAGTATCATGTTTATCCTGTCTGTCCAGACTGCTTTCCTTTCTGCTGTGCTTGACATGACTCACTCACAGATGACTGGGCTTCACGACCACTGTTTTCTTCATTCTATATCCTCTCTGTCTTACGACACACATAGATTAATTCTATCCTACACAGCTTATGTTTACATTCCTGGAGAACGCATTTTTCATTTCAGATTTCAAAATTCTCTTAAAGTACAACTAAACTTTTTTTTTTTAACCATCTTTGTTCCCAAATCACTTGCAGGACTACCAGCGTTGCCCACACATCACTTGCCAGTGGTAAGTTTGCGCCCCCAACATTATTTATGAGTATTATTACCTACTCAGAGAATGTTGAGGTCACTGATCTCACAGTGGTCACAAGGGTCTTTCGGGCATCCTAGTGTGGCAAGCCTGCTTACAGTTGCGACCCCCTGACACATGATTGTTACACCCCTGGTTATTGGGGCATGAGTCCATTGTGAACCACACAGCCGATCATGGTGGAGGAGATGGTTCTATCCTCCCTGGCTGGAATTCTATTCCAGACAGGAATTTTTTTCTGTGTCACTAAAAAATTACATGGGGCAATTAGCCCCTAGTTCAGTGGTACAGGCTTATGCTTTCCTCTGATGTTAATTGAGTTAACTGTCTTAAATGATTCCAAAGTAAATGTTTTTAGTGTGCCTGGGATACTGTAAGGGAGTGGTCATACCCTTTCTGTCTTTTTTTTTTTTAAATAGTGCGCAATTATTTTTGCTCTGTACTGTATAATGATTGACTTATTATGCTTAGTGCTGGTCAGAACTTGCTGCATTGAATAAGATCTTCTAAGGAATTCAAATCGACCTTGACACTGAGCCAAAACTGACTGCGTTTGAACAACAAGAAAAAAAAAAAGAAAGAAAATATACCTAATCAGTCTGTGGAGGATGAGGGCATGAGCTATGCAGCTCAGTCACACGGACAGGGCAGTGATCCCGTCAGTAGCTCTAAGAATTTTAACACCTTTATAAGGCAAGGTAGTTATTGTATGTGGGTATTGTAAAAACATTTTTGCTGAGGAATGTACAGATATGTAAATATAACTCACTGTGACCTATAGAAGTAGAGTTAACCCCTTAAGGACGAGACTGTTTTTGGAATGCTGTACCTGTAGCACAGAGGCAGTTATTTACACTTGTGCGGTGTTTGTGTTTAGCTGTAATTTTCTTCTTTCTTATTTACTGTACCCACACAAATTCTATATTGTTTTCTTGGGGGGGGGGGGGGGATAGAACGGTTTTATTTTAGACACCATTACTTTCATCATATCATGTAATTTACTGTAAAAAATAATAAAATATGGTTAAAAATATTTCACCATTGGACTTAGCCTGAAAAACATTATTTAATCTTGTGTACCTCAATTTCGTCTGGGTTCGCCGCATCTCAGTCTTGTCAACATGGTAAGAGAATACCATTTTGCTGTCTGAGGTGGACATTTAAGATTAGCGCTAATCTCGGACTCCACTCTTGGATTTTAGGGAATTGATCCACATCTATCCTTTAGTTTTTTCTGTCGAGTTTTTTCTAACAGACTCATGGGACATTTATATTGTGGGGTTGCAAGATTTGGACTTTTTTTTTTTTAAATCGCCCCCAGTTAGAGTGGGAATCTGGATTTATCAGGATTTAATATAATTTGCAGGAAATATTGCATAGTCTTAAAATTACCAAATCAAAAAATATATATTTTCTTATTCATTCACAAAGGCTAACAAATTACAAACATAACTGAGACAAAGCTCGTGAAACGGCATCAAATTAAAGCTTAAATTCTATGCCAGTCTGACAAAACCTGAAGATTAAAAAAAAAAGTATTTATGTGAAAAATACACAATAATGTCATCCTCAAAAAATAGTTTCACTGTGAGTCAGAAAGGGGGCATTGGGAAGATTAACACACCCTTAGGAGCAAACTGTGCGGTCACAGTGTGCTAAAGCCTCCAGAACCCTGTGTGTTACTGCTAACTTAATACATGCTAAAATGCCATTATCCTACTAACCATTCTCCGGTGTACTTACTCATCTAGCTTTGCTAACGTCTGTTAAAAAGCACCAGAGTTCAAGGAAAATATGATTCTTATTCTCTAATTGCGGGCCATGCTTTCTCAGAAAGGGGTGACATTGTTGCTTGACCTCTTTCTCATAGATCTTGCCTTAACGAGAATTCAAGATGCCATTTTAATTAAAAATAGGATTAAGAAATTCATTTTATGCATTTTTATTCTTACACAGATGCTCTTACATTCCTTGTGTGTATTTTTTATTTATTTCCAGTATTAATTATTTTAGTTTGTTTCCATTCTCACCCCTCCTCCCGCAATCCCCAAAAATATTTTGTATTTAACCCATAATAGGCCGGCAATGCTTTTAAAGAAAAAAAAAAAAGAAAGAAATCGAGTCCCTTGTCCGAACAGAATTCCAGTGTGAAGAAACCTACTCATTTTGCTTCAGCAGGGATTTGTAGAGCTGTAATTAAATATAAATACGCAGGTTATTCTGCATTGCCACAAGATCAATACATATTATGTTAGTTGTTATTACATTCAAAAAGAGAAATTAATATTACGGCCTGGGACATGAATATGTAAAAAGTTGTTATGGTCCAAAGTGAAACAGTTTAGAAATCCAGTTCATAAAAATTTCTTAAAAATGGCATAGTAAATAATGGAAAATGGCGGATTTCAATAGGGCTGTGGTGTAACACACACCACAAGGGCCACAACATTTATTAAAAGCCGAACAGGTCAACACTAGATAACGTAACTGATTAACTCTTAACAAACTTACCCTAAGAGCCAACCAATGTAACTTTTTTTATTTCAAACATTGATCAATTAAAGATCCCCGGTACCATGTCCTAGACATATAGCACCCTGAGAGATATGGTGCAAAGTAAACTAACCAAAGACCTACCGACGTACTACAACTGCATGATATGGATGTCTCAAGAGAGCCCGCCCGGGGAATCCAATCCTGTAGCAACCTTAGCTACGAATCCCCAGTGGCCGTACCTTGGACAACCATTCATACCTTGGGGACCATCCACCAAACACGTACCTGTATGAAAACACAAACAAGAAACAGAGAATGTGCCAGTGTGAGCTACAATCTATAGACATAACTCTATCTCCTTATGAATAACTTCCCACCCACATCATATTAATGCTTCACTCCAAGGCCTTAGTTTATCTACTGTATCGGAAGCTGTTGAGACCAGAGCAGTGCATTGTGCATATGGGAATTAGAGAGTCTAACATCAGGATAAGTTGGTATTTTGGAATTATCATCCTTTACGTCAGAGGCGCTTGGTTCATCTCGAAAGCTGCACCGATGAAGAATGACGAGGTGGATAAAATACTGTCATTTTCCTAAACATGTCTTTAAATGTGTTGTAGTTAGTAATATTGACTATCGCCTTAGTTATTTCTACCTACTGCTACTGTTGGCTTGTATTTATCTTGGCATAAAAAAGTGGTCTCACTTCAATGAAAATAAAGAAATAAAAACTGGAAAACTAATTAGATAAAATATGTAATATGTCTAAAACCACTGCTTGTTGGAATTAGTTTATGTGTGTCTTCAACAATTAAGACACAGTAGAATTTTTTTTTTAAAAAAAATCATAAAAACACCAGATTTTTTGGAGGAGAGACCAACCAAATCATTTGGACAGCACCCCAGTACCGGTATATGTTGCATAGAGCACCGCCTGACCTGAGAGATTCAGTTCAATGTGAGTAAGCTAGAGATCGGACTCACCAAGTTTGGGGTACTTTGGCGTAGTGGTGGGCTAAGCAAAATATGGCCATATATTGTGACCAAATCTCCAATATGTTGTCATCTAAGCTAACGTTTGGCATTCCCCAACCCATTGAGATACGTGACTCCATAGAAATAAATGGGGAATTATGATTATAGGTTAACTGTAGAGCAAAGTTGTAAAAGTGTCCCTGCCCGTCTAGCTCTTTAGTCCATCCAGGTCTGCCGCTACTAGGAAAGCAGAAACCTAATGGCGGCAAGGAATACGAACTGAAGCAGGGAGAATTCTGATTTGTCTCACTTTATGCATTTTACAATTTAATTGCTCTGCTGCAGGTCGTATCGTCCACACAATTAGCCACCGTGGGATCAGGAACATAATAAAAGCTAATTTTCCGCTCCTTCTGTGATATGATTTCTGTGTAATAAAAATCTTGACCAAACACTGTGGTTTTGGAGGTTGTATTAGTCTTTTAAATTGTCATTAGTTATGATCTTTTGCTAATGAAGAGAAAATCTCAGCACAAATGTGAAAACCTGCAAAGCAAACTCATTTATTCAATAAATAGGTCTCCGGGAAAGCATTTGTACGTATTAGGATTCCCAGTCGGAACTTGGCTGAGCTGATGGCATGATACAGTCTGATGGCATCGCTCGTATTCATTTATATGAGAGTACGGCACAATCGCACACCTCACCGTGGTGAACTAACAAGGCTGTTTGTTCTGTGAATGCAGAGAATAAAAAGATGAAAGAGAATCTGTACAATGTATAAAACGTCCAACACTGTAAAGTGTCGGAAGTGAAACTAGAAGATGCCATTTGTTATGTAGAACAACGAAAAAGACTTTTTCATACATTCTGAAAGTTTACCAATCTTACTATTTAAGAGGGGCAGTCACCATTTTTGTTCCTAACCCCTCTGTCTGTTTTTTTTAACTTACACTTGTATTAAAGAAGCACAAAAGTAAAACATACAGAATACTGACGTTTTAAGCTGTTCTCTGGTAATGCTTGATGGTTTGTTTGTCGGTTCCTATTCTCATGCGTGATAAATATGTAATGCTTTATTATATAATATTAGAATAAATAGAAAAAGCTGTTCTAGATGGGACACTTCTAATTGCCTCCTCCATCACGTGTACAGGTTCCTTGGAACACAGGATTCCAAAAATAATGTGAAGTTGATAATTAATCTTGACATTTGGGATGTTAACGCAACCAGGGAGCGAAGATGCTGGGGGGGGGGGGGGGGTGTCTTGAGAACAGGCTTGAGAAGCACTTATCTAAACCAGCAAGGAGGGAGCTCTATACCCAGTATCTGTCCTGGGCAGGCTGGTGCTCAATCTTGCCACGCAAAGGTTTGAGAAGCACCGGTTTAGAGAATAAACACGTTACAGAGATACATAGTTTAAATGCAATGCTGCCTGTACACAGTCTAAGCATATACATGCCACGAAATCTGATGGGACAGGACCCCAGAAAAAGGAACTGTGCTAGGAAATTTGAGCGTGTTTGGCAACCATTCGCATGGCACTCACTGAAAGACAGACACGATTATAGATGGTAATAGATGCTCATCAGGCATTTAGTTGTAAATTAGATGGCTTACAGTGTGGGTCAAGGCATGCAGAAATCCTAATGGCTTTTTTTTTTTTTTTTGCTTAGTCCCTTTACAAGTGAGCATCTAAGTACCTGTTTATTTGGCGCTTCACCCAAAAATTGGAAAGGTGTAATATAATAAATTTAATAAAAATTTAAGGACTGTCATAAAGGGAAAGAAAAATAATGCACTCAATTTATTTATTTTTTAAGTCTTTCTTTGAGTATTCTGTAAAGTTAGGGAAACCTCAGAAATGACTAATCAGTAGGGTCTGATGGTCTTGTATGTGACAATTTGGGCACAGTGATTAAACAGCCTGGGATTGTGTCAAATGATCATCTTTTGATCACTATCGGCTGGTGGGGACTGTCTAGAGTTATGAATATATAATAATACAGAGGGAGAATGATAACTGTCATATATACACCTTTGATCACACAGGTAAGATCTAAAGCGCATGTTTGATTCTGTAATAAACGGATGGCACCTGTGAACACAAATCAGTGGATTTAGATGAACACAGTCTTCCTTTCCACAGTTCCTATCAACAGATAATATATATATATATATATATATATATATATATATATATATATATATATCAAGGAAATAATTCCCTAAAAGCAATCAGTAAGTAGGATACGGAAGGGGTTTCGGGCAGTCTGTCAATTCCAGGGAGAAATTGCAATTCACGTTTCTTAAAGAGTAGAGAAATTTCAGATTATTTTGCCTGTGAAGAGTAATATTTCTTGCTAAACTTGCTTTCTTTTGAAGTGTTAGGATAATGTTAACAAAAAAAGGAACAAACAAACAGTTTTGACATTGTGTTGCAAGGCACTGCCTAATGGGGAAAAAAATAAATAAATTCAGATAACATTAGATTTTTGGTAAATGGACTAATAGGTAGAGACACAAAAGCTGGAAGGTGGCTTTCGTACAGCACTATAATACAGGAAAGAGAGCGGGGATGAAACATTTTTGTGGATAATATTACCATCTTTGTGATCGAGAGCTCCAATCATAATAGCCTCCGCGTTGGAGAATGTACTGGGTTCTTGTTTTTATTTGCACTGTTTTAAAGTGCATGTTATTAATTAAGCAACAATGGAGGAAATATGAAGGGTTAAATCATTCACATATTTAAGGAACATTGAATTACCCAATTTAAGAAAATAACAAAATAAGCAAAAGCATTCTTTAAGTAAACCCTTGTGGGATTCTCCTCTGAAGAATATTGTGAGGGAAGGTGGACTCGTCTCTTGTTGACTCAACTTTTATCACTGATAATCCTCCATTTTCAGGTCTGTGGAAGGGGTACTTTTTCTAATCCACACCCCAGTAATGTAACTACTTGATTGTGTATTTCTTCTCACTGTTATTGGAGCAATCACCTGTGACTTCCAATTTCCTATCTCTAGAGGAAGTCATCCCCTCCTTAACTCTCTATGGCCAGTTGGATGCTCAATGTCTGATGGACCATTGGTCCCAGGTGCCAAAGTGCACAGAAAGAGTGAATATATGATCCACTAGAGCGGAATATGAGAAGAAGTTGAGGGGTGAGAAACGGTGGTGAGATGAGTGATGTGGGGTTTCAGAGATGAGGAAGAAGGGTTGTGTTGAGTGTGGACTGTGATGAGGGTTATAAAAGGTGTTGAATGAGGATGGATGTTTAGATGATGGGGCTAAGATGAATAGGGAGATGGGATGAGGGAAGTGGTCACTCAGAGAAGGGGAAATAAAGAGAGGTGGTTGCAAGACAGACTGGCCTGATGTGTTAAGATCAGGGGTAAAAAGGGTTGGGTCAGTGAGTGCGGACTGCTCTATAGCTAAAAAGGCGGGCTGAGCACCATACTTGAGCCATAGCTCACAGCTTCCCTTCCCATGGAGCTGAATTCATGCAACCCACCACTGATGGCCTGATAGGGACTGGTCCTGTTGGTGGCTAACAGAATGCACAATGAGATCTCTTGGGTCCTTGTGATGGTGAGCAGCTTGTTTAGCTGACATTATGTAACACGATGTGGCTGTTTGTCCTACCTAGCTTGAAGATGGCCGCCCTGTTGCTACCTGACCTGAGGCAAGAGTCCAAAATACAAGACACAGGTCCAAGAAACCATGTAGTCAAAAACTATAAGTCAAGTTCATAATATCTTACATTCCGCATTGATTAAGAAAACTTCACCATTCCGCATCCTCGGAGAGGAGAATCTCAATTATCAGATGTTACCTGATTTGCATGAACGAGCTTCTAGTATCAATCCTGGTGCTACATTTTGGTTCACACTCTTTAGTGAGAGAAAATGCACCAGCAAGAGGTAGCATACATTAAAATATATCCAGGGGCTGTGCATAATATGTATGCAAATAAACCCTGATGCTCATTTTGACAACTGAGAAGAGTTAGAATTGTAAGAGTTGCTGTGAGTGGTTAATGCACGGTACGGGATATACAGGTAATGTAGTCAACGACAGCAAAATGAAAAAATAATACCAATATAATATGGCCGAGGCAACGTTCTGTGAAAAAAAGTGCTGTCTGTCTTGTTGAGTCCATTTGATTATAGTTATCCTTTTATTATTTTTATTACCAGGCTGCTGCTAAACTATATGCTTAGTAGACACCATAATTGCAATGTTAGAAGATACTTGGGTGTATTTGAACCTGAAGGCTTAGTTTTACATTACATTACATAATAATTGTTCTGGCTACTGTTCTGGCAAATTTACATTTCTTAATAACGCCCAGGGTGGCCACCTTCTATTCAGCAAACTACCAACCTTGGTGTTGCCTCAGTGGCCTGAGCACTGGGCTCGAGCCAATTTTCTACCGGCCTGTTTGTAAATTCGTGGCTGGGTGGACATCCTAGTCATCGCCTCTGCGTCAAAATAAAGCCTAATACTAAAAAAAATAAAAAAAATAACCTCCAACACATCCTGTATGTTCATCTTCCACTTTATCATGGCCAATTTCCTCTCGCTCTACACCCTCCACGCATTGCACACAAAATGGCTGCCGCGATTCCTTTTCCATGAGTTGGTCAGTGAAATGTGACTGAATTTCAGACATGTGTGGAGGCAGTGAAGCATCTCCCTGACATCTCCATTATAGTCAAGCGGACATTTTAATTCGATCCAAGCAGACAACATATTTAAATATTAATATTGCCGGAGCAGAGGTAGTCTTGGAATAATTATCATCCGGTCAGAGGCCAGAAGTATTCAGGGAGGAGGAAACCGTTCCCACAAACATTTCAGTCACCCCCCCGCCCCTTCTCCAGACTACTTTTTAACCCTTTTTTTTGCCACTTGAGCCTCCGAGGCATCATCTAAACAGGAGTCCTTTATTTTTCCACGAACCTAACGAGCTGGGCAGCGCTGAGTGACACGGAATACGCATCAGCAATTAAGGGTTGTAATCAACCAGAATCCAGTTTGCAATTTATTTATTTTTTTCATATGCGAAACAGCTGTTTCCCAGTTAGACAGTGGCCAGTACATGTCTCTTGAGCACATCCAAATGCTGCTCTTTTTTCACGGCAGGCCTATTCACTGTGCATTCACAGGGGAATAAAAGACTTCATTGTGTGACCTCCGAGATGCTCTCGGAAGCTCTTGCTTAGGGCTAGGAACCTGAGACTACTGCCAAGCCTCTCAGATGAAAGCACACAATGTGCAGTTGAAGCTCCATTAAGCACACGGGATACAGACTCCTGTGTGCACTATAGGAGAAGGACATTTTGGGTTCTGTTGTTTTTTTGTTTTTTTTGGGTTTGTTTGATTCTCTGTAACACCTTTATTCCTTAAAGGTATATTATATCCCCTCCCCCCAGGGTTTAATAACCTTTTACAAAATGTGTCATCTGTACTGTGATTCCTGATGGGTGCGAGTGAAAAGAGTCTGCAGGGAGCTGCCATTTTGTATTTTGATTGTTTGAGAACCTTAAAGGACAACTGTATCAAAAACATAAGTATTGTTTAATTGAAAGATTGCATTGAGTGTAGAAATTGTAAATGGAAATGTTTTCATGAAAGAATATAAATAATTTTACCTCACTGACCCCTCTTTGGTCTGTTTAGCTCTAGTAGTGAGCGGACATGTTGTTTAGAATCTTAGGACAGTTCTGCACTCACCTTGGTTCAGAAGAGGGGAGATCTGACCAAAGATTCTAAACAACATGTCTGCCCCCTTTTAGATATAAACAGAGCAAAGAGGGCTCAATAAGGTACTTTATTTATATTATTTCATTAAAGCATTTGTATGCAAATATACATGTGATGCAATCTTTCAAGTAAACATTAGTACATCTTGCCTACAGTTGTACTTTAACACAAACATTCTGGACACGCATGTGTAAGTGTGCCAAGGAAAGCGCGCACATGCAAGAGTTTTTGGAGCTCACTGAGCATGTGAAAGAACTTTCTGACCACGTCTGTGTTTCAAGCCATGCCACCACATATAGGGGAGTGTTAGCAATGCCCCCATGAGTGCATGGTCAGGCCGGACCCGCTCCAGGGGCAATCTGGAATTATTATATGGTATGTGGGTGCAATCTGGCACTTTTATAAGGTATGTTTGTGCAATCTGGCAGTGTTATATGGTATGTGGTTTCAATCTGGCACTGTTAAAATGTATTAGGGGGCAATATGGCACTTTTTAATAAGGCATGTGGGTGCAATCTGGCATTGTTACAAGGTATGAAGCGGCAATCTGGCATTGTTATAAGGTATGTGGGTGCAACCTGGCACTTTTATAAGGTATGAGGGTGCAATCTGGCATTGTTATAAGGTATGAGGGTGCAATCTGGCATTGTTATAAGGTATGTGGGTGCAATCTGGCACTTTTATAAGGTATGAGGGTGCAATCTGGCATTGTTACAAGGTATGTGGGTGCAATCTGGCACTTTTATAAGGTATGAGGGTGCAATCTGGCATTGTTATAAGGTATGTGGGTGCAATCTGGCACTTTTATAAGGTATGAGGGTGCAATCTGGATTGTTATAAGGTATGTGGGTGCAATCTGGCACTTGTATAAGGTATGAGGGTGCAATCTGGCACTTTTATAAGGTATGAGGGTGCAATCTGGCACTTTTATAAGGTATGAGGGTGCAATCTGGCACTTGTATAAGGTATGAGGGTGCAATCTGGCACTTGTATAAGGTATGAGGGTGCAATCTGGCATTGTTATAAGGTATGTGGGTGTAATCTAGCACTTTTATAAGGTATGAGTGGGCATTCTGGCACTTTTATAAGGTATGTGGGGGAAATCTGCTATAGTGGAAAGGTTATGCAGGGAAGGGGTGTGACGAATGAGGGTTGGGTGGTGCATGAGTTTAGTCAAATAGCCCCCGCCCCAAATTGTCGGTGCAAGAAGTTGTTAGGTATAAACAGATAGTACTGATTTTAATGTATCCCTCTACTACAGACTTCAAATAAACATCTCCTTTAAAATATATAATCTGGCTGCAAAGATTGCTCATCACACCCCAGAACGTGGTACCTGTCAACCATCCTTCTCTGAGAAGAGACGTTTTGGCTGTGATTCTCTGCTCTTGCTGTTTTTTCCCTACAGTAAAGTATGTGCCAGAAAAAAATATGCCCCCATAAATTGTCAATCATTAATGACATCATTCAATGTGATATTTGGAAGATTAGCAACATCTGCTTTTATTAAATATGGTTAGTGGCATGCCCCCCAGGTTACCACGGCCATATGCTTAGCTTGCCAAACTATGTGTCATTAAAATGAGGAACAAATTCGAAATGAGCACTTTGATTCTGCAGCTAAAACGTGCAAATCTTTAGCCTTTCAAATAATATTGTACCAGTCAGGGAGGACTTTATATTAATAGGGATTAGATTAATATGTTATCTGATATCAGAGGACATTATGTAACATTTACATTTATATGGGTAAAAGTTTGAATTCTATAGATATCATATTGCAGGTGTCTTTTTAAGCAGACGGGGGAAGCATTTGGGAGATCCTCCCCAGGAAAAACTCAGGTGGTGCCCAAGTGCACCTTTAAGTAGTTATGCATACCCAGCACTGCTTATACCATGGTTCTGATCTTTGAATACTGTGTGTGCAAAGAGGGGTCTAGCACGTTTCATCTGGGCACCTAACCCCTAACCCTGACACCTAATAATACCATAAAACTAAACCTGAACCCTAATACTAACCTTAAAACTAACCCAAATACTAACCTCTAACCCAGAAACCTAATACTACCCTAAAACTAACCCTGAACCCTAATACCAACCGTAAAACTAACCATAATATTATCCCCTATCCCTGAAATCGAATACTACCCCAAATCTAATCCTGCTCCCCCAAAACGAATCTATATTTACAGCACTGACAGTTCAGCATGGCCATTTCAGAGCTGACAAGCACTAAACCTAGTAATCCCCCCAGTAAAGTAATCTGCTAAACCTAAAGCAAACTCCTAACCTTAATACTACTTCTAAAAGTAACCTTAAAACTAACTCCTAACACTAAAACTAACCCATAACCTTAAGACTGTCTCTAAAAGTAACCCTAATATGAACTCTAAAAGTTACCCCTTATACTAACCTTAAAACTAACCCCTAACTCCAAGCCTGAAAGAACCCTTAAACTAATCACAATGAAGTGGTCCTGAAGAACTGTCCCATTCTGGTTGTATTGCTCTAGAGCTCTGTGATACACTCTTACACACAAAAAATTATTAGAAACTAGGGACATTCAAAGAGGAAAGAGGAACAGAGCAAGTAGGGTCCACAATAGGGACTATCCCTTGTAAGGGACACTTTTGCTAGGTATGGGTTAATTGTTCGTTAAAGGTAGTAGGCACGATGGGGGCAACATCGTCAGCTGATTAAATTTGCTTAATAAGGTATTTTTCTTCCCCTTAACGAATTATCATTTTGCAGTGTTGTCAAACTAGAGGAAATGGTAAATAAAACGACACAGTAAGCACCAGCATTCCCATTCTGCAATCTTAGAAAGCCATAAAAACTGTAGTTGGAAATGAATTGTGATCCTTTTCGCCGGCTGCCTTGCCATCCAATACAATCATTTCCCTTCTCTTCATTATAACAATCATTTCAATAACTCCCCGCTTCCATCGAGAGCGGCATTACATGCATATATGGAACACTTCCATTATCGGTAAGGGTTCAAAAGCCACTCTAATCATAGTAATTTAGAAATGGCTGCACTAAAGACTGATTGCAAAAAGCCACAATACGTCAAGTGCATCATCCTCGGCAGATGCCGATCCCTTAGAGTTTTACAAAGACAGTATTTTAGCAGTCGCTGGACCCTCCGTACACCTAGAGAGAGAGAACAGCAAACACGATGGATAATGGGGTGATGTATGAAGGTGTATCCATCAGAAGTCAAGTCCACAGCAAAACAAAAAAATTATTAAAGTAATATTTAAGATTTTTGTCTCATGGTAGGTACAAAAAAAAGGTTGTGCCTACGGTAGGGAACTTTATCGCCCTACAGTTTTCCGGCAGTCATAATGTGCCGTTATCTGCATTGAATAAGTGAGAATAAAACTTTACACATTGAGAATAGAAAGTCACACTTTTGCCTCTCCCCTGCCCCCCCTCCCCCCCCTGTTTGAATAATATACATTTCTGACAGTTTCATACATACCGTACAGGCACAAGAGCAAAAACTCTTGTTGGCATAGAATATTTTTTAAAATAATTCTCACATACTTAACATACAAAACATAAGGAAAACATTTTTTATGATTCAGTGGCTCCTTATTTTTATTCCTTGTGGTATTGACTTTATAAGGTACCAAACGTTCTACAGGACTGTTGACTCTTTGTGACTCCAACGTGTCCCACCATTGAGTCACGTTGGCTGGTAATAAGTCTCTATTTCAAGTTGTCTCATCCCATGGATCCTCAGTTGGATTACAATTTGCTGATGGGGCTGATCATATCCATGGAACTGTTCCATGGGAATCATTCCACATAAATTGTAACCTCGGGGGGTATTGTCTTATCTTGCAGAAAACAACTTACTGAAGGACACTTTTCTGTTATCCAATGGTATTTAAATGTTAGTGGAAGACGCAATTTTCTCCTTTGTTTTTAAAAAACCTCATAGGTATCCGAGAAAAAAAAAATGCTACCACAATATCACCACCAAACTGAAGTGGTGATAAGTAGCCTGAATGGAGTGTACACTTTTTGCCAGGCCCTCATCTCCTGCCAGTAAGGATTAGAATAAGTTATTAAGGCTATTTTCTTGCAGGTCTCCATTTTGTTTGTTCTTCAACTAGCACAACTGCAGTTTCTGTAAGAAGTAGACCTTACGACAATGTACAATGAACTGCGCACTTGTTCCGTCTTTCAGATATCAGTGTTGGGCTGGACTGTCTAACCATAGACATTTGTGGTTCCGCCTTCCTTGACCTCTTTAATCAGCAAACTCTTTGTCATTACTAGTCCTATCATTGTCTTTGGTTGGGCCTGGGGTCGTTGTGTACCATTGGCATCTCCCCCCCCCCCCCCCCCCCCACTTGCATACTTTTTGCCAAAACTCTACATTTCCTTCAATGTACCGATTCATCGAATATGCAGTGGTTGGCCAGGCATTGTGGCTTCATGGTTCAACCATTACTCAACATAGAAACATCAACAAAGGTCAGTGGTGTTTAATTCCACAGCAGCAACCCTGAGGCTCTTTATGTATTTGGGTGTGCCCCCTGTATACCCTAAAGTTCAAAGTGTTTGCAAGACTCTTGGAATGTTGCTGAAAATGTTCACAAATTTCACAACTTTCCAGCCTTTGGGGTGAACTGTTTTTTGACATTTGACAAAAGTGTTTAGTCATTGATGTCATCAATAAAATTATTCTGTGTGGGTGTTTATTATCAATGTCCTGGTGTGTCATCACTAGTCCTATTGTATTTATTCTGATTATTTTAATTGGATTTTAATATTGAAGTATTTCATATTGAAATGAACAATTCCACTTAGTAAAAAAACAAATAAAAAGAAGTAAGAAAGTTTTGCCTTCAAGTATACGGAAACAAAATATAAAATTGTAAAGGAAAAGCTGATTCTCACTATATTTCATGGTACAACAAAACTGAAAAGATTAATAAATCCTTGATCTTCCTTTAACATGTACATTGAGGTTGTAGGCCACACTGTTTGCCGAAGCCTGGTGCCACATAGGTGTAGACACAACCACTCACTGATAGATAAGACAATAACTTACCTCTTTGGTCCCATACAAAGAAAAAAAACCTTTTACCTGTTCTGTCATTTAACATTTAAATAGTCTTTTTGACAAAACATTACAGTCTATCAGTGACCTTAACACTGGTAAGGATTACTTCAGCACCAGTCTTGTAATTTACCGCTTAACAATTAGTTGGGCTACATACACCAGTGCTCCAGCCTTGAGAAGAACTTGCCAATGGCATAAATTCAAGGACTAGTTTGAAAAATAAAAATGAGATGTTTTATTATAATCCATAAGAGGCAGGCATACTGGAAGTCAAGGGTACACAAATTATTACAGAACACCTTACTCCTTCCGTGCCCCAATGTTTAAGCACTGTTTGGGTCACCCCATGTACTGGAATTATTGTGTCCTTGGTTCTGAGTATGCTTTATCTTATTACAATAAACCAGCTCATTTTAGTTACATTCGTTTTTTAAGTTGCAATCTTTTTTTTCTTAATTTTTGCCATCCTTACCAAGGAATTGTGTATGTTCTCTACGGTTCCAGTTCTGGTGTATGTGTCCAGACTACTCTTTAGATGGTAATTACAAGCCGTGTGCTGAAGTTCACCTTAAACACTTCGTGTCCCAAAGAGCGTTTGAATATATAAGAGCGAAATGCGTAAGGTGTACTGCAATTGATGTGTCCTTCACTCCCAGTATGCTGTATATTACATTACATTAAAGCGTCTGATTTAATTTTTTTTACGTAAGTCCTTGAAATTGATACAGCTGGCAAGTCTCGTTATTTCCAAGGAATTGGGTATGTTGCAAGAACCTTACCTTTGCTTTCCATGACTACAGGCCAAAATTACTCTCACCTGGATAAAACCAAAAACTGTTATTCAAATGGTAGGATTTGTCTTTCAAAAGCAACAAGGAAGCTGTTCTAATAACATTATAAAATGTTTCATAGCATCTTTAACTTCACAGACGCCTACAAGGAATCTGGCAGGAAATACGTTTTTTTCTTTTTTTTCTACCCTTCCAAATCTATCAGAAATATTGATTTTACAGCATAACAGACTCAACGTGTTTGGTAATCTGCTTCATCACATATAATACTGCAGATCTCTGGCCTTAGCCTGGGATGTCTTCCAAAGCAGACAGGTGTAATGGAATAATATAAAGAAGGAACCAAATGGAGGTCTATTTACTCTACAATGAACTGTAGTAAACTGAAATGAACCATAAATAATAAGCTCAACGTAGCTGAGTTGGAAAGATAACCAAATTGGGGAATCTGTGGCTGATATTTGCAACATAGCTGTCTGTTTGCATGTTTGCCATCCATTCCGATTTGCCCAGACATTCTTTGAGCATGTGAAAAAAAATGCTATATTCTAAGGATTTCTAAGGATAGTCATGTTGTCTGCATTGGTGCCCATGTGGGCTGAGTTACATAGTATTGTCACTGTATGTCATCCGACAGCTCTGTTAACCAATCACAGCTGGCAAGATATTGGCAGGTAAGGAGCTAACATAAACTGGATGAGTTTTTAAATTCCAGGAGTTGTACTTTGAACCAAAACTTACTTTTATACTGAATAGGTCCTAAAAAAATATATTGGAAAAATCAACACCATTTGGATCCAACTGTGATTTCTTTTGAAAAACGTTTAATTTGGATAACAAATGTATCTATCTACCATCAGTCTTTCTCTCTCATTCTATCTGGGGTCCATTCACATTAATTTCGAGAATAGTGATAGGAGGTCGAATTTGGTTTAGAAAATAATAGGATGTGTTGCATCTACCCTTATTGAAAATAATGGTACCGTATTTTCCGGCGTATAAGACGACTTTTTAACCCCTGAAAATCTTCTCAAAATTTGGGGGGTTGTCTTATACGCCGGGTACTGGGATTTACTCACCTATTTTCTGCTCTGTCTCCTCTCCCGCTGTTAAGCCGGTCCGTGGCTGTGAGGGAAGCGTTGTGAGCTCCCCTCAGGCCGCGCGGCTTTAATAAAGTCTGTTTAAACTTTTTTTTTAAACAAAACTTTATTGATCGCGCTGCTGGAGGGGAGCTCACAACGCTTCCCTCATAGCCACGGACCGGCTTAACAGCGGGAGACAGAGCAGAAAATAGGTAAGTACTGGGGATTGGGGATTGGGGAAAGGGGGAGGAGGGTGGAAAACTCTATATTTTAACCTAAAAGGTTAAAATATAGATGCGATTTTTCCGGCTTATAAGATGACTTAGTTGGGGTGTCGTCTTATACGCCCAGTCGTCTTATACGCCGGAAAATACGGTATGTGAATTCCTCGACCTCTAAACTTGAACGCCAAATTCGGTATATCTTGCTTGGCTGCCATTTTGACGCATATCGATCTTGCAAAAAGATAAGTTAGTGAATATAATTTTTAAATTTCAAGATCTAAATGGGGTTGATGAGGAAGAGTCGAATCTCTCCCAGGTTGGAGGTCAAAATTATCTCTAATTTCGACCTCAAATCTCAGCATATCGCTCTCCATCTCTCTGTAGGCTTTTCAACTTCTTATCTATCCAACCAGTAAAGACATTTATGTTTTATGTCCTTCATGGAATTTAACTTTCTTCCTTTTCATTTCATAACCTCTGATGGCGGAGAGGAGCACAGATCGTGGTCTCCGTAAAAGAAAGCGAATGCTTAATTTTAATACACATTTGCACATCGAGAAATGAAAATAAAATAAAAAAGTGATAAGAAACATTGTTTTTATCTAGATGTCAAATCATCATAAAATATTCATAACATGCCTAAAAAAATGAGACTATTGTTGAGGTTGATTTCTACCCTTGTTTGTCCAGCTTGTTAAGTAAAATAACTTATGAGAAATGTTACCCATCATAACTTACACTTTTTTTTTTTTTTAATGGGTTATCACCCAAGCAATTCAGATATTCTAGGACTTTATGTTTTATTAATCAAAAGAGTTAAAAAAGCCAATCCAATCTGGCAATATGCTACTTGAGGTTTCAAATCCATAAATAATTAATGGTGTCATCGCTCCTCAGTGGATGACAAGTCTAAGACTGGGATTGTATTTGATGCACAAAATAAAACACAATGAAGTCAGAAAGTAGTAGTTTTTTAATGACAGGGAAAAGAGCCTTATTTAACTATTCTTAGAATTCTCGAGAGACGTTGCCGTCGAGAGAGGAAAAAAAAGGTGTTTAGCGGCAACCACACCACGGGATGAAACGGATCTTGCTAAAACTGGAATATCTTAACATCGTGCGAAGCAGTCTATATCTTTCATTATCATACTCTTTATATTAATGGGTCCAGATTGTCAATGCTATTGACAGGAGAAGTGAACTTGTGCCTCTTTTCATTCATGTGTCTAAGGCCTACATTTGAATCATATTTTAAAATGTATTGTTATTAACTATATCTCATTCATCTTAAAGCGATCTTATCAATACCTACATGAGCTGTAGACGATGGATGCTACTGTATCGACCAACTGTACCCATTGGTCCGATAATTCCTAATTTTAGAACTCTAAAGTCTATCTTCAAACTCAACAACCCACCTCCGGGGTTCTGGCAACCATGCCGGCTTTAAGACACTGGTAGGCCTAGGGAAAAATTTAAAAAACGTGGGTTGCTACTTATCTAAATTCCACCCATATCTCGAAAAAAATCAGAGCGTTATCAAAAATAAATAAATTACTATGGCCTCAGAAAACAGTGGCTTTCTTCATCCCTCCATTCTTGGCTAGTGCTGCAGCAAGAGGACCCCAGAAATATTTGTTTGCACTTCCTCACCTTAAGCCTTTTACCCCAAGTCTCTACTTGGCTGTAGACCCTCATATGAAGTGAGACCTGGGCAAGTGCCCACATTACCCATTGGATAAAGCGGTCCTGTTTGCAACTATAGTCATGCCATTTTTTTCCCCCTTCTTTTCACCTGTTCTATGAACATCTTTTGTGTCCTACAATTATGTACAATATAGATTATACTTTCATGTAAGAACCAGATGGCCCTAGTCTGACCTGTAACAAAAGCACAGAATGATGACTTTTTAACAGTCCCGGTAGCCTTCATTTAAAATGCTGGCCTTTACTTCTTCCACATGGAGTTTATTTCAGTTGTCTACTATATAACAACAAAAAAGTAGAATGTGATTACTGCCCATATGTATGTTCTTTTTTCTGGCTATTCTGTCCTGTTTCAGTATCACTTTCTCTCTCCCTCTTATCCCCTTTAGGATGATATATCACCCACCTTAACATTTATTCATAGCTAGAAATTATCAGTCTCAGTTGGAGTTGGCACCTTTTCCAAATATATATATGTATGTTGGCCATACTCATCCATAAACTCAAAAGTGTCCACAACCCAAGTCTCTCTGGACTGACTCATTGAGGTCAAAAGTGGAACAATTGTATTGTATAACACAGTAACTGCTTCACTGCTGTAGGGTGTCCCCTTAAGTGACAACTGGAGCAAAAAAAAAAAACTCTGGTTAATTTAAAGATAGCATCAAGTGTAGCCATTTTATGTAGAAATTCTTTAATGAAATAAATCAAATAAAGTACCTCATTGAGCCATCTTTACTCCATTTAGCTCCATCAAAAGGCAGACATTTGAATCTTTGGTCAGAACTTTGTTCATCTGAACCAAAGTGAGTGAAGATCTGACCCAAGATTCTAAACAACATGTCTGCCCCCTGAGAGGACAATATGGAGTAAATAAGGCTTAATAAGGCACTTAATTTGTATTGTTTATTAAATAATTTATTTACAAATCCTCTACACTTTATACAATATTTTAATTAAACATGACGTATTTTAACGCCCTTTATACAAATCTCACTGGACATCATACACAGAGCACCTGTCTCTGCCAGTTCTGGGGTGCTGTCCAAAGCATTGTTTTTGCATATTTATGAAGCCTGACCAGCTTTTGAGCATGCACTCCACCCACACACAGGTGCTCTGTGTATATTTAAAAATTATTAAAAATGTTTAAAATTATTAAGCTTATATGTTGTATGGGTGCACACTGCATTTATTGCCTTTATTGTAAAAATGGTGGTAGCCTTAGTGGTGCTCTGTGCAACATTTGCCGGTTCTGGGGTGCTGTCCAAACCATTGTTTTTGCGTATTTTAACGCTACAGCTGTCCTGTAACTTTACTGTATTTATCACACCCCAACCAAGCCACACCAACCACCAGCGGAGACGTTGGTTACCACGGTTATTGCACCACTTTTAGAACTTTCACATCATTACACCTCCTTACTATTACAATGACCCTGCATTAAAAAACCTACTCTGTCCCAAGATTAACAACACATTAAGCAACATCAAAAGAGACGGGAGTGTTAAAGAACTTAAAAAAAAAAACAAAAAAAATCCGTAGCAGCTACATAATCATAACAACCGCTACTCAGCCTCTTATCAGAGCAGCTTTATCGGTTAAGTTCAGAGTATGTTTTTTTTTTTTTTATCTCAATAAATCTGTTTTCTTTAGGTGCAAGTTCTTTAGATAGTTGCATCATCCTGTGCCCTGTGACTTCTCTCACCTGTACCTTGACTTACCCTATTCTCATGATCTGTGCCAGACCACAGGGGCCACAACACCGCTCTCCGATCACTACGTTCTCAGCAAGGCACTTCCTGCTGCTTTTTTTTTGCTGGCGTATGGTGTTTATCTCTCGGAAGGATTGTAACTATAGATAGCATCAGTGGAACTGTATCTGTCTGGCAGCAGATGTCTACCTCGGCAACATCATTTTAATTGCCCTACTGCTGCTCACCTACTAGAAGTCTCTACCTCTCTTTATTTTTTTTTATTTTTTTTTTCAATTTTGAAGACGATTAGTTTAAAAACAGCAGGGGGCGAAGCTCTTTGACCCAGGCTGTCCTGGGAATATTTAACCTGCAATCTGCTGGACTCCTCTACCTTAGAGATGTACCACTGTTTTGTTTTGTTTTTTTAGAAAAACAACAACAGCACAAAAAACAACAGTGTAAAAATAGATATAATAATAATTTATAAACAGAACAAAAAAAAATGACGCTTGATGACTGGCTGACAAAAGATCTGAAAGACTCGAGGAAACTGGCCATGTGCAAAATAACAATGTGATAGATAAAAAAGAAAAAACAGACTCTGCACACATTCCTAATAAAGAGATTAGGCATTTAATACCAGGTTGCCTTTCCCTTTTGTGGAAAGAGCAAGGAATATTTTACAGAGAGGGTTGGAACTTTTGGTTGGGGGGGGGGGGGGGGCAAAAACAGTTTAGTGGCCCATGGTGTGGCTTAACAAGCCCATCCGTTAACATCAGAGATAGACACAGAGAGAAAGGCAGGACAGCTATACTGACAAGGTACAGAGATTAATAGACAGACAAAGCAATTGGATGGAAAGACAAGCAAGATGCAGATATAGAAAGACAGACCAGTGGTTGGGCCCCAAGTTTCAACTGGACTTGTATCACCCTTACTCTAGTTCTGATTCAGAAATGCAGAGGGGAGAGGGAGGCTGTGAAAAGTAGAAACAAAGTGGGACCCTCCTTAGACACAAGTGCAGTCTATGGAGTCTGCTGGGAACATCAATATACCGAGCATCCTAACCTAGTGATCCCAGCTAGATATTCATCTAGCCAACGCACTATGGGGCCATTTAGAAGTGAAAAGTGGTGAAGAACCAGCCCTTTGAGTCAGGTTGGAGGCAATTGCCCTCCTGGCCCTCATTGCCACCCCTGGTTTACATATTGCATTTAGTTGGTCTTAGCGTTGCTGTTTTCTCTGCTGCCAAATTAAAAGCATCACTTATGTCCTGCCATGGGGGTATTGACCACAGCAGATTCTGTTAAGTGCAAGCCACGTGGACAATTCTCGGCTATAAATCAGAGGGATTGCTTAACAACAGTACCCTTCATGCATCCCACAAGTCACACCAGCAATCCAGTCATCTAAATAAGCCATGTAGTCATTCGGGATTACTCCCCAGGGCTAATTAATGAGAAATCTGGGCGTTCTTGGTGATATTGGGAAATCTTGTTTAGCTGGGGTGTCTCAAATGTTCACTTTTGAAACAGTTTATTACAGACCTCAATATTAGCTCAAACATTTGTCTGCATTTTGGATGCAATGAGTGTTCCCTACCTGAGCTCCTCAAAACAAGTCCCCACTGAGGCCATGCAGACCCATGCCCCTCCAATGCTGCCCGTGCAGTCATGACTTCGTCCCTCTGGTGTCCCAGTTATCCAGCACACTAAAGAAGAAGTAATTGTGTATATACATGGCCATTAACCATGGCACCGTTCATGCGTAATAGGTGGTTAACAACCCAACTGCCTGAGTGCCACCTCAGATGTGTGGATGACCGACAAGTGTCCTACCAAGGCCCCTTCTATTCCGCATCCAAGAGGAGGCATGTCGATGCAGGGTAACTTGGGTGCTAGAAAATTCAGCCCAATGCTTACAGCTACTCATGAGCTGAAAGCACTCTAGAAGCGCATTAAAAATACAAGATGGACCACCCAAACCTGGGTCTTTATCTACATTATCTGGCAAACAGACTGGTGCATTGTCTTAATAATTCACTCATCTAAACTATCGCATTTAATTTAAGCTTCGTAATTTAGCCTAAACTTTCGACATGCACCCTTTTGACTCTATGCTCGTTTTAACAGATTGCAGACCAGATGAACGGATCTGACAAATGCGTCAGAAAAACCCGTGACCATTTCTCTTGTTTCAAATTAACACTCTTAATAATATAATATATATATATATATATATATAAAAAACATTGTTGGGGGGTATTAATAGCACAAACACACATGCCTTAAACTAAAACATTAGCAAAGTGCTCTGTTGAGACTATTTATGGGCAAACACAAAAGAAAAGGCTACAAGCCAAAATGACCAAGGACTTGGAGTTTTATTGTGTGCTATTTAAGGAGACTACATGTGTTTTCGTTTTTAGTGATTTCAGAGCTTTGGATAGTGACTTTCAAGGAAATTTTACAGCAATTCCAGATCATATATTGAGAAATAATAGACCAAAGAACAATTACTCTTTCATGCTTTCTATATATAAAGCTTAATAATCAAGCTGGAAAAAAAAAAAATGGGTTTATTTTATTATTTATTTAATTACTAAAATATTTTTTCATTTGTCCTTATATTTCCTATATTACAATAATTATGCATCTGTTGCATTCTCCCTCCATGCATTAAAGGGACGGTATCACCTAAACATTGTTTTACCGTGAATATAAGAGAATAGAAAATTAGTGAAAATGGTCTATACATTGTGTTAGCAGAATTGCAAACAAATGACTAAATTAGGAGAAAACTGTGTTTTAAACGTGTCTGTGGAGCCTCCTGCTTATGACATCACAACCGACAGATTTTTTTCCTGAGGTTCCTTTCATATTATTCAGTGGGGAAGTCAGCTAGACCTTTAATCTAAATTTCATTTTCTTATTTATGAATCTAAAAAGGTTTTATTCACCCTTTTTTTTTTTACTGACTGGGCAATTTATATTCTGCATGTGTTTTGGAAGCTCATAAAACTTGCTTTGTTTCTTTCTCCCTAATCTTATAGAGCTGTCTATCTTCCTCACTCTGGTTTTTACTAAATGCAAAATTTAAATTTTTTTACTATTATTTGCCTCTTATGCTGAGTACCACAGCGCTTTCTTCAATTTTATTTGCTCTTACCACTTAATATTATTTTCCATTGTGTTCAGTAGTGCAACTTTTAAATAATCCCATTCCTCCCGGACCCCATTTAAACTGCGCCAATCAAAAAAAAATAAAAAATGTTTTGGTGGGGGCTGATTTTTCTTTAATGTAGTTACTCTATTGTTCTCACTCTCTTCCTCCTGATTTGGAGTGCAATTCAAATAACATATTTTTCATTGAAAGTAGTTAATTTGCATATCAAGCCACAAAGTGATGTCATACAAAGAAGACACCACAGACCCATTCAGGTTTCTCTACATTCAGAGTAGAGAAAATAGTTTTGGTGTCAGAAACCCTTTAAATACAATAATGGGTGTTATAAGGGTGTGATACATGCTAATAAAGATGTGTCTGGAATTGGGGATGATCAAACAAAACATAAAGGAATAAATCCAGATACATTTAAACAGACAGCATCACATTTCTGAAGCCAAGCTAGAGAAATACTTTATTTCCACTGTGTGGCCTTTTTTTTAACACAGCTGTATACCCTCTGCTGGTTTGCATTCCCTTCCACCTTGATAATAACACAGCCCTTGTCCTTCCGAGGTAGTTTGTGGTGAGGGGACTCAGCAGATGTGTCAAATTACCTGACTTTAATTCTATGTAATTGGGGAACATGATGACTATTGAGCTGAAATTCTGGACTCTGATACTAATGGGGCTTTTCCCTAGTGGATGTACGATGAAGTGGGTATGACTGACTGTGGTTTCTTTAAACTTTCCCTCGGGAAGTTTATGATGATGAATAGTTAACCAAAAGAATATTTAAACATTTTTTTTTTTTTTTTAAAGGCAGGAAAAAAAAATGTAATTCCTTCTATTTTATTATAAATAATGTATATGTATATATTTCCACTTATATTTATGTTTTTATTTTTCTATACTGGCACACATTGATATATTTATTTATACTTGGGAATAATTATTATTAACATTTATTTATTTAAGAACAATAGTGGGCAAAAAATATGTTTTTTTTTTATTCGAAAAATTGCACCAAGCGTACACATTTTAAATATAATTGATGTAATGAACGAATATAAAAAGTAGTGTATTTGGCCCTGTCAGCTCTATCTGGAAGCAGACATCTTGGGTCAGATCTTTATGCATCTGAACCACCTGACTCGAGATTCTAAACATGTCAGAATCCTCAAGAGATATTCAGAGCAATGAAGAATTTATAATATTTGTAATCTTTCATTAAAGCATTTCTATTTAAAATGTGTACATGTGATGCAATCTTTCAATTAAACAGAACTTCATTTTTTGTGATAGTTGGTTTTTAATGCTTAGACATTATGCGGTGTGAGGTACAGAAATGGAAAAATATACATCGATCAGCCATAACATTATGGCCACCTGCATAATATTGTGTAGGTCTCCTTTGCTGCCAAAACAGCCCTGACCTGTCGAGGCATGGTCTCCACTAGACCTCTGAAGGTGTGCTGGGGTAACTGGCACCAAGACGTTAGCAGCAGATCCTTTAAGTCCTGTAAGTTGCGAGGTGAGGCCTCCATGGATCGGACTTGTTTGTCCAGCACATCCCACAGATGCTCGATTGGATTGAGATCTGGGGAATTTGGAGGCCAAGTCAACACCTTGAACTCGTTGTTGTGTTCCTCAAACCATTCCTGAACCATTTTTGCTTTGTGGCAGGGAGCATTATCCTGCTGAAAGAGGCCAATGCCATCAGGGAATACCGTTTCCATGAAAGGTTGTACATGGTCTGTAACAATGCTTAGGTAGGTGGTACGTGTCAAAGTAACATCCACATGAATGGCAGGACCCAAGGTTTCCCAGCAGAACATTGCCCAAAGCATCACACTGCCTCAGTCAGGTTGCCACCTGTCAGTACAAAGCATCATACTGCCTCCGCCGGCTTGCCACCTGTCAGTGGTCTTAATGTTATGGCCGATCGGTGTGTATCACTGTCAACACCGAGATGTTTTTTTTTAGTAGTTATATAAGATATAGGGATATTTAAGTTTATGTTCGGATTCTCTGCCATTAAGATGTCTGTCACTATCTTTTTTTAGATAGATAGAAAGAGAGACAGACATAAAGATAAATAGACAAACAAATAGATACACAAGTTAAGCACATAGATTGCTGCACTGACGTACAGACAAAGAAATAAATAAATAGATAGATAGCTAGACAAAGAGAGAGGGTCTAGACACAGACAGCCTTGTATTTGAAACCTTGTGTATGTCTATTTGAATGAGGAGAGATGTGTTCTAGACACATGGTAACAATATCTCAGAACATTTCAGTTGGACAGAGATACGCTTATGTTTTTGTGGGAGTGGCTGAAAGTGCGGCTGTGGGTGGGGAATTACTGCAACATTTTCAGTGATTTTATGTCTGACTGATAACTTTTTTTTGTAATTTTATAAATCGCTAAGCTTAAGAATAAAGTGTTTTATGTGCACAAATTAATCTAAAAACACCATTTATTGTGATCTTTATGGCTCTGGAGCTCTGTGATACACTCACACAAACCCAAGTTATGAGACAGGGGGCTTTGGGTGCAAAATAAGCATTATTCCTCCTAAATCGTGTCACTTGGGAGGTATGGAATCTGTTCCACGGGGGCCGGTGCTCAATCTCCCAGGGGCACACAACGTTGCAAAACAAAAACTGGCAATTATGCAGTTCCTTTTTTTGGGGGGGGGGGGGTTCCTGTCCATCAAAGTCTCGACATAGAAACATAGAAACATAGAATGTGTCGGCAGATAAGAACTATTCGGTCCATCTAGTCTGCCCAATTTTTTTTTTTTAGTCCCCCGTTCCCAGTCTTATAGCTAGGATAGCCTTGTGTCTATCCCACGCATGCTTAAAATCCTTGACTGTGTTTACCTCTACCGCTCCTGCTGGAAGGCTATTCCATACATCCACTACCCTCTCAGTAAAGTAATACTTCCTGATATTACTTTTAAATCTTTGCCCCTCTAATTTAAGACTATGTCCTCTAGTTGTGGTAGTTTTTCTTCCTTTAAATATACTCTCTTCCTTTACTGTGTTGATTCCCTTTATGTATTTAAATGTTTCTATCATATCCCCCTGTTACGTCTTGACATGACATGACTGTCAACTATTCACAGCACTTTACAGTATAGCGGTAAAAGATGTCCTCTGAGATATACGCAGTCTAATAGCGCAAGAAGGGAGGTCCAGACCCCGGGAAGCTATACCAATTATGTGGGACCCACATGACATGACGCCACCTAGCTGTAACACCCGTGATATTGGACGTAGGGTTGCAAACATTTTATATAAAAAGAAATACTAGCATTTGTGGCCCTCAGGTCCGATGTTTATTGCCATCGTAGACTTAATATTGACCTCGTGCCATTCTGTAAGCTGGGGGACAACCCTACTTGGCAGGTAAATCATTAAACATAGGGTGTCAGCAAATTATAATGTATGTCTGTATTACTGTGTGTACAATAGATTAAAATTTAAACAATTTGCATACATTTTACTACTGTATACAAATTATGTCACATAAACAATATACTAACAGATAAAGGTAAAGAGATTGCCAGAGATATTTATTGATTAATGTATCAAGTAAATTCTGTTTAATTGAAATATTGCATCAAGTGTAGGCTTTTTTAATATAAAGTAACTTACTGAGCCCTGTGTGCCTGTACAGCTCTGTCAGGGGGCTGACATTTTGTTCCGAATTTTAGGTCAGTTGAAGGAAGATCTAACCCAAGATGTCTGCCCTCTGATTGAGCTATACAAGCAAAGAAGGCCCAATAAGTGGCTTTATTTAAAGTCTTTTATTAAAATAATTTCTGTTTAAAACTTGATGTGATCTTACAGTTAAACCTAACGTATTTTTGGCCGACAGTATTTAATGTCATCCTACCTTCGATAAACAAAATCTATGGACCTGTGTGTTTTCTAAACGGGTGGGAATTTACAGTTACCTTTATTTCTCCTGTGGACTCTGGTGTTTGACTTTTTCACATGTAGTGAGACAAAAAAAAAGATCTAAGTACCTACTGGTGCCAATTACATCATTCTCCTTCCCAGTGGTATTGTGGTGACTGGAGCAGACTGTGCAAGACAGTTTAACTGAACGTTTAAACCGAGTCTCCTCCGAGCCACCTGTTACCCAGGGCCCACCTTAAGGGACATCATTAAACTGTTTTCTGACCACATGTTAACCACGGCTCACAGGGAAAACACATGCCTGTATGTAGGTCTCAGCGACACGGTACAGCAGCATGGAGAGTAATATGACTCTGCAAGTTCTAATGCCCCAGAATAATCCTTTAAGTAATTAGGCTTTAGCGCTGGTCACAAAATATGTTTCTTAACTGTCATAACATTGTTGGCCACATGTCCTGGTCTGATAGCAAAAATCCCCTGTGTCCCCATTTCGAAGGGATGGTCCCTGTGCTAGACTGAAATCCGTCTGTCCTTATTTCTTACTCTAGGGGCCACCCTTGGTAGGACAGTGTGGTGTTTTCAAAAAAAATCTCCCCAGTCAAAAGCACTCCACAGCAATATGGTACACAGTAATGTGCAGTGTGTGAGTGTATCACAGACTCCACAGCAATATGGTTCACAGTAATGTGCAGTGTGTGAGTGTATCACAGACTCCACAGCAATAACACTCACAGTAATGTGCAGTGTGTGAGTGTATCACAGACTCCACAGCAATATGGTTCACAGTAATGTGCAGTGTGTGATTGGATCAAAGAGCGCCACAGCAATATGGTACACAGTAATGTTCAGTGTGGGAGTCTATCACTGACTCCACAGCAATAAAACTCACAGTAATGTGCAGTGTGTGAGTGTATCACAATAATGTGCAGCGTGTGAGTGTATCACAGACTCCACAGCAATATGGTACACAGTAATGTGCACTGTGTGAGTGTATCACTGACTCCACAGCAATAAAACTTACAGTAATGTGCAGTGTGTGAGTGTATCACAGTAATGTGCAGTGTGTGAGTGTATCACAGTAATGTGCAGCATGTGAGTGTATCACAGTAATAGGCAGTGTGTGAGTGTATCACAGTAATGTGCAGTGTGTGAGTGCATCACAGTAATGTGCAGTGTGTGAGTGTATCACAGCAATGTGCAGCGTGTGAGTGTATCACAGTAATGTGCAGTGTGTGAGTGTATCACAGTAAGGTGCAGTATGTGAGTGTATCACAGTAATAGGCAGTGTGTGAGTGTATCACAGTAATGTGCAGCGTGTGAGTGTATCACAGTAATGTGCAGCGTGTGAGTGTATCACAGTAATGTGCAGTGTGTGAGTGTATCCCAGTAATGTGCAGTGTGTGAGTGTATCACAGTAATGGGCAGTGTGTGAGTGTATCCCAGTAATGTGCAGCGTGTGATAGTGGTTGGTACACAGTAAGGTGCAGTATGTGAGTGTATCTCAGTAATAGGCAGTGTGTGAGTGTATCACAGTAATGTGCAGTGTGTGAGTGTATCCCAGTAATGTGCAGTGTGTGAGTGTATCACAGTAATGGGCAGTGTGTGAGTGTATCACAGTAATGTGCAGCATGTGAGTGTATCACAGTAATGTGCAGTGTGTGAGTGTATCACAGTAAGGTGCAGTATGTGAGTGTATCACAGTAATAGGCAGTGTGTGAGTGTATCACAGTAATGTGCAGCGTGTGAGTGTATCACAGTAATGTGCAGTGTGTGAGTGTATCACAGTAATGTGCAGCATGTGAGTGTATCCCAGTAATGTGCAGTGTGTGAGTGTATCACAGTAATGTGCAGTGTGTGAGTGTATCCCAGTAATGTGCAGTGTGTGAGTGTATCACAGTAATGGGCAGTGTGTGAGTGTATCACAGTAATGTGCAGCATGTGAGTGTATCCCAGTAATGTGCAGTGTGTGAGTGTATCACAGTAATGTGCAGTGTGTGAGTGTATCCCAGTAATGTGCAGTGTGTGAGTGTATCACAGTAATGGGCAGTGTGTGAGTGTATCACAGTAATGTGCAGCATGTGAGTGTATCACAGTAATGTGCAGTGTGTGAGTGTATCACAGTAAGGTGCAGTATGTGAGTGTATCACAGTAATAGGCAGTGTGTGAGTGTATCACAGTAATGTGCAGCGTGTGAGTGTATCACAGTAATGTGCAGTGTGTGAGTGTATCCCAGTAATGTGCAGTGTGTGAGTGTATCACAGTAATGGGCAGTGTGTGAGTGTATCACAGTAATGTGCAGCATGTGAGTGTATCACAGTAATGTGCAGTGTGTGAGTGTATCACAGTAAGGTGCAGTATGTGAGTGTATCACAGTAATAGGCAGTGTGTGAGTGTATCACAGTAATAGGCAGTGTGTGAGTGTATCACAGTAATAGGCAGTGTGTGAGTGTATCACAGTAATGTGCAGTGTGTGAGTGTATCACAGTAATGGGCAGCGTGTGAGTGTATCACAGTAATGTGCAGTGTGTGAGTGTATCACAGTAATGGGCAGTGTGTGAGTGTATCACAGTAATGTGCAGCGTGTGAGTGTATCCCAGTAATGTGCAGCGTGTGAGTGTATCCCAGTAATGTGCAGCGTGTGATAGTGGTTGGTACACAGTAGACATTGTTTGCTTTTATTGCTCACCAGGTCATCCTGTTTTCCATTGTGCAAACAACACCCATGATGTCGTACTCTAGGTCCAACCCAACTCGCTACGACCTCAGGCTCGACTGGGAAACTCTCCCTTACACAACAGCCTGATGAAGTTCTACCAATAACACATCAACCCACGTCTCGCCCAAAAGGACATGTCTGTCATCACTGACTTAGCTAATTCACACACCTGAGAACATGACCTTGCAGACGTCTGGATTATAGCACAGCAGGTGACTGGGCGTGCTTCACACAAAAACCACATCATTCAACTGTGTGGTCCAGCGACCAGCAATGTGTATAAACCACCGTGGACCCCACCGTCTAGCTGTGTTGTTTCCAGACGGACTGCTCAGAGTATTTGGAAACCATTTCTAGATACGTATACTGAACCTGCTGGATGTGAAGCAAAGTGCTTCCCGCAGCTGCTCAGACCTCACTTATGTCACAAAAGAGTAACATCAGCCCAGTGTAACGTCATCCTGCCTCGCCAACTCTGCAAATCTGTTTAAAAGGGAACCATTTACACTATTTAATTATGTGCCAATATATGGAGGTGTCATGCAGTAATAGTGCATAAAGTATCCATTTTATAATAAAACATGTTTTTATACATGTTTAAAGGAAGGGATCTAATTTGTGGTGACAAGGATACTTTTGTTTTTGCAAGTTTCATGAATGTGTGGAATTTCTTTGCTTTTCTTTGCAATTACCTCTTAGCAGATGGCTTTCACTGGACGCACAGCTATATTGATACGAGTATCACCTTCAAGACTTCAGACAGTTCATGCTAATGCCAGGTTGTGTCCTCATTAGCCAAGTCTGTCTTTAGTGACCCCTTACTGGACTGCAAGAGACTAGGCCCCACTATGCTCGTATTTCTTCTCTTGTAAGTGCTCTCAATTCACTGCGGGTGTGCAAACATTGATAGGCACAGGCTATGTAATGGTGCTGATGTTGGATGCATGCAGGAACCCGGAAACATCATGTCTGTCCACCATCACCCTCATTACATACCCCCACCACGTCCATTACATGCCCCCATCACCCTGATTAATTGAAAGGAGCTAAAGCTTGCTGCGCGGTGGGGGAGGGAGCGAAAACGTTTGAAGCACCAGAAGTGTGTTTTAACACCCTCTGGCAAAGTGCCGCCCTAGGCGAGTGCCTTGTTTGCCTTGTGGAAGATACACTATTGCCTAAACCCCTGAACATTGGGAAGCCATCAACATTGCTCTTGGTGGACGTTCTCTGGACCATGGATGCTCTATGGAACTTCACAGATCATGCCATGGCCACTGGTGTCCTTTGTACAGACACTTTGCCTATCCCAGACCCTTGTCCTCTGATAAACACACAACGTGTGACTTCTCTTCACACTGATACCTGATGAATATTCCCTCTGGTCCAGTCGTTGTCCAGGTGCAGATATTGTGCCCCTCCGAAAAAAGGAACAGGTAAACTGCTCACAAAATCACATGGGCCAAGATCTTTTCTACTGCACTCAACCTTCAAGTATCTACCAGTTAATCTTCAAGGGTTGTGTACGTTCATTGAATCAGTTTGTTTTTTTTAGACACAAATGCACCCAGCTGCCCGACCACACTTCCGGGAAATTGAAAGAGAGCGGATGCTGCTTCTCTCCAGGTCATGGTAATTAACCGTTTCCCTGCTGAAACTACGATGAGGTACAGTTTGCAAAGGATCAGGTGAAAGGCCACAAAATTGATGAAAGGATAATGGGTTTAGCAGCTGCCCATATTTCTTCCGACTTACGGACTTGTTGCATAACAAATGTGCATTATATGTTGCACAACGTGGCTTCTCAAATAGACAGGTGCTTTAATCATTAAATGCATCCTAATGTGATTTAAGAAGTGGTTGGCTTCAACTTTGCTAGTGGCGGACATTATAATGATGGTCTACATGTCAAACTCCTCCATGGACTCTGGTGGCCTTTCATGGGAACTTTGCTACATCTCTGGCTGAACCGTTGCACTGTTCGAAGAGAAAGACTGGCAGGTGTTGAAGATCTCCCTCTTTTTTTTCTAGTGGCCCTGGGTGGTTGCAGGTGGTGGTGCCCCAGTCAGAAACTGAAAGTATTTTGGAAACAAGTCACTGATCAAACATTTGATCAAACCACGAATAAACCCGTCACTAAAACATGTCGGCTGATGGCCAGCCATCTCCTTAGAGGCAAAAACTGGAGGTTTGAGAAAGCTGGTCTAGAAGTTAAAATCTGTGTTTTTACCTAACAAAAAAACAAAACAAAAAACCTGTTACCCATTGAAAGAGTAGTATGGACCAAAAAGGAATAAAAACGACCAAGAAATAATGTCACGTTTTTGGAAACTGGCTTTCTCAGATGTTTGATGCTGTCGTGAAAATTGTTCCTGAACATTATAAGTATTGTTGTTTTTTATTTAAACGTTAGCAACCCGTATCTTTTTAGTTTTTTGTATCTTTGCAAGATAGGGCGCATGCTTCCCATAAACATTTACAGCTAATAAGGTCCTATTTTATATGAGGATTGAAACTCGATCTGGCAGTTTTCTCCTGTTAAATCCCGTTGGTGTCAGTGTTACAGGGGAAAAAAATGCCAGTTTGCTGTTCTGCGTTCGTTGAATAATCCTTTTAGCTAGAAACACAATGCGCTATGTGGACCATATCATTAGGAGATTGCATTTAACCACTTAACGTCCAGGAAAGTTTCGCCTACAATACTTGTATTTGTGTTTCAAAATGAACAGAGCGGATTAATTCCGTGTCTGCAATCAGCGTCTAGGATAAGATTGTCCGACTTGTGACCACAGGAATTAGAAAAATCAAAACCACCAAGTGCAGCATTCCCTGCGATGAAACAAGGAAGCGATTATGGACCATGCAAAAAAATCAAAAAATAAACAGAGACATTATGTTTTGTTACTAAACTGACCTATGTGTTTGGAGCAATTCTGTAGCAGAGTTCGGAAATCGGAACAATCAGCATTGGTTTCCATGGTGACTGTTCCCCTCTGGCCTAGAACCAGGGGTCTACGCAACAAAGGGAGAATTGCAGGGAATGAAGACAGGAATGTCTAACATGTCTTACAGTTTGCATTGCTTAAAAGATAAAATACTTACATCAAGATGAAATTGTGAAATTACAGCAGTTTGCAAGAAGCCAGGACTGCCCACACTAGCTGAGTAAAAGTCAATTTCCTTTTTTTTTCTTGCTGCAGGAACCAATGAGAATAATTTCATTCACATGAATGGAATTTCCTGTCTCTCTAGTGATGTCATCAGACAATGTGTTGCACTGTTAAGAGATCCTACTGTGTACAAGAGCAAAGTTTATTATATTCCACACAATGTATTATATTCTAGCAGCACAGGGAGTGACTAAATTAAAACAAATCTTTATATGCTCAGTGTCTATAGAATCAGTGCTGCCGCACTTGCAGTAAACATGCAGAGTTATCACTGGGGCTTGTGGCAAATATTAGAAATATAATTTATGCAGAATGCCTGCATCAAATCACTCAGGGATAAAAGCCTGTGCACTATACAAGCAGTGATCTTCATCTTGCATCAAAGTGAGTTTGGGGACTAGACTTTCCCTTTAAAGGGCCAAGATCCTGCAATGCATCTATGTACACAAAAACAAATATGTATCATCTCCTATGGTAAGGAGAAATGACTTTTTTTTTCCCATTGTCTCTGCCATTATGTTACAAATGATCAATTCATTTAGATTTGTAAGATAAACCAATACAGATGGTAATATATTCAACAAATTCCGCATTTATCTCAAAATAATATGATGAGTCAATTGTATTCAGATGGGCAAAAAATGTTTTTAAAAAAAGAATCCAAACTGTGCCCTTTGCACAAACGGTGTGATTGTTTCGAATACAAACACAATCGCTCTGTGACCTATAGTGACGGACGATTTGTTTTCTCTAGTAACAACATGCTTTAAATTTTCATGAGCAAATAAATTGTTTCACGCAAAAGATAATGCATATATTTGAGCAATAAAGTAGGAATAGGATTCTGACCATCCTGGGGCCTGAAAGGGACCCCTCTGGACTTGCCAGCGAGCTGCCCTTGCCGTCCTAGGGAACACTTCTGCACTAGGCTAATTATCTCTTAAAATTCATATTTAGAACCACAGGATGCCTTGTGGGATTAAACACAGTATGTTTTGCAAATTGAAAATAAGATTGCTGTTAGGGGCATGCACATGTCTGTTTGATTACAACCCAAACCATGGCAAAACATGTATTGGCCTCTATTACTGCGAACAGGGAATCCTTGCACATTATAGAGCCTACTCAATAAAGAGAAAATTGTGGAGAATTGAGACGGGAGTTTAACATTTTAGGCCAATGCAGCCGAATGGGAGCTTTGATTCAACTCAGTTACTTTGGCCTTACGTTCGAAATGCCCTTAATTCCCTGCAATTCTCTCTGTATAGCGCATAGCCTTATACTTAAACAGGAAACTAAGCTAGATAGGTAACTCTAGAAGAAAAGGACAAGGTAGCAGAGCTCATTTAAGAGCTGTGGCATCTGGAAAAATAAAAACAACAACTTCAAATAAATATATTTTTTTAAAGAACATATATTATTATTTTTATGTACCGGTGCACAAGGAGTAGTTTTTTTTTTTGCTATATTATTTTAATCAAGCTCCTCCCATTTTACAGGTCATGCTGTGGCGGTATGAACCAGCTCCTCTTCCTGGTCGCTGACCTCGTACTACCACAACATTCTAAAAGTCAGGGTCGGTAAAAGGGGAGGGGCTTGGGCACTTTGTAGATTTAAATAGTCGACTTAAAGGAGGCACTTGACACAGATAGAAGGGTATATTCTTATTAATTTAAGTTTTCAGAAACATTACAGTCACTAAGTACTAATCTAGCAAGAGAGCAACAATGATTGCATTATTACAAATATTACACATTTTAACCTTACATATCCTCTATAACATATTAAAATTTAGAGTGCATGGTTTTTTTTTTTCTCCAAACACCAAAATCAAGGAATTAAACAGTGTCTTAATTCTTTCCCTGCGTAGGGCTAAACAAATAATAAAACTAGCACACGATCTCTGTGAACAAAGATAAGATTGTCTTTGTAATATTTAAGCCACCAGAGTGGGCCTGTTGTGCTTATTTTCAATTAGTCATAAAAATCGCACTCAAAGTAAAAACAGGGTCCCTGCTGCAATATATATATATATATAAAAAGAGGCACATTTTGCCGGGATTCCTCTGAGTGCTAATTCTAACTGCTTATTCCGAAGATTTGTAATCTCCTGTAAGTAGTCTATAGTTTCACAATACTTTTCACCATCCTGGAATAAAAGTAGATTTAGAAAAAAATAAAAAAAAAGTTAATGTGATGTATTATGGATAAGCCTTTTTGATTAGTGTTGTATCTGCATTCACTTTGTCCTCGGAGAATTCAGCAATATCTACACAGTTTTTTTGGAGATGTGGCATTTTCAATATCTTGGAAAGATGCAAAAAATATAATTGTAGAGCATCATATAGCCTTTATCTTAGGATTCCTGGTCTCGTAATTGCAGAAGAGGCTTTCAGCTTCGGTAAGATATTAAACCCACAGATGTATTTAACTTTGACTGAGATAAGGGGTATCACCCATACATTGCTCATGCTGCGCATGTAGAGAACTTACAAAAACGGTTGAAAATGAGCGAATCTTTGTATTAGCAAAACTGCAAACATAGGCCTAAATCAGGAGAAAAATGTGTCTGTGGATTATGACATCACCTACGGTTTAATATGCAAATTACGCATTTGCCACTGAAAAGCTAGCAGGAGAAACTCACCAGTTAGTGAATTAGCAGCTCTGAATTGTAGGTGTAACTTGACCAATCCCAATCATTTCTCAGTACTAAACATTACTTCTGTTTATCTCCATAACAATGGTAAAATAACAAGGGATGCAATTCATGTCTTACTACTGCCACTTAAAGGAGCAGGGGCCCTTCCAGCACTGATTCCTGTTTAACATGTCTGCCAGCAGCGATTACATTGAAATACATTCTCACATACTAGCCCAGTGCTGGATAACTTTGCAGATGTTATGAAATTACATATCCCTTGATTGTCAGTCAGTCGGAATGAGCCTGAGGCTCACCGAGAATCATTGAATATGTGATTCTGAAATATCTGCAGTGCCAAGGTTAGCCATCACTGCACTTGCCAGCTTATGACATTGCTGAACTGAACTGATGTTGCGTGCCTGCATGTGCAATGGTGTGTGTACAAAGCAGCATCTATGTGTTAGGCAACCAGAAGCTGCTGCCCTTGCTCACAGATGAAAAATAGAACCTGGGTAAGCAACCCTCGGCACTCCAGATGCTGTGTACTATTTCTCAAAGCATTACGGCTGAAAGAGCATTATAGGAGATGTAGTACACAACATCTGTGCCGAATGGTTGTCTGCCCTTGCTCTAGAACAAGCTAACAGATGATCAGAGTGTAAGATTTGGGGCGTAGCTTCCAGACATCACATGTCTAGTCTTCATGCCTGAATTAGGGACTTCAATATTTAAATTATTATAAAATAATAAATAAAATTAAAAAATAATAATAAGAAAAATCTTGCCATGACTGGTCCCCTAAGGTCCAATAATCAGAAATGAGACTTTTATTTATTAAACATGCTTTCCCTCTGACCTAGTACATGCCTATTCAATTACGTATATTTTGTATCAACTGATTAATGTCCCACGCACTAATCCCTTATATATTTAGAAAGATTTGTACCAAACACTACATTGTTACACATGGCTTGCTCTCTTTTTTTTTTTATTTTTTTTTTTAATTATGTAAAATAAAAATCACATTAAGCTGAATCTAATTACTGCAATGTATATTAGAAGCAGGGCACCATCAAAATTTTATTTAAATTAATCAGGTTTTGATTTAAGATATTAAATTCTAATTAATCATGTGTAAGTGTAAACGATCCTTGACGGGCTCCCAGCTGTGACTTCAGTCTGCTTTCTCGCACAAGTCACTTTTGGGATGTCTAGGGGGGGACATTACTGAAATTCATGCCGATGTTATTTCAATTAGAGTTCTTTAGCAGGACAGCTGTAAAAGACGATAGTATAATTAAGAAGGGACCCACAGTATCGGCGCCACATTCGCATGATCAAAAAATAAGTAGGTTGTATTAATAGGCCACTGGCCATGCAGCGAGATTGGATCTCGTAAAAGGTGAGAACCTCGTTAATTAAGGAAGAAAGGGTTGTAGATAACCATTCGTCTTACGGAGAAATTAAAGTATTGCTGAACGAATCGTGGTTTGGAAAGGATGGGGGGGGTGGGAAACGGCAGTAGAGTCTACTCAATAAAGAGAAAATTGCAGGAAATGGAGACTGAGAATTTCAAACTTTGGAAAAATTGTCTAATGCAGCTGAATGGGAGAATTATTTTTCCGACTCTCTCTTTATTGCATAGACCGTTATGGATAAACAGCGATTCTTAGCATTACGATACATAACTGAGTTGAATTCAGCATAGTAACATCTCTGGCAGTGCTTTCCAAAATACAGAGAAAACTCTTTGTATACTTTAATACTAGCATTTAATTAGTACTAAAAGATACTTTCTGGTTCTCAGCTTGAGAAGAGCACAACAGGTTTAAAAAAAAAAAACACACCAAAAAACTGTGTTAGTTTCCCTTGTAAATCCACAGAATATAATTTTATTAGAGATTGCAAAAGGTTAAAAATGTATAGAACACATAGTGAAGTCTTCAGTGTTCGTGGGATTGTCTATGACATCAAAGGTTTAGTTAAGCTTGGACAAGTCAGGTCTTGCCAGTTCTGTTTCTCCAGACAGTCTAATTGTTGCAGGACATGAATAATAGGTGTTTGGCCTCTCTTTCTTATATAAAAACCTGCATTAACTGCTGTACGCACTGAGCGGGGATCTTCCTGTGGGGGCAGACCACCGCACCTATCTGTGAAAAGACAAGGTAAGCCGGTTTTAATCCAACTGAAAGACGGCTAGGACGTTCTGGACTCAAAGCCATATAAAAAATAGGACACGATAGAAACATTTCGTAGAACCGTGACATGCCTGGCTACAAGCTGGGACAGGTTCATGGTCTGCAAGACACATTATCCCTTCCCCTGTCATTTTTACTTTACCTGCAGATCCCTTAAAAGGCAGGATAGAGAGTTTTTTTTTTCTTCCAAATACACGTGAATAGTAAATTCGACTGCTTCCCAAGGTCGTAAACAGACTGTTTAATCTAAACAGTGTTCTACGGTGAATGTAGAGAATAAAAAAACAGTTGAAAATGATCTATACCTTATTAAAAATACAAGCAAGTGCCTTAATTAGGAGAAAATGTGGTTTAAAAGTTCTTGTGGAGTCTCCTGTTAATGACATCACTTGAGGCTTGAAATGCAAATTACACATTTCCAATAGAAAAATAGTTAATTTGCATATGAAGCTAGAGGTGATGTCATAAGCAGGAGACTCCACAGACCCCATTTTTCTCCTAATTTAAGCATTTGTTTGCAACTCTGCTAACACTATATATAGATCAATTTCCATTATTTTTTATTCTCTACATTTACAGCAAAGAAAGGCTTAGGTGATACAGTTTTTTTAAAAAAAAGAAGTTACTAATATGACAAAGTATTGCTTACAGAAACAGTAGTAGATACGTGGAAACACTTTACAGTAGACCTGTAGCAATTTTTATTGGGCAGAAAACTGTAAAAGTATGGGGGATTTAGCAAAACTGGAAACACAACTTAACCCAATAACTCCTGGCATAATAAATGACCCAACATCCGTTGAATGTTTTTAATGCATTGTTCCATTTTTAACCCATCTCTATTCTTCTTACAGGGGTGAACTGCCCAGATTTGACCCTTGTTCATGCATACTCTCAACTCATCGGCAAATCAATTTTAGTGAATTGGTCCCTTTAACTAAATGGTTCAATTCAACATTGTGCAAAACTATACTTGGTGAGTTCCACCTGCTTGACAAAAACCCTCAGCTTCCCATGGATAATGCAGAGTTACATCTTTACACACTGTCACTTTATAACAATGCATTATACAGGGCCAACTCTGTTCTTCTAGCAGGAGAAACTCACCAGACCCTGCACAATGTATAGAATATATAGAAGAGCTCAGCTGGCCATGGATAATACAGAGTTACATCTTTACACACTGTCACTTTATAACAATGCATTATACAGGGCCAACTCTGTTCTTCTAGCAGGAGAAACTCACCAGGCCCTGCACAATGTATAGAATAATATATAGAAGAGCTCAGCTGGCCATGGATAATGCAGAGTTACATATTTACACACTGCCACTTTATAACAATGCATTATACAGGACCAACTCTGTTCTTCTAGCAGGAGAAACTCACCAGGCCCTGCACAATGTATAGAAGAATATATAGAAGAGCTCAGCTGGCCATGGATAATGCAGAGTTACATCTTTACACACTGTCACTTTATAACAATGCATTATACAGGGCCAACTCTGTTCTTCTAGCAGGAGAAACTCACCAGACCCTGCACAATGTATTGAAGAATATATAGAAGAGCTCAGCTGGCCATGGATAATGCAGAGTTACATCTTTACACACTGTCGCTTTATAACAATGCATTATACAGGGCCAACTCTGTTCTTCTAGTAGGAGAAACTCACCAGGCCCTGCACAATGTATAGAAGAATATAGAGAAGAGCTCAGCTGGCCATGGATAATACAGAGTTACATCTTTACACACTGTCACTTTATAACAATACATTATACAGGCCAACTCTGTTCTTCTAGCAGGAGAATCTCACCAGGCCCTGCACAATGTATAGAAGAATATATAGAAGAGCTCAGCTGGCCATGGATAATGCAGAGTTACATCTTTACACACTGTCACTTTATAACAATGCATTATACAGGGCCAACTCTGTTCTTCTAGCAGGAGAAACTCACCAGACCCTGCACAATGTATTGAAGAATATATAGAAGAGCTCAGCTGGCCATGGATAATGCAGAGTTACATCTTTACACACTGTCGCTTTATAACAATGCATTATACAGGGCCAACTCTGTTCTTCTAGTACGAGAAACTCACCAGGCCCTGCACAATGTATAGAAGAATATAGAGAAGAGCTCAGCTGGCCATGGATAATACAGAGTTACATCTTTACACACTGTCACTTTATAACAATACATTATACAGGCCAACTCTGTTCTTCTAGCAGGAGAATCTCACCAGGCCCTGCACAATGTATAGAAGAATATATAGAAGAGCTCAGCTGGCCATGGATAATGCAGAGTTACATCTTTACACACTGTCACTTTATAACAATGCATTATACAGGGCCAACTCTGTTCTTCTTGCAGGAGAAACTCACCAGACCCTGCACAATGTATAGAAGAATATATAAAAGAGCTCAGCTGGCCATGGATAATGCAGAGTTACATCTTTACACACTGCCACTTTATAACAATGCATTATACAGGGCCAACTCTGTTCTTCTAGCAGGAGAATCTCACCAGGCCCTGCACAATGTATAGAAGAATATATAGAAGAGCTCAGCTGGCCATGGATAATGCAGAGTTACATCTTTACACACTGTCACTTTATAACAGTGCATTATACAGGGCCAACTCTGTTCTTCTAGCAGGAGAAATTCACCAGACCCTGCACAATGTATAAAATATTATATAGAAGAGCTCAGCTGACCATGGATAATGCAGAGTTACATCTTTACACACTGTCACTTTATAACAATGCATTATACAGGGCCAACTCTGTTCTTCTTGCAGGAGAAACTCACCAGACCCTGCACAATGTATAGAAGAATATATAAAAGAGCTCAGCTGGCCATGGATAATGCAGAGTTACATCTTTACACACTGTCACTTTATAACAATGCATTATACAGGGCCAACTCTGTTCTTCTAGCAGGAGAAACTCACCAGACCCTGCACAATGTATAGAAGAATATATAGAAGAGCTCATCTGGCCATGGATAATGCAGAGTTACATCTTTACACACTGTCACTTTATAACAATGCATTATACAGGGCCAACTCTGTTCTTCTTGCAGGAGAAACTCACCAGACCCTGCACAATGTATAAAAGAATATATAAAAGAGCTCAGCTGGCCATGGATAATGCAGCGTTACATCTTTATACACTGTCACTTTATAACAATGCATTATACAGGGCCAACTCTGTTCTTCTAGCAGGAGAAACTCACCAGACCCTGCACAATGTATAGAATAATATATAGAAGAGCTCAGCTGGCCATGGATAATGCAGAGTTACATCTTTACACACTGTCACTTTATAACAGTGCATTATACAGGGCCAACTCTGTTCTTCTAGCAGGAGAAATTCACCAGACCCTGCACAATGTATAGAGGAATATATAGAAGAGCTCAGCTGGCCATGGATAATGCAGAGTTACATCTTTACACACTGTCACTTTATAACAATGCATTATACAGGGCCAACTCTCTTTTTCTAGCAGGAGGAATTACCAGGTTTGTCCCTGCATAATGCATAGTTAAGTCAGTGACATGAAATGTTCATCTCACTTCATCTCACCTCTTTGTGATTGGTCCTCTGAAGAAGATTACTATGTAAACTGCTACTTGTAATCAGAACCATTCATCTCAATTCTATGAAAAAAGCCCTGCCACATTATAAGGCAGCAGTGGAAACATTTGTAACTAGATGGATTCAGCAGAATGTGCGGCCCATATATCTACAAAATACTTTAACCCCAGATTCTACCCACGAAACTCACTAAAACAAACTTTATTTATAGATACATGACCTCAAACATGTGTCTGTATTCCCAGAGCTGACTCAACAGAAGACAAGATATATATATATATATATTCCCCTTCTAGGGTTATACATTTAGTGATCGGCTGGTATTCAGATTTTATTTGAAAAATGTCCAAATTATCAGCCAGTAAAGAAAAATAAATAAATAGAAAATGTAAAAAATGCTTCTCACTGTGCTAAAGCTCTGTGAATTGTACAATTTACATAAAGTGCTCTTTCTTGGCACAAGGATCAGTGATAGTTGTTTGGACAGAAATAACCAATGTGGGGCAGACTAATCTGGTCTCTTCTAGGTGTTATTGTACTTTAAGTGTTGATTGCTCAGTTGCACATTTATAATGTATGGGGGAAGGTTAGACAGCTGAGTGCACGCTGGTTGCTTTGGACTACAACTCTCAGCATGCCCATGCTTTTGCTTCCTTTCAAAGGGACTGTGTGACCTAAATGTGACTGCAGATAATACAAAATGATGAAACAAATACTCTACATTGTGTTCACAGAATAGCAGACAAATGTATGAAAAACGAGAAACATGTGTCTGTGTTGTCTCCAGTTTATACTTCACAACCTTGGGGGGCCAGAGCTGGGGAGAGTGAGTGTCAGCACTGCTATGGATGCATGCTAGGCACTGTCACGCACACTCACAGCGCTAACATGAATGAGCCATAATTCTGCACATGCGCGGTTACCGGTTCCGCTGACTTCCACTGATTCTGCAGGATGGTGCTATTAAATCCCTCTGATTGACTCCCAAAAATCAGGACCGCCCCGCACATAAGGCGGCAGTTGGGAGGCATGCTTTTATAATAACCTGCAAGGTCTGTGTTTGTTTTTCTGTAACTTTTTGTGCCAACGAAGTAAGGAGTGGCGTGTTACCTGTGGGCTGAGTATGAGGGAATTGCAGAAAACTGAGAAGGAAACTTCAAACTCAAGGCCAAAGCAGCTGAGTAGCAAAAAATTATCCCTTTACAGTTCCCGGCAATTCTCCATTTAACAAAACAGCCCTTAAAGGGACTGTGTCACCTGAACATTGTGTTTACTGTACATGTAGAGCATGAAAAATGATTATAAATGATCTATACATTGTGTTAGCAAAACTGCAGCAAATGTCTAAATTGGGAGAAAACTGTGCTTTAAATGTGTCTGTGGGTCTCCTGTTTATGACATCACCTGTGGCACGGTATGCAAATGAACTGCTTTTCAGTGGGAAATCTGCACACGACGCCACAGACACATTTAAAGCACATTTTTCTCCTAATTTAGACATTTGTTTGCAGTTTTGCTAACACAATGTATAAATTATTTTCAATCATTTTTTTATGCTCTACATGTGCTGTAAATACAGTGTTTAGGTGACACAGCCCCTTTGATGGAGCTGTATACAGAGTGTGGTTGGTTAATGGTCCTAACAGAGATGGCAGAGGTTAATTCAGTAAAGGTGAGACTAGTCTGCCTGGTGATCCCAATGAGAGACAGTCACACACACACAAACACACACACAAACACACACACACCCCAGGCTTGCAAAGTTTTTTTTTTTAAATATATCATGAGACCAACGGATGACTCTTTATTTGTACTAAACGTACAGGCATATCCTGTCTAGTACCACTTAAAGGACAGCATTGTGACTGGCATCATTTATTAAAACAGGTCATAAGTTAAACTAAGCAAATAGCCAGATGAAAACAATTCTGCAATGTATGCAATGACACACACTGTGAAAAGATGGGAGGGGGGGGGGGTCTCGGGTTGCTTTTTTTTTCTTCTTCTTTTTGTTTAAGGTAAACTGTCTGTAACAGCTGTGACCATTCCCCCCCCCCCCCCTGCTTCATCGCTCCTGTTTTGCTAAGATCATAATCCAGTTGGGTCTTCCGCTCTGGGAGGCCACTTGGCCACAGGTGAGGATCCCAGCCATCTTCAATACTCAGTAGGCCAATCAAGCTAGCCCTACGTGAGGTAAGATGGATAGTCTCCCTGTGTGACCTAAACTCCCTCTGAAAATTCAGCAGATCAATGTCATTGTGGCTTTTTAATTACCCTCTACTTCATCATTATTTCATGGGCTTTAATATGCCCTACAGGACAGCATCACGGAACGCTGATAAACACACACCATGCTCAACGGCCTCCAGAGGATGCAAAAAAAAACAAAAAAACACCTAGAAGATGGAACCCAATCTGCATATGTAATTACCCTTGCAGCACTGACCTCCTGATATTCAAGGGACCATTTTTATTTAACCTGACGTTACGTTTGCATGCATGTGAAATTGCAAGGAACGTGGCCTAAACGCTCTCCGAAATCCTGTTGTTCGTAGGCAAGAAAGAAAAAGAAAAAAACATAGCGTGTACTGTTTGTGATGCCCAGTTCAATGTACAATTTTAAAAGATAAAAATAGGAATGATATATCAGATTTCAAGAAAATAGGAACCGTTTTAGAGGTGACTAAGTAGGGGTCGCATTTTACTGTCGCACAGGAGTTTTGTCTCTGTGCATAGGTTGGTACAAGTATTTTCACTGCGTAGCATCTCTTTTGTTTTTTTTGTCAGCAAAAAAATATTTTCTATTTAATTGAAAGTTTGCTTGAAGTGCAGACATGTTAATTAAAGAATATTAATAAAGATTATACATTATTGAAACCTCTCTGCTTGGACAGCTCTACCAGGGGCCGGACATGTTGTTTAGAATGTTCAGTCAGATCTGACCCAAGATGTCTGCCCCCATGATGGAGATATACAAGTCAGGAAGGCTCGATAAGGCGCTCTATTAGTATTCTTTCATTAAATAATTTCTATTTAAAATGCCTAAATTTAATGTAATCTTTCAATTAAACAGAACTTAATTCCCTCCCCCCCCCCTCCGACTGTTGTCCTTTAATGTTTTCATACGGCTGCCCTGTACAGTCATGTTTCATCATAAGTACAACGGAAACAAATAGAATTTATTAACAGAAATTCAAATATGTGTGTTTATAGACCACTTTTAGTCTTGTTCCAGGAAATGAACATTTTACAGCAGAGGGGGGCATGCCATTAGTTGACAATGTTCCTTGACCATTTGAATTGTAGCTATTGGCTCAGAACAGCAGGAAACCAATCAAAATGCAGCTTTTATTTCAAATGCCAGGAGTCTATTTTTTTTTTTTGGGGGGGGGGGGGTGTTGGATAAGGGGTCATTCTGCTTTTCTGTGCCAGCCCCCTCCTTCATTCCTTCCAGTATGACTAGTTGGAGAGCATCTTTTATTTGAAATAATGTCTGGCTTCGCCATTGCATTCATAGACATAACATTGACCTCAAGCCAATTTTTTACCGGCCCGTTGGTAAAAAGGAACCAAAAAACAGCTGGGTGCTTACTGAACAGGGCAGTAACCCTAGCTAACATTACCCTGTTCCTAGCAATGCCATAACACAGTGTTTAAGCAAAGCATACGGAAGGGAGCTGAGCTGTAATAACACCGGGTAAGGCCTATTAACAGCTGTTTATCACTCCTTTTGAATGTGTATTTTTTATATTTAAGGTCAATTAAACATTTTTTAACACTTGCTTTCCGCTCATTTGTTTGGGGTTTGCAGAGTGAGGGGGTCTCACGCTGCTAGGGGAGTGAGAGACCCTTGTTTTTGCAGGAGATCAGCAGGGGTGACCTAGTGAAGGTCTGCCCTAGCAGAGAGAGAGACAGTCACCGACCAGGCGGACTGATTCCCAGGGAAGCTGCCGGTCGGAGGATAACCTTGTGTGTACTTTCAAAAGTACATAACAGTTTATCCTCATGCTAGTGACAACTACCATTTCACTTCTGCTTCTAAGTTAGATGTTAGAAGTGAAAAACAAAATGTAGGTTTCCTTTAAAGTGAAAGGTCCATGTACAAATACACGACTGAATTAGCTTTTTAATACAAAAAATACACAGCCTTGTCTGGTCCTTCGCACACAGGTGAAATGAGTTCTACATCACCTGGAGAGACTATTTACTCCCTGGTTTGATTTCTGGTGAGGTTACCTCAGCCTTTCATCCTTCATAGGTCAGCAAAATGATTGCCATTAAGTTTGATACCAGTAGCATCTTCTGGATGTACATAAGAGGAAAACCCTTCCTGCTATTATCATTCAGCTGCTGTAGAGAAATTGTTGTCCATTTGCTTTGTGTTCAAATAAACCTTAATAAATATATGAGGCTGATTGCTATAGATTTGCTTGAATTGGTCGGATAGGCAATTTACACCTACTTAATATCTCCAGCGAGGAATTATGGATATCAGATTTAGGAAAAAATTCAACTGTCACCTTCAGAGCGGAGCTGGCAGGGTTTTTTCCCCGAGCACTGATGCAGAGTTGCGGAAGGCGTGTTGCTAAGTCTTCTACAGTAAGAACTCTGTCCGATTGGATCTGGTTTTGGGTTTGGGGACATGTTAGCAACACAATGAGAGCGGCGATGCCACCCTTCATTTCCTGTGACCTCGTGTGACTGAAAAATCATCACAAACAACACGAAATATATATATATATACATGTTGCTGACTTAAAGGAAAACTGTAAAAAATTAACATATGTTTAATTAAAAGATTGTATCAAGTGTAGATAATTTATAAATAATTTATTTAAAAAAGAATATAAATAAATGTCCCTCTTCTTTACTCCATATGGTTCTCTCAGGAGGCGGACATGTTGGTTAGAATCTTTACTCCATATGGTTCTCTCAGGGGACGGACATGTTGGTTAGAATCTTTACTACATATCGTTCTCTCAGGAGGCAGACATGTTGGTTAGAATCTTTACTCCATATCGTTCTCTCAGGGGGCAGACATGTTGGTTAGAATCTTTACTCCATATGGTTCTCTCAGGGGGCAGACATGTTGGTTAGAATCTTTACTCCATATCGTCCTCTCTGGGGGCAGACATGTTGGTTAGAATCTTTACTCCATATAGCTCTCTCAGGGAGCAGACATGTTGTTTAGAATCTTTACTCCATATCGTTCTCTCAGGGGGCAGACATGTTGGTTAGAATCTTTACTCCATATCGTCCTCTCAGGGGGCAGACATGTTGGTTAGAATCTTTACTCCATATCATCCTCTCAGGGGGCAGACATGTTGGTTAGAATCTTGGGTCAGATCTTCACTCACCTTGGTTTAGATGAACAAAGATCTGACCCATGTGACCAAAGATTCTAAACAAGATGTCTGCCTCCTGGTAGAGCGAAATGGAGTAAAGATGGCTCAATAAGATACTTTATTTGGATTCTTTAATTTCTATATAAAATGCCTACACTTGATGTCATCTTTCTTTTAAACAGATCTTCATTTTTGCTACAGTTGTCCTTTAAAGAATGGTTGTCTTTTTTCACTTCTGAACATGGATGCTATTGCACAATTATTTATATTGGCATAAAATAAAAATAAAAAATAATTTAAAAAAAGCGTATATTCAGAATAAAAATATTCCCCCTCATTTTTTCTTCTATTTTGGTGAAAAATATATTCGGTGTGACTTCTCAGTAGTGTGCTTGCAGTAAGACACCTTAATCCCTGGTTAGAGAAAGGCAATACTTAGACAGATGTATGCCTTCGACATTCCTTGTGGCCATGTTTCAACAACAAACCTTTATTTTTTTTTTCTTCCTCGGTTGTAACGGGGAGTTAAAAAAAAAAAAAAAATGACAAGAGCTTCGATAAAACATTCAAGCAAATCTCAGGCGTCGAGCTGCAAACGCAATAGTAATGACATATTTTAATGTGGCGGGAAAGATTGACAGAAAAATATCTTCGGAGCCTCGGTGTACCAGATGGGATGCAAGGGATTTTATTAATGGGTGGGGAGGGGGCATGTACAGAGAAGGGCAGATCAGAATGGGCAATTGTGCATAAAAGGATTTATTACATA